>CM052315.1:7004608-7660150 GCA_028455605.1 Lasioglossum malachurum
GCAAAAAAGGGGACATCACAATAATACGGAGAATATTTCCAACACAACAGTGTACAATTTACAATGGGAGACAGTTGGTAAATGTTTTTGTTATATAGCTAAACATGTCAATTCAGTCGCACTATCGCCAACACTGCAGCACCTTGCAGTGGCTGGAGCTAGTAGAAATAACAACGCAATGAATGATGTTTTTGCGTGGCTCATATATACCTATATATATAAGTATATATGGTCTAAGATCTGGCGACACTGGCCATAGACAGGTCTGGTCATCAGAGAGGAGGTACATCATCTCACCTCGATTTGCCTCATATTCATCTGGTAGCACTGCACAGCACCCAATTCCTCTCGCACGGGTTCCGTGTACCCAATTCCTCTGCAACATCCTCCACATCATGGGCATGGTGCCTTTTTGGCAAAAGCGAACTTGGACCTGCATCTTTAGCTTCTTTATCCTGTCAAACATCATTAACATACACTTTTCTTGTTAATGTTGGGTCATTCAATGTTATCTATTACATTAATAAACAGACATACCTCTTCTTGAAGATTTAATGCAGTATCATGTTCTGGTAAATCAACGCACATTTTTTCCTGCAAATGTGTGTGCCTTTTTGGTAAAAGTAAACTTGGAATTGCATCCTGCTTTAATTTGCGCCTGACTAATGTTGGAATAACATCGTCTTCTGTGAAATGCAATGCGCACACATAAAATTTCTTCAACTCGTGTTCAAATAGCCCATCTAGTCTTGGAGAATTTATAGCTTGCTTCCATTTCAGTGCTCGAACTGGGTCTTTAGGAAAAGCATGTCCAGGAACCTTCGAACCAGATTTGCAACCAGGCACTACACATATGTATCCAGGCATCTTGTAGCTTTCGTAATCGAATGATCACTACAGTTATTAGTCACTTTATAAACACGACACTTTCAAGTCTGCAATTAGCACTATTGTATCACGTCACTGTATGTACAACAATGTACAATGTTTATATTATAATCACGGGTACCAGATTGACCTAAAAACACAAAAGAGAACTCCTAATTAACTTTCACTGAAAGTAGAAAATACTGAAAGAAATTTTATATCTTGCTATATTAAATAATATGAATTATATAATATAAAATATTATTAAATTATTTATTATATATATATACACACGGTCGCGGTCGCACTAATGTGAATGTGGTGGAATGTGGCGAGTGGTGAGTGGCGAATGCCGATTTGCCGATATACAGGATACATGACAGGTGAACAGGTCGCGTCGCACCACGTCGCACTAACACAGACATAAGGCACTAATGTGGCAGATGTTATGTCGGTAAAGTACATTTTTATTGTACAAACGTGTATTTAGCAGTAGCAGTCTACCTGCAGTCTATCTTTTTACCGACAGAATTAATATTGATTTAAATACATAATGCAACGCAAGAAGAGGAAACGAAATAATGAACTCCATATATTTATTTTTATTTATTTGGAAAGTTATTTTTTACATTTGCTGCATCTGCATCCTGCAATCCTGCATGTGCGCCTGCGCTGCCAATCTGCGGACGCAGCTGTTGCCTGCTGTCAAAAATCGGGCATTTTGCTTGATTTTGCTTAGTGGAATAGTACCAGAGAGCTGATAACTATTATTTATTTACATTTGTAGTGTGCAGCTTCTATTTAGTTGTGTGGAAATTATTGT
The DNA here is from genome assembly GCA_028455605.1 of Lasioglossum malachurum. NCBI lineage: Eukaryota > Metazoa > Arthropoda > Insecta > Hymenoptera > Halictidae > Lasioglossum > Lasioglossum malachurum. Next base: position 7,006,299 of record CM052315.1, read on the forward strand.
GAATCGTTTACATACAATTAATTTGTTAAATAATGAATGTTCTAAAGCCAGACTTAGTTTGGGTAGACGGTCGGTGTTACAGACACTTTGGGAAGAGAAACTCGAGCGATCATGCTACTACTCCATACGTTGAGGATGATGACCTTGACATTGAAGATGGAGAAGAATTTGATGACACTGATATTGAAATTGTCTCGTTCGGGTCGTCAAGATACAAGCATACTTTTTCTGTAGCAAAGTAAATTTAATTTCAATATGTTATCAGAAAAATTGATACACTAATATTAATGTATGTTACGATATTTTAGATTATTTTTCCCATTCATAATTGGTACTAAACACTCGACACGTAAAAAAATTGAAGCCGAGACCAAAACAACAATACAAATCCCGAAAGTAGGTCAGGACGGTGATATTGGTAAATATTTCTGTAACATTTGCTAACTATTTAATTATAATTTTTTAACTGCATTATGCCACATGTGTTTTTCATATAATTTTGTTTGACTTCCATATGAAAACTAAAACATAAATTACATGAATATACCCAGACCACACCGGCTCGATTCGTGCCGGATATTTATGCGCGCAATGGCCCGGATATAGCCGGGAAGGGGCTCGAGCCCAGGGCCTGCCGGCCGTGTCTGATTTCAGCCAGATTCAGCCCATTTACAAGATTGCAAGGATGCGGGATTTGCGTTCTCATTTCGTAATAATACAAACACGGGTTTTTTCAGTAGTCAAAAACGCCAGATAAAGGTCAATCTAGGCAGCAAACGCCCTCAAAAGTCTTTTTTAAGACAGATTTAATAACAGTAAAGTGGGTTCTGTTTCCTGTTAAAGATGGTGTAGGTTCTGTTCCATGCTGATGATGATGTTGGAGCTGTTCCAGGCTAAACATGATGTGGAGAGAGAAGATGTCGCGAGAAAAGTTGGGCTCAATCGAAGCACTGATTGGCCACATTAGTGTGACCGTGCTGCCCTCTCAAAAACAGGCTGAAATCAGGCACGGCCGGCAGGCCCTGGGCCGAGCCCCTTCCCGGCTATATCCGGGCCATTGCGCGCATAAATATCCGGCACGAATCAACCGGCCTGGGCCTCGAGCCGATCCAAGCATTGAGTTAGCCTGTAACCTGTAGGTCGGGGGCTTTGCAGGCTTGGTCAGCTGGTAGGCTTGGTCAGGCTGTGCTATCTGGGTATTCTATCTTGAATAAAAACAAATATTTAAAAATATGTATTCACAGATTATTTCATGTATAACGAATGTTTATGTATTATGATTGAAAACTATGATTGTTAGCTTTTGTACATTTATTATTTTTGTACTTGTTTAAGGGTTCTGAACATGGTTTTTTAAATTATATATTGTCATGTTGTTGTGTTAACTCTTTCACGTTGAAATCGATTAATCCTATAGGAAAGAGTTACAAGTAGACTGCGGATCTTTATGCAAAATAAAAAGGTTTTGCATTGATTGTGGGAAGCAAGAATAACATAAAAATTGATTTCATTCCTTAACAACTTTGTTACATTAAAAGCAACATTATAACATTCTTGAATTTTTTAAATCTTTTACTGTTTCATATTTTACCCAACTAATCTCTTCATAATGCATGAAGATCCACAGTCTAGTTATAACTATTGTATGATTCTGATGGAGAGCTTGTTCATATATGTATTTTCTAATTATTTTATAGTGATAATTGGATTCTATCATAAGGGAATAATAAGCGCACGCCGTAGAATAGATTTATTAATAGCAGCAGCAAGGAAAAAACACCATTATACACATTTTTTATCTATACCATTGAATGAAGACCATATAATGATGAAATTTAATGAATTTAAAAATGATATACTCGCAAACTCAGGAAAAACATCCAGAGGTGTAGATGAAACAATTTTTCAGACACCGAGCAAACTACATATGACCATTGGGATGTTAAAATTACTCGACGATGTAGAAAAAGAACAAGCTATTCAAGCCCTAGATTATTGTAAAGAGAATATTGTGATGTATGCAAGTTTTGTGAGATCGTTAAAATTTTAAATATCTTTCGAATATTAATAATTTTTTAAAATGGAACTATAGGCCTGCGATGAAAAAGTACGGTCAAATTCCTATATGCTTGCAAGGAATTACAATGATGAATGATGATCCCAAAGAGATACAGATTCTGTACGCAAAAATAACTGATGGGAATAATGTTCTGCAAGAAATGGCAGATGAAATTGTAAATTATTACGCTAGCATAGGTAAAAATAATTATACATAAATCTTTTAATAATAAGTAGAGGTGTGTGCGAAAACCCAAAAATGTTGGGTATCATTGGGTTAGGTATAATAAAATAATAATCTGATAATTTAGATTAAAATTCTCAACCCGTCCCAACCTGACATCTTCCAGTTCTCGCACACCTCTGATAATAAGCTATTAATGTATATAATGGGAGATATATTGTTTAGGTTTAATAGAGAAATACAGGGAAAGTGTTAAATTACATGTGACGCTTATGAATACAAAGTTTAAAGTAACTAAAGAAGAGTTCAAAATGAAAGTACCTTTCCATACATTCAATGGAACGGAGATATTCAAAGTAAATATATATTATTTATTTATAATTATTTTCAGTGGCAGCAATCTTTGTAGTTCTGAAATAAGTAAAAATCATACTAAATTTTGTGAAAGTTTATATTCTATAAAAGCATTTTTTCAACAGTTTCAGAAGCCATAAATGCATAAAGATCCACAGTCTATTTATAATCATGATACATATATATTCAAATGTGAAATTCTAATATGTATCTGGTCATATTGCAGGTCCATGAAAATATTTGCTTCGGAGAAACAGTGTTGAAACAGATTCATATATCGACCAAACACGAAATCAGTAGCAACGGATACTATCAAGCAATAGCGAAAATTAATTTAACCGAGGGCTTCTGAATAGTGTGTATTATATATTCATTCACAACAATTAATTATATACAGTTAATCGAACAAAACATTCTGCTTTTTTCCACAGCTTGACAGCAAACACGAAAGGATCAAATTATATTATAAATTTCAACAGAAAAAAATACAATTTATTTTTGGACTGAAACAATTTCTATGAAACAGCCAAACTTCTGCAATGTTTTCTTCTTGATACCAGTGGCGCACCCAGGATTTAATCTGGGGGAGGACCAAGTTGAACCCAGTCCTAGGTTTTGCGCGATGACCTTTTTTTAGCCAAAATATCTGTCAACAGTACCCAGGGCTATTCCACGATTTTAATTTTGGAAGCTGAACATTTTTTTCTTGGGGGGGACTTGGCCCCCTGGCTCCCCCCCTGGGTGCGCCACTGCTTGATACATATAATTTTTGTATGTTCTTGGAATAAAAAATAATTGTGGGTACACAGTGTTATTTGTTAAATATGTATATATAGTTGTATCAGTCCTTGATGTCTATATATCTTTCCATTTGAAAATTGTAGAACAAAATATAGTTTATTGTGTAATAGGATTTCGTTTGATGAATTATAAGTGTAAGTAATTTACCATAATTTTCTGCAAGATTATATTCGTTCAAAATTGATATATGTGTAGTACCAAGTTAAACAATATTTGCCAACAAACTAAAATGAATGAACTGTATATGTGTGCCAGTATCGGCAAAACTTTGAAACTACAAAATATTTACCTAAATACCTACATATGTACATATACATATATATACATTCATTTCCATTTTCACCTTAGACCATACATGGTCTAAATAAGATTTCCACGCACCATTCATGCGCATCGCATCATTCGCATCGCGTGATTAAAATGCGCTTAGGAAAGAGGGCATGTCTCTTCTCGCCGCTGTCTGATATTGCATCGAACATGTTTCTAAGATTAAATTATCAGTGTGAGTGTACGAACAATCACACTTCAGTTTCCGTCTTTTATCATTGCAAAACCTCTAACCTCTCTTGCCGTAAAATAATTTTGTTTTGTTATAAAACTAGTATTATGTGTTTAATGTAATCTCTATACTGTGAATTAACATGTTTAATAATTATTACTTTTCTATGTATCTTTAAAAGATAATAGTCTTCAACTAACAACACTTTGTATATGTATATATAGATAACTTATTTGAACGTCATAAATTCAATAGAAAACAAATGACGAACATATCTGCTTATCTTGTCGCACAGTATGTATTATTTACATTCGTCACTCTGCATTTCATTTATTGCCTAATTCTCAAAATTATCGTTAAAGAAATATTATTACTAACTTTGTACTTAATATATTATAATCCCTTTTACTTAATTTTTATCATAACAATTTACATATACACATCAATCATTTCATTTGGGATAATGTTTATAATATATTATAAACAAGATATCTTGTATACGGATTTTGTTAGAATAAAGAGGAAGTGAAATATATGTTACAACATTGTAGATTTAATTGTTTGTATGTATATATATTATTTATTTGTTTATTTATTCATACATTTAACATCTGTTTCATGATTTTAGGTAAATATGCAAGGTATCAGAAGGATATTAGTTTTCTGCATATTAACAACAATATTACCAGTTATACTTCTTATTATACCGCTGTACCTACGACATAACTTCTATGCGAATGTTGCATATACTGTGACTGAATCTGATATCTTGGAAATCACTGATGGAATTTCCTCAATATTTTGTTCTGTAAGAATCTTTCGTTATATCTATAAGCTCATGTTAACAAGGGAAGATCTCCGACTAAAAAATTCAGATCTTCAGCTTTACAATTTTCTGAATTTCTGCGTTGAAGATCTTTCCTTGTAAGTCATTATTATTACTATATATACAAGATCTTGTACTTTGTATGAAGAAAGTGCACCTTCTTCATATAAATCAACAGCGTAGATAAAGTTTATACACAATGTATAGTCAAGGACAAAATTAAGTGGACACCTTTCAAACACTAATAACTAGACTGCAGATTTTATGTTTTATCACAAAAATTGGTAGGTCTAATTTTTGACAGTAAAAAAATTTGAAGAATTTAAACATACTATATTATTTTCAATCTATTAAACATATTCCGCAAGAAATTCAATAATTATTCACCCCAGACCTCGTTGCAATGCAGGTAGAAAGTTTCGATTTTGCATAAAGATCCGCAGTCTACTAACTTTTTCTTAAATTAAACCAAACCAAGTTTTCTTGAGATGTTGGAAGGATTAGTTCACTAAGGGTAGTTCACCACTTAGTTTGCAAATGTTGTAAACAAATGTTTCTGTAGTAGAGGAAAATTTGAAAAGAAATGAGGATATAGCCCCAACTGTCCCCTTTATGTTCATGTCTTTAGAAAATCGGAAACTTTAGAATTGACGAAATGAAAATTATATATTTGAAGTAAAAGCTGCACCGCAATAAACCGTTTTGGATAGCCGTTTGGATGTATTCCGTTAGACCGTTAGACAATTGTATTTATCTAGGTATGCGAAATGTTTCCAACAATTACTATCCTTGACGAGGAGTGGGGTTTCCCAATGATTTATGATGGTCGCCAAGGTAAATAAGTACATTTTATAAGAAGGGTAAGTCAGGCTAAGCGGCTATACCTGCCGTTCCGTTAGACAATGTACTTACCTAGGTATGCGAAATGTTTCCAACAATTACTATCGTTGTAGAAGAGTGGGTTTTTATGATTTAGGATTTATGATGGTCGCATAAATAAGTACATTGTATAAGAAGGGCAAGCCAGGTATATCCGCCCAGGCCGCCAGGTATGGCCGTCCAAAACTGTACATTGCGGTGCAGCATTCACTTCAAATAATTTTCATTTCGTAAATTTAAAAATGTCCGCTTTCCTAAAAGAAAACACGCCCGCAAACTTTTAAATTTATTTATCTGCTATAAAAACGTTTTTATTAGATACTCTTGTGTTTTCACAAGAGATGTGAGAATCTTCGAATTTTGGTCTTATGATTGATCTAATTCGCAGTTTCTCTAATTATCCATAGCTCATATAGTACTCTTAATTGAATGTTATATATGCAAGAGCTTGTTTATATATTCTTCTCCAATGAATAACATTATTGTCATTTACACAGGAACACACCATACAAATGAACAGAACCTTTAATGCGTTTCAAGTGTCGCAAAAACCGGAAATAACTTCTTATAAGAAACATATACGTCTTAAAAAGAGCATGTCGATACCAGACGACACTTTAGAATATTGGGGATTTTATCTCTTGCAAGGAGCAAGTGTAGCGCTTTCTGTATGCTCAAGGTACAAATTTATAAATTCCATTAGGTATTAAAGATTCTTTCTACAAACCGGTGCAAGACATTCATCGAAACTGTCTTACATTAGCTTATTCATTCAAAAGAAACGCTTGATTAACATTCTTTATTCCAAGATGCTCATCTTCCAATATACATAGAATCAATTTTCACGCAGGTTCGAAGGAGCTTCGATACTACTTGTTAAAGGAGAACGAAATCTCCGAACATGCGGTATGTTAGAGCATAATCAAGGGGACCAAATTGTAGAGGGTATATTTATGCCGGAAGCACAGGATCAAGTTAAAGTGGTATTTAAATCGGACAATGAAGATGCTACTTCCCAGACAGATTTAACAAAAATCAATGGTTTATTAACAAGCGTAAAAAACAAATTTCCACGTAACGCCACTGTGAAAGCTGCGAACGAAGACGAGGATCTCGATAACTTTCACGAGCACGTAAAAAAGAATATATTGTCTAACAAAGAAGTTCGTGGGAAAGATTCGAAGGAATCTATTCATAAAAAGAATGCTGCATATAGTACAAGAAGATTGAGGCATGCGAGAAAGAGGCAGTATTCCAAAACAGCGAAGGAGAAACGGAAAAATATTCTAAAAGATAATTTAGAAAGACACGGTGCGAATGATTCTGAAAAGTATACAGGGGGGGGAAATACGATGTTAAATAAAAAAGTCAAGAGGAGTCCGGACCTTGTTAAGCCACCGTTTTTACTTGATCAAGGCGTTAAACATGGCGGAAACGCTGTTATCAATGCAACAAACATCGACGATGCTTCTTCCGTGTCCAGCTTCGAAAATGGCTTGTTCAAATGTTATGGCGGTTCGATTTTAATTGCACAAGAATTCGCACCGTCCGAGCAGTGCACTAATGTCACTTATCTGCTCAGCGCAAAACATATGCAAACAATCCAGAATATTGTAGAATCTGGTTACTATTATTATATCTTTTACAGCGATAACGATATTGTTTCGAACGACATACACGCGGTGTTCGATATTTATAAACCCATTCTTCAGTATGAGAACATAACAAAGTCTTGCATGAATCAAACCAAATGTTCGTTTCCAGTCAATCTACTCTCTTCCGATAGAGTGATAGTCGAAGTACCAACCAAGGACGGTGTTGAATATGAAATAGATGATAGTAGTCTACTTCTATCCGTCTGTCATCCACGAATGGGTGTTTACATTATTTTTCCTATCGCAGTATTATTCTTAATTCTAACATGTGCTTTCATGTAATACTCTTTTCTCCTCCTTTCTATAAATGCAACGGTTCCATTGATCACGTACTATGTATGTGCTACGGAACAGTAAACTTATTAAGAGTTACATTTATAGAGTAACTATACTCAATTTGTTATTATCGTTTTAAGAGTATCCGAATGTTATTGTGAATGTATGTACATCGATTTAAATATAAATTTATCGCACATGTGGCCAATCATGTGCATATATTTTTGTTAAAATGTTTGAATAAAAAGCGAAAAATATTTACGGTGCATACTCGTCATATTCAATCTCCATAGCAGTTTTTGGCTTACCCTATTTTCATTTTTAATTTACGAAATTACCATTTATTAAAATTATTAAATTATTTTCTACGGTTGTATACGTTCTATACATATTATAACAAATCTATTTTGTGCTAATATTATCTTTCGTTTCGACGCTATATTTAAAATTCTATTTCCGCTAAACGTGCATAATAATTCGAAGTAAATTTTTAGCTAATTTATTGTTCAATTGATTGGAATGGAATGAAACTAATTATTAGAACAGATAATAGAAACTTTCGTATCTGACTTGACAATATATTCGTATTTCCCTCGCGCAACCCCACTTAGAGCTACAGGGGATTGTGGGTAATTGACGCACTTCCCTTATGCGCAATAAGCATTTTCGGCGAAAAATAATCGAAGATTGAATAAATTGTTAGAAACAAGCCGCGGGGTATTAAAACCGCGTATCTTGAACAGTTTCATTACTGTTTCGAATGCATTAAACAAGTTAAAACACTTCGAAAGATTAGTGAAATTTTGAAGAGCGATCGCAGCGCCATTCCACGGCATTCGTAAGAATATTCCTTGTGACGCAATAGGAACTCGTCCTTTCCGTCGACCCAGCGCGAGTGGAACATGTCGCATACGTCGGAGCGAAGGTAAGTTCGGTTTTTCTCACGTAATCGCCAACGGTGTTTGCCTTTTTTGCGTTCTGCGAATTTTTCGTCCACCCCGTGTTCTATCGGATTATCTGTTCTGCAAAATTGGACGTTCGCGGTTCGGGAATATTCAAGAAAATAGTGCCGCAATCGACGAATTCACGGACATGAGACTGACAACATGGCGTGCATTCGTTTTTGTCACATTGTTCACAAATTTAATATCAATCTCTCGTTGAGAGCAAGTTTCCTAACCTTCTATCCCGCGAAATTCGTGGCGATTGAAATTAACGACGCCCGTCGACTCTCGCCGCGTTTTTACTGTATTTTGAACTTGATTCTCGGGGAAAAACCAGCATGTTAGCTCGACACGCAAACACGTTTTACTTTACCCCCGCAATTACGTAATAAAAAAATAAATTTCTCGGAAAATCCGATGAGAAAACGTCGATCGGATCATCGTATCCCGTGAAACACCGTGGAAAATCATCGATACGATGTCTTCCTAATTAAAACGCGCCTTACCTGTTCTACGGGCATGCTTTCGCGTGAGTCACTGTCAACGCATCCATCAAGTCATCAATAAAATCATTATCATATCTATTTAACGGTTCCTCTGTAGCTGCGGACTGTTACACGTGTACGTCATCATTGACATTTTGACGATAGATTGCTCGATTTAAATGCTGTTCTATTAATTTTTATTTTCCATTAAGATGGAAAACTGAAATGATAGCATCGGAATTTTCATTTCAGCGTTATCGATTCAATCGAGGTGAAATAGATAATACTCCTTTAAAAGTTGCAATGTAATTTTGCTTATCTTCTTTTTCGAAGAATATAACTGATGTGACAGTAAAACTTTTTTAGAATTGTAGACGGTGACACACATGCACAGATACTTTGACATTGTGAAGCATTTGAAAACCTAATGCATTGTTCTGCTTGTATTTCAGAAATGATGATCAATGGCCAGGAGACTCCAAAAATGGTCCTAGTGAAAGTGAACAATCGTCATACGATGGGCCCTCTGGCATGGACCCGGGTGGGATCATCGAGACCAACTGGGATCTCGTAAGTTAATAATTGTATTGTTTGATGTGATTGTGTAAAGCTGACGGTTATTCGTTGAAATTTAATATTTCGACTGCCGAGCATATCGAGGGTGTAGCAGAATCTATGTTCATTTCAGTTTATAATACTGAAAACAAAAATATTTACATGTTTGCATTTACACTCATCATTTTAAAGCGATATTCTAGTAGTAATTACAGTCGAATTGAATATGTTCAGTGCCAAGTATATCGATGTCATGTTAGAATCGCATCATATAATTCTATGTTTATTTCAATTTATAATACTGAAAAGAAAAATGTTGACACATTTGCATTTACATTCATCATTTTAAAGGGAGATTCTAATATTAATTACTGTCAAATTAAATACGTTCTCTCCCGAGCGTATCAAGGCGGTATCAGAGTCGCGTCATATAAATGTATGTTCATTTCAATTTATAATACTGAAAAGAGAAATGTTGACACATTTGCATTTACATTCATCATTTTAAAGGGAGATTCTATTATTAATTACAGTTAAATTAAATACGTTCTCTCCCGAGCGTATCAAGGCGGTATTAGAGTCGCATCATATAAATGTATGTTTATTTCAGTTTATAATACTGAAAAGAAAAATGTTGACACATTTGCATTTACATTCATAATTTTAAAGCAAGATTCTAGTATTAATTACAGTCGAATTGAATATGTTGACTGCCGAGCGTATCGAGATAGTATTAGAATCACATCATACATAGACTGCAGATCTTTATGCATTTAGGAAATGGAATTCAAAATGGTTGGAAAATTCCAAAAGTTGAAGATGTGAATATATGATTTCTTCTCTATTAAAATTATTAAGGGAAGAAATAACATTCAGTTTGGTTTCTATTTCTTTCAATCGATGCAGACAATTTTTATTTTGCATAAAGATCCGCTGAGTCTAATCATATAAATCTATGTTCATTTCAGTTTATAATACTGAAAAGAAAATATTGACATGTTTGCAATTACACTCATCATTTTAAAGCAATAATCTAGTATTAATTACAGTTACAAAAATTATAAACGTTATTGTTCGCAAACTTCGTAGATTTTTATCGTTCGGTTGCACCCATTGGCTATGACCACAATGGCAGTCAACGCGTCAGTTTGTTTATGTTGAATATTGAACTAATTACAAATATTCTATTCATTGTTCTGTACAAATTAGGTGGTCGACAACTTCGATGAAATGAACTTGAAAGAAGAGCTCCTCCGTGGTATTTATGCTTATGGGTTTGAAAAACCATCTGCAATTCAGCAACGTGCGATTTTGCCGTGCATTAGTGGACACGATGTCATCGCACAGGCACAGTCAGGTAAATTGTTGGCGACAAGTATTCGTTATTTATCCGTTGTGTGCAGTAGAACTGGTTAACATCGATTCGTCTGTGCAATGTTTAACAGGAACTGGAAAAACTGCAACATTTTCTATCTCCATCCTGCAACAAATTGACACCAATGTTAAGGAATGTCAAGCCTTGATTTTAGCCCCAACTCGTGAGCTGGCTCAACAAGTAAGTGTCTTTATGAAAAGTAAGAATCACGAGGAATTGGTGTGAAATAGAATTGAATCATTCAATTATTTTGGTATCTTCTTTTTTTTAGATCCAAAAGGTCGTTATTGCTTTGGGAGATTTTATGCATGCCGAATGTCATGCATGCATTGGCGGTACCAATGTACGTGAAGATATGCGGAAACTTGATCAAGGAGTACATATAGTGGTTGGAACACCTGGCAGGGTCTTTGATATGATTAGCCGACGTGCGCTACGCACCAACAATATCAAACTGTTCGTTCTGGACGAAGCTGATGAAATGCTTTCGCGTGGTTTCAAGGAACAGATTCATGATGTATTCAAATTATTACCTCATGAAGTGCAGGTACGTTGAGTTTGCAGATACGCTTGTTTTATAAAAACATACTACAAGCATTTGAAATGTTCTGTGTTTGAAATGAAATACGAATTCTAACGAAAAATATGAAATTGTTGTTTTCCAGGTTATTTTGCTATCTGCTACAATGCCAAATGATGTGTTGGATGTATCTCAATGTTTTATGCGAAGTCCAATTCAAATCCTGGTTAAAAAAGAAGAGCTCACGCTGGAAGGTATCAAGCAGTTCTTCGTGAACGTTGAGCGTGAAGAATGGAAGTTCGAAACTCTCTGCGATTTGTATGATACATTGAGTATTACCCAGGCAGTTATTTTCTGCAATACACGACGCAAAGTAGATTGGCTAACGGATAATATGCGCAACCGTGATTTCACTGTATCCGCTATGCATGGAGATATGGAGCAGAAAGAACGAGACTTGATCATGAGGCAATTTAGAACTGGCTCATCTCGTGTCCTCATCACTACCGATCTTTTAGCACGTGGTATTGATGTTCAACAGGTTTCGCTTGTCATCAACTACGATTTACCTTCCAATCGTGAAAATTATATTCACAGGTGAGTGTACATTGCCGATCCGTAATTTTTACAGTTACGGAGAGAGAAATACCTCGTTAAAGTGTCTATGTGTCGTGAATAATTCGCAAATAAAATAATTCTTTGAAATTGTGTTACAGAATCGGCCGAGGTGGTCGTTTTGGTCGTAAAGGAGTGGCTATTAACTTCGTGACAGAAGACGACAAACGGGCCTTAAAAGATATTGAACAATTCTATAACACTCGCATTGATGAAATGCCAATGAATGTTGCAGATTTAATTTAAATCTGACTATTGGCTATAATTCATTATAATTACAAAAAAAGAAATAAAAGTAAGTGAAATACGGAGCTCTCAGCTGATCTCTCATGGTGTGTGAGTATATATAGAGTGAGTTGGTGAATTACAATCGCTTATGTAAACGCGATTTACCAAAATATTCCAACGTTCTCGTCTCAATTTCATTTTATAACAGTAGATTACAGGAATAGTTATTCGCTACCCTAGAAAAATTAGTAATATTACATATAATAATTATTACAATTATCAGTACAGATATATATATATATATATAAATTATATATCATACTACTGTTTCTACCACTCTTCGCTCGTACCGCTGTTATATTGCCGTTAACTGGTGTGTATACTCTTACGCTTTTTTCTTCTCATTCTGTATTTATTCCTCCATTTCCTGCTACTATTTCTATCTCGTATATATATATATATATACATACATACATCTATATATATATACATATATATATATATAAAACTTCTATTAATATTCCTGGTACTACCCCTCTATTACTGTCGCAGAAACGAAAAGTCCTCGCAATTTCGCAGAACGAATTTGTGGATTTAATCATAATCATAATAATAATACAAATATACAATCGTCGCGATTGTTACTAGCGCAAGGTGATAAAAAGAAAAAAGTGTGGAGTCAGGCATTTCACCCAGTTCGGTTGTTTTTCACCTCTTTGCTACTACCCTTCCGAGACTTTCTATTGTCTAGATGCAACCGCCGTATTGTCCCCCCCTTCTGTGTCCAAATTTAATTATGAACTTCAAGTATTTTGTCTTGAGTCATCTTATTGTTTCGCCGTTTCTTCTACGCGCCCTCTCAAATTGGATGATTCATTCCATGTTCTGTGGACCTTCTTCAACAATCCTACCACCGCGATTGCAACGTGTTCGTCTAGGCAGAGGTTTAGTTGGGTATTGGAAGGGATACTTTAATCACAAGCGTTGCCGAAGGAGATGTACAATTCAGACTTAGACGATATGAATTTTTTGTATATCCCAAATCCCACGTACATACCTTCATTAAGAAAAATAAAGTGTTTGACCTTTTAATTGTGGTTTTTGTTATTACATTCATTGATTACGCTCGAATACACACACCCGCGCGCGCGGTTCGCTGGAAACATTAAGATGTTCCCATATTACAATAATAATAATTAAATAAAATTCTCTCTTCGCGGAAAAGAAAGGAATGAATTTTTCGGCAAGTACACACGGTGTATGTCTAAATATCGAATTTGAGTAAAGTGTTATCACCAGATCGAGTCGGGAACAAGTTCTATGAACTGTGTACGTTACTAAAGAAGTTCTCACAGTTTTTTATTTGTATTTGCAGGCAATTTTGAGCAGTCCAGAAATGAGGGAGATATTTTTGGAAAATAAAGACCAAATTTCGAATAGAAGTTTTGTAAATCGATTACCTTTCTAGTTTCCTGCCTTTTGTGCAGGCTATCAGCAATATATAAATATCCATTTATTATTTATATATGCTTGCATAATTTATTCTTAAATAATCATGGAACCTTTCATATAATCATTTTATATCTTGTCAATAAAAAGCTATGAAAGTACTTTCTATCGTATTAGTTGTATATCTTTGTGTCTCGCTAGAAATAAAAACAAAACTCGAATCTGTTTCGGGCGTGTGTTATGTGAGAACTTTCGTTTTTAAAATTTATTTAAAAAACGATAACTATAGTAATGATTTCATCGTATCATGGTTTTCGAAAGTTGGAGTATCTTCTCATGAACTCTCGAACAGGAAGCAATGAACAAGAATTTACGAAAACTGTTCAATATTATATCATACAAATATTACAAGCCATTCTCTTTAAATTGGCATCGCGTTATGTAAGTTTCTTCTGTTTATCCATTGTAAAATGTCGGTGATTAAATTGAACTAAAAAATTATTATATGTAAGTATTCATTGCTTCGCATTGTTCATTTCAAATACATGCAATATCTGTTCACCTTGCCATTCTGTATAGTGGATTAATATGTATCTCGATATTAGCGACTATATATACTTTTAAATGTGAGGTTTATATATTGAATGAATATACACGTTTAAAACATCTGTAACTATACGCGATTTATTTTTAATGATGAATTACAGTGATTTTTTTTTATAAAACAATAATTTAGGAAGACTATTCAGATCAAAATACCTCTGCTATGCATTTGAACAGTTATTAATAACGTAAGCATGCATGCAAATACATGTATTTGTACAGACATAATACTTTCTTTGTTCGTCCTGTTAGGTTTTCAGTCATGAAATAGTACGTTCAACTTTTGCAATATATATCTCCTCATTTATAGATTTATATTATATTTGGCATACTGAAGATTGTACATTAAAATACCATAGTCGTATCTAATTTCGTTTGTCCTGACGAATCTAATGTAAGCGATAACACTGATTTATCAATTTATTTTCATAATCATTATATATGTGTCAACAAAAAATGTATTCTTTCAAATAAGTTCATATATATTTGTATTATATTACATTTTAATGGTGACAATTTTGTAACAATGGAAATGTGTATAAATTCAATATTTACTGATGAAATAATCAACGAAGTATTTTCATTTTACATCATCTATAATTTTCATTGCTCGGTACAGGGTTTAGTAAAGGACCCTTACAAAAAAAGAAACATTTTAATAAAAAAAACTCATCAAAGGGCTGTCATTTCTAAAAAAAAAAATCGAAACCGGCAAAATAATGACTTAAACCCCCCCTTTATAATAATTTAAATTATTTATAAAGAAGATGTTCCGATCAAAGTGCATGTTCGAATATGAAATATGAAATCCTTTGAACAAAGGAGTTACCAAGCTTCAACAAGTTTGTTCTCGGATCGTTTCATAGACGTCGCTAAAAACGCTTTCAGACCATTTCCATAGTTTCTGAGAAGTTGGAGAGGGAGGCGAAGTGAAATTACATAAAACAATTACTTATCGCGTGGTGTTAACGAGTCACGAAATTCTAGTGCGCGTGTGAAGGTTTGTTTGCTTAGTTTACGTGCATGTTTATCGATTGTTCAAGGTTAGAATAACATAGAGTAACATATGTATAGTGTTTAAAAATCGCGGGCACGGGCTTCTGTAAGATTTATTGTGACGATTTTTGTTTTTACTTTTACCCTTGAACGATCGAAAATACGTGTCCAGTTTGAAATCGGTGCGCAGAACGTGCCGTTTTACAAAAATTACGCACTACATTCTGTTGTCAACAAGATAGACGTATCGTCAATAGACCGCTAATCTTTATTTCCCGTCTAAACCGATAGTATTAATTCCGTGTTTTTCTTTTTCCTCTGCGAAGAAATCAAAAAATCAAGTATGTCTGCGTCACCCATTGCAAGGCAGGCTACACAAAGCCAAAGCATACCTTTGAAGAAAATATTGTTCACCGATCCTAGTCAGTTACCTGCTGATTATTCGTCCACCCCTGGTGGAACACTTTTTTCAACGACACCTGGAGGTCAGTGATTTTGTTTTTGTTAATACGATCTCGTTCGATAGTTCGATAATTAATAGACTGCCGATCTTTATGTATAAGATAAAAATTGTGAGAAATCGGAAGTATTTTCTCTGTCAATCCCCTTAAAAAATCGAGTATAATATAACCGTACCCGTAAATTCTTCTTTGGAGTTTTTATTTTTGTACTTGATCTATTAACTTCTGTCAGAAATGCATAAAATCGGCATTTTATACCGTGGATCTTCTATATGAACAATCCTCTGCAAGTTGTATATTAATCGATCTATGAAGTAGCTAATAAACATTAGAATATATAGCTACAGAAATCTCCCTTAATTGATCATAATTGAAACTTCTATATATACAAACGTGATTTTGAAAAGATTAAACTTACAATACACGTTTTGAGTATGATAGCTTTGATTAAGCTTAATTTCAAAGTTTGTTTATCATGACAGGAATAAAAATTTAGATGTAATATTTTAAAAAGATTAAATGAGTTTTTATTGATTATATTCTTTCATTCCGAATGTACAACTTCTACATAACAGGATACCTATAGTTTTACTTAGGGGACAAGTAGAATTTATAACTCCAAAAAAATTTTTTTTTAATTCATTAAATAATTTGTAAGGGGTTGTAAATTTTAAACAAAGATTTTGAAATTTGATAACACACATAGAATATAGAATTATTGTATGTAGAGTAGATAGTAAAGATAAATCTTGACGAAACATTTCATAATTACAACTACTGTTATAATTTTATAAAAGCTGCAGATGAAAGGAGAATAAAAATATTTAATGAAAATGCATATTCATTTGTGTTGGTAAGTACATATTGATTTAATTTCTATTAGATCAATGTAGAAACGCAATCACACAATTCTTTCCTGCACTCGGTTCATCATTTATACTTTTCTAAATAAATTTATATATTTTTATTATTGTAGTGTAGTGATATAATATACAAGTAGACAATTGTTAGTTTAGTAGAAGAAATATAGTTTTCCCAAAATCTTCTTTCTCTGTAGATACATGGTTTCTATCACATTTAACATAATTAAGTAGTTTTAAAGTAAAAATATTATTAAGTTTTGTCAATTGAAGAAATATAATGCAGTTATATAAAATTAATCTTTTACATACGAACACAATAAAAATGTAAAAATATTGTAGAATTGTGCCCTGTTAAGAAAGTTTTATTACACAAATCTTCTTTGTCTAAATTTTATAACTTTTTTATGCCAACTAGCATCGAGTTTTTATTAATATTTATGCACCCCTCACGAGTTTTTGAGATGTATAAAGAATACAATGATTATGATTATACTTTTTAGACGATCGCATAGTGATTTTCTCAATTTCAATATAAATATAAATTGTACAGGTACCCGCATAGTTTATGAACGTGAGTTTTTGATGAACTTACAAAATTCTCCCATATCACGAACACCACCACAGAATATATCTGCGATACCGGCAGAATTGTTAAAAAACACGTCTTCGAATAGTACAACACCTGTGAAAACTAACAGAGGTTGGTATACTGACATAATTTAGAAAACATAACATTTTCTAATAAATTGTCTAATAAACTTATTACAGACACACCAGCAATAGAGGAGTCTGCAGAACAGTTTGAGATGGATATGTGATAAACTCTGTGATCACAATGTGTTCGCATTGCATTGGCCATTTATATGAATAGTAATAATCAAGTTAACTGAGGAAAACGTATTAGTAATGTACCCTTTTGTATAAATATACTATTGGACCATAGAGATGTAAGTCTTCAAAACAGTTTCGTTAAAAATGATTAATCACTGTTGAGATACAGTGACAGCAATTCCTCATTCTATTTGCCAGTAAAGATAAAAAAGACTTTTATAATAAATTATTTTATATTGTACTACAGACAGTGGAACCATTATTAATAAATAATATTTTGACATGACAGTCAGCTACTTCATATTCCTTTTAACCTCGTTATATTTATTTTACATTCTTCAGGTTCAACACTTTAAGTTACGATTATTTAGAAGGGAAGATTTATGCACGAAGAATTATTAAAAAACTTTATTTCTTTGGATACAGCAGCGCAACAATATTACAAAAATAAATAGCTAACAATTTGGACAAGTACATTCTCGTTATTTTGATAAAGTAGCATAAATTAGTTACTTTTAGTGCTACATAACTTTTTTAAAATTGCTTCTCCCACTGTATCTCCCACGTGTTTGTAAGAATTACTTTAAAGACAAAACGGATTGTCTCCACTCTTACTTTCATACCTGAGTCTGGTAATATTTTATTCTGATCAGTTGATCAGTTGTTCTCTTGTCATAGGTATTTTTATGTAAATATACACTCTTTATGTTAATCTTTCTAATATAAGTTTCGCAGCGTTAACTTTGGTTCTGTCGTCATTGTAATCCTCATAATAAATTATTTCACAAAGATCTTTACACTCCGGATCATTGTTTATTAGCTCTTTCAATTTCTGGTAAAATTTATGTATAATATCTGTACAATGTTTTTTGTAGAGACTTGTTTCAGGATGAGAGTGCTTCTGAACTTCGAAGAATGTCAAGATGGGTGTAGCACCTTCTGCTACCACATAAACAGGGGTAGAGTTCGACTTTATACCGTCAGGATAAATTTTATATACATTATTGCGATATCGTCGTCCTGTCACACCTGCTCGGTTGCGTACTTCCTCTTCTAACTCGACTGCGCTCTCCATCCATTGGTACGAAATTTCTTTAAGATCCGGTGGGATGTATGCAGATGAAGGAATTAGAATAAATAACTTATGGGCAGCTATTGTTATATTATTGCGGTCCTCAAGGTTTTCAATCTTCTCGACTAAACCTTTTTGAGCTGTTCCCGTTGAAGGCAGTACCAGTTTCAAATATCCATAGTAATAACTATAAGCCATGCCAGTTCCATAGTCTAGACCTTGCATTACATCAACCTTGGGAACAGTTTCTTTGTTCGCATTGATGCATTTTATAAACACAATTGCGAGTATACTCCAAATTATGAGTATTAATGTAAATGTTTCCATCTTTTTGTAGAAGAGTTCGTATATGTAAGGACAAATAATTGCAAACATTATTAAATGAATAATATAAATTTTCATAAAAATGTCTACCTTAAAAACCTCTATCATTGCATCTTGCAAAGTACTGTTGGAAGAACTGTCACACAGATTACGAATAAATCTTACTAGAAAATCTACTGTCATATAAAACGTATTTAAACTCACTATCATAAGTACAAGATCTTTTCCACGAACTTCTGAATTTTTCATATCACACATATAACCCATTGCTGATAATTTCGCTGCAGTACAATTCATAAAAATAACCTTATCTTTTTTCAATTTCTATAACAATAAGTCTCTCTTGTAGAATATATTTTATATATATTCCCGTAAGCCGTAAGTAGACGCATGTTTTCAAACTGGTCCACACCGATAGGTTGGAATAAAATGGGTGGGAACGAGTTTATAAAATTACCAGATCAGAATATTAGAATATGAGTGCGAGATATCGAGTAAGTAGAATACTATCGAATAAGTCGAAATACATATTAGTAACTGATACCATTTTCAGTCGAGTTGGTTTTACTGAACTATATCGACTAATTGTAAGGACTAAATTCTGCAGTGGTGGGGGATACTATTTTCATTCGAATTTTTTACTGAATTCTACAGTGGTGGAGTATTACCATATGTACATATATATGTACATATAATAAATATATTTATTGTTCTACCACAAATATTCTCCTAACATAAAATAATGCATATTAATTATTAGACTGCGGATTTTATGCATTTATAACAAAAATTGGCACGTAAAGTTTAAAGCAACGGACATATTTAAAAAATTTGAGAACGTCAACGTATCAGTTTCAGTTTAAAAGAAGGAAATATTTATTTAGCCTCTGTGTCTTGGAATCGACGCAGACATTTTTATTTTGCATATAGATCCGCAGTATATTAATTATACATATATATAGAAGTACAGTGTTTTCTCGATAAATATTAGGGGCGGGTATAGGTAAATACCCGGAAATTCGGGTTCGGGTCGGGAACCCGAAAATTTATATGTTCGGAGATCCGAACGTCATAGATTTTCGTTATTATAATAAATAAACTCCGGATTTTATGCATTTATAACAGAAATGAACAAGTGCAATTTAAAACAGTGAAAATATTAAAAGACTTTAATCAAGAATATAAAATATATATTTAACTCCTGCGTCTTGAAATTGATGCACAAACTTTTTACTTTGCATAAATATTCAGAGTCTAATAATAAATTTTAGAAATCAAAGAATAGTATCCCTGGCCGGATCTGTGTTTTGGACAATTATCGAGAAAACACTGTACATGAATTTCATGAAACTATCGACTAAATAATCGATAATATATCGCGACTAAACAGTAAGTAAATAGTCGATAGTTTGAATTTAGTCGATAGTGCCCCCGCCACTATATATGTAGGAAATGCTTGAATTCGAAGTGTGTTGGTGTTTAGAGCAAGTCAGATTTTAAATGTGATTTATATTAAAAAGTGTTTGTTGTTATATTAAAAAGTAGTGTGTCCTGCTGACCTGCTAGCAAGTGTGGCGTTGGCAATTGGTATTGGCTGAGTCAGAATCCGTCTGGTGTAGCCGCGCTCTGATTGGTCCGTGTTTTTCGTGAATACCTCGTTAACAAAGCCGCGAAGAAGATTTCCGAAAACGAACAAGTAACTTAAAACGATCCCAGGAATCACCCTTTTCAAGGAAGTACAATATTTTCGAGGATGAAGTAATTTGAGAAAAAACATAACCTATAATAAAATAGAACGGCCACTGACACAGTGCAGACGACGATACAGATGGCATTGGAGTGCATTGGAGGTATTATGACGTATGTAAGTAGTAGTAGCAGTAGTGTAGTGGCACAGGCGGAGTAATGGTGGTACTGGTGGGGGTGACGTAGATGCTAAGGGAAAGGGAAAAATCCCGCGAACAGGGAATTCTCCCGGCAACCCTGAACGTAAGTGAAACAAGTCGATTGACCTATGGTGCAATCGAAAGCACACACGATCGATAAAGCCTATAATCCAGACTAATCTCGAGCAACAATTCGCACTGTGAAACACGAGTTTGTTCGTCGGTACGTGAAAGAAAAACCCGTGGTAACTTGTGAAAAAGCTTGTCGTGAAGTAAATATTCCAGCAGGTGATATTTGCTGGTGATTAGCGCCATGTCCGACAATGGACCAATCAGCTGCTTGGTAAACCGCTGTAAAACCTCGAATCTGTCCGCAGACGAATGACAACAAAAGAGTCTGATAGAAGTCGCGCGCGAGACAGTGGATTTTTTCACGAGTCCGTAGAAAATTTGCGGTTTTTTCGGTTCTGTTGCACGCCGCGAATAACGTCGCTTTGGTCGTAGTGAAAGTGTCGAGGAATATGAAGAGAAGAAATGTCGAGTGCGGTAAGCTTCGGAGGCCCTTGAAACGCAACAAGCTCACCGAGGGAATCTACGGAAGGTAAATTTTTCGCCGCCATATGTCTCATTGAAATGGCTAATTTTCAAAATAATCAGAACCCTCGCGGCACAGTTCTCTCGAGTGCTTCGAACCCGTCGAGATCAGATGCTTCTCTGTTCACCCCAAGCAACCATAAGCTTTTATCAATCGCCGCGATACCGTTGTGTCGGTGCAAGATTGTCGGCCGCTTTCCAGAGGCTGGCATGACATAACTTGACATTTACCAAAACTCTGACCATGTGTGCCTGTTTTCGTAGAACCAGCCAGAACATTACGTGTTTATAAACCCCCGTTCGAAATACCAAACAATCCCGATCAGTAACAGTCACGAAGATCGTTCGGTATATGACAATACGCTCGTCTTCGGTTTTTTACTCGTTACCGGTTCTTATTGTATATATAATTATGTAATTAAACGTTTATCAATGCAACCGCACATTCAGTTCTTTACGTTTACTGGTGTGCATGCACATTATCCGCATTCACAGCATTCATTGTTTCTGAAATTGTGCGTTTATAGTGTTTCCACTTGTTAAAGCAGCACACAGTCGCATACAAAGAAAGATGTGTATTCATCACTGGAAGAGATGCAATAAATGATCATTCTTACAACTGGCTCTAGATTCAGATAGAATGTATCATAATTTTTCTTTACTTCGTGGCAGGACACAGTATTTTTTCAAAATAAATGCAATTTATTTTACCATCAATTATACTTTTTCTTACCAGAAATTTATAAGCGTTAAACATTAAATTAATGATTCCTTCATTTTCATATTTCCTCTACTAACCGTTCCAGTTTTACGCAGCGCGACTGTGCTATTCAGATTTCATGGCAATCATATTATTTACTTCGCATTTATCAACATAGAAACAGAACAGCATGATCGCACTGTTTGGCACTGCTCAACATGATTTTTGAAACAAACCCTAGCACTAAAATGATTAAATATTTCGATAATGTTTTACGAATAGATACTATAAACTTTTTTGGTACGCGTGATATAATTTCTCTTATATATATACACATCCTTTTATACTGATAAGTAACAGTTTTATTTTTTATTTCAGTACATTGCTTTATCTAAAATTTCTTCTACTATGGGCCATGGTAATTTTGGCAGACTTCATTTTAGAATTCCGTTTTGAATTTTTGTGGCCATTTTGGCTACTTCTCAGAAGCGTTTACGATTCTTTCAAATATCAAGGCTTGGTAAGTAACCAGATTACATTACAGAATTTTATCCAATGACAATGTAATCAACTACGTACAATTAACTTTTACAATAACATAAATTATTATGTTTTCAGGCCTTCTCTGTATTTTTTATTTGTATCGCGCTTACATCAGATATGATTTGTTTCTTCTTTATACCAGTGCATTGGCTGTTCTTCGCTGCCAGTACTTACGTTTGGGTACAATACGTGTGGCATACAGGTAAACCTATAAAACGTAAATGAATATTTTTTTAACCTGCGGATTGGGGACGATAAATATGATCACCCAGTTTACATGTTAAATAATATTATAGCTATATTTAAATAACGATACTAATGCTAATACAATACTGTTGTTGAATAGACAAAGGTGTGTGTCTACCGACTGTGATGCTATGGTTATTATTTCTATACATAGAGGCAGCAGTTCGATTAAGAGACTTACGACATATGCCCTTCCACTTGGATCTGTGTCGACCATTTGCAGCGCATTGGTATATATTTATTTTTTTCCTATAAATAATAGGAAAACTTTATCGTTTAATATTCTGTTGTTCCAAGGTATATATCAATACTGTAAAACACTGTTCGTTTTCAGCATTGGTTATCCTGTAGTTACATTAGGTTTTGGTTTTAAAAGCTTTATCGGTCATAGGATGAGAGAGGTAAAAGTAAATTCAAACTTATAACCGATATCCTATAGAGAAACAATGTTACAATGTCTACATGCTAATATTTCTTTTCACCAGAGAAAACAGAAAGATGTGGCAAAAGAGAACGAATTTTATCTACAATTATTGCAGCAAGCACTGCCTTTAGAACAACAAATTACAACAGTGCAACAAATTCAGCAAGTTCAGTCGCAGTCGCACGTTAACTCATCGTTCGAGCAACACGTGAAAATACAATCTAATAAATTTTGTCCACAGTACAATCCAAGTCCCGAAAAGAGCAGAGGTAGTTTGTATTTATTTTCATCTTTCTGTCTGCGTTCTGCCTATGCGATAGCCCTCTATAATCGAGCACTGTTTCATAATTGATAATTGAATGCGTTTATAGGATGCAGTAATAACTCTGCGGAAGTAGGTATACAAAATGGTAATTTACATATAGGTTCACAAATTCTAGCGCAAGCTCAAACCGCTACGACGAAGAATAATCACAGAAAATCGTTAGATAAAGGTGAGAAACAAGAGGAACAACAACACAATAAACATAATATAACGAGTATATCACAGTCTGATAAAAATGACAAAAGGTTTATACATACTAACGGGAACACCGTTACACACAATGACATACAATTCATTGACAGGGTCGGGTAAGTAATCGTCTGCGCGTCTGTGAATGTAATTCGTGGTGTTCGGAAAATTGACTAAACTACAGAATATGTAAAATACAGATCTGTGAATGATTTCGATGTGAATGAAATAGAGAAAGACAAATTTGTCAAAGGTGGAAACTGCGGGCACACCACAGTCAAGTCGCAGACCAATGGCTCTGTGACGGGCAAGTGGAATAACATTAAAGAAAGTCGAGAATCCTCGTCCACTGTTAATACTCAACGTGAGCGTAAAACTCGTCAGATTAAAACCCCAGTTGATAATATAAGCGAACAACAAAAACAGCAAGACGAATATTGTCAAAGGTACATCGCTTGTATTATTCAGTTATATTATGACCAAAAAAAAAAAATAGATATTACAGTGTTTCAGTTTTTTGTATCCTTCTTCTGTATAATAACGAATCTTAGGATGAATCTTCGAACTTGATATATTTTTTATTTCTGATATATATACCTCTACAAAAGAAGAAATTGCTATACCTAGGTTTGAAATTTTTCACTAAAGACTTCTCTCTTATCGAAATCGCAGAGCATTAAGTTATTGTCAATATTTTTCTTTAGTGTAATCTGATATCATTTAAATAGGTTACTGATGTGTCGCAGGCTCGAGGCTGACATAAAGCGCTTGAAGTCAGACTTGCAATCCAGCCGACAGCTGGAACAAGAACTTCGTTCACAAATAAATACTCTACAGAATGGAGAACGTCAAGCTAAGGACGACATAGAGCAACTTCAGCACGACAATGATCAGTTACAAACCAAGTGAGTAAATGAATATTTACAATTAAACACCATTCGTTGAAATGGGATTGTACAGAGTGGGAGAAAAATAATATTATCATAAATTATCATGTTCGTTAAGTTAAAAAGTTGAGTACAAAATTTGTATAGAAAGATACGTTTAGAAGACACAATACTCTCTACACATTTATAAAACAGTGCTTCAATTTTTCCAATGTATGCGCAATTTTTTTTATATTTGTGTACTTAATAGATTAAATGGATTAGTAATAGCTCGTCAATCAGATAAACAAACGATGACGTCATTGGAGAAAAGAATCGCAGAAGAAAGGAAACAGCGAACAGCTTGCGAAGCGACTTTAGTTTCCGAAAGACGAGCAAGACGAGCTGCGGAAGAAGCACGATCTGCAATTCCACCACCTCCTCCGCCGCTTATCAGACAAGAGTGCACTGAATCGTGTAAAAGTCGTAGAACACAAATGGAGCAAGATCTTAAAAATTTACGACGAGAACTTAAAACGAAAGACGAAAGGTAATTAGATATATTTCAACAATGCGCAGACTATTTACGAATCTCTCTCTAAATTAAGAAATGTTTCGTATCAGCAGATAACAACAATTAGAATTATGTTCTACAGCGATACATTTTGTTCGTTTTCAAACACTCTAATGCATTCTTCAAGTTTGGAATTATGCTACCAACACGTTGGTCGTGTGTTTAATAATTTGATCTGTACAACATAATGATTTTGTCATCAGGTGCGGTGTACTGGAGAAAGACGTCTCACGTTGTAAGGAGAATCACAAAGAGTCTGAAATTTTACTTGGAGCACTGAATGCGCTTCAAGACAAAACTGCTCACTTAGAAGACAGTTTAAGTGCAGAGACACGTATAAAGCTTGACTTATTTTCTGCACTTGGTGAAGCCAGGAGACAGCTAGAAATTAAAGACAGTAAGTAACATTTGCAGTCTAGTCATAACTTTGCCATTTCAATGGATTTCAGTATCAAAGAGATTAGGAAAGAATTTTTAAGGTTCTATACTTTTGACAAATTGATTTCTCGATTACCAGTTTCACGAGAATCCCCCTTTAAGGAGTTATATACACTCGTAAATACTCAAACAACTGGTTTTCTCACAATTTCTAGAAAGAAAACAAAATTATATATTTATTTCTAAGAATTAACTTACCTGAGACTTTTTGCGATATGCTTGCACAGGAATAAATAGCTTAGGAATATACAAATAGACAAACACAAGGCGAAAAGCCGTGCTCAGCCGGATCGAATTAAAACTTTTACAGAATATTCTTTCAGAGAAAAGCATTTTTTAAAAATCTACTTCTCCAATCTTTACAAGTGTGTATAAGCCCTTAAGGCAAACTGTAGGATATACATTATATATCGTACATTTTATGTTGAATCAGGTTTAATTAGATCTCAAGAAAAGGAAATTGAAATGCTAAAAACAAAAATAGCCCAAGATTTAGCTGTGATGCCACAAGACACGTTTGGTCCTGCGCCAACCTGTGCGACATCTAAGCTTCGGTTGAATAATGAAGTGCGAGTAGCAGTTACAAAAATACGTTCTAATGAAAGCCCCCGCCCAGGGTGTACAGTGTCGAACTTGGATCCAAACGCGACAGCATATACACCTAAGAATTCCCTGATAGCGTCTACCGAAGCTTAAAGAAATTGCAATCTTTTTTTTGCCACAATTAAGACTTCAAAAAAAATCGGTTATAGATTACTTAAACATGTTTCAAGTGTGTTTCTCAATGGAGATCGAAACGCGAGCTTAGATTTTACACGGTATCACACTTATTTTATCGTAATGAAAAAAGGCAGGGGTTTTACTTTCCCGGATATATTTCAAATTTATCTAGAAAACTTTCGTAATGCTTTTTGATAAAAGATACATATATATATATATATTATATGTTTACGTTTAATTTTTTTTCAAATCTGAAAAGAAATAACAGTTTAACTGTAATGAAGCTTTTATAATTTAATCGCATACAAATTTCAACTTCTAATATTGTTTTACTGATGATCAGTATGTAGTAGTTTTTTTTCATACTATCTTTCGAGTCGGATGCTCGGAGATGAGATCTTTCAATGTCTTCCATGAGAGACTTCTAGAAACATGTTTGCATCTCATTTTGTCATCTGAAATGACACACACTGTTATTAACTATACATGACCATAGGGCGCGGCTACTATTGTGAGTTTAAAGAATATTTAAAAAGTTAGTTGCGTCCTGTTAAACAATGCTGTAGGTTGATCTTGCAGGTGCCTGTCTCATTTGTTTCATACAGATACGTGACAGAGAATTATTCGAAAGTTAGGAAAAACTGACATGGAGCAAAACAATAACACGTATACATAATCCAATCATCGTAGATAATCACACTGACCTTTATATTAAACTTAGTACTTCTACGTAGATTTTATATATAAAATATTTTCTGCTGAGATTGCATTAAATATTAAACCCGTGAACGGTTCGTGAAAGAAAGAACGTATGAAATTTCAAATTAATATACATATATATGTATATATATATATGTATATTATGTATATATATATATTTTTTTCTTATTAATTTTTTATAGTGCTTCAGTTATATCACTTTTCAAAACACCGTAACTATAGATACAAAGGGAATGTGAAAAAAATAGCATTAAATTCGATATCAGCGTGTTTGTAGCGCTTATTTCTTACTTACTAGAAATATATATAAAAAGAAGACTAAAAGGATTTAGTATGTACGTGATCTTCCTACAGCATACGCCTAAATCTATGACGACTTGTTGTAGGCACAAATCTTTCTCAAGTCGTAATACGAAGCTAGTCCAGCATACAAACTGTATTTAATGTCTTTGGCAAGTGAAGCCATTTTAAGTCATGTGATCATCCAGAACCAGCCATTAATATACATTGAAAAAGAAAAAAAACCTGCCGTTGTTCGTCATTCAAGAAGATTGATAAAAAAAAAAAACAAATGCCAGAAACGCCAAATTCATTTTTAAACGATCATCTCGTTATATATGTCGATACTCTTATTTCCGTACTTTTTTAAATATTTTAAATGCCTATAATTTGTTAGTTTAGCGATATATATATATATATATATATATATATATATATATATATATATATATATATATTGTATTGGCTTTCGAACGGTATAAAATAAGCGTTGAAATATTTTATAACTCGTTTTCCGAGGGTGTGTACAGTTTTTAATGTGATAACTAGACAGACTTGTAGAAAAATTGTTAAGTTAAACACACGCGATATAAGTTTGGTTTGCGACGGAGAAAGCAAATTCGTTTTAATTCGGAAAATTGGTGGCTTAAGTAAATATTCGACTATCTTGTAAAATATGCTAGACAAATTTATAGATTTAAAATTTTCATTGTTTTGTAATGTCATTGGTAATCGGATTATACGGCACTTTGTTAACCTGTCTGAACGAAACAGTAAGACGAAGGATTTTCCTGTAAAACGATATATTTGCAAATGTTACGATTTACAATTGTTTTCTAAAAATACAAATTATTATATGGAATAAAACTTTTCTCACCACTCTTGACAGTGCGTAGTAGTAGCAATTGTACTATAAAATGTTATGTATATTATTTTTATACTATAACTTTCCCTTTAAGTTTGTAGTTTTAATATCTAGTAGCACTAAATTGATATTATTTTCTTCGTACATTTGGAGATCGACATAGAATGCACGTGCATGTATAACAGCGATGCTTCATATTTTCGTAAAGGTATTAGAATTTATGTTCCGATTCTTTCTTCTCACTTTTTTCAAAGACATCTAAGGGTTAACAGTAACGTTACAGAGTGCGCTACTATGTTGTTATCGTTTAAGAAATGATACGGTAATGAAAAATGAGAACAATAGAAATGGCATTACAAGTGAAAAGTTTCATTTAAGATTATAATTCTTAACATGGATTTTTGAATCCGCAAGAAAGCCAGTACCTGCTTACTTCAATGAACAATTAACGACTGGTTGATATATCATAAAAGTCATTCTTCCATGATTGTATATATAAGGCACTGTCATGACAATTTACTAATAGCATAGTGGATCATGACCAACTAGTCAAATGGATTTCTATAAGCACAAATATTTATTAGGTATCTAATATTCATTTGATATTTCTGCCTTACCTGAAAAAGCAATAACAGTTATTACTTTTTTCTCTCTCGTTAGTTTCCAAGCGATATTCACAAATATTTATGATTTTTTCCATTGATTAATTATCATATTTCTTGGATGATCCACATACTAACTCTAACTGCAGAATATTTATGCACCACATAATACTTTCACAGGTATTCTTCAATTTACACGATGATTGTATTCGACGCATAATTGTTATGTTTCATTATTTATACACTATATGATATTATATTGTTAGAAACTAACAGACCGGCGCTTATTTTATGTTAACACGAATAACATATAGAAACGCGGAGAAACCATTTTCGCTTGGAAAAGATTAAAGCATATCAATACAAAGGTCGTGTAACTCTGAGAAAGCCTTCGCTTCATTTTTATGTTTCACCATTGAGAAAACTATTAATTTCTCATGTTTTTTATTTTTTTTTTAAATCATGTAAATATTTTCTTTTTTAATCTAACAATTCACCGATGTTGGCAGTTCTACTGTTGAGGGTTAATGTGCTTACTTCATTACGTCAGTGCACCTTGATAGTTATAGTTTTGCAAAAAGAAAATAGTTCTTGAATCGTACACACAAGATTTTCTTAATTTCCTTCTCGGTTATTCTTTCACTTGATTCGGTGATTAATGTTTCATTCCTAGGCATTGTTTCTTCTTGTTTAAATCTTAATTGGACTGCTATCCGTGTCAACTTGTATCATTGTACGCATAAGTCCTTGATGTAACGAGACAGTGTAAATAATTACTTGAAATAGACCAAACGCAAACAAAAATGATTGAAATTGTTTGGGCACTTGCGTGACACAGTCAAAGTGCTATATATAAGAGTTGTTAATATAATTTATTTTAATAGAAAACATGCTTTCTTTTTTTTTCTTTCTTTTTTAATATACAATCTTGTTATTCGAAATCTTCGTTCGATTTTCATTCACGATCGAAATATAAAATTAAGTTAAAATTAATCATTCGAAAAGAATAAATGTTATACCGTTTCGGAGTAGCGACAAAACGGTAACGCAGTATTATAATCAGAGACTGTGGACAAGCTGGAAACGTCATCGTACTATATGTTTGTGTCAAATAACATGTAATAGTTCGTAAACAAAGGATGCTGTTTAAAAATGAACGTTTTCTACAACTAAACTTCTGTTTGTACAAAACAAAATTCTATGCGAATTTCATTATTTACTAGATATTGTTTTATGTAACATATACATGCGATCGAGCATGATGTGTCGTTAAATGAGGAAAATGAAGAACGTGTTTTTACATTAAAAAAAGAAAAAGGAATCATTGATTTGAGACGAATGGTTTCTTTCGAAAATACGACGTGCTTGCAAGTGCATGTTAAGTACCTGATCAGGGAACGCTCTATTAGTTCGTCGCTAATACAGAGTGGCTCAACAAAACATTAAATCGTTTAAACAATTCCGATTAATTTCGATGACGTGAGAAATAAAGTGTTTCTCATACGATTAAAATATATTTTAGGAAACAATATGGTGTACAAAGATTCGTTTATTAGTTATCTCTTCTTAGAAGGCTTTGGATCATTATAGATTGGAAATCGAAGGGTCATTGTTAACCAATTATATTTTATTGTATTAAGTTGTTAAAAAGAAAAAATCGTTGCATAATACTGACATACTGGCAAACATGTACTTTCTATGAAAATGAAAATAATTGAAAAATAGTAAAACAAAACTGTTTTTAATGAACTCCATTATTTGCATTTTACAATATAGTTCAAAGTCGAGCGCAGAATATCTTTTTTTATACTTTCAATGCTAAAGTTTATTTCTTTCAATGGACCATCTTCTCTCTATATATATACATATATATCTATTCGCGGATTTAATTCGAACGTAAGGCTGGTTTCATAAACAATTAACTTTTACTATTCGATTATATTGATTCGTATTATTTGTATATTTAACTAATGTGATATTTTGAAACCATACACACGCACACATGTGGGTACATACACGCACACATTCATATTACATATATATATATATATATATATATGTCCACCTAACTTTCCTAGCATATACACGTACATTTAATTATATTCGCAAGAATACGAGGCAAATTATATAAAACGGTGCTTTTTACATCTATGGCATGATTGCTTACTAATTACATCTTATAATCT
The DNA here is from genome assembly GCA_028455605.1 of Lasioglossum malachurum. Lineage (NCBI taxonomy): Eukaryota > Metazoa > Arthropoda > Insecta > Hymenoptera > Halictidae > Lasioglossum > Lasioglossum malachurum. The sequence continues at coordinate 7,037,309 of CM052315.1, forward strand.
GTAGAGAATCTTCTGACTGTATTACTTTATACTTAAAATGTTAATGATATATATTATTTGTGTGGAAATGAATACTGTGAGAATGATGATAATGATGACAGTTTTAAATTGCAGAAATAAATGGTTCATACGAGAAGTAAAATATTTATATCATTTCATATAACAGGTCTTTTGTGAACACTGGAAAGATTAAAAGAAAGAATTGTTTTTATTAAAAAGAACAATTGAAGAAATTTATTCGTAGATTCGAAATGAAAAGTTTAAATTGATCTGGCACGAAAGCTATTAAACTGTTCTAGGGAAATGACTATAATTAAATCGTAGCATCTGAATAATTCTTGAGCCAACAAATATAACAGATGGAACAGAACGATGTAAAACCATGAATTAGAATATTGTTTCTATTACACATGCATTGTACGAGTATATAATGCGTGTGTTCATGACAATTATTGTGTAAAATAGAGCCGCGAATTAATTAGGCCAAAGTTGGATTATATTGTATATTATACTTTGACGATCACATCATAAAATATTATCATAAGGAATATATATAGATGATTATGCTGCTTCCTTTTCAATAACATACTAAAAGGATGCAACTGAAACAAATAAGTTATAAAGCAGGAAAATCGTAGTTCGGTTCTGTATTTTCATTAACGTGTATATATAACTTTCTAATCGAACTTAAATGTGAACAAAGTTATCAATATATCAATTTTAATTGGTACATAATTTTAAATTAAAACTCGTTCATTGCTACAACTATACATACATACATATATATATATATATATGTGTGTGTGTGTGTGTACATGTATAATAGTAGCTGTGTGATTCTTAGCTACACATTTTGTAAGAAAAATAATGTAATAAAAGGTATTGGATTCATTATACTTACAGTGGAATCTTGATTATATGAACTCCATATTTATGACAAATATATTAGGTTGGGGAATAAGTTCGTAGCGTTTTATGTTTTCTTTTATTCTATAACGATTTTTTTGTTCTTTTGCAAAGTGTTGTACATCAATCGAAAGAGCTCTTTCTGCTCTACAAAACTGTGACAATCGTTGTTTTGAATAATTTAATTTTTTATTATTTTTCAGGCTTAGAAATGGAATATCCAGGAGGCAAAAATCAACATTTTCGACACATGTTGAGAAGCAATTTGAATGCGATTTTCTTTGTTGTTCTCGGTAAGCTCGTGAGGCACCCAATCTCCCAATTTTCCGACAAATCCCATCGAATGAAGATGGTTGAGAATGGTCTTATGATCGCAGTTCATTTTTCCCGATAATTCTTTTTGACCTCGATGAAAAGCGAAGAAAAGCAGGTGTCGAACATGTTGATTTTTGCCTCCTGGATATTCCATTTCTAAGCCTGAAAAATAATAAAAAATTAAATTATTCAAAACAACGATTATCACAGTTTTGTAGAGCAGAAAGAACTCTTTCGATTAATGTCTACAACACTTTGCCAAAGAACAAACAAATCGTTGTAGAATAAAAGAAAACATAAAACGCTACGAACTTATTCCCCAACCCAATATATAATATAATATTATACAGGGTGTTCACGCTACTACCAGCCAGCGTTCTTTTTTTGCAAATAATAAATATTAGAAGAAAAGGGAAAAGTAATACTGTCGTTTGCATGCAATGTAATAGCGTATGTAATTTTTTTTTGTTTGCGCTATTTTTTGGAAATGAAGGTGATCTTCGATTTTTTCAATGGAATGCTATATATGTTTTTGCATCGTATGCTAGCTAGTAATAATGTGAATACCCTGTATACGTATACTTGTATAGATTCACTTTCTACCTAATTTGCTATTTTAGAATATTTTTTATGTCTAAAATCATGAATACCGATTATCAAAGTATATTCTTGCTTCTTATTCATATTTTTTGTCCTTGCTGATATAACTATATGTGCGCAACATCATAAAATATATATATCTATAGAGGTACTTATAAATCAGGGTGTTTAGATAATCGTGGTTCTACTGTATAAAGATTTTATAAATAAATTGCTATCTTGGAAAACAGTTTCAGATTTGAAACGTTAGATATAGTATACAGTTCACTGTGCTTTCTTGATAATGTATATAGTCATGCAATGTACTTGTATATGCACTTAAATATATATACTAATGTATTTCTGTTTCTATAGTATTATACAATTTTTATTGTAATAAATTGATAACAAAATTCATTAATTTTACGTCGTAAAAATATATTTTCCGTGCCAAACAGTAATCATTTAAGCGCAGTTATAATAGGCATTCTGTTTTCAACTTTATATATCGTTGCGAAAGAAAATTCAATCGTAATTATGATTTTATAATTAGAGATTCTCAAGTTATCTAAACATGTTTCTGTGTCTTCTAAATGCAGAATAAATTAATTCAAGTTTTCTTGCAGCAGTGCGTTAATGTACAGATTTCACCGTAGAAACTGTTTGTAGAATTATAAAAGTGAAGGTGCATTCATTATTGTAATATTCACTCACTTTCTTTTTTTTTTACTTCATACATAAATATAGAGGAAACAGTAGAGTTGCATGTTCATCGATCCAAAATAACAATTACTCCTTCAGTGAAGATATATATTAATTATATAAACATTTTTTCAAGCATCCAGTGCGTTCCTTTAAATAAAATTGTTATGCTTCCACTATTCGACTACCTGCTTACTAAGATTGTACTTTTAATTTAACGTTAAGGAAACATTACAAAATTGAAATGATACTTTTGATCTCGTAATGTCATGACAATGCACGCAAATGCCCTTTTCCTTCATAAAAATAAACTATACCTTTAATGTTACTTTTTGTTTATCATGGCTCATTAAATTCACAGAATTTTCTTTATTTTGATCAAAGACTTGGCGCTACTGAAAATTTTCTAGTCTAACGAGTACGATATATATTAAATTAATTAATCTGTGAAACTTTTTCACCTATCAAATGATTAAGGACGAACGATTTTATACAGAGTACAATTCTTAGTTCTTGAAAACATAATTTTGAGGTATACTATTTAATTTACATTAATTCTTTATTATATACCAATGTGCGTACAAAACATATTCATGCATAAGTATAAATACATTTCAATAATATACATGTAAGTATATAAGTACATTTTATGTCTTATGTAATATGATAATTTATTTGTTCCTTATACAGGTACTTATTTGTAATTAACCGTCTTGATCTCGAAAATGTACATGACATGAATGCTTTGCGTTTATTCGCAAATTTCTTCTTCGTGTTAAGAAATAGACACATCAGTTTTTGGCAGAGTGTGCGTTATTAATCTATTGTATTCTTGTAAAAAGGTTGAAAAATTACATTTTCAAGCTTCTCTTTAAGATATCTTAAATATATATTATTATTTTAATCCCTTGGTTTTTAAGTAGCAGTTCCTTTTCTTGCTATAGTTTTTAAGTTGTGCGCTGTAACTATAATTCGAATTGAAATCTCTCCCTTCTCATTTATTTCTCAGCTTTCAGATAGTTCCTATTGTGCGCCATTGTACAATAACGGAAACAGTAACGTTAATAAAACATTACTTTTTTATATGTTCAAACTTCAATCCTCTTGTGATTAATGATTTTACATAATGTACCGTTTACCGTAATTTACGCATTACAATTTACCACTATATATCAATTAAATGTTAGTTTAAACTATCAGAAGATTATAATCTTTGCTCATCTTTTATCATAGAATTTTCCGAAAAGAAATTGGGTTGGCGAGTTCCTACGAGAGAGATTTTACAATTACATACATATATGTATAATGATTAGACTGTGTTCTTTATGCATATTTATGAAGAAATTGGATGGACCACAAATATAAAACAGTAAAAGATTTTAAAAATTCAAGAATGTTATAATATTACTTTGAATGTAACAAAATCGTTAAGAGATGAAATCAATTTTTATGTTATTAAAACATAAATATTTATATTTTGCATAAAGATCCGCAACTATTATAATTGTGAATGACTCACGCCACGTGCTTCTGGAACACGTGGTGTGTGTACATATGTAAATATGTACATAGTTCTCGAGACTGTTTGAGCCTTCAGCCTTCAGTAGATTTGAAAGTGTTGAAAGTCTCGATACTTCAAAAACCAAGACGGATGAGGTTCGAGCCTGAACGTACCTGCAGACCGCAGTCTCGAAACTCGTCCGTTTCGATTCGTCTCGAGCCAGTCTCGAAACTCGTCCGTTCCAAATGTTCCGATTCGTCTCGAGCTTGTCTCGGAATTCGAGACTCTCGATTCGTCTCGAGCTTGTGTCGGGATTCGAGAATCTCGATTGGTCTCGAGCCAGTCTCGATCCCATTCGGCTCGGATCGTCTCGATCTTATTCGGCTCGGTTCGTCTCGAAGATATACCACAATTTGTAAAGTATAGAATGTTTAATAAAGTAATATTAATGAGGAGAGATTGAATCAGGAGTACTCGGGTTTGGGCTTGTCTCGGGAATTATTTATTGAATCGAGCGTTGACTTTTTTTTGTTGCATTTCCAATGAGAAAATTTGGACTTTTGAAACAATTCAAGGTATGTAGTGTGTCAGAGTATTGTTATGTATATATTATTGTTATACAAGTATATTTGTAATGTATTAGATGAAAAGGTCATGGGTATGGCAATACTTCGACCAAGATGCAAACGGTGATGCGGTTTGCAGAGCGTGTAAAAAGAAATTTAGAACTAGTAGCTCGACTTCAGGGTTGATAAGACACGCGGATAAAGCGCATGGTGTGCACAAGACTACTCAGCCAGTCAAGGAAGCTGATCCAATCAATCATTCCGATATCTCATATTCTGGTAAGTATGCAGTGTAGCAATGTAGTACTCTTTGAATCTAATCTTGAACTTATCGGAGCCTTAGTACATGTTCTGTTACGTCTATTCAGATAGCGAGGACATCAAAAATGTGAATCTTATCGAAGTGGACCTACAACCGTTTAGTATTATAGAAGAGGTAAACTTCAAGGATTATTTCCAGAATCCTGAGTATCAACCTCCGGTAAAAAGGGTGAAAAAGAGTCATCATGAGCAACTGGAAGAGGTGAGTATACATATTCGTATCATGATGGATGCATAGAGAAGTATAATGACCATTCTTCGCTTAGCGACACTGCACATTATCGATACCAGACCAATGTCAACGTGTTTACATTATTATATGTACTTTAAATTAGGGCTGTTATTTTTTTGAAGCTTTGACTCTTCGAAGATTCGAAGGAATGAAGGGATCTTCGAAGTATACAAACTTACGAAATATTGAAAAATCTTTCAAAATCTTCGACCTTTGAAGGAAAGTACTACTTCAAATGTAAATGTGTTCACCTATCCCTAACAGCACAGCATCGATAATCTTCCTTTCCTTTTTCCAACTTGTGATAGAAATGAATACGTTGATATTGGTCTGGTGGACAGTCTTAAATATCAATAACTTTTTAACTATCTCTTGCCATGTTGCGCACGACTGCAAGATGACGAAGTACAAAACACACTGTCTTAATTTATATATAATAGCTATAAAGATATAAAAATAATTTAGAACGGGGAAAGAATGAACTATTTATTCTTCTTTTATGTTATTTATTATTTTGAAGTCTCCTATTTAATTAATAATAAGTGATTTTAAATACAGAAATGCTTGATGTTACCTATTTACTTCAAGTGAAAAAGATAACAATAAATATTTAATACTCATTACAAAAAGTTTTTATAACCATTTATATCACGATGACGAAGTACGAAATGCTTTGCAATCGCAACGTTACAAATCACTATAAATAATAATATTCACATTCGTATTCTCTCAGAATGCTATACGTGGTGTATTTCATCCCCTATATTAACATGTAGAAAATATATCGTTTGAACATGTATTACTTCCTATAGCTGTACTATTTTTCAAGTTCATCGGACTCGGATTTCACTTCTTTTATAACACCTTCCTCTATAAATTTAGTGCACAGAGGATCTTTCGCAGCTACCACAAACGAAAGCACAGCTTTTGTATAATAGTCAGACATTAATTCGAGATTTCTTATAACCATGGATAAGAGATGTGCTTTCTCTACATATATACCTGTACAAAAGGAATATTCATTAATATATATATTATTTGAACAGCTTGTAAACACATGCAGCCATTTATATTTCGTATTTACCTGGAGTTTCAAACATTAGATACGCAAAATGTACATGAAGATGATAATACGACGGTTGATAGTGCAAATATATCCTAAGCTGAGAAGGGTTTATATCAAATTTTTTAGCGATTGCTTCTGTTCCAGCATCCCTAATATTTTTTAATAGTGGAAGATGAGACGCATTCAACTCTCTTATCGATTGAATCCTTTGAAAAGGGAGTGCGATTAATTTCAAGGTGTTTTTCTGGCCATTCCATTTTAAATCATTTACTAGTACAAATCCAGTCTTCTCATCCTTATTATCCTCGAATACAACTTTGTCCTGTTCTGCCTTGTGCTCCAGAATATTATATACCCACTAAAAATTCATTTGAACAATTAGATATTCAACATTTCGTATTAAACAACCAAATATACCTGTAAAGAAAAATTGTTCGACTCTATATGCGGTAGAGTAATTTTCTTATAAAGTTCATATGTTTCATCGACAATATACAGTTCCTTCCTTTTGAATTTGTCGATATGCTTTTGCGTCGCAGGATGTATTAGCATCACGTTTAAACCTTGAACAACATGTAAATGCTTAACAAACATATAAAACGAAAATATTATTAAGATGTAGTCGCGACAACGTACCATTACATTCTTTCAGTGCAAAACATTCGTAATTCCCGTAAATATCATTACTGTAAAGTTTTCGTATACTTGTGTCTTTACTGAACAATTGTTTCTGCAAAGACAGCGGGTCGTCTGAGAATTGTGACTTTTCAAACAAAATAACGCTCGAGCCTTTGTGACCCTTAAACACTCCTTCGACGCATACTTGTTTCCTCAAACAATTGTTTTGCAAGACCTTTTTTACTTCGAAGTTGCACAAACAAATGTCGGTTTCGTGTATATTGTCAACATTTTCAGACGCGTTCTCCGTGTCTACTTTGATTTTCTTTGCCGGGCAACATTGGTCTCCATCGTTGTTTACAGACATCTCCGCCATTTTTAATGATGGTCAAGTAATAATCCTCTACTTCTCGAACGAATTAGTGCAAAGTCTATTTCAACTGTGCGATATTACTCTATTTATTCTTTTCAACAGAATACAATGTATAATTGATCGAATTATTTTCATTCAGAAATTGCCGAGTTGAGTTTCTGAGGTTATGTTACACGAGACAAGTGGATTACAGTAAAAATGTGAACATTTCCGTTCCATAGGATCGAACGTTTTCTTATTATGTGCATTTATTGAAAGAGATGTTTTGAGATGATGATTGTTTGATAAAAAGCGCGTCCTAAGTGTTACATGTTATATATACATACAATACACGTGCACATATTATCTAAGGAACTACAGGATCCGCAGATTGAGTACAACTGCCACATATAGATGTTGTGCGTTGTACATACAAAATCCAAACACGGTGGCTTGGATCCAAAGCAGACACTTTATCTTTTTGTAACCTTTGCCACATTATAAAAGTCGTTACGTTAGGAAGCAACTTCTGCATAGTGGATCTTAGTGGTTGATAACAATGCTGCAAGTAGATGATAGAAAGGTAATGCATCAATTCACTTCTTGTCCAGTACATCTGTCTCGATAAGATTAGCGAAAAACGAGGAACCGCATTATCAGTAATTTTCCATTCTCTATCTACATATACAGTCGACTTTACTCTCCGTGTGATTCGTGCGATTTTCTAACGACATTAAAATGCTTCGTAATCGAAGCGTTATAAGTAACGTATTGTTCTTGTTAATTCATCCCTCCTACTCCTTGCTCTCCTTATGCGTTTATATAATTTATTTTCCTGCTGTATTGAGGTTATGTATTCTTTTAACGAACAGCGTGTTATCAAGAACGGGCTACTGTGACCAGTACGATTGTCGTTTTCATTGTTTCGTCTATAAGTGTTATAAATAACATCTATTTATTTCTTCCTTTTCCTGACGTTGCAATAACATAGAATGTTAACATACAATTTCGTACGAGTTGTAAATAAATATGTGGATTTCATCAACATCGAATATATGTAGAAGGCCACCTATGACTGCATAATGAATACCGAAATTGAAATGTTATAAATAATGCATCGAGCGATGCATCGCGCATGATATGTAATATTAGCAATCGAAAATGAGTTTCGTCTGCTAATTTTAAAGTTATGAATAGGACTGCTTCTATTACATCATTTATTAGTGATGATGAAACCGGATCGCTGTTCGAGTTCGACTTATTCGCTCGAATTACGGCATAGTAGATCATGAATTTATTTTATTCTATCGTACTTTATAATCGTATTTATTTTATCGAACAGCAGAGGGAAGTCTAAAATCCGTAGCCTCGTTGATCAGTGAAGGTCACCAACAGGAATCGGTGTTTTCAAATAGTCAAGTTATTTGTTATTTCCTGCTAGAATTGTATACGTCCTTATATGACATTATAAAAATATATATATTGACTAAATATATAAATATAATACAGTTACGCACACTTTAAATCAGAATAACTTTAAAAATGGTAGTTGTAGGCCGAAAATCATGAAAAATTACAATTTTCACCACTTTTGATTCGTAAACCAATTCCAATGAAATTTTCAGAACGTATGTAATTTGTACGAGTTTACAAAATACATCTTTGAAATTTTCATTATTGGCCCAGCTAAACAAGTTGTAAAAATCAATTTCTACTATTGTTTTTCGCAACTTCGACCAAATGCATTTTTTCAACACATTTATTAGACGTCATTTACTAAACTAATTCCTCTAGCCTTACAGAGAAATTGAAGTCATTTGGTCCATGCATAAAAAAGTTATTCTGATTTAATGTGTGTGTGATCAATTATGTGCGTAACTGTATACATATGTATATATTTGTATTCCTAATATAAATTATTTTTATAATGTCATATAATGTGTGACGTATACAATTGTCGCAGGAGATAACAAATAACTTTACTATATAAAAACAATGAAATATAAAAATTAAATGATAATGTATATATATCGTCGATATATTGACGAAGTATATGGGTGGAAAATATTTCTTTTTCCACTCGATAGGTTGTTTAAATAATATCTGCCTTCTTCGTTCCGCGTCCCACTGTTGACATAACGATGATAGAATAGTATTATCATCTCTTAGGAGTCTTGTTACATAACGTTATGTGGCGTAGATTGTCTGCGGTTACACTTCATTTGTCTATTGAAGATGCTTGCTTCCATAAACATAAGTGCTACACATATATCATCACTTGCCACTTGTGTACCTGAACGTACGCATAAGCAATGTATTAGTTTTGAGAGTAACTGTACACGGAAAGATTGATTAATCTTCTCGAAGATATCTCGATAAAGAGTTGAAGTATTTTTACAATATTTGCACAGACAATACTACTCGAACCGAAGTTGATTGTTTCCTGAGAAATAAACCTTTGTTAAAACAGGTCGCTCCTGATGTTTACGATCGTGGTCGAATCATAGCGTTCGATTTCTACATACCGATAACCTTCTGATTCAGAGATTAGTTCATTTCGGACGGTTTGTGAAACTGACACTAGACTCGAGATCAAATAAGTCACTGTTTATCTCATTAAATCCCTAAGATTTCGTTCGTAAATATGGCCCCTCGTTTAGAAGATTATAAATTCGATATTAAGTGACGGATGGTATTATTCCGAGCACAGCTGACGTATTTATACCGAAACGTCTGTAAGTAAGTCGTCATTTAGCTGCTACCATTTATTTCAGTCACAGTCCTCGTTGTTCATTCATTTTCTATAATATGATATGCCAATTTCTTGGTCGATTTTACTGTTAATCAGTCAGTTCAGTCGGTTTATATCATTTTATGAAATGATTGTACCATTAATTTTACGGTGAATGTTGTTGTAAATTCGTGTTCGATAAGAAGCCAGCGAGGGGCTCTAGGGGCGGTCCTACCCGAACGATCTAGATAAGTAGCCGCTGGGAACGTCCCTCGCTCACCACTCTAAATCAGAGAATAATGGTCCGCTCTATCTAAAAGCATCATTGCAAATTTAATCGATATCCACAATAAAAAATATTTTCAAAAATTTGTCTTTTAGTCGCACGTTTTAATTTTCCCAAGCATTTCTGGAGAAGCAAACAAAGTCAAAGGCTATACCAATGTTTTCCTAAGCTCGCCCGAAGAATGCATAATCAAGTAGATAGTGGATGCAAATTCCAAGTGGGGAAAATTCAAAACACAGTATAAAAAATACACGATCCTAACAAAATTAGCTAACTTTACACGTTCAACTGGGTAAATTATATTTCTCCTTTTCTGTATTTATAGATGAAAATAGTTTCTTCGAAAATCGTTTCTTGGTCGCAGGTTCTTCAGGATTTCGTAAAATTATCTTCGTAAAGATGACTTATGTTTCGATAACAAGTATTTTGAAAGTGCTGATGCGCAATGCGGCGATCGATTGATAATAATCATTTGTGTTAGTAGTTTAGCTGTTGGAAGCCTACTGATAGACTCTTCATACAGACTATTTCATAGAAAATATTTTTCAGTACAATGAAAATAGCGAGGAATCTAAGTAAGTAGCATGTCGTTCGTTATCATTGCTCTCGTCATTCTTACGAAGCAATACGTGCCAGTCGCAAAATGCTTCTGTCATGATTGCTATTGTAAACACACATTACACAATTCTAATCGTGTCTAACTATGTATAATGACTCGCATTAGTGCTCAGGGGTAACGTCCAAAACATATGTGGATTTCGTCTTGTGTCTCTAACCGTGTAATCCGTAGTCATACAAGGGTTAACCCGAAGTACCGTGGGTTACTTTGCGGGCGTACAAATAAAAAAAGAGCAATACCGAAACCTTGTTCTTCATACCTTTAAAGCTAACTGTACCGCAACCGGTCAAATGACCGCTTTCACATTATTTATTTTTTTTATTAGATTTATTAATTTCATTAGAAATTATTCAATAAATTCCTTTATTCGAGCACGTATTATTATAAAAATCGTGAAAAATCTAAATAAATTCAGTCTTGTAATTTTTGTAAAACGATATACATTTTGTACCCGGTACAGTTAGCGTTAACTACGTCGGATAATAAAAATTGTACAACTTTTTTCCGACATTTCGGGTCAAATAGCCTACTGTGCGTCGCGTCGTTGCGAAATGTTCTCGCGCCATCTTGAAAGCGGTCTAACAAGGGTCCCATCTGTTCAATAATTAAGCGGAAGACCCTGTGTACCGATAAGAAATTCTAATGCCGTGACCTCGCGGCAATCCTCTAAACTCTAACCTAATCGTTCCCGATAATAAAACGAAGAAGTTAGCCGAGAGAGCATCACGCGTCAATTGCGAAGTCACGTTGCCCGATTATGATAGGAGCAAGCTCCCGAAGGCCGGGCCCTGATAATAACTGGAACCTCTAATGGACACGGATATAAATAGTCGTATTTTTATAAATGGCCCGCCGGCGCGACAGTCCACACCAAAATAAATGGTAAATCTCGATTCACGTTGCTTCCGAAGTCCTAATGTTACAGAAACATTTACAGAAACGTCTAGCTGACAGTTTCCTGATTAAAACGAGGCCAAACACGATACAGTTTGTGTCGCGTTCACTCGTTTAATCCACGATATAGTGGAGACCTCTCTTATCCGAACAAACCAGTGAAACGTGTGCTGTATTCGGGAGTTTTATTCAAGGACAACGTACAAATTAGAGAAATCCTGGGTTTCACTTAACTTTATTCTCCAATTATTTCGCGGAACGGAGAATTACAAAATATTTTTAAAAAATCGATGTTAATGGTTCTTGTTTCTTCTTATTTCTCTAAGCCGTCGAAGGCCGTTCGTTGACAATACGGGAGAAACAATGGTCCGGCACGCGGCGCGAGTCCCCTAGAACAGCGTGCTGATAGGCTGATAGCATAACTATGCCACATTTGATGATTTACGCGAGCGCAGCGCGTACACTTCGCGGTCAATCGTCGGCTCACGTGCTCGCGTCGTGTCGTCTGCGCCGCTTCTGGACTCTGAAATCGAAAACGGGAGCTTCTCTCTCTCTCCCACTCTCTCTTTTATCAATCTGTCCTCTCCTTCCACTCCCCGTCCATCCCTAATCTCCCGTATCCCCGTAATCACGATTTTTGGAGCCGTTCGGCGGGAAAGATCGCGCGCGCGTGCTCGCCGATTCGAAACCGATCGGAGACCGTTCAGAATCGGTTCACCGATGAGACAGCGTCGTCGAACGTAAGTGAACAGAGTGCGCGAACTGTTCGCGGAGCGAAACGATCCGATCATCGGCCGTTCGGTTTTTCCACGGGCCAGTGTGATTATTTTCTTCGCGTTTCTCCTCTCTTCTCTTTTCTTTTTTCTGTCGGCGAACGAACCGTCCTTGACGCGGACGCCGTTCAATTAGCGCGAGTGCGATTAGGCTCGTTGATCAGGTAGAGAGCATCTGTTTGTGTACATGGAGATCATGGGCTACCGGGGTTCGCGAAATCACCGGCTGAAATTAACCGCCTAAAATTTCGTATTTTTGTTTGCGACAGAAGTGAGGACTGTGGATAATTGATCAATTTAGTGCGGAATTTGAGCGGCTGAATCTTCACGTGACTGCTGTTTGTTTCAGTTAATTCGGATAACTTGAACATCAGGTTTATTTACTGTTGTACGAAGAGACAAGTAAAAAATACAATTTCTCAAGATATACATAACAATGGACAGAATCGTTCCAATTCGATATTTTAATATTTTGAAGTCATATATTTTTTGTTAACCATACCTTATATTTCTTCGTAGATATTATTGTAGAGCATAAAACGACGAATTCAACGACTACCATGACCATACCATTACGATCATTTATTCTCGAGAGAATTCGTGTCTGAAAGAATGAGAACAAGTTGCCTTTCAGACACGAATATCTCGAGATTGAATGATCGAAACGGTATGGTTATTGTAGTCGTCGGATTCGCCTTCTCACGCACTACAATAATATCGAAAAAGAAACGCCAGGTTTCATTTTTTTTAAAATACCAATGATTTTGAAGTTTCGTTGAAAGATGATCCTGAGAAAAAATTCGTTTCACTGTTACACGTGTCTCTTGAGGTAGTATAACTTCCATAGTTGAAACAAAATTCGCATGCGTTCGAAGCGCAAACAGCTGTTCAAAGTTCGGCGTGCCGAAAACTCGAATAAACACTAACAATCATTTAATCTCGTACGTTGTCTGATAATGCCACCGGCGCGGCGTGGCGATATTTCGCTGGCTGATTACTATACCGGAGATCTTTATGCAAAATAAAAATTGTCTTATCATTTTTCTCTCATAAATGCATAAAATAATTTACTTGTACAAATACGTTTTCAAAAGGGTAGAGAAATAATTGGTTAGTGTCTGATTGAATAAAATAAATACAAAACTATATAGATACACTATTGTTTGTTGTGTAACGAGAGAAAAACGGGTACTGGCTTCAACGCCTTATCGACGGACGACTCAATATCGCGTCAAAACGAATATTGTCATCTGTTGCGGATGACGCGAAGTGCATCGGATGCATACCACGTGCGGGAGATGCGTTTGGAGTCTCATTCGATTGTTATTAACATTTCTGTGCTGTTAGTATTGCGGGTTTGTTTGTTTAACACGCGAATTCATTAATTAACGAATTTACGAATTGTTTACAGAATGATAATCTTACACATTATAATGATGAACAACTAATCGAGTCATAATTGCATGCAAATTTTGGCGATAAGGAAGACAGGGTTGCATATATTGTTTAAAACATTTGATAACATACGAGGGCAGTGAGTAAAATTATCCGAGTGAAGTTAAAACTTGAATACATATGCATATTCCAAAAAAAAAAAGATCGCGAATAAGTGGCTGGCAGGGAGGTTGGGGGGGGGCACGATATAGCCTTCAAATTTTTCTAAAAATTTCGAAAATCACATTTTTTTTCTTAATGCGTAAAATCTAGATACATAGTTTAGATTTCGATCAAGTTTAGATCGGGAACAATTGATGGCCGCGTTACATCACGATGCGCCGAATGCTCGCGAGCAACAAACTAATACTGTTGGGTGCATAGAAATCTGCTGGTCACCGTAATTATTAACGATGATCCGCTGAATACGCTGGTCAGTGCGAGCCCGCGTCATTTCATGTGAATTGCCTTTACAAAGACGTAAAGATAATGGATAACGACGGGCTGCACAATCGATAAACGTTTCACGTGGACTTTGCAATTAATTTCAAGTGCTCATTTATCCATACAATTCAATCATCGAAGTCATACTTAGGTTGACGATTGGACACGTGACTAAAAAATATTTTCTGATCAAAATAAAAGACATTCCCTAGTACAAGTAGTGAAGGTGAAGTCTTGATCTAAGTAAGCCGGACGGAGCTGTACAATCTTAGTCAGTTCGCCTACCCTCTCCAATTTACTAATCCAATTCTTCTTTGAGATTATAGAAATATAGTTGGATTAGTAATTATCAAAATATGAGAATGATTGACGATTTCGTTTGCCTCGTCAACGAGAACACATTCTCATTGAATTGTGCAAATTTATTCGGGGCGAAATTTAATTTCAAATTAAATAAAATTATTTTAATCAGAATGGGAAAAGATACCGCAGTAAAGCGTACACCCGCAGTAACAGGTACATTTACCCTGATTTCTGTCCAGACCTGTCCGAGCTTTGATTGTAACACACAGAACCCCTGACCGACGTGAGCATACAATGACTAATGTCCTCAATTGAGAAATAAAATTGATTACACGCGAAGAAGAATCGCCTAGCGTAATTTCTGCAAACATTTCGTAATGCGAGATAATACCTCGATTTGTCGTCATCGATGAGAGGCTTTAGGGGCTTAATCACATCACATGTTATCATCTAGTACGAACGAGATCTGTCGTTGCAATTTAAGGAAGCGAACGTCAGAATGATTTGCACAATCTGCTATCATTTTCTATTTCTTTCTTTTCTCCTCAACAAGTTCATTGTCGAGCTTACGATGGATTTTCTGAACGACGGTTATGAGAATCCCTTTTGGTATTTAGAAATTAATTTCAACTTGGAATTCCCTTTAATTTAAATTCTAGTTTCAGCGACATTTTGGTAATTTTAATAACCATTTCCTCAATTTTCTAAAAACAATATTCAATCTTTATTCTAATCGAATATACACGGTGTACCGATTAATTGGGATACGCTTTCGAAATAAAAAATATTATATTGAGTAATTATAATTAAATATAACTACTCAAGGATCAGCTCGGTTCACATCTGTCTTACATATGTACTAACATGAATATTTATGTCTAATACTTTGGGCATTATTTAATGTATCGTTTTTCGGTTTTTTTTTCGCGTAACTGATATTTGCAGCATGCGCGACGACGATAAGTTATCTGCACCGTATTTCTCCGTCCGTTATCTCGGATGAAAGTAGGGGGAGAAAATTTCTCGGCTGATCTGAAGTTATTATACATGAAACATTCGGAAACTCTTTTCTATGTATATTGGCTTTGGTGATAGACACGGGTGACGAACAGAGCATCTGCGATACTTGGAGAATTTATATTCAATTGTAAATGCTTAGTAAAGTAAATTACTTAGTAGTAAATGCTTTTTTAACTTCATTTTTGTCAAAATCTACCTACTCATATGAAATAAACAATTAAGCTAAAATTGCATAACAAAATTAAAAATTATAAAATAAGTTTGTAAAACGCATGAAATCCGTGTTCTCATGACTTGCTGTGTGAAACCGTGTTTCGGAGTCGACAGAAAAAAAAGAGAGAAACAATTATCGAAGCGTTTTAAACAAAACCGGAATTGTCCGCCACGATATCGTAATTTTTGCGAAAGATTTCGTGCTTTATCTCGTGAATCGCATTCCCCGACGGAAACGATCGTCCGACGACCCGTTTCGCTCCGAATTTCATCCGGGATCTGTTCTGTTTGATTAGACATCGAAAGACAAAAGCGAATTAAGCGAAATAAACCGGTTGCCATGCACGATTACGCAAAATTGAACACCGGGAACGGCGGGGCTACGATGGTCGCCAAGGGGAAAGGTATTTATCGAATTCAGATTCTATCGGCCCGCTAAATAAATTCGCAGGCACGTGGTCATCAACGCAGTCCCTCAGATACACAGGCATTTCGCGAGAGGACCAAGAGGGATGCCCTAATCGAGCTGCAAACAGAATTGGAGAAGCTCCAGGCCACAGCAACCACCGGTGAAGTCAAGGATCTATTCGAGAGGCAGCTAGACGGATTCACGCACCTGTTTAAACGGTTTCTGCAAGAAGAAGGACCTTCTCTAGAATGGGATCGCATTCAGAAGCTGCCAGACGATGCGGTGAGATTTGCATCATCCTATTTCTTTCATTTCCATCCGATGAGAAAGTCGTTTGAATGTGATTCGAAATAATATTTGAAAATGATCTTTTATTTCTAGATCAAAGACTACAATTCTTTGCCAACCCCGGAAGGAGAAGAAGTGAAGAACCTTTTAAATAAGTTAGTCGTTATCAAATTGAATGGTGGCCTTGGAACTAGTATGGGATGCCATGGACCAAAATCTGTGATAGCTGTTCGAAATGGACTCACTTTCCTGGACCTCACGGTCCAACAAATTGAGGTAATCTATATGTAAACTGTGCACTATTAAACGATGATAAAGACTGTAATTTGATTTCTATCTATTTTTCTTTGTAAACAGTACTTGAACAAAACTTACAATGCCAATGTACCTCTCATCCTGATGGACTCTTTCAACACCGACGATGACACGCAACGAATTATCAGAAAATACAAAGGGATAGATGTTGACATCGAAACCTTCAATCAAAGTTGTTATCCTCGCATTAACAGAGACTCCCTACTTCCTATCGCAAAAGATTGCGATGTGCAAGAAGATATCGAAGCGTAAGAATACCAATGAACGTTCTCGTGCATAAAATATTTTTACACCGCGTCAGTTATCACTATCGTACATTTACATTTAATTTGCAGGTGGTATCCACCAGGTCACGGAGATTTCTATGAAAGCTTTAGAAATTCAGGTTTATTGAAGAGGTTCTTGAAAGAAGTACGTTTCTTTCTAACAATTTCCACTGGCGAAAGTGACAAAGGTATAATGACTGTTTTATTTTTGCAGGGCCGCGAGTATTGTTTCATCTCAAATATCGACAATCTTGGCGCAACCGTAGACTTTAAGATTTTAAAGTTATTGTTGGAGAAACGTGAGGCATCACCCCTTGAATTCGTTATGGAAGTTACTGATAAAACTCGCGCCGACGTCAAGGTAATGTCAGCGGTAGAGCAAGGTTTTGAACTTTCAGATCGAGCGAACGTTTCTATGGGTATTTTTTCAAATTTAGGGTGGTACGTTAATTAAATACGAAGACAAGCTTCGCCTTCTTGAAATTGCACAAGTTCCGAAGGACCACGTGGACGAATTTAAATCTGTGAAAACCTTTAAGTTTTTCAACACGAATAATTTGTGGATCAAACTTAGTGGTACGTATGGCCGTGCTCCTTCTCGTAACCAGGAACTTCTACCGAAATGTGAAATTCTGGTCGTACTATCTCGTAAAAGTATTTTGTATTGTCACAACTGAAGAAAATGTTTAGGCAGCTAATATAGACACAAATTGATTTTGCAGCTATTGAAAGGGTTGTTTCGACAAATTCTCTGAACATGGAGATTATCGTGAATAATAAGACCTTCGCGAATGGTCTGAACATTATCCAGCTGGAAACAGCTGTAGGAGCAGCAATGAAATCATTTGACGGAAGTATTGGTAAGGAATGTTGTCTACACACCTTGTAGAGCTTGTCATCTGTACATTCGTTATCATGTAATTTTTGTAACTGCATTATAGGTATAAATGTGCCACGTAGCAGATTTTTGCCAGTAAAAAAGACCTCAGATTTAATGCTTGTTATGAGTAATTTGTACACTCTCCGCAATGGTTCCTTAGTAATGAGTCCTCAACGAATGTTCCCAACAACACCCCTTATAAAATTAGGCGATAATCATTTCTCCAAGGTTATTATTTTTATCATATTTTACACGAACTTTATCGATCTATCGAATAAAAGTAATTGCGAATGACTAATGAGAAATTTTCTTTCAGGTGAAAGAGTTTCTTACCAGATTCCCAACTATACCAGATCTTTTGGAGTTGGATCACTTGACAGTGTCAGGTGACGTTACGTTTGGCAAAGGTGTCACTCTGAAAGGAACAGTGATTATCATCGCAAATCATGGAGAACGCATAGATCTTCCGTCGGGCACAATTTTAGAAAACAAAATAGTTTCCGGCAATCTACGTATTTTGGATCATTAAATGATTTATATTTTTAATAGTATAATTCGTTTCCTATGAGAAAATTTAATTGTGTCTTAAATGAGAGTATGCATGTTATAATTGTACATTGGAAGAAAAAACTAACATAGAAGAACCTATAGGCGAAATAATTTAAATTTATAATGCAAAAATAAAGAAATACTATTTTGATCGTAGTAATGAAGAGATAGTGAAAGTTTTAGTTAAGCGTTATGTGAAAAATTTTTGTTCTTTATATTTCTTTATCCTTTATATATAGTTATTTGTTTTGAGTTGATTGAATCGCAACCACAAGCTTCGTACTATATATATATATATATAATTTATACAATTATTATTGCATAATTATTACGTTGTACTCAATCACTTAGTAGACTAAAATTTGTTAATTGTTCCTCTTATTTTTAGAACATTAAAAATATTAATATTAAATATTGTATACCTATGTGTGTTCATTAACTTTATCATTTTCATTTCTCAGTACAGGGAGATTTGCGACAGGTATACAATATGTGTTATATTTTATTCTGTGTGAGAGCTATAGAAATGAAAAAAAGTGAAATGGGAGAATTGTGCGCCAATATCAAAATCGTTCAGGCTCCATTGATATCTATAAGATAAAGTTATTAATTTTGTAATATTTTTATGATTGTACATATTTAAAAGTTGACAAACGTATTAACTTTTCAATTTAATAATGAAACGAATTTAACAAACCTCGGACCTCTGTTATCAACGTGTTCCTGCATTTTATACAAGATATCGGAAACAGTCTCTTCATATTCGGATGGAACATTCAGAGGTACTTCAAATGGTACCCTGAGTGCCATGATTAATTTTGACTGAAATGATTTGTCTCAACTTTCCATCTGTCAAACTACACCATTGTTTGATTTGCGAAGCAGTTCAGTATATATTCGAATAAAATAGATGTGTTGTATGTTTCATATACTCTGAAATACCTTCTTCCTCTTCTTCAAGTATTCAGTAAATTCTGAACAAAATCATCAAACGTCGTGCAATATAAGAAGAAGCCTTTCGACATTATTTCTTTCGACTCGCTTCTCGCGTGCTTCTCGCGATTCAAACGAATTCAAATCAAGTCACGGACCGTGTGCCGGGCAGCAGTGATGCCAGAGTCGTGGTACCGTGGTACTAAACGATACCCCCACTATGACGAACTATTGCCTCTACTTTCCTTTTCCAACGCGCTCGCGCTCGTGCGTTGGAAAAGGAAAGTAGAGGCAATAGTTCGTCATAGTGGGGGTGTCGTTTAGTACCACGGTACCACGGTTCTGGCATCACTGCCGGGTCTATAACAGTCTATAAGTATTATGGTCTAAGGTCTAATTGTAAGTGCACAACAGTGACAGAACCATCGGGCCGCGGCGGAAGCAGGCGGAAGCGCGCGGAATAGTGACGTAGAAGGAAAGGGTAGCGGGTAGAGTGGGAAACAAGTCTTCTTTATCGTAATTGCCCGATTTTTAACCATTTAGCCTTTATCCGAAAATTATTGTACATCGGCAATTAATTATCGTTACTAAGATTCATAAGCTTTCATCCGCGTACGTACACTCGCAGCTTCAGTGACCTCTATTTAAATAGGTATCGATTATACTCGGCATCGTTTATGATGTTTATGTCATTTAGTGTTTGTTTTTTCAACGCAATGTTTATTGTTGTTTAGTGATAGATAGAATGACTTTCAAATTGAAATCGTTCCGTTGATATCTCCCGAAGCCAATCAACGTCGGATGTTCATTTTCTCATATCAGAAAATTTCACTGCGAAACATCGGTAGGTAATGTGAGTTGTTGCTAACTTTTGACCGGTGAGATATTCGATTTTTGAACAGTGATTAGTGATATATCTAACACATTGAATTTCTTTTCCTTTCGAGTTGAATTAAAACAATATTTAATTATTAGACTGCGGATCTTTATGCAAATTAAAAATATTTTGCAACAATTGCGGGCAGCAGGAGCTAAATAAAAATTCCTTACATTGAAAACATCGTAACAATATTCTTAGATTGTTCTAAACTTTCACTGTTTTATATTTCACCCAACCAGTTTCTTCGTAAATGCATAAAAATCCGCAGTCTATTAGTTATATTCAATTTAATTATTGCGATAAACAGTAGATAACGAATGCAAGTAAACACAAGTTTATATAATTTCTTTTGTCTGTAACGATTTATTAATTATATATAGAGGTATATTATAGGGTACACATGTTTAGAAACCAGACAAGGATAAACAAGATCTGCTAAAATCTTTCAGATTCAGCCAAAAGTATGATAGAGGAAAGATTGTCACTATTTCATTGCGAACAGTCGCGAAACATCTTGCGCTATTTAAGGCATAGAGATAGTGGACTATGCACGGTTCACAAATCTCGTGCGCAGATAGACTTCATAGCCGAAACACTACTTGTCTTAAAAAGACACAAAAAGTTGGTAAGTGTTTCATAATTAATTTGAATATTGGTATGAAATTAATTGTGCTATCACCGCTCTTTTAAAGAAATACAATCTACCCGGTGTTCCTAAGGCAACATTTTTAATGGTTTCTAGTCCTGATGGGTAAGAGCTATCTTTAATTTTATATATAACAATTTGAAGTACTGTCCAATTACATTGTAAACAGAAAATCTTGTTTCAGGACCAAAATGGCATCCACACATGGGAACCATAAGATTTATATTACCGAAGTTGCGACTGGAAAACATATTAAAACACTTGTTGGTCATCCACGCACTCCATGGTGCATCGCATTTCATCCGTCTTCCAGTCAAATCTTGGCTTCCGGTTGTTTAGGCGGTCAAGTTCGTGTTTGGGATATAAATGTTAGTATTTCCCGATATTTATTTCGTCATAAAAAGATTTTTATGCTACAGTTTCATTTATGTATATCGCTTCTATAAGAAAGAACCTACGACGGATGTTTATGCAATTTTCATTTTTTGTAGAGCAATTGTAAGAAAGTGGTACCAAATGAAATCCCATTTCCATTGGTAATAACTAGACTGCGGATCTTTAAAAAATGTTACGATATAAAATACGACAGAATTTATATATATAATACGATTTTAATTTATTTCAGATCTGAAAAGGCTACTACCACAGAAAATGTGATTTTATTTGATTCGAGTTTCTTAAAATTCGTCTACAAAAACTGCAAATTGCATAAACATCCGCGACATTTGTAGGTCCAAAATAAATAATAATCGTACTAAATTCTATCGAATTTCATACACCATGAATGCATAAAGATCCGCAGTCTATATAAACTTTAAAATTAATGTTTCAAGCGTAAACAAAGCTGTCGGCTACACCGGCAAATACCTATTATGCATTAAAGTAGTTATTTTATTGACTGAATGTTTATTCAGTCTACTCCCTTAAGTGGACACCCGTTGAAAGCCAACAACATTTGTAAAATTGGACCAAACGACTTGAGTGTTTTCTTTTTTGAGATTTTAAAATGATTAATTTGAACAATATATATATAATTGTCACTTATAATATACTTCGTTGTATAGAGTGGTTGTCAACTTTGGGAAACGGAAAATGAGACAGTCATAGCTTCGCTTGCTTTTCACCCGACTAAAAGGTTACTTGTTATTGCAACATGTAATAAAATATATTTTTGGGATTGGACTACAGCTGAACCCTATGACATAGCAAGCACTACAACCGACGATCAAAAAGTAAGGTGAGAACTACACTAAATTATAAGTTGCTAAAGAAATATATTCAGTATTTTCTGTTGCAAAATCATACTGATAATTACTTTGTTATATGTTGTTTCAGATATGTAGCATTCGACAATTTAGGAAGAAAGCTGGTTACAGGCATTACAAACACTCCACAAATGCGAATGCGTGTAACAAAAAGTGATGAAAAATATGAAGATTATAGAGACATGCAGTATGTTTATGATTAGACTGTGGATCTTTATGCAATTATGGCTTCTAAAAATGTTCAAAAAGTGCTAGTATATAAAATATAACAGAATGTAATACGATTTCAATTTATTTCAGATCTAAAAAGGCTACTACCTTGGAAAATAAGATTCTATTTTATTCCACTTTCTTAAAATTCGTCTACAAAAGTTGAAAATTGCATAAACATCCGCAGTTTTTATGACTAACGAAGATTTTCAAAGGCAGCCTCAAATCCGGCTTTACGAGCAACGTTTTTCGTTTCAGCCTGCTACTTTCAGCATGTATCGGACAAATAGGAAGAGTGACAGACCAACGAATAAGATGTACCAATATGTTAATTCCTAAACGAAGTGCGAATAGTTTACACAATAATACCGAACTTAGAAATCAATCGCAAAACTCGAATGCGGAACCTCCTGTTTCGAACGTAGAACCTTCGCGAATTTCTACGTCTCGTTCTCCTGTACATATTAGGCTCGACGCGATCGTCAACGAAGGTGAACATAATAATTTATATTATTACCAATGAAGAGTATAGAGAATTAATTAAATTATTCATGCATCTTCAAGGCAGTAAAATTATTGTTTAATAGATATCAAATGTTTTGGAAAACGGTGTACAACTTTCTAAATGCAGATATCTTTCCATTGAAAGAAGTTATGCGTTTTAAGTTTCAAGAAACTTGTATTTACGAAGACGCATCAATTGTAATGCACACTGTGCAACTGTTAACAGTACTGATATAATCTCTGTGTACGATACTTTGTAGATGTAGCGGATGGTTACATATCTATATTCAGACATAATCTCCATGCGGTCCAAAGGTATCGTGTACAAGCATGGGACTTTTCGAATGGAGAAACGCCTGATATTACAGACTGTGAGTATTTGTACATATATATTGAATATAGAACGTATTCTACATCTGTCGCCGACACTCGTTTGTTTCAGACAGCAAGAATATTGTTGTTCGAAATTGCGACATTCGTAACGATGCCACGATAGATATTTCTTCGGATGGAAAATTATTAACGGCCATAACGCCGGCGCGTATGTTGCAAGTGACTACCATAGGTAAATGATTTTTGTGTAGTCTTAAAACAGTAGAAATATTAGACAAATTTAATAACACTGTTATATTATTTCCAACCTATTAATTACACATTTAAGAAAAAAAATTTCTATTTCACTCCAGTTTGTTGCAATTCAGGAAGAAAATTTTTATTTTGCATAAATCTTTAATCATTTTGCAGCAGTGTACAGTTTGCAGTGGGAGACTCTGGGGAAAAGAATTTGTTCAACGGATATAGACTGCGAATCCGCCGTTTCAGTAGCATTTTCGCCAACGCAGCAGCACCTTGTGGTGGGTGTTGCAAGAAATTGCAATTCGGCGGATGCTAATCACATGGCACACATTTATCGATTAATAGACAATAAGGACCAACCTGAGAAACAAGCACCTTACAGATATTTTTATCCATTATGCCGTTACATGGAGCATGTGACACGTGTTACTAACAGATATAGAATGACGTCTATACGACAAATACTGCACAGTATAACGGAGCCTAATGACTCGAGTCTGAACTGCATCAGATGGCTGCCACAACCTGGACAGGGTTTAGTTTATGCCACTAATACCGGAGAATTGAATATTATTTATTAACTTGTATTAAATTAGATGTATAGATAAGAAATGACAGAATTTATACAAGAACAATGTTTATTATGAAATGTGAATGTTGCAAGATAAAACTTAAACGACAAAATACCGTTGGAAAAGTAGAATTGACGCGTTACAAGATTCATGCGTATGCAACTTGTTGATCATTGTAACAATCATTCTTGAGAAACTCGTGATTCAAGGGAAATGTACGAAATTGAAAGAGAAAAAATGAATAATAAATCGGAATCTACTTATCATAGACCAGTTTAGTGATTTAATAGTTTAAATGCTTTAAATGAATAAATGGAATTTCCTTTTATAACATCTGTATTGTATTATTGAGAGCATGGATTTATATATACTTATACAATAGAAAAGATCGAGTTCTTTGACACATTGCTTGAGTAGACATCGGATACTGGTTTTGTGCGATCATCGATGAATTCGATAATTATGAAACGTAAAAGTTGGCCACACAATATTCCAAAGGTTCTAGTGAACCGAGCAGAGAAGAGTAAAATACGAAAAAGACGTGCTCATCATCTGAAACAGTACGAGGTTCATTGTTATCCGTAAACAGACATGTTTCAAAACACCATGGACGACGAAGAGCCTTACCGTCGAAAAGCCTTCGAAACATGGCGTGAACAAACCGGCAAAACTAATCTCGAGCTTGGTCTGCGCTTTTATCATCATGAATAGTATTAGTTTTTGCATCTTCGGTGGTAGACGGTACCATAACGAATCATATCTATTTATTAAAATATGAAGACAAATTATTTTTTTTAAAAATTGATTCTTTCAAAATGGTAGTTTGCACTTACGTTGCATGGACGATCTTCATACTAGTGTCCATCGCTATTTGCCCACTATAGTTGCTCCCGAATATGATCGCCAGATGCGCCAGAACCACTTGTATGTTAAACATCGTGTTATCAGTCTCTTTCACGACGGTGATGCTCACAAAAAGCTGGCGCGCACCGAGAAGAACGTAATCATTGATTTATAAGTAAAGAGGTATTTAAATGAAACGTTCTGGATCTGATTAGTAAAAAATGTTCTGGATCTTATTAGTACATAATCAGTAGCAGTTTATAATTATCTCCACTGTTCTTCTTCAATATTCGAATGAAACTTACGCGGTATATGTTCACACCGAACGAGACGACAGCTACGAGTACTAATGCCAATGATGCCATCATTACTCCGTCCGTGTAGTTTTTAATCTGTCTTCCGAGCGTAACACGCAATAAAAAATATAATGATTCAGACGCCGATGATACGTCCGGATATCCGAATTATATTTAAGATACCAACTTGATAGCTTGCCGATGCATATCCACAGCTGAACGGATATCTAGCGGCTTCATTCGGTCCGAGCTCACTGCGTCGTTGACTGCGTTTTTTATTCGATAACTGAAAACAATTTGTTGTTTTAGATGTAAGGGCTGTGCCAAAAATCTGATGGTTTAAAATTAAAAGAATTCGCACATTACTAATTTGTATGTATTGGGTTGGCAAGAAAATAATTTCGATATTTTAAGGTGAAATAGAACTTAATTTTTTTTATTCAAACAATGTACTTTAATCAATAAAACATCTTCCAATTTGTTCGATAATCTTTCGCCATCTTTTTGGTAGCTTCACAATTCCGCGCTCATAAAACTTCTGGTCCTTATCGATGAAAAACTGATCCAATGCGATTTCAGATCATCATCAGTTCACCTTAAAATACCGAAATTACTTTCTTGCCAACCAAATACAACAGGTCTGTTCAACTTCTTCTTCGTCGCGAGCCACACTGTCCCCACCATCAATCAGTCCGTTCCCCCACTACATACCATTCACTTTGATGTTTAAACATGTTCATAGATAGAAATAGATTTATTTAAAATATAAAATTCGACAGAGTTTAGTACGATTTTGATTTATTTCAGATCTACAAAGGCTACCACCACTGAAAACAAGATTTTATTTGATTCCACTTTCTTAAGATTCGTCTAAAAAAAATTGCAAATTGCATAAACGTACACAAGAAAACCAGTGCCGGATTAAGCCAGCGTGGGGGCCCGTAGCAAATGTTACCACGAGGCCCTAGGCTTTGTATCAGGGCCGCTTGCGTGCAAATGTAGCGCACCTTTTTAAACACAATGAATGACCTTTTTCCTTTTTTTTTTTTAACAAAAATGCGACTCTGCGATGAAGCGCCCGTGTGCGGGGCTCGTAGCATTTGCTACTTAATCCGGTCCTGAAGAAGTTTCCAGCTTCACCGAAATAGTGGGGGAACGTCACCTCCCACGTTAGCGGAATGAAGGAGTGGGGAAACAGGCCGGAGTTGGACAGGCCGGAGTTGGACAGGCCCGTTGTACAGTAACTATTTCGGAGTGTTATAAAAATAAATCAATTTCCATCTAGTCATATCAAGACGTAAAAGAATACAGAAAAGTCAGTATATAACATTAACTATTACTAGACTCCGGATGTTTATGCAAAATAAAAAGTTTGTGCATCAATTGCAAGACGCAGGAGCAAAATATAAATTCACATTCTTCATTAATAATAATTTTAATGTGGTGAAAATAATATATTAATACTCTTAAAATCTTCAAATATTTTCACTGTTTTAGATTGCACTTGCTCATTCTTGTTATAAATGCATAAAAACCGGAGTCTAACTATTACAAAACACTATTTTCCACGTACCTAGCGATATGCAACAGTCCACTGACATAAGTGGAAACTATAGTGAGCGTGCCTTCGGTGCATACAAACGTCAACAAACCGTACAACGTAGTCATGGTCATGTGTAAACAAGTCAGATTGGTATGCATGCTTCTCTCGTTATAAAAATATCCTATTAACCGTAGATATCGAAGTTGTGCGTCCGATTGCATAAGCGTGGGCACCAATAATAATCCGCCCACCAGAAGTGTGCCGGTAGTACTCAGAGCTGGAACCCAAAATGGTGTTATTATTATTTTACAATTTACATATTATTGTAGTTATTTTATGTTTTGCATTTTCTTTTACCGATGTCCACCGTGACAATGCGCTTCTGCACTATTGAATCCTTCATCAGCATCTGCACCTCGAAGGGATCGTTCAGCGTGACGAAGTCGTGTTGCAAATTGTCGAGCAAGTATTTTAGCTGGAGCCACGTGAAAAGAAATTCTCGCGTGGATTTATTAACACCCGATCGAAAATGTTTTTAATAGCGTTTGCATGGTTTCAAGAGAGCTTTAACGTAATTATAAAAAGTTTTTCGTCAACTCTTTTTTTTAATGTTTTTTCAAGGTCACCTTGAATTTTTTGCAAATAAACATATAATTTTTTTACGCCTATCTGTTAGAGGATTTCAAGGCGAATTTGGAAACGTATGATAACATTGAAGAAATTGCAATAATGATTGCAACTAATTGCTTTTTTAATTTTTTTTTACAAAAAATTTGCTATAATCGCGCGAAGGTTTTTTTAAAACCATGTGTAGGTTTCAAAAGTAGCCATGATACATAATTATTTTGATTCTGTGTAAATAAAAATAAAATAAAATTCATTATATTACACCCTTCGTTATCGCGGTAAAAGTCATCACATCATTGCGAAAACAAATGAAGTAGGAATTTCAGACTGAAATTGTAAAACCAGCCATTTTGACTGGCGTGGTAAAGAATTATTTGTTGTCGTACTTACGGTTGAGAACATGCAGACGGAAGAGATGTATCGTAAACAATACATCATTACCGGACAGGCGTTCGACAACAGCACAACTACATCGTACAACGACGGCTCTATATTCCTTAGTGACAATAACTGTAAAATATTTTACTCGCTTTTGTAGGAAAAATAGTCTATTAACTAATATAGTATATACAATGTACCGGGTGAGTCATTTAAAGTGAAACAGACATATATCTCGGTAAAAATGTTTCAGACGAAAGTTGTATGGTTTCAAGGGGGATATAAATGGTGTTATTGATTTGACCTTGGTTGGTCATCTTCAATTTCTTAAATAGAACTCCCTATTTTTTATTGCATATTCTTGCAGCTTGTTTTGAGAGCTTTCCAAAACACTATAATAAAATATGTTTCCTTAATACTTCTCAAGTTATAATGCTGAGTGAAGCGTATTTCATTGTATAATCTTGAGGACAGCGTATGGCAGCGGTTTCCAATCTGGGAGGCGCCAAAATTTTTTTTGGGCCAGTATTTCTTGTAATACGGTTATTATTATCTAAAACGTGTCTATATTATTATATCTAATAAAAGATAGGGAGGCGCGGGAAAAAAATTTCTTTTAGGGAGGCGTAGTAGCATAAAGGTTGGAAACCACTGGCGTATGGGAAAGAAAGAGACGCGAACAGTCGCCGTCACCGGCACAGTTCAAAGGCCCGCATGTTCGCTGTCCTTCCTTGCGGCCGAAACTTTCATCGTCGATTGAACCACTAAATACAATCGAAATTATATCGCGTTTCGTGTTATTTTAATCAGAACAATGCCAGAAATGAATTGGTGAAAGTCTCATTAAAAAATAATGGGAAATAAAGAAGTTTTGTACATTCGATTAGTAGTGGTTCACGCCGATACGCTTCGGCCACGCCACGTTCGGCTTTCGTTTGAACTCTCGGCGCGGTAGACGCAGTCATAAAAAAATAATGTCGGTATGCGATAGTTGTCCGTGCAGTACACAGGCTGTTTAACAAGAAGCGCGACTTTACTGTAAAGGTTTATCATCGAATCGAGTCACCTGGTTGATCAGACAGCTGACCATAAGCGTAGAGAAGAAGATCCTCTTGATTCTCGCGCGAATAGAGCGATCGTAGGGCCAGAGTCCAAGGAGGCACATCAGAAAATAATAGATCTTATAGTTCCCTTGGAACGCGTCCATCTTACTCGAAATGTGGGAACGTCTGCAAGAACAGTGTCGGCCATCATCCAATTTCACCTTGTCGTCATGTTTTATTCAGCTACGGTACAACCATCATTTTCTACCGATTACATTGTTATATTTTATTCAACTGGACACCTTTATCTCAATTTTTTGTCCACTGGCTCGTCCTTGAGAAATTGACCATAATTCGCTCCGATTGGGTACACAGTTACACGATCGATCATCCGGGTAATATCAAAACGCTCTTGCAGATGCAAGTCGTGACGTGTTCTATGCATTTTCTCATGTTTTCTTAATTTTTCCAGTGAAACGAGTCGTGGGTTTTTCTTTCCGGAGCAATCTCGCGTGTCAGTGCTGTTTGATATGCAAAACGGGTCTGTCACATTTATGAAGTCGGTCTTAGAACCGTTGTTGACGGATTAGTATTATCCGAGACGGTGCACAGTGGTCCCAAATCGCCAAAACGTGGGCAAAACCTCGAGACGTTCCTGGATTTCATTGAAAATGTGTGATACAATGTTTACGCCGATAACGAATCTGAACTTAGAATTCGAAAAGCAATTTCTAGAAAAATTAGCAATACGATGTTATCGGGATCTCTGATTACGAATCTGAATTGAAATATTCATTTTTAATGAATTCTGACAAGACACGATATTCAAATATGTATTCAACTTGATATTATTCTACTAAAAATAAACGAACACCATCTTGGAATTGGGATGGCTAACAATTCTGACAAGATACGGTATCAAAATATATAGGTCTTTATTTACTATACGATAAAGTATACATAATACATACACACGTAGATCCTATCGAAATCGATATTATATTATTGATATTGTAATACGTGGACGCAATCTTGGAACTACAATTCCCTCGGTCGCGAAAGTCATGCTGAAATTTCTACTTTATGTTCTTGATCGTTCTTTTGGAATTATCTATTCTTCTGACTTAGGGTACCGTGGATCCGTATTCGATAAATGCAGGTGTATTCGTTGTTACCACTGTTCGTGTGAACCTTCAGTTCGACTATTTCGTACGGCTTTTTCGGTTCTTTCTGTAAACGAGAAAGTATGTACGTTGAGAATGTTCAACAATTGCTGTGCAACAATTTACCTGAATCTCAAAATATTGTATGGGCTGTCCAGCGTTGTCGTACATGAATTCGCCGAAGAAGAAGGGGTGTGTATCATCCACGCAATCCAGCCCCTAAAAACGAATGGCATCAGTTTGATTATTATCGTTAGTTCCTCGTCTACAGAAAAGTTTACCCAAAGAGAGAAATCCTTCGGAGCAGTGCTTGTTTCTCCTGTGGGCGATATAGATTCTGGAATGTGCTCCAGACTTATTCCAGAAACGAATACAGAACCCAGTAACTGTATAACAACGTTGCCAGTGCTGCCTTTGAATGCCCAACACTCGCCCGGTAGAACGCCAGTCTTCGAGAAACAATTTACGAGCATAAACGCGACATTTTTCCGGTTAGAATGAGTCCAAACACGATACCATTCGAACTATAATTGCCTGTTTAATCCACGATTTAATAGAACCTCTATTATCCGAACCGCTCGGTTACTTAACTACCGAATCGTGAATTACACAGCAAATATACGTCGAACGATGTCGTGCTTGGGCTCGTTCCAAACAGAAAAGTGTCACTAATAAGTTGGCGAAAGTTTCATTGTAAATAAACAAGTAAAACTAGCTTCTCGCAACCTGAATTATAGTCTGCGGCGTGTTCTGTTGTTGACAAAGCGGGATTCCGAAGAGTTTCAATACCGGAGCACCAGCTGAATATGTTTCTGTGTTTCTCGTAGAGAGGATGATGCCTCCTAAATGTTGAAAAGTAATTCAATTTGTTTAACCCACGGCCAGCATTTAATTTATGGTTGGTACATTATGGTACAGAAACCTGAACTCTGAAGGGCATAGTCCGTTCTACCGGTTTTGTCGGCGTCGTACGTCTGCAATTCGGTCCTCACCAAATCCTTCACCATTTCCGGGGACATGGCCTTCAACAGTGCTTTCATGTGCATGTCCATTCCTATTTGCATCAGCATAATTTACATCAACATAACAAAAGCCAAATATTATTTTGTTGAACATATAATTTCATTTAAAATCGTCAAACTTAATTTGCCTGTCCTAGAAGAACTTCTCCGATGTTTTATAAAATTTGTCTGTTCTAAAAGAACTTTTCTGATGTTTTACAAAATGAAGCAGTAGATATGTATAAACAGGCTTTATTTAGAAAACAAATGTTTATTGAGAATAACTGTGAAAAATCGAACATTTAATAATAATGTAGTCTAATATTCGTTGGAGACTTCAATTACCTTCGGAAATCTCGTTCCTCAAATACAGAATGGCCTCCGCCATTTTCGGGATCACGTATCCAACTTCTTTCAACTTACTCTTCACGTCATCGCGCGTTTCCATCACGTTCTGCACTTCCATCTGAGCAAAGATCGCTTGAAGATACAATTTCGGTAGTTTACAATAATGCGTGAACAACGGTATACTAATTACCGATAGGGTATTCAAATGAGTTCTCAGATTCACCAGATCCGATCTGATCACTTTGAAAGTGGAGCTCGCGGAGTATTTGTCGCAGATATGGGACACGGACATTGCTGAAATTTTGTGTTCACATTTGTTAAGTACGGTGATTATTTAGGCAATGTTTTCAGAAATATAAATATTCATTGTGACTGGATTGCAGATTTTGTGCGATTATTTGAAAAATGAACATAAGAACAAACACAAAAGGGTAGCAAATAATAACAAAAATCATACATCTATTTAATCCTCAAAATATTCGTCATAATTAAACTGCAAAGAGCACACAGGTATTTTTGCTAATAATGGAACATTTCTCAAATATAATAATTAAAGCATCGGTATACGACATTTTTCTTCATAAAATTAAACAAGCATATAATCTGTCAGGTTAAAAGAAAGTTCTGAGGAGTACAGCGATCGAGATACCGGGACAATTAGGTAATTATGATTGAGGAACGTTAAAGGGTAACGTGTACAATGTTTAATTGTTTAATCACGAGTGAGACGTACCTAATAACGACGTAATCACGCAAAATACAAATGGTTTGATGAGTTTACAGTACCAAGGGGATGGGCGAGAGGAATTTAGTATAACAGCTGGACAGGTTCCTCCATTGGCGCAGCAATGCGTGTTTCTCACGCTCATCGGAACGTCCTCATAATCAGAATGTTTAAGGACCTTATTAATTATTAACGTTGTTTCTCTCTCGGCTTTGTCAAATTAGATGGTTTTGTTAGGTTCACCGATAAACGCCTAACTTCCGGCTCGATCGATCTCGAGCCAGATTTCAGATAACTATATTATACAAGTTACAACCATAATGAAAACGAGTAATATTTTTTGTACTATTATCCAAACTTTCATTCTTATAAAAGATATTTATGAAGTTTTTTCGATAATTGTTTATTGTATACCTGAAAATATCGAAGCATTAAACCAATAAGCAAACAAATTTATTGAATGTGTTTCTCCAAATATTATTAAACTAAGTATAATATTATACAATTTGGAAACCGTTACTTGAACGTATTAGTTCTAGTGTTAAACGGTTAATTTATATAGCGACGATTAGCCAGTATTTTTCTTTATTGATTAGCGTGAGTATACTATAGTTGCACTATGTACAGGGGGGGCGGGGGTGACGGAGTCATTGAACGTTCATTAATCGTCATTGAATTTCCTCAGAGTGCTACGTATCCGTACGCTGAGCAGACCCTCGAAATCGTACTCTGTGTAGTCGTTCAGGGCTTTCAACAGAACTGTTCTTCCTTCCTCGACGTTCTGGAAAGTAAATAAACAAACGTCACTATTGGCTGGGACTTTAAACAATGTCATTCTTTCATTTCACAGGACGTCAACACTTCGCAATTTTTATTAAACGTTTTCACTGAACGTACTCACTAGGGTGGCTCTTATTTTCGAGGCACCCCTCAGGGTTGTTGCAAATAATTTTAAAAAATGTTACATTAAGATAACTAATTCCCAGATAGCACACACGACGTCTTAAAGACGTCCACTTTACGTTCATTTTAGATCTGAAAGTCTTACGTCCGTTCGTTGAGCTCAAACTTTGCACAGATTTGTTGTTGAATTATTCGGAACAACTCTAGGGGCTGGCGTAAAAGAAATTTTGTCAAGAACGAATAAGAGCCATCCTAATACTCACATTAGTGATGCAAAGCGCGCTACCAAGCTCGTACAGCGCAAACGCGCTAATATGTTGATCGAACAAATCATTGGACGGACTTCGTCGTCTCAGGCAATTCCGGAAACTCTCGATTGATGACTCCTTGTCTCCTAGATAAGAGTGAGCAGCACCCTCGATTAGGTCAGATAGTCCAACCATAGGTTCGTCGGATCTGTTACCCTTGCATTCTGACAACAAATCAGCATTCTGTCAGATTTTTTACCGAGCTATGACTTTAGAAATTATTTTAGAGAAAAGTGGAGGCAGGGCCCGCTCTAGGGACGGGCAACCCGGACATTTGTCCGGGGCGTCAAAATTTAGGAGCGCCATTTTGGCGTAAGTATGAGAAAAATTACTAGAGAATTAATAGAAAATTAATAAAAACATTTATTTTTATTTATTATATATATATTTTATTTATTAATTAATATAGAACAATATTAATAGAAAATTTGCTTTTATTAAAATTTAAATAAAATGATTTGATTTTTATAAAAAATATGTACCTTTATTTCAAAAATATATATACATATATATTCTTAAGGGACTGCAATTTGACTTTTTGTCCGGGGCGAAGTAACCGCTAGAGCGGGCGCTGGTGGGGGCTTCCAGCTTGTTATTCGTTGTGTTAGATTTTAGAATAAAAATTGAGAAATGTAATTAGAAGTTTCGATTACCCAGAAGCACTTTTCGTAATGAGTCCGGAGTACAGGACGGCATAGCGTTCCACAAGTAAAGCAGCTCGTACACGAGTAATCTGTAGTATAGCACTGTGTACGGTTGCCCAGTTTCTTGGTCCACGAGCTTAGGCGAACGGCGCTGGATGAACAACCCTAATTGCGTCTCCCGGTTCCTTCCCTTCGCGAAATAACGAATCTTCTGATAAGTTATGTCTAGCTCGTCTAAATTACCGATTGCCCCGCAACAGACTGCGAATACAAATTAGTTCACTGAATTAATAAAAATAATGGACTAAATTCTCGCTTTGCTGGGAAGTACTTTGATTAATGAAATACTTTCAATCGTATCGACGCGCAGACGCAGTGTTTTGTTAATTGTATAAATTAATTTATGTCGCAATAATTTCAACAATTCTGAAGCGATATAAAATGCAGTTACTCCATCGTGGTAAGTTTACTGTTAATTATAAACTCTTTTTACCAGCTCCCAAGTAAGCGTACAAGCTCTTCGACCACCTGGACTCGTAGCATAATCGCGACAGCGACGGATAAGCTTTGTCATAGTTGAAACGGATTAGGTAACACCATGCCATTTCGTGCAGGCATAGTAACTTCACCTCTCTCTGATTCGAAACTTCCACGGCCTTTTTGTAGGCATCGAGAGCGCCAGCGACGTTCGACTAAAAATTTAATCGATCACTGTATAAGAAGTTGATTCAATCTCGATGTTTCAATTTCAGGTTCGGATTTTGAATATACCTCGAGTCTTTCGATTCGGCCCGTGAAGAAGAGGAACAGTGCAGACTCGCTGAATTCTGGATGGCACTCTACAATTAATTGTTTCACAGCATTCACACCAGCTCTTAGGTTGTTGCCGTCAAGACCGAAAAATGGACGTACGATTGTGTGGTACCAGAGTAACGACAAACTGTAATGAACAAATTCTAGGTAATATTTCAGACAGGAAGAATTCTGTAAAAAATCCATTCTATATTTTCAATATCTATTTCATATTAAAGCGATCCAATAAATATGGGCGATTCAATAAGAGTCGATATACAAGGTGAGTCACATAACGTTGCCACCTCAAGTATCTTTGTTGTTTTTAAAGATACGTCAAATGTCTGAAGCACAAATTTGATTGTTAAAATTGGGTTCGTGCGATACTAAAAAAATGTTTGTTTTTATGTAATTTTCTTAGAGATATGAAGGTTACCTTCATTTTTTTAAATGGAATGAAGTATTTATTAATACGTCAATCGATGCAGCTGGACATTCGTTATAAAAAATTTTTTTGGTATCGTATGAGCCCCATTTTACCATTCGACTTTGTCCTTCAGACATTTGACGTATCTTTCAAAACAACAAAGATGTTTGAGGTGGCAACGTTAGGTGACTCAGTCTGTAGTATAGTCAGTTATTAATTATTCAGCGAGCTTGTTTCGTACGACGATTTCGACAAATAAGATTGACAGGTCCCTCAAGGTCTCTGGAGTTGATTGATAGTTCGATTCGAGCATGACAGTCCCTGTTTTATTAAAATGATATGCAGAAGGTCTTACGTTGCCAAAGGAGCTCGCATGTCCTCGCTGAGACGTGCATTTTCCAGGGCAGCAAGACTCGCTTCTCTGTCACCCTTGAAGCCAAGAAGATGGCTCACTTTCACCAAAGACGGTGGCAATAAGCTGACACATAACTGGTAAATACCATAACCGAAGTTCACCGCTGACATCAATCGGGAGACCTCCGCTGGTGCCACGAATCTGCCAACAGAATTGTTTAACTAGTTTTCAAACGCTACAGAATGTTTAATTCTACCTATTTTACAATATTCGAAACGTTAACTCCTAGCAGTCGAGGGGTGACTTATGATCACCACCAAAAACTGATGTACCGTTTTTTATTCACAATGTTGTTTACATTATTAAATATGTTGGTATCTAATCAATAGACATCGATGGAATTATTCTAGGTCGGAAGAAACGTTTATTGAAAATAATTACGGAGTCTGCTGTTCATAAGAGAAGCCAGTGAGGGAGAAGAGCATCGACAATGTGCTTCTCAGGCTCGATGGCGAAGATACCGGCGTTAGGGTGTTTGCCGAATCATTGCATGACGATATGGAAAATTCTGATGATCCTTGGCTGTAGGGGCTATGCAGAGAATACGTGGAATCGATGGAGGAAGGTGTGCTGCATCTCGTGTGAACACCCGCTGAAAAATTGCAATATAAAGTTGCACATTAAGGTATGATCTGTTTCTCGGCAAAAGAAAAATAAAAAATTGATTTCTACACATCAGAGCCGGGGAACTGACGCATGGCGACCCAAGGGGCCGCACTACTGTTTCTCTCCCGTTCTCAGTGCCTAACATCGTCCCTCACCATTCGACTGGTACCCTATGAAAGAAATAACGTGGGCCCGCGGGCCGCCGCACCATTTCCCGCCTCAGGAAATAAAGTGAAGCTAGGAAGATTGCTGACGAGTGGGAGACCATAAATTTATGGTGGGGGTCGCGCAGCAGGGAAGTAAATCAGGGCCGGGCCCGGGCAACTGGAGGCCCGCGGGCCGTACACCGCTTCTTCCCCCACTTCTCAGTGTCTCCCACTATTCGGACTTATGAAGGAAATAGCGTGGGCCCGCGGGCCGCCGCGTCACTACCCCGCCTTTGGAAATAAAGTGAACATTGCTGAAGAGTGGGAGACCATAAAATTATTGGTGGGGATCTCGCAGCAGGGATGAAGTGCCCCGGCTCTATTGTAGATCAGAGCCGGGCAACTGGAGGCCCACGGGCAGTACACCGCTTTTCTCCCACTTCTCAGGGTCTGCCGGTGTCTCCCACCATTCGGACTTATTTATGAAGGAAATATGCGTGGGCCCGCGGCCGCCACGCCGCGCCAGTTCTCTGCCTCTGGAAATAAAGTGATGCTAGGAAGATTGCTGAAGAGTGGGAGACTATGAAATTAATGGTGGGGGTCGCGCAGCAGGGAGGAAGTGCCCCGGCTCTACTGTAGATGATCCTCTCGAGGAAAAAAACTGCATCGAGAGGATGCACTGTCAGAGAAATTAAGAACACTCGAGTGTCGATCAATGCGGATGCAAACTACTGCATACCGGAGGGCTTTCTGCCGAACGTGTGTTGATACAGTTGCCAGATTTGCGAATGTGCATACTGATAGACCTTCCATGCTTTACGTAACGTCCAACCACCGCGAACGTAACCGGTGATCTCTTGTTGCAGCAACGTTAGTATAGCTCTGCAGAACATCGAGTCTGCTAGGACTATTAGGCTCTCCAGTCTGTTCACGTAATCCGTCTGCAATGATCAATATTTTTTTTCGGCTGGTTCTATTGACCTTTTGAACGCTTGGTTCGTTTTTATTCGAAACGAATAAAAATTAAGCCTGTACTTTAAGATAAACGACATGGTTGTTAGACAGCGGATCTTGATGCAAAATAAACATTTTTCATCAGAATTGCAACAAACCGGAGTGACATAGAAATGTATTTTTTCGCTTGATATGTTTAATACAGGTTGAGAATAATATAAAAGTATTTTGGAATTCGTTGAATGTTTTCATTAATATGCATATAAAATCCGCTGTCTAATGATTATAAATAATTACTCCTGTTTCCTCCGTTCTGAAGACTTGATTCTTCATCGACTTGAGCCATCCTATGTCCATAGTACACTCCCTTTCCATGCTTTTCAACAGTTGTATGGCTGCGTCGAGATAACCATCCTCAAATGTCATTAACGCATTCTAAAAATTATTGATTTCATGTCATCGAATCGCATTACGTTTGTTGAAAATTATGTGAAATCTTTCGATCATTAATTTCGATTTGATCGAGTACAACTACGTATGCATATTAATAAGATATACAATGAATAAAAATTTTTAAATAGACACGAGAAGTTTCGTTAGTTATCATATTAAAAATAGTTTAATATGAACTTGTGGAGTGTATGTGCTTCTTCCAAAATTAAAAACGAAAATTGGAGAAGAAAATACATATAGTCTTGTTAGGAAAAAATGAAGGATACTTATAAAGAATGTGATAGCTATAATCACAATACCGAAGTGGCCTATATTTTCTATGTAAGACGTCATCAGGACAGACATTTAAATAGCTCCTTAGTCAATAACGTTAAGCCGCCTACGGTGGCACGCGATGCAGGCCTTCCTTTAATGTTTTACGCGAGCAAAAGCCATGGTCATATGAAAACCATGTCTCCGAAAGTCATTAGATTTATTCTTCTATAAACAAATCCAGATTTTAAATGGTCCAGTGACTTATTTTGGGACATCCAGTACACGCATCTTATATTTTCGCACCAACAAATTACGCGAAAAGACAACACAACGCTTTTCTGTTTCCTCCTCATCGTGTAAATATATACATATATATATATTAAATTTCAAAATAATCAGAAAAATTTGAAACTCAAAATTGCTTAACAAAAAGCAACAATTTCACATCTAAAACATTTTCTCTATATCTGTATATAGGCCCGCAGTTCCCATGACCTTGAACATCCCCTCCCCCGGTAGCCCCTGATCATCCCCAAACGAAATCCAAAAAACGCAAAGAAACCTGCTCGGAAGAACAGGAAACTAATGATCAACATTTCATACCATAAACGAGACGAAGCAGCGGCTGGCCCGTACATGAAAGCTGTTAGGGTATTTGCTAAACAGAGCTTTCGCCT
Organism: Lasioglossum malachurum; assembly: GCA_028455605.1. Lineage (NCBI taxonomy): Eukaryota > Metazoa > Arthropoda > Insecta > Hymenoptera > Halictidae > Lasioglossum > Lasioglossum malachurum. The sequence goes on from CM052315.1 coordinate 7,076,023, forward strand.
CCTCGGTCTTATTATTCAAGAACAAGGAGATCCCTTCTCTGGCGATCCTCCATTCCTGCACGTCCTCCGATTTCTTAGCCATGACGTATTGCAATGATAATTGATCAGACGAGTTCGTTTAGATCACGGGGAGAGGTACACTATCTTCCGCGTTGTACTGATTGCCACGTGAGGGTGCGTCAGGTGGCCGTCTCTGGCCATCGACGGAAAACGTCGAATTTCTAACAGAGTGTTTAGCAATTAACAACCACGTTCCCGAATTTTCAGAGCGGTGTCAGCTTCGCGGTGTTATCATCGTCGGGTGCGAGCGATCATCCAAAGACAACGGTGTCGCGGCACACAATAGAGTGACAGTGCCGGCGAAGACATCAGCCGTCATCCGGAAGAACGATCCGCGAACGAACAGGAAAGTCTTGTTTATCAGGTCCTCCCCACCAGACAAAACCACTTTCGACGGATATCAACCGCAACGTTCTACGATGAAAGTAGCTAATATTATGTAATGTAGACTCATTCGGCTGGTGATGGACAATCCTTCGATTTTTCTTCCGGTGACGACACTGCTTTCCGAACTTGATCCTCTCCCTGCAACTTTGTTTTTCTATTGTTTCCGTCTTTTTACCGCCTGGACAGAGTCACGTGTTCTTTTTCAAAGGTCTCGGACACCATCGAGGAGGATCGAGATTTGTTTAACGAGGGGATGTTTACGGTTAGAAGTGAAAGGGAGAGGGTGCTCGGTGTCCGGGAAGGTTTGAATTCGTGTATCGAAGGCAGCCTGCTCACTATGATGCCACGAATTGACTAAATCCTCTCGGCGCAATGCTGCTGCCACCACCTCCGGTTTTCAGATGTACGTGTATATATAGATGTATCTATATGCATATATATATTATTGATTTTACAGTATGTACCGTGGCAGCCGTATATTTATCGCAAGTTGCATTTTCATTTGAATCTCTGGTACTTATAAGTAATTTTGATAAAAATCTTCGAACGCTCGAGATTGTCGTTGAGGTTTCGAATAAAATAGAAGAAAGTAGTTACAAGAATAAAATCATTTATTCGAGAAACATCGACTAGAATTGGTGTTACAAGAAAGCTATTTACCTTTGGTAAGTATATATTGTATAAATTCGATGGAACAATGTAGCAAAGAAGAGCGTCGATGGTATTGCACTAACTCAACGATAAACTGAGGCGGCGAATCTTGTTCGAGGTGCAATGCCCATAAACGGTGTTGATCCAATTCACCGGATCCGGGGAATTATGGATCGATATATGTATATGAACCAGCGTTTAACTCTAGAGGAACTCTTAAAGATATATTCTGTCCTATAGAATAACTAAATAATTTATTTTTCGTCGCTTATCACCAATTCACAGCATGGTGAACGTGGTACTACGTAAATGAATTATTACCTACACATACCAATTAAATATATTTTATATTTAATTTATATATATCAAAACTTATTACTAGCTCATTGTACACAATTATGTATAGACAGTGTGTGTAAAAGATAGCGAGTCTTTTCCCGTGATGTTCTATAACAATGTTCAACTATAAAATCGAATAGTCATTAATACAATATAAATAATCGTTTGTATTACAAGTGATACTCCTACGTGGAATGTTTGTCTATATAAATTCTAGACCTTCGAATTTCTTATCTATCACCCTGGTGTCCGGCATTATTATAACACCTTTAATTGTGAATGCCATAATGTACGTGGCAGTTTGGCCTAGGTATTCTTCCGTCTTCAGTGCAACGATAATTAAATCCTGCGAACCTGGCAAGAATTTGAAGCTCGAGAAGCCTCTTATTGGCACCACACTACCAATTTCGGTGACCTGTAAATGCATTGTTCAATGAACACTTGCATTTCACGAACGAATGATTAATATCAAAATTAGATGGAACCTTAACGTCGACGAAATTCTCATCCACTGTTAACAGAACGTTACAACTCATTCTCTCATCTGTATCATCGTTATATCGTTCGTGAGAACATCGTCTGGGCAAGAAGAACCAACTTTTGTGTACGTTGCTCCAAATTCCTGATTCGTGAATCATGTAACCTGCAGAATATCGACAACCAATTTTAATATACGTAAGAGCTAGAGCTGCATTCGATAGAAACAATTATATACCTGGAAATTCTATGTTGATTGCTTGCCTCAGTCGTTTGTAATTCGCAATCCAGTTTAAAGAGGATACTTCGCCGCGAGGGGACACTACTTTTACCCAAAGAGGATCATTGTTCTCGAACTCTCCTGTAGAAGAGGTCCATTCCTTTCCCATGCTGCCGACGTATAAATGTTCATCTTTAACAGTGGCCCATTCAGATTTAAATCCTGTCGATAATTTAGCACGTGTAACATGAACCTTAAAACCAGTAAATACACTAATCGAAGCTGAACTGTTTTAGCACCACACAGGGCGATCCCACTGTTCAGATTTCATGTCAAATAATGCCATGGTGTTCGGTTGCTACGATCACTCAGTTGTGCGAGAACCTGCGAGAATAGTTCAGAAAACACGCTGCTTAGCACTATTCGACATGGTTTTTGAAACGGGCCCTAGCATTGAGGGGGTAGACTCGTTTCTAGGATTGGGTTTTCCTTCATTTCAAAGATGGACTTTTTCATTAGCGCTAGATAAAAGATCAATCTAGGCCGCGATCGCCCTCAAAAGTCCTATTTTTACGTTTATGGTACCAAATAATGCAAATTATGCATTGTAAACGTAAAAATAGGACTTTTGAGGGCGATGAAAAAAAACCTCATCTTTGCGAATCCATCTTTTGCAATCCTGAAAACGATAGTCTAGTCCCTTAAAACGGTTCAAATCAAAAGCCAAGTATACCTTTAGTGTTCTTCCCATTGCCGTTCATTAATATAATCCAAGGGTAAACTTCCTCTCCCTCGATAGCATATACTACTCCGGTACGGTCATCGAAAGACAACAAACGTCCGTCGAAGGTGACCAACTCGGACAACTCCATACCACGCCCTTTCATAGTTAAAGACGTTGTCAAGATTTGAGTCTTGTCATCCCAAACAACGGAGATGAGCGAGGTGCTAGGATTCCACAAGAGACTTCCAGTTTTCATAAGGCTGTGCCATGTGTTTTTTTTATCCAAGATTTTTGAGTCATGATCGAGATCACTTACTATGGCTATTCTGTAGGTGATGCCTTGTGGTGTCTTAGCAGGAGGCGACAAAGGGTACGTATTATTGTACTTGTAATAGCGGCATTGTGTTGAAACTTGACTCGACGAACTAATGGTTCTGTGCAATAATGGAAAACCGATTAGGAACATTGGAACAGATAACAATAGGAAAATTAGTGCCACATATTGGTTCTGAATGCGAAATGTGCTGTTCGCAACTCTGTACACGTGCGGTGCTCGTAACGCTTGTCTCCAGTCGTGTAAATATGACATCTTTAGGTTACGGTTCTTCATTCTATTTCTAACCTCCGCTTCCATCACGGATGTCATCGGTGAAAGGGGTAACGTTGACAACCGCCCGTGGCGCCATCTTTGTTGAATTCAACATTACAGCGGTAAAAATGAAATCGGAAAATTTTTTACTTATGATTAACCCTTTTTTTAATTCCGAAATCAAGATATCTCTTACATTTTACATCGTGCACATCGAATTGAACCTGTTTTCTCATACAACAATCGAGCTTTTTACAATTTATAGAATACAGACGAATTTACTAATTTACTGTTTTGAACCAGTGCAGAGATATTGTGCAAGATTTCTTGCGCATGCGCGGCGATTTAAAATTGGGTACATTGATCACCTCGTAAAATTTTTAAAAATTGTTATGATTTGATTGTGAAAAATTAATGTATAACATGTGTATTTGTGTCGTGTATAATTTGTAACTCGTAGGACACGTCCTGGAGTCTTTTTGTCCGGAATAACATTCACGCCAATATAACTGTTTCAAGGGTCTGCTATTTACCTCATCATTGTAAATGTAGATACATTACTGTATCGGCTGCGCATGCGCGTGAAATCTTGCACAATACCTCTGCACTGTTTTGAACAACGATATGGCAGTTTTTAATGGCGCCTGGGAGTCACCATTCGAGTGCAAAGTTTTGTGTATTTTATCGAAAATTTTGTTCGGTGATCGTTTATAGACATTTTTGTAAGGAATAAGTAGAAAACTAAGGGTTAGTCGACGGTAATAAATGATAACAAGGGTAGGTACAATTTCAAATAATGGAATAAAAGAAGATTTATCTTTTCGGTTGTTATATCGATATGTTTTTTGTTTAAAACATATTTTTATGTAATTATTATCGCAGGTTTCGGATGATTCTAGGTATATATGACATATGGACAGTTTTCTAATACACATTCCAGCCCCTTTCTCCATTATGGTGATTTACCCTTTGCAGCTGCGTCTATTATTCCATCTCTACTCGACTTTCGTAGTCAATTTACCCCAAACTCCACGCTTAGGGTGCACACGTTTTGTATTGCTACAAACTTAGGTCATCGTGGGACCGTGGAAGTCAAAAGTCATCGATCTTTATCACAACATCATATATTTGTTTGTTATAAACTTTCTATCGTGTTTATAGCAATAATAACCATCGATACGACGAGGTTATGTGAAAACTGTAACGAAACTGAATACTCTAAATAGAACCACCGAACCGAAATACCTAGTTCCTAACTTTTTCTTTGACAATTATTGATATTTATTGATTATATTCATTGAATCACATGTTACAACCACAATTGTACAATGTCTCAATAGATGCAGCTTCGTCTGCAAAACGATTAGTCGCATTTATTACTCGGTCGTTCTAGCGTGAACAATAACAGCTCGCGTTACTTAATTAAATGCCTGATATAATTAAAAATATTATTTTTGCGTTTTTTTTTGCAGAAAATCAATGTGCGTGAGAACAGCCTCTAATCTCGTTAGCTCTCAGGAGTTGAGAACAAATCCAAAACATTGTTAAAGGTAAGTGAACAAATTCCAGATAGAATTTCATCAAGATTCCGCTAACTCTTACGTATAGCTAACCATTCTGTAGACAAGCTAACAAATCCAGAATTCGCGTAGCCTGACATTTCCCAGAAATGCCTTTCTCATCGATAGCGTTACGTAATGTTATTTTAAGCCGCACGCGATCATTAAAGGAGCAGATTTAGTCCATGTTCGATAATGCTAGTCCACCTAGAACATCCGACGAACATCCACCCCTGTGAACAATAAATAAAGTTTCTGTCCGAAAGACACCGATTCGTCTTGTGTCAATAACGATGCTTGCATCGGCCTTGCATATTCTTGAAACGTTGGGGTTGAACGAACGAGTCTGGGGTGAAACGAATCGAGGGGGTGGCGAAATGGAGGCGGAGGGAGGGATCGGGTGTGTGTGTGTGGGAGGGAGGGGTGATAGGGGGTAGAAGGGGAGCCCATGAGGGTGGCAAAATGCTCCGGCAGTCGTGTAACGCGTTTCCCGCCGACAACATCGGCTATATCGCCAATAATATTAAATCGCGGCCGCGTTTCCACGTTTCCACGTGTTCCTCGCGTGTCTCCGGCCCTAGCCCGATCGCCCATTGGTCGAAAACCTGTATTATCGATCGAACGCGCATTGCGCACGTTGCCGCAGTTCCCCGTGACACACCGGGGACCTGTGTACCGCACCTACGGCACTGGGCTTGTTTTGTTGTGGCGACAACCGTGAAAAATCGCCGATTTTCCGCGTCTCATGCTGCACGCCGGTGCTCTGCGAGATTAGGATGATCTTACGGTGCCGCCACTGCGTCCATGCTGCCTGTCAAAAACGCCGTCCGACCGCCATTGTTCCGGTTCAAATCGCAACGACGAAATCCCTTGCCATCCAACCTAGACAACTCGTTCATCTCGTGGAAAACGATAGTTCGTTCGTGAACGCGCCACAGGATTTTTATAACGTTCCCTGTTCTTCGAGGATTTCGGTGTAACAAAGGCTCGAAAGTCGGCCAGCGATCACCGATCGATTTCGAAACTGTTTTATCGGTATCGCGATTTTTGAACACTCTGGCGGGAAAACTGTGTTGTTGGTGTTTGTCAGTTCGAACGGTCTACGTTCGATCGGCAGCAATTCGTCCTTGTAATGAAAGTTTTCTGTGCCTTCGGTCCACGTAGACGCTGCTCTCGACTGTGTTTCTTGTGACACAAAGTTCTCGCGAGATTATGGTGTTACTGTCGTCGTTAAGTGGTTCTTGCTCTCCGCCGTTTGTGGATGGTCACTCACGGGAAGTCGCCGCCGAGTCTCCGAATCCACATTCCAAAAGGTAAGTGTCAAGCTGAAGTTTAAAATTAGGGACCAAAAATTTTCAACCTCTTTAAATGTAATATTATACAATTTAACGAAGAAATGATGAAACTTGAAATTCCAGTGCGCGGAGTTCACTCAAAAAAAGTAAAAAAAAGTCATGATATAAATTCGAAAGATATGTGGTCTAAAGGAGCTGGTATGGATTCCTCGCGCTAGAATGTCAAGTGTTATCATCTTTTCGTCGAATTGTATAATATTACGTTCAGAAAAGTTGAAAATTTTTGGTCCCCTGAGCGAAAGTTTAACCAAACGTTACATTGACTTGCAACCCGACACCTGTTCCCTCTGCATCCTTTTTTTCTCATAGGATCATCAGTTTTTTTTTAGCTGAGTTATCAGCTGACGTTGTAGGTTTGTTTAGGTGACCCCTACACGTGTACCCAGTTTCGTTCAAAATGCGCTTATCCGATTGGCGATCTCCCCTTGTTAGTGTTAACCTCTTCAGCAAACTTTGAGTCTATTTGAGGTGACCACCGTCATCGGAGAATCGAGATATTAAGTCTTGTGCATAGAAAATTGCTGGGTTGGTCACTTTAACGATTATGTCAGTCTTAGACCAGTTTGTAGTCTGCATTAGTAATTGTTACATTAGGAATTAATTATATTAGCTCCTATTAGGCCAGAGGATGGTGGGAACAATTGTTTCTCAATACTTGGTAAGTTTGGGGATTACCCGGGATAGATTGAAACAGAGTTTACCCAAAGGGTAGCTAACAGCAATTTCTGAAATGGGGGTCTGAACTATCTCTGAGGCAGGAATGTTGCTGCAACTAAGATGTAAACAAACCAAATTTTTCAGTAGCCTTTGGAATCAAAGCTTGCACCACCTACCTAATCCGTAATCATCATCCCAAAGTCATCAGGATCACACAAGATTTAAGGTCACTGACTGAATGGAGTCCTAGCACCGACCGTCCTTCAAAGATCAACACAATCGTTCGCCTGAAAATATCTCTAACTGTCCCTGCAGACGTTGAATCCGTTATCACGGTAGCCTGCATCAATAAAGTTCCAGGTTGGATCCAGCAAACTCGGTGACATATTGACCAGCGTGTGTAAACAGCGAACTCGGTCAGAGCGATAAGGGCTCGAGGTAAAAACTGTTGTCCTATTCTCACAATAGCGACCCAGAAACAATTCCGTTGATAAAACACAGCTACCATGAGGGTGGGCGAATTTATCGGAGCCAACCAATTAAAACCGGCGTTTGTTTCTGTAAATTACAAGATGGCTCGGCTGGGGTAGCTAAGCAGCGGTCAGGGTAGACGAAAGGTAAACCTGCCATGCTTCGCGATAAGGGGTGGGCCCGTAATCTAACCCCAAGACGAGGGTTATAAGAAGACACCGGGCATCGTACACGATGACACGTCGTCGTCGTCGGAACGGTTCCTCAAGGTCGACGACCTTAGCGTCTCGTATGAACGGGTCTGTGCTTGCACGAGACGTAATTGTGCTTGGAAGATGGTGCGGGAGGGGGATAGATAAACGAGATGGCACATTGAGAGAGAGGAGGGAGGATAGATAAACAGAGAGAGAGAGAGAGGGGGGATAGCAGGCACCAAGCGTGCGTCAGGACAGGGGGTGACTTTGTGGGGTTGGTTGGTTGGTCTATTCGAAGGGGCAGGGGGTACAGTTTCGGTGACGTTGTGCCGAAACCGAGGGCAACGAATGAGCGCTGGTGTAAAGGAGCCGCCGTGTCGGCTGGGGAAAGGGAAAGTGACTGCACGTAGGGGTGGCCGCATGGACGCTTCGGTTGCATCGCGGTTATGGTTTCGGGAAACCTTGCGACTAGAGATATCCATTTCACGTGTACACGTGTATTAATATAATCCGTGCAGAAGTCCGGATACTATTTAATACACGGATATACGTATACTGAAATGCACGTGTTCCACGTGTATCGAAACATACGGATAATACGCGTATAACTGTGGACTAGAATATACGGGTACACGTGTATTATCCGTGTATTTTGATACACGTGGGCCGTGTATTCAAGTACACGAATCGGACATTGAGATATACTGTCGGTTTAACGCGACAGGTTGCGAAAATGAATAAACAACATAACTTCTGTTATTATGTTATTTTGATGAAGAAAATCCAGTGTTCACATTTTCCGGAAAAAGGGTGATTCTGGAGTAACGACGGAAATTGATTTCATAAGAAATTATAGAAAATTAGCGAAAGTTATTGGAACGCAAAATGGGTTATAGACGGAGACGAAAGAGAACACGTAGAAAGGACTACCCTTGCACTGCAATTTATTTGATGAAGGTGTTAATGCTTGGGGTATATGTATTCTCTACGTGCACATGTATATTTCACCCTGCGGAAGCGTAATACCATTACTGGGTGCTTTTAGGTATATTCGAAGACAATACATTCTTCCCTCTTTCCCAGTACCACTTTTATTAGCACGTGACCGGCTTCTGCGACCACGTGTCAGTGCTTCTCAACCTGTAATTGTTAGTAGCTGAAGCCGACTCCCACCAAGTTTCATATAGTATTAGAAGAAAAGCAAGTGTCATGATTATCTGAATTATTGAAGGTCAAATTAGTTTACCGTCCCGGGGGGGAAGGGTTAACCCTTAGCACTCGACTGGTGATTCACAGTCGCCACTGAAAATTGCTGTACCATTATTCAAAATATTCTTTACATGATTAAAAATATACATTATTAAAAAAAATGGAATTTCTCTAGGTCGGAAAAAATGTTTAATTTTCGAGTAGAAATAGTTTCGAGTGCAAAGGGTTAAAGTTGGGATACTCATTGTGCATTTATGTACAACAGCTATGTATACTTGGATGACTGGCCTGTACCCGGTCCTATCGACGATGCATCGCCATGGAAACGGCACCGTCGCACCAACGTATTATACTGCATAGTTCGCAGAAGTACTGGCGTGAAGTACAGACATTTTCAAGGCCATCGATCTATCGCCGACTCAGGCGTAAGGGTGATTTCAAGAGCTTCGAAAAATTCTAAGGGCACTCGCACTGTCTGGAGAGAACAATTTCTTTTCAAAGCACACCTTGAACGTATACATAGCTATCTACGTGCACTATACAAAGTGTTCAACGCAGCTCGATAAGAGCAATAAAAGAATAATAAGGAAAGAAATTTTGGTTTTTTTGGATAGCTTACATTTGCTGAAGTGTCAAGGCCACCTTGAGTCTTTTTATTTTCGAACAGTCGCCCTGTATATCTTCTTAAAGTCTACTCTAGGCGCTGAAGAGACGAATTCAATGACCTATAACATGATGACCTTTGGTTGACCTAGAACCTCAAAATTCTTCATTCTGCGACTGGGTAGCTATTGATAGTGACAACGGGGGTGGTATGGTGTTTCAGGAAACGGACGAAAGTGGGTGGAATGAGGAGATTCATCCGGTGACCTCGTGCCACACGTGGTAATGCTACTGGCAAGCGGTGCTCCGATACCGACCATCGCCGGTGCCGTCGAGGAGGAGGAAGAATATGCACGCAGCGAGGCGAACAGCGCCCACTATGATGGCTATGTCACCGACCACACGGATCTCGCGTCCGAAATCGACATCGACGAGTCCGAGTACAGGCGGGAGCTTCTCAACGACGTAAGCAACAATTTTTCTAAACCTAGAACCGATCTGCTAGCCCTTCATAGACGGAACATATGAGCCAGTTGCTAAATAATCGTTTATCTTTATTTGATTGTAGAAATGGCGAATGCTATTTGACAAGGTACGTGAACGTATTTTTCTTGGTGTACTCAGTGCCAAAAGATTCGCTGAGGCACGGGAAGCTTGACTGATTCTTGTTCTTCAGTTTGATCCGGAGGGTTTTGGCGAGATACCAGTGGAAGATTTTTTGGCGGCTTTGAAAAGTCCCGAATGGAAAGCCGAGATACCGCCGAATAAACGAGACATTCTGCTCGCCAGGGCGAAGGAGTCGCGTGTTCAAGCGGTGACGTTCCAGGATTTCGTCAATGTGGTGAGTGATCGCATTTAGAACCTCACAATTCTTCCAGGTCTTCTTATTTATGCTGTGGATTAACTATATCAGCCGACAAAATGATTTTATGCTTAATATTATATTGGCTCCCTATGTCATTACTTCATAATTGCATTGCAGAAACACTTCCAATCGATTGGAAATGATCTCCCGATTAAAACAAGCCTACACACGGTATAAATAAAATAATTGAACAGAAAAGTCTTGTGCAAAACAATTTTCGAACTACTCAAATGGCAACGCTGTATTTTGAAAGTCGACAACGTTGTCAAATCTGTCACTCTCTGACTAGATAACTTTTTGTGTTGCAGTCTTCTGTAGTTCAGTAGAGTTGATTCTTCCGTTTAGGTAGATGGCGTGAGGGACACTCTGATTTTTAGATGTGTCGGTATTACAGATTGTCATTACCTCGTATGGTAATTAGTTTATTCTTCTATCATTCGTGGAGTGATAAAAAAATACATTGGGTGATTAGACTATTCTTATATCTTGCTTATGCAGAGATCTTAATCTCTGTGGCCCGATTACTATTTTCATGTCGCGTCCGACGTTACCGACACAGTAAACATTCATACGGCGCGCGAATTTGAATGATATTAGTAATACATACTTGCTTTTCACATGATTTCTACAGTAATGATTTCTATTTAATTATATAACATTACTAAAATATATATGAAATATAAATTTTGTGAAGTTGTTGAGCACATAAATAGTTCTTTTCTATTATTTTCGTTATGCACAAATCAATTTTAACAAGCAAGATGAAAAATTTGTCAACTTATGATTTACCCAAAATATTAATTTGTTGAATCTGTTGCGCTCAAACGTGCGCTTAAAATTTTTCAATTTCTCCACCGTTTTAAGCTTCCCCTTTTCCCATAGGTCCGCAAAATGTTCGGTCTAATGACACTCGACTGAACCTCGAGTCTTTCAAGCATTCCCGAAAGTGTATCGAGATCTGTATCGCCAAAAGCTGCTAGGGAAGGTTCGCGACAGTTAAATAGACTTATTCCACTCGACGGGCAAGTTCGAAGCTGCTCATTGTCCGTTTTATTTGTCAATCGGGGGAAAATGCGGAATTCCGTTTTTCCACGGAACTGGGACGACAGTTCGTAGGCGAAGCGGTTTTAGCGACCAGCAAACTGCTAGATAAATATCGGGACAACGATAATCTCGCCATTTAAAGGCACCGCGACCCTTTGTTCGCGTTCGAAATCCGCTGACAAGTTTTCGGCGGTTTTGCGACCGCGTCTCCTTTCCGGTATGGGTAAGCAGCTCTGACGTTGAGTGGCAGAAAATTGTCTGCGTACAAATCGAAATCATTCGAATCGCAGATTAAACGACGTGTAAAGGGAGAGCTGCCGCTCCTGGTATTGACATTCCGCGGAGATCGTGCCACTCGCGACTGCACTCGAAAATTATCTCGGCCCCTTTGTGTTTTTGATTATGCTCGAACGACTACCGAACGTGCGCTATGTTTTTCTATATCGGTCAGAAAAAATCGCTCGGAAATATTGCGAGCAATTCAGGGAAATTTTAGAAGCGAATCGACGGGCTTGGGTTCTTATTTTTCTACAGAACTTCTTTGCTTCGAATGATCTATTTGTGACGCCATTGCTGTCTCATAAGTGACGCTTTTTCGCTTAAAATGATACGCAACACGACCCAATTCGGATCGTATTTACCAGTTGAACCCGCGATTTAGTAGAGCCTCTATTATAAATTTATTCCTTCTGCGATTCGATGATCCCGAACCACATAATTTGTTCGAGAACCGTTTGTTTTGCGAAAAATAGTAAAACGACAGAAAAGACGCGGCTTGTCCAGATCCACAGGTCTTGCCCGATATAATTTTCGACACGATAAATAGTTCAGAAGATCATTCGAGGTAAACTATTAGTTATATTTTCTTGCTTAACCGTCTCGGAGCACGTTTTCCCGTTATATGTGAGCCCTCGAACCTTGCACAGATTTTTTTTTCAATTATCTCGACCAACCCTCGGGGTGCCGTGAAAGAAATTCAAAAGTCGAACCCTAATGATGATTGTTCCCATGCTTAAGAACTAGGCTGCTCCCGTGGAACGATTCTGCGGACTGTTCGCAGTTTAAACTCCGTGTAGGAAAGTAGTGAGACAATGGATTGGGGTGGCGCATGATGAACGACCTCGGCGATGGCGATCGCCGTTGTCCAGGCCGAAGAGTGAACCCCGCGCGCTCGCCTAGCCCGTTTTCTTCGTGGTTTGTTATCCACGGTTGAATACCAGGAATTCAGTTCTTTCGCCGTAAGAGACGACACAGGATGATAGGATTAAACCCGCAGGTGGTTAAAGGTAGACGCAATTATTCAGGAGCTTGGAATCGCAAGCATTCTCCCCACGGTAGTATGATTTACGGTCGGCGGGATCGAACGACGGAAACCAGGATTTCCGTGGCATGCGTCCCCTTGCCCTCTCTCTCTCTCACTCTCTCTCTCTGTTCTATTCTCACTATTACTCTCTCGCGCGTTGCACCATATACCCCTCTGCATACTTATTATTTCGCCGAGCCACGAATGAACGTGATAATCTCGTTCCTCGCGGAACGGGCAACGCGTATATATCACCGGTGCATAGGGTCTCTACGATTTCAATGGAAAATCGCGAAATTTCCCAATTATCACCAATTATTTTGTCCCGCTTCTTCGTTTCTTTACTGTTGAGCTAATTAAGAACCGCCGACTCCTTGCGAGAATAATCGTGCAAGCCTCGCGAAGCCTTTCTGCGATTTGTTTGAATTCTGAGAAATGTATTTCTCGCGATCACACCGACGTGTTCGGATAGCAGAGGCCTCCACTAGATCGTGGACTAAACCGACGAACGTGATCCGAACAGCGCCGTGTTTGGTATCGTTTTAACCAGAAAACTGCAAGGCACACGACGATATCAGTGTAAAGGGAAAATCATTATCGACAGATGTGTTATGTGAATCGCAGCGTTCCCGCGGAGGAACTGGTCGACGAGGCTCGGTAAATGAGACATAAGGTCCTGGGGGTTTCGCAGGAGTAGGAGGATCATTTGGTGAACTGCGATTAGCAATTAGTCCGGTCGGAGGTGGTGGTGGGTCAGTGGATGTTTGCGGAGCGGTAAACCGTCCATTAAAGAGAACCGGGTTGACGTAGGCCGAGAAGAGGAGAAGATAGGAGATCTATACTACAAGAAACCGACAGAGAGCGAGAGAGAGAGGGAGAGAGAGACAGAGTCAAGGAAAGAGAGAGAGGAAGAGAAAGAGAGTGAGAGATCGGCGAAGGTAAAAGGGAATGGAAAAGCATAGTCGGCGCTTAGGTGGCCTTTGGAGTTTCGGCAAGTCGGCGATTCTGGACACGATCTCGGTGGTCCTTCTTCGTTTTCGGTGTCCCTCGGCCTCCTCGTCCCTTCTTCTTCTTCCTCCTCTCCTCCTTCTTGGTCTGCGTAAGGTAATTTTTTCCTCTGTCCGGGTTCGAGAGGACTCTCTGTCGGGTCCATTCTTCTCTCGTTTGCTCCCGCCGGATATCAATTATGTCCCCGTGGGCCTACCATGGAAGGACCCCACTGATGTGTGTCTCACCTCCGCGGGGGTGGCCACGGGTGGGGTGGGAAGCTGGGTTTCTTCAGGTTCAGCCTCGTTATCCCTCGCCGTGGGCGTCGAAATCCCTGTGTAAGGTCTCTCAGGAGCTACAAAGTGCAATTTAAGAAAATTCTCGACTCTCGTCTCGCCTCTCCTCGTCCCCCACGTCTCGTTATGCTCCCCTCTCCCTCTCGTTCGCAAACCTCGACGATAAATCGCGCTACTGTCACTCAGCCGCGAGCGGACTTATTTACCGAAGCTTTGGGACCTTTCTCCCCTTTGGCACCCCCTCTTTCTCCCTCTCTGACTCTTTTGGTCACCCTCGCGACGATTGTGCGACATTGGTGCCACTTGGGGCGTCTACTGCAACGATTGCGACAAAAATGGCGCAAGTCAGAGCAGTTCATCAGTGTATAACGAGGAATTAAGCTGCAATTAATCAGACACTTAAGAGACACCCTGTATATCGGCTTACACAATCTGGTATACCGATGCAACTTCCTCGTCGCACAAACAAACTCGCCATTGTCGATTTCCAAAGATTATACGAGACCCTCTCCATTAGTTCAAGTACTGCAATAATAAATACAGCAGATCGAGGTAACGAAGAATATTCGAGTACACATACTGGCTTGGTGATCTAAGACCCGAATCTGAAATACTTTGTTGCTAACAATAAGACAGAATATACAGTACTTTCGTTGCTTTAATATACTAGTTGACAAAAAGGGCGAATGTACGTCCACGTATAGAAGCGTGTACAGATGTGCAGCATGTTGACCTTCGAGTGACCTTTACATGACGCGCGCGACATCGATTATGTTCCATTGTTCTAGCCGAAGTGCTAGTAAGCATGCGCGCTATCATTCTATATTAAATCGATTCTATGAAACATCGAGGTAGAATAGAAATGAGACAAGCTAGAAATCTATTATCTCTTGCATAATAATTAGATTGCAGATTCTATGCTAGAGAAATAAATGTTTATTCCATAAAATACCTGCTTCACTGCAAAACAAATATTTGCATGGAACACCGAATTTATAGATTTGAGATTGTAAGCATTAAGAGTACACGATTGTATTATTTGTGACTTATTAAAATTATTATATTATATTAGTGTCTCTCAGCAGCTTCTAATTCTCGCATAAAGATCCCCGCGTTCGAATGTGTAAATTTCACGAGATAATGTGTATGATTGATAAAGTATAATCTTGTACAACTTTGGATACAAAGTAACTTCGGGTAAGAAAGGAGAAACTCAGTTGATTCCAGTCGGAAAATATTTTCCCCCGGCTCTCGGGATGCTTCGCCGGCGTTGCTTCGCCATCCAGCCGCAGAATTATTCAGAATGCTGTACGTTTTTGCACGTTGTAATCCTCGGCCGCGATCCCGAGCGCAGCGAGCGCGCTAGACCGTCGGGTGCCGCATCTATAAATTAACTGTAACTAGCAAGAACGTTATTACCCATTATGAAAATCCATCCGGCCGCAAAAAGGTCCTGGAAAGCCTTTGTTCCATCGGTGATCCTGCGGATCGGAAGAACAGCAAAGAAGAATTCCGCGCGAGGCGGTGCCGACCTACGACCCCATTATGCACGGCCTGGACAGGGCTCGTGATTCATAATATTAGATTCGGAGTCAGGGCCGAATAATGTACAAGGTGTGTTCGAAAAGTTCCGGGGGTCTAGAACTACATTACCCTGATGTTACACATATTTTTGTGTACCCTTGCAAGCATTCTTCTTCGGACACTATACGCAATCCATCTGGAACGTCGAAACTGGAATTGTCAATACCACGTCATTGACAGAACTGCTTTATGGCTAATAATTTTATTGCGAACGCTGCACCTGCATAACCGCGACATTTTTCCGATTAAAACGATACCAAACACGATACATTTTGCATTACATTTGCCTGTGTAATCGAAGGATTTAGTAGAACCTCGACTATCCGAACCGAGATCTTCGATCTGCTGTAGATTAGAAGAAAATGATCGGAGAATGTACTGATTCGGCTCATTTTAAAGCTTGAAACCTCTACCTTTAATATACTGCGGAAAAACGCCGGAGAATGTTCTACGTGGGCTCGTTTTAAAGCTTGGAACCTCTACTTTCGACATACCTAATTTACATTTTGTTGCGATACAGTCGAACCTCGATTAGCCGAACCGATGTAAAAGCGTCAACTCATGTAAACCGTTGGACAATTCCTTCGTCAGCCTTCAGACTGGTGCATCGCGTCCAACTTTTAGAGCACACCTTGTAAATGGCACGCGTGTAAGGGGTCCTCGGGGTGTGCAACGTTTTCAGAA
Organism: Lasioglossum malachurum; assembly: GCA_028455605.1. Classification (NCBI taxonomy): domain Eukaryota; kingdom Metazoa; phylum Arthropoda; class Insecta; order Hymenoptera; family Halictidae; genus Lasioglossum; species Lasioglossum malachurum. The sequence continues at coordinate 7,092,281 of CM052315.1, forward strand.
GGGGACAGGTTGGAACAAGCGCAGGGGCGTCACGTTGGCGGCGAATGTAACGATGCGGCGACAACGACGAGGACGAGCACGACGACGACGACGACGACGCCATCGGGCAGAGAAACCCTGCAGTCGCCACCCACACGTCGGACCCTTAAATCTCCATTCTCAGCCGCGCCTCGATCTCTTTGAGCCTGCTCTCTCCAACCCGTGATCGTGGCCGACGAATATACTCGCGTTCGCACGAGAGAGAGAGAAAGAGAGAGAGAGAGAGAGAGGGAGGATGCGTTTCTATCCAGCCGACCGGTGATTTAAACTGTGGAACGCTTTTGGTTCATTTATGAGCCTTTGTCTGCTCCAGCTGGCCCGGAACCGACCGTGCATTATTAACGAATCGTTGATTTTCCTGAAATATAAGCGGATGCCACCGGACTGTTATCGCTGCAGTCCGAGGTTCGAGTTTGCCGCTATCTCTCTCTCTCTCTCTCTCTCTCTCTCTTTCTCGCTGTACAGGATGATACCCGCAATCGGACGATGATACGAACGAGATCGTTCGCCGTTTACCGAGCTGCTCTCGTAACTGACGGCTTTCACTCGGTTATGGCGAACGCGTTTCGTTTATGGGGAACGGAATTAACTTCTGCCGCTGTCGAAACTCCGCTGCTGCTAACGCGATTTGCGCGACAACAATCTGCAATTTTGACTCTGCTTTATCTACTGACTCGCGTTAGCTGCACCAATTCACTTCCGAACGGTGTCCCTTTGACGGATCAATTCGCACTAATTATTCGGGAATTTGTTACCGGTGAAAAGTCTCGTATTCGTGGGATCATGTTCCACTGATTAACTCGGATCATCGCGGTTCTGCTGTACCGCAACAAAATGTAAATTGGGTGGGTTGAAAGTAGAGGTTTCAAGCTTTAAAATGAGCCCAAGGAGAACATTCTCCGATCCTTTTCTACGGAGTTATGACGGATCAAAGAGCTCGGTTCGGATAATCGAGGTACCATTCGCAACAAAATTTTAGATGGATTAGAAGTAGAGATTTCAAGCTTTAAAACGAGCCTAAGCAGAACATCCTCCGATCATTTTCTTCGAAGTTACAGTACATAAAAAATCTCGGTTTGGATAATAGAGGTTCTAATAAATCCTTCAATTACACAGGCAAAAATAATGCAAAATGTGTCGTGTTTGGTATCGTTTAATTTTGGGAAGCGTCACGAATATGTTGGTGAAAACTCCACAAGCAAATGATCAAAAACATAAGTTTTATCACTAAATTAATAGTTCACAGACATTGCTTGTGATGCAATTTTCTTCTTGCAGAGTGCGAAATACATTTACAGTGACTTGTGACCGACTTATAACAATTTCACGTTGTTCAATAGAAAGTACCGGTGGCAAGAGCAACTGATAGAACTATTTACAACAGAAATTGCTCGTAAAAATTAGATTATTTAAAAGGTACATCTCGCGAAGGCGATGTAATTCGTAGGAAAATGTATTTCCTCCCGGAAACAGCGGAAATGGAAATCCAGCGTCGGCTATGGGGAAACTGGCCGGCGAATTCCTAAAGAAATTTGCAAGTGAAAATTTTCATTGTGCGCAATTCCCAGTTCGTAACGAATATCAAAGCGGGCTGCTAAATATGTCGCAGCGAGTTACTTTTGTCGGGCTGGCCAAGTTCTGGCAATATTTTCTGCGAACCGAGAGGAAGAGGAATTTTGCAAATTCGGAGGATTTGCCAAGCGGACGAATTATTTGGTCTCTGGAGGATCGATTTCGGAATTTTTTCGACATTATAAGCCGAAAATCTCGGTGAAAATTCACGTTGGTCGTACACAAATGAAAATCGATTTTTCAAATATAGTGTATGAGACTCTATTCAAATTAGTAGATTGTGGATGATTTGCGTATTTTTTTAAAAACACGAATAACATAAAAATATGGACTCCTGTTTTTTTTTTTTTCAAATATTCCATATAAATTAACTTAAGATGTGTCATTGAAACGATGCAGTCCAACAACGATGAACATCAGAAAACCTTTCGAGTACTGAAATTAAAGGTTCATTAGCAAACAGACAGTTAAAACAAAATGGTGGATCCCGTTGAAGGACAAGGTTCAGCAATTAAGGGTAATTACCTCTAGTCTAGTTAAAAGCATTTTTAAATAGTACTTTATCTGCGAGGATCGAAGGTATCAGGATCGTTGACTTTTCCCTGACCACCCAGACCACCAAACCCTTAAATAGGGATCGGAAGGCTCACCCTGTGTGCAGCCTAGAAGTCGAATAGACCGTGAAATGAAGAAATGCTACCTCTGCGTTATCGTGTGCTCGATCGGCTTCAGTCAAACTTCATTTGGAACTTAAAAGCCCGGGCGACTTCTAATTAGGGGACAGCCGAAACAAGACATGTCCCAATCTAGGGGACACAGGGTTTCTGAGATAGGGGACATCGGTCTGCCCAAAGTTTCCTTTTTGTTCACTTATCGACGTCTTTAATTTCTTAACTTGTCCAATCAATTTGGTGGTGATAGGCGTGTCTTGGCCAGTGGACATCTTGTTGTTCGGTTCTACTGTGACGGCTAATTAAGGGTGCCAGTGAGTTATGTCTTTGGAGAGAGGTGTACAATATTACTTATTAAATGTATCTTATGGTTACATTATTTTCTTAAATGTACTCGAGCAATGCATTACTACATTATTTATTAAATGTATTTAATCAACGTATTATCATTAGACTGTAGCTTTTCATGCAAGATAAAGAAATATTCAGTACTTAATTCTGTATTTAATGATATTTGAATTTGAATTTCGCGCGCACGAAACGGCGCCACAATTTAAATTTAAAGCAGGCGCAAGATATTCCCGCGACAACTGGTTCAGTACGTGCTGCCATCTTCTGGGTGGTTGATCGAAGTAATCACAGGGGGAAGGCTGCACCGTGTCGCCAACTGACGACAGTTACGAAACTTTCTTGTGCCACTCTTTTTCTCTCTTATTAGTTTGCAGATACTCGACTTTAAATCTTGCTATCGCTTTTTTTTTTATAGTCTGCACAGGTGTTTGATCTTTAAAGCTACTAACAATACAAGGATGCTTGCATAGTTTTAACGATTACTAAAACGTATACAAGCAGCGGTAACTTTCTTGTTTGAAAGTTCAAGCGAGGCTCGTAATTTTTTATTACGAACACAAGAAAATTATGAAATACGAGAGTATTCTAAAATGTAAATCCAGATAGGGGTGAAATCGCTTTAAGTTTCACAGGGTGAACTTTATACGTATAGTAGAAGTTTTAATTAAATCAAAACCGTCGTTTGTTCCAATGATAGTTTTGATAAAACAAAGAAATTCGTAAGAAAAAATTTAAGGAAGTTTTCAAAATTCTCAAGAGCATCGTTTACACCAATCCATCTTTAAGAGAACCATGAAATTTGTTGTTTAAAATTAGAAGAATTTTTCATCTCGTAGAGATTATGAAACAAAGAATTAATTTTATTTTTCTCCTATTTTTCTTATGATTGATGCAGAGAATTTTTCTTTTGTATATACCTGGTTATGAGGATTGGTTCCCGTTCGAAGAAATGGCACATTGTGCGTCGAGAAACGTCTCTATTTAACGTGTTACGGTCTTGTTCCGTTTCCTTACGACACGCCAGGTCGTCTCGGGCCGAAAGTGGCCTCTCCACCTTGCAATTCACTCGGAAAGCGCGGTCAAATCGATTTTAGCCGGTCGACTGGTAATAGGAAATCGTAATAAGGTCCCTCTGAAGCAAGAGAGCTGAACCAGGGGCCATCTGTTGTCGGCGCGGGCTGCGACAAAACAAACAGCTTGCCAATTACCGAGTGATTTTGGGCCCGCTCGACATCATTTCGTCCGGCGCTGAGGACAAAGGCGGCTCGCTCCTTCCACGCCTACCGTCGTTAAACCTGAACACAAGGGGACTACCACTTTCCTATTCTTCCCTCATTTAGTATCTCTATGTACGCCCACTCACCGGCTACTCGTTCCTCTTCTAAAGAATCACCGTGCCCTCGAACGTTTACTGACAAAAATTGCTAACCTTCGGGGATCTTAATAACTAATACTCATTCAGTCAGAAATACTTTATTTCACACAATTCTCAAGTAAAATCTGCACCGGCATATTCGTTACACCTTTCTGTTTATAATGATACCAAACACGGTACGGTTTGGATCTTATTTGCTTGCTTAACTCCTTGCCCTACGATTTATTTTACGGTTTCAGTGATTAGAACTTTTTTCTAGTTCGTAATTTCCTAAAAAAGGAGAAAATTTATACGTATTGTATGCCCATTATATTCTCCAATAGCTTTACATTAACAAAACCAAAGTAGAATTTTATTTCAAAAATAAAAATAGAAAACAATTTATCTTCGAATCTAAATACATTAATATATTTTTTTTTTAATTTTATTTGACATTTTAAGCGAGATACGTTTGAAGGATCGAGCTCGGGCAAATCGTTACCTCGGGCGCACGGTATATACGCGGGAGAAGCAGCACACCGCGGAAACAGAGGGACAGTACACGAGGGAGGAAAAAAACAATGATTTTAATGGCAATGAAACTTTTACCGCCCACCGATAATTACGGGTTAACGAGGCGGCGGTAAGTGCCCACTCGTTCGAGCGATAATTGCTCGCTGATCGATTCGTACCGCGAAACAACCCGTAGTCAGTCCGCGTACAAATGCGAAAATCTCTCGGCCGCTTCTCCGGCTGCAATTTAGAACGAGTCCGACCGACGACAGTGTGCTCCGGTTTTACAAACAGAAAATAAATACATTTCCGGCGCGTACTCTCGTTCGAATTTTTATTTTTAACGACGCGCCACCTACACTCCACGAAACTTTAAAAAAAAATTGGATTACGAACTTTCAAATAATCACGGCCTTTTAAAACGCGACACACATAGAGCAGAAAACTTTTGAAATATTGTCAATCATAATGAATAGACCGCGGCTCTTCATGCATTTATGAATAAAGTTGGTTAGGTGGAATATAAAACAGTAAAAGGTTAGAGAAATTTAAGAATATTGTAATCTTGTTATTCATGTAACGAAGTCATTAAGGGACGAAATCAATTTTCATATTATTCCCACGAAAATTTATATTTTTTACACGAATGTGCATCCCTCTGATGAGTTCGTATCGTGCTCGGGCTCATTTTCGCCAGGAAAGTGTCAGGAACACGTTGGTAGAAGTTTCGCCAGGAAATAGTTAATAACAAACGAGTTCTGCCAGAGAAACAGTCACAAATCCACCGGTGCCGAATCTGTCGATCCATACCATTGCTTCCATAAATCACCATAGAACACCGTGATACGCGTAGGGACACACCAGCAGTCGCCATTGTGCAATCTCAGTGTACGAAACCCCTGAAAAGCTGCGTTTCGAAACTGGAAAATCAGTTTAAGTTATTTCCAATCACGATTCGCCCATTATAGGTTTACAGGGGTCGCCGGACAATCGTGTTTGCGGGGGTTGGTTTGTAAATTTCCGAAACGTCGTCCGGCTATTCAGGGTGTCTCGTGCGAATCCTGAAGGACTACCTGGTGTCGTTGCCAGTCGTTCCGTGGCCCCCAGGCAAAGCTGAGCAATAGAGAGTAACAGAGAGGGAGAGAGAGAGAGAGAGAGAGAGAGAGAGAGAGAAAACAGAGAATCGGAATACACCTGAGCAGGCAAACACACGATCGAGGGCTCGAATGGATGGGTGTACACAAGAATGGAACCTCCGTCGACCCGAAGGCGACCAAGGAATCGTGAGAATATCCATGTAGAATGCGGTGCGTGCTCGCAGCGTCGTTTCAGGGATTACCCGGGATACGACGCTGCGGGGGATCCGCAATCTATGTATATACGTGGCCTCTCTTTGCATTGAGACGCTACCTGTCTCGGCTACCCATTTCCCGAGGTCTCCGAACGTTTTTAAGGCGTTCGTGTCGCGCCTTTGTGTCTTATCTCTTCGAACACCGCGGCCCGTTGCCAGCGGTGCCACTGCCGGCGCGGATACTCTATCCAGATTTTAGCTCCTACGAACTCATTCGATGTCACTTTACCTGCACAGAAACCTGACAACCTCGCAGACCTGGTTCCGGTTCGAATCGTGCCTCTGCGAAACCCTTATCGACGCATTCGTGACATTTCTCCGATTAAAATGATACCCAACACGACAGCGTTCGGTTCGTGTTTGCTCGTTTAATCCGCGATTTAGCGGAGCCTCGATTATCCGAACCGAACGATTGGATCGCTTATTTTACCTATCAGCCGTGCGATGCAGAAGTAGTGTACGTGGGTAACTATTCTACCAGTTCGGATAATGGAGGCTCTACTGTATCGGGGATTAAACAGGTAACTGCGGTCCAAACTGTGTCGTGTTTGGACTCGTTTCAATCAGGAAACTGTCGGGAACATATCGGCGAGGGTATAATTAATGAATTAACTCCTAGCGAAGTTAATTTTTTCACACAGTCGAACATCTACGCCCGGATCAAGGTCGGGAGATATTTGATATGTCAGTTTTTTTTTAGATAGAATAAGACCTAGAAGTTCCACTTGAGCCATAACCGATAATTCGCGATCACCAATCAGAATTTCGTCTTCGAAAGAGGCTATAACGCATTTTCCTATTCAGCGGCTTGTCGGATGCAGCGTTGGCCGTCGGGCGCGAGAGAAAACCGGAGTTAGCCGGGAAACTTGAAAGACGCTGTATGCAGATTCATTCGCGAGACAGCTGCACAGGGCAGGGGAAGGTTGGTGGAGCAGGATAGAGAAAGGTCGAGGGGGAGGGAGGAACGCGAAAATTTATTCTTCGAGCGGGGTTTTCGGGGCCGATCAAAGGGAAACGAGGACCGCCACCAAAAACCTATCTGACCGGGCTAGTTGTTGTTATTGAAATGGCAGTCGCAGCTGTTTACGCTGTCGCGAATGCTGCCTGGACCTCACAAAAGGGTTTTCTGCTGGCTGACGGACAATTTCCCCGAGCGGGGTAAAAGAACGGGGAAAAGAACCAGCCCGGGGTGGCACCGGCGCTCGTTGCGGTGCCACGATGAGCCATTTTCCGCGCCGCGTGCTCATACTTTATCCGCTAAGTAACCGGCTTTGTGTCTTCCTCGGCGAAAGAACGACTGGACACGAGATCTTCGTGTCCGGATAATGAAGAGACTTCATGCAGATCCCAGATTTTGGAGTGGTCCGATAAGCTCGAAAGAAAGTCGGATACGATCGAATGAAATTCAATGTAATCGATTAAAATCAAGTATAGTCGGATAAAGTCGAATACGATCGAATCAAATCGAGCAAACTCGAATGTAGTCGATTAACATCGAATTCGGAGCAAATCGATTGTAATCGAATGTAATCGTATAAAGTGGTATACGATTGAATAAGATTGAATGTAATAGATCAAAATCGAATATGATCGGAAGAAATCGAATATAATCGATTACAATCGAACACGATCGCATAAAATCGACTAAAATCGGATAAGATCGAATAATATTGAACAAAATCGAACACAATCGAACGGGATCGAATAAAGTCGAATTCAATCGCATGAAATCGGATAAAATCAAATAACGTTGGACAAAATCGAACGCAATCGAATACAATCGCATGAAATCGACTGTAATTGAATGTAATCGATTAAAATCGAATAAAATGGAATAGATTGGACGAAAGTGGAACGAATCAGACTGAAATGTACGGAAATAGAATAAAATAGAATCCAATAAAATTCAGTTGAATAAAATAGAGTAAAATACAACGAAACACAATAAAATACCGAAATGGCCAGTGTGCATAACTGCATATCCGTCATCGCAGACGCGATTACGCCAGAATCAGCAATTATTCCGCTTTAGCATGCTGTTATTTTCCCAGCCCGGGTGGAGAAAAAAAAAAAAAATCGATATCCCTGTCCCGGGCACATGTGTTCTCGCTCCTCCGTCGAGGATATTCAGGGGCGTGCAGCACAGCCCCCGTGCGCGCCGGAGAAACTAACGAAAAACGATGAAATTCCATGAAAGAGAACGTTGTGGGTGGTTTCGTGGGAGTCTCGCATGTACTCCGGAGAATTCCCCGGCGGAGGGGGCTCCGATAAAAAGGAGAAAAGAGAGGATAGAATCCCATCTGTCGGCACTTTCGCGTCGACATTGTACCCCCTGTTTATATCGAAAGGCCCGGGGGTGGGGGGAGCGAGAGGAGTCGGGGCGGGGGTGTTGGCTTTATTGCCATATTGGCATATTGTCGCAAACCAGCCGCCGCCGCCGCCTTCTTTTTTTCCACGTTCCCTTGATTACAAGATCGATTGCGGCCCGAGTTTTCCCATGTGATGGAGGCATTCTTTCGCGCCACTTTTACGCTGGCGGGGCGTGTTGTTTGCGGCGACGAGCATCCCCTTTCTGGATTTATTCCTCGTAAAATTGGCCGGCGAACAGTATGATTTTTTAGTTGGCTTTTTGTTCAGCAGAATTGTTTTGGAACGAAATAAAAAGATTTTTTAAAATTTTAGAATACCTCCCCGTCATGATGATATTAAACAAAGTCTAGCAAATATGAACGTCACGCCTTTCCTCCAAAATGAAATGAAATCTGATTCGTTTATAATCAATATTTAAGCATTAATATAAATGTAGCCATACGAAAAATATACATTTTTTGTTCTCTTTTACGACATTTTTGGGGATAACGACGTGTTAATCGCTGTAGCTGTAAAGAAAGTGATACGGGAATAGGTTAATAGTCACGAGGCGATAAAAATAAATATCGAAACGAAAAAAATTAATATTTTCTTAAATCTGGATCGATCCGTCGGAGTAGTTCGCATCCGTAGATCAATCGGGACACGTTTCCCGGGAGAAGGTGAAAGGGTGCAGCCGGTTTCCGAGTTTAAAGGGTGCAAGGATAACACCTCGACCCTCCGTGGCCCAGCTGCCGCCTCTAATGGAGTTGGAAACACCTTCGACGGACCCTCCATGCGATTTCTCCGACACAAAACATCGAACATTTTACCTGAGCATCGCCTGCAGCCAGTTGTCCAAGTATTCCTCCCCCACGATCCTCGGAAAAAGCTTCTGCAAGTTAAATGCGCTTCCGAAGTCTCCCAATGAATATGTTACTGCAACTGGTATACTTGGATAAACTCTAGATTGAATCGTAACGGAATCAAACAATCACATTTATTATGAATGGCCACCTGTTTTCGTGTATTTGTGGTGAAACTGAGCAAATGAAAAGCAATATATTGCACAATAATATTGCTGACCGATGACGTAAGAACCCTGCCTGATTCACACGCAAACGTCCCAGGTTCGATGAATCAGGCACCCTGCTTACACGACTAATGGAACTTCGAAAACTACAGCTAGTATATCAAGAAGGTATGAAACTTTATTTGTTTATATCTTTAAAACTATTGAGTATCTACAACTAATATTTTACGTACATAATTAGGGATCCATATGCCATCATCTCATAAAAAATTATCAAAATCGGAGTCGGACACTTGGGGTTCTTCCCTTGTCAGTATATTGCGCAATCTTTCGATTTGATTTACAGACGATCAATATTAATGTACAATATCAATTATTGTGCAATATATTGACGATATATATTGATCGTCTAGGGTCCGCTTTAGGGTGTCGACGGAAGCCGATCGTTTCCGGAAAATCTGCACAAAAGAGTTCTGTAATTGGCCATTTTATATTCACGGTATGGTCACCGCGCCTGACTGCGCTTTGGAAGCTAATTAGAAGAACTTCGCGCGAGACTTGATTATGTGTTTTCAGCTTAAAAAGTTGCTGGTCACTTTTAAACTGTACTAGAGCCTACATTGTCTGAATTCCTAAGTCCGGAGGAATTTTTGGGATATAATGGAGCTTACACTTTCCGATAGTGTTACACTTCGTTATAACGCGGTAACGACATAATTATTAATTTCAAATGTTTCAGTACACCATTTTGGCGACCAGTGATTTATAACTTTCCCAGAAATGTTTCAACAACAAGAACATCTTGTAAACAGGAGCCGAGTTTCTATGGCCGTAAAAAGTTGTGAGATCAAACAAAATACGGCCGAGTTCGTTAGCTTAGAAATACCTCTTGCAATACTGAAAAAAGTGTTTGTAAAAATTAGTTTAAAAGAAGGCTATTTAATTTTTAAAGAGGTATGTTAAGTTTGAATAATTTTGCCCACTTGAAAAATTAAATAGCGTCTTTTTAAACTAATTTTTACAAACGCTTTTTTCAGTGTTGCAAGAGGTATTTCTAAGCTAACGAACTCGGCCGTATTTTGTTTGATCTCACAACTTTTTACGGCCATAGAAACTCGGCTTCTGTTTTTGTTGGGATCTGTGTCTACTCGAATTAGTTCTATAAATGAAATGAAGATAATTCTGTCCATCTTGGAAGCTCGCGTTGAGCACCGCTCGTTGAAGTTGTTGAACTTGTCGAGCACCCAGTATAAGAATTCAGAGCAGAAATTCCGACGCATTCCAGCCGGAGGATGCTCGGTAAGTATAGTTGTTGGTTCTCCGCTTCCGAAACCGGGGAAACATCTGTCGCGGGTGCGAAAGAGCGGGCAGGTTGTGCGTACACGCGGTTCTTTCGCATTTTCTCCGCCTACTTCTCTTTCTTCGCTGTTTTCTCTCCCCCTTGAACCCACCCCGGTGTCTCGTTACCGACAGCATGCGAAACCACCTGGACTGCAAAGGGTTGCGTATTAGTAGCCCCTCGCGAGCCTTTCTCCGCTGCTTCTTTTCTCCCTTTTGTCCACCTTCGTACCTCGCAAAGATCAAGCCCAAAAGTGTCCACTGTGTTCAAAGAAGTTTCCAATATACTCTGAACGTGGACAAATTCTTCTCTTCGCCTTCGTTTGGCTCCTGAGTGTTCGTATAACAGAACAGTTACTTAGTTACAGTGCCAGGTCCAGTCTTCGTTAATCTGCACAATGAATCTCGTTGTATTAATAAATTGAACTATTTCAAATGGTGTCGTGTTTGGTATCATTTTCATCGGGAGGATGTCACGAATGTGTCGGTAAAAGGTGAAAGACAATAATAAATTCGTTAGATATAGCAGAATACATATACTAGAATGTACTAGGATGTACCAGAATATGTTACTATAAGTAATTAATTAAAAAGAGTATTGGTTCAAATAATGTACATTAACATTTTTTAAATAATTTAAAAAAAATGGTTAAATTAATAAACTGCGAAGACGCGAGACGTTACATCGAGAACATACGTAATAAATTTCATGCATCAGCGACCAGATGGAACGCAACACGAACAATTGCGACGGTCGCGAGGCACGCGACCATGGTCTCGGGAGAAGAGTTGAGCCTGAACAATCGATGCAAGAATGCAACAGGGAGCGCGATGAAGAGGGGGAATTTTTCATCGTCCCACCCCGGGTCGCTATCAAATTATCGGATGCATTGAAGAAGCTGGACAGAGGGAGGAGATCTCGCAAGAAAGACGAAGAGGAAGAGGAAGCAGAAGAAGGAAATGGGGCACGTGTTCCTGCGGCTATCCGGTGAAATAAGAGACCGGAAGCATCTGGGGTGAAGCCGTATTGTTTGTTCGAGTGCTTTATTCGGCCAACAGCGGCGTCCTGATGCTGCAGAGAGACCGTTTTCGTTTCTCGCGTCCTCTTCTACGGGGTGACTCCACCGAAAACGAGCTCGATCCACTCGAATCCGCGCGATACCGCTTCCGTTGTCCACGAAGACAAAGCTGCGTGCAAACTTCTTTGTCCTCAGCTTACCAGCTCGATTGCCTGCCCTCTATATTTCTGGACCCTGCCCAGACGGCTATTCTATTAAATGCCGGATAACCCTGTTCCCTCGACTTCTTCCACCCTTCGAATCGTCACTTCCGATATTTACGACAATGCCAGTCCACCGGGGACGTGTTAGGTAATTGTTGCCCTTTGATCGGAACGGTTCTGGCAGGTCTCAGACAGAGTTGGACATTAATCGATTAAAATTTTAATCAAGATTGATTGATTAATTGTGTACGATTAAAAAAGGGCTAATCACTGAAATATCGATTGGTGAAGTTAATCGTCAATCGTTGGTTAAAAGAAGAAATCATCGAAAAATCGGAGACTGATTCAATCGATTGATAAAGTTAATCGCCCCATACGGTCTATCCATAAATTGTAAATAAGGAGGGAGATAGAGACAGATGAGATAGATAGAGAGATGAGATCCTCAATTACAATAACAGTAATTGAAAGGAGTAATTGAAATTATTTAACACGATTACAGTAATTGTAATTGTGTGAGTCTAACAATTACTTCAATGTAATTATTCTTTCAAACCACTAATTTTTATAATTTGGACCATTTAACCGTTTTCTTATAGAAATTACAGTCCACTTTTGCTCATGTACAATTGAAGATGTAATTAATTACCCATGTAATTAAGTATTTCCCAACTCTGCCTAGTAACCGTGAATTAAACGAGCAAACGTCTCCCGAACAGTGTCGAGTTCGGACTCATTTTAATCGGAAAAGCGTCATCAGGCAGTAGAAACAAGCATCGTTCTCGTGAAAATTAGGAGTTCCACCAGTAGTTCCAATCTTGTCTCTAATCGCGATCGCGAAGATGGCGATACCACGGGAGAGGGGGTGTGGATAGGGACAGTCTGCGAACGTAGGAGGACAGTGTCGCGCGAACCGGTGGAACAGGACGATGGAAAGAGGAGAAAAAAAAAGGGAAACAGGAGGGAGGAAGAACGGCAGACAGGAAGCAGCTGGCCACCGAGTCGCGTGCCCCGCAGGAAACGCTAGGCTCTGATCCTGGCAAGGAGCAGTGTGTACACACACCGTCTCTGTGCCCTCCAGCATAAACACAAGCGGGGGAGGATCGAGTGGCTACGAGGAGAGAAAGAGAGAGAACGAGGTCAGAGAGTCTAAAGGGGCCATTATTGCTGTACCTATAGTGGAGAACCACGTCCTGACACGTGCTCCAAGGATATCTTCGTTAAACGTTTACCAACGGGACTCGTAATGGCACGCGACGACATCCTCCAGGTGGCCGGGACCGTTTCCTTCGTTTGCGTAGCTGCAATCTGCAATCCCAGGCAGCCCGACTATTATTTCCGATTTTTTATCATTCATTTATTTACTTATTTACAGTTTATCTTAATTAACACTTTACCTACCGGAAGCCTATTAACGCCTTTATCGTATTTTGACGAGCCAGACTCGTGATGAAGGTTTCTATTAGGTTGTAAAGAAAGAAAATGTGTGTTTTTAAAGTGTTATAACTCACATAAAAAATAATTTTATTAAAATTGTTTGACTAAAAACAATAATATGAAAATTGATTTTATAGAAAATTTAATATTGTTTAATAGTAACATTAAATTATTATGAGAATTGATTTTAATATTATAGAGCGAGAGAGAGGGGAATAGTATTAGAATTAATTTTATACGGAGAATTTAATATTATTTAAAAATATAAAGCTGTGCATTCGTTGACACTTCCTTTTGCCCCATACTTCGTTGATATTCAGTCAGAAAGCCAAATAATGTAACAAAAATTTGAATAAAATGAAATATCAAAAGCATGATTAAATAGAGCGCAAAAAACAAGCTTTAAAATGACATACAACCCATTAAATTAAGGTAAATATTTATTCGTATAAAATTGCAATTAAAACAAAGGAACAAAAATTCTGTGTGTGTGCATTTATTTCTTTACAACCCAATAACAATGTATAACAAATATGAATGTTACGCGTTTCATTTTAGACGAAATAAAATTTGATTCGATTGTAATCAATATTTAAGCATCAAAATAAATGTAGCCATACAAAAAATATAAATTCTCTGTGTTTTTTCCAAATTATGCTTCCAATTTTTCGTAGACAAATTTTAAGAAAGTGGAACAAAATAAAATCTTATTTTTAATGGGAACAGCCTTTGCAGATCCAAAACAAATAAAAATTGTACAAAATTCTATCGAATTTTATATTCTAGCCTTTCTTCAAGATTTTCGTAAGCCATAAATGCATAAAGATCTACAGTCTAGTTACAACATTGACGTGGAAGTTAGGGGTTTTTCATTTCCGAAAAATCGATTTTTCAATATATATATACGGAGAAATGTTAAATTGTTTTGTGTTTCCTAAGGATTTTCTGATAAATTACAAGAAGTAAATGCGAAAATAGATTTATTGAGAATTTGTAGGAAAGTTAACATTGAACAGGAAGCCGGTAACCATAAAATTTTCGTACGGACAAATGGTATCTCCCTTCCCGCGAGTAGTTGATGTTTTATAGTACTCCCCGTGAAATTACATTTCATTCGTAATATATAATTGGAGGCTGGGGTATCTACCTGGGATTGATGGCAGTAAACTTTCAAACGGTGTTTAAAGTTTGATTTAACGGGCAGTCGCAAACCCTTATGGGTAACATCAAAATTTAAAGTCCAATTCAGTTTTAAGTGGAATTTCGGAGCGACTTCGGGGATAATGGTGGAATCAGCTAAAGTCTTTTTTATGATTCGGAACGTTTGCACATTCGAGTTCTCATTTTTCTGTCATTGTTATGACGATTTCTTATTACATTTTTGATAAAACTCGATTGGTGATTTTTCTCAGAATTTTAAAATAGTCAAATTCAATTTTTTAAAACTAGACACCGATGTTCCTTGTTGACAATTTTATTCGAATAAATATTTTCAGCGTCTCTATTTTGTTGTGTCGGGTATATTGTTACGGCGAGAGGCACAATAATTTATCTTCGACAGGCGTTTCTGTTGAACTCCATTAATTATAATAAATTCATAAATTTATTGTGCGTAAATTGACTGTGCTATCTATGATACAATAGAACAATAGAAATTTTGATGGCTAATTAACACATTTTCGGATAGCAAAATAGTCTATAATATACATATAGGTATAGGTACCTTGTGCTCATTAGCGTTATTATTATGCAATATGCTGTAGTAATTAGTTTCCTGAATCGAACAGAGTAAAAGAAAGTTAATTAAAATATTACTTACTTTACTTCGAGTCTATTTGAATTTAATATTCTAAACTTTTATAAAATATATTATATTATAAATATTATATAAACTTTTTAATTCAGCCCAGTTTGTCTTTTTTAAATTTAACAAGGTTAGATTACAAATCTTTACTTATAGAAGATATCAATAAATTTAATCCACTTTTCATATTTTCCAAACAAAACATCATTCTCCCTCCTTTCATCAAAAAATAATTGCTTGCAGTAGGTAAACTCCATAATCATATGGGCGCCATCTTATGGTGCAATTCCCCCAGTTCTCCAAGAACAGCCATCGTTTGTTTAAATTGAGATGCAAGTGATAAAAGACGAGGTAACTGCAGCATAAAGAATTTAGAGAGTCATCGTAAAATTATTTTTTAAACTGGCCTGCATAATCTTATTTACTCGTATCTTCCGAGCCAGAGAATATAATTTCACCTTCTCCCACGTTATTTGATTTATTTCGATTTTCCAAATGAAAGAAAGTAATCTAGGGTAAATAAATTGTTCGAAAGCAATCAAGACGCCATTCCGGTGGCGCGCCGCGATGCAGCAGCGGCCGGAGAACAGGTCGGTTGTTTGTTTAAACGGAGATGAAAGAGGTGGAAGGTCAGGGAATTACAACATAGGGCGATGTATATGGGGTTGAAATAATGGTGGTGGCGGTGGTGGTGTAGGAAGGCAGAAACCGCAACGTAAACCGTACAACGTAGAGTTGATGTTCGCTCTGGCACGCTCTCGTGTTGTTGCTATTGTCGTTAGCCTGAGGGGGTGGAGCGTGCAACAACTGCCGACAGGTGGCGACACAGGTACGCTCGGCACGCGCCGCCACTTTTGACTCCGCCCCTTACATTGGCGTGGCAATCTTAACAAGAAATTCTGCTTCGAAGTCCCATGTCTACATACCACCAATCTTCAAAAATTTCTCTTAAGAGAACTATCAAACATTTAGCATCAGTATTACACACACATGTTCACGGATATTCGAAGTATACGCAGTGTTTTTTCCAATTAAAAATAATAAATATATTCTTTCGTTCGGATAATCGAGGTTCTACTACATCGTGGATTAAACGACTAAATGTGATCCGAATAGTATCGTGCTTGGGCTCATTTTAACCGGAAAGGAGTCACGAATGTGTCGGCAAAGGTTTCATGAACAAATCATTGGATAGAAAAAAGTACTGTTCGAAAGACAAACTAGCATTTGATTTGAACGTCCACGAAAATTGATTTTAAAAGATTCTGGAAACGAGTGTAATATAGTGAACGACAGACATAATTTATTGACCACGTTCTCGCAGGTTTTCGGAAGAAGAGCGTAAGGTCTGAACAGTGATCTCTAATTTTCGTCAACGGCGTCGTAACTCGGTGGAAGCATAAATCCTCATTTGGTTACACGACGTTTCAGCTCCCACTTTTCGCGGCATAATGCATCGGCGAAGTTCCTAGGGAAATCTGCGGGACACTCTGTATACAATTTAACACAATTAACGCCGGGAAAGCTGTATGGCTCCCTATTTCTTAATAAGGAAAGCCTGCGCCTTTGCGGTTGACACAAGACAAATAACAGCCTCCTCCTCCTCCTCCTCCTTCCTCTCGGCTCTTCCTCCTTCTGTTGCTCTATACCGGCCGTGTTCGCTTTGACATAGCAGTCCATGAAAATGCACGCCGCAAACTTGCAATTCAAACGGCACGGCGGTATCGATTGTAGTAATTTGTAATTAACGGACCGCAGCAGGCACCGTGCGTCGCGTGCATCGCGTGCGCATCGTCGCCGATGTACACACGGTGAAATCGCATTTCACCGGCGCGCGGCGGCTGTTTTCATAGTTATCCTACGGGAAAGTCTTGCCGGTCCGGGCGTTCTTCGTTTCCGGATCTTTTAACCGGGGAAACCAGTGTGACGAGTGCAGGATTGTTATACAGGCGGTATCATAACGCGTGCACTGAAACGATCGAAAATTATGAATACATTTCTTTTACCGTTATGAAACTTTTATCAACGTATCCGTGACGTTTCTCTGATTAAAAGGAGTCCAACGCAATGCACGCAATTGAATTACATTGTATTTCAAGTATGTAGTAATTCAACTGCGTCGTAACTGAATTACATAATTCACCTTTCAATTAATTCAGTTACTAAGTATTTTAATTGAATTGCTTTGTAATTATAATTCCTGGAGTAATTCAATTGTAATTCTGCACAACTCTGCATGGCATAGATCGAAGAATATCGACGAGACAATGCTAATCCAGTGTAATCACTTTTCTATTTATAATTATTTCTTCGTGGAACCTTTATTGGCACATTCGCGACATTTTTCTGATTAGAATGAGTCCAAGCACGATACATTTTGCAATATATTTGCCAGTTTAATCGACGATACATAGTGGAGTCTCGCTTATCCGAACCGCGATCTTTGAGCTGCTGTAACTTTGTAGAGAGATGTCGCAGGATGACAAACTCGGGCTCATTTTAAAGCTTGATACCTCTACTTTTAATATAGATGAATTATATATGATGGCCAACGGCCAACACGATTCATCGTGCAAATCGGTAAACATTCGAGGCTACAGATTTTCACCGTAATCAAAACCGGTGGTTCAAGTAACAAATGATTTACCGGTCGAATTACGCTGGGCCGCGTGAAAGATCGCGGCGTTCATTGAATTTCGTCGGACAAGAACCCGTGTAAATAATCGTCCGGATGATTTCAATCGGTACAGGCCCCGGGCACAATGTATCCTCTGCTCGGTGTCTCGGGACTAATCGATCTTTTAAGGTTCCGCGGACGCAGAAATAATGCGAAACCCGGCGAAAAGACGCTAAAAACCAGCGAGGTAAAAGCGCGGCGGTAATTTCAGGATATCCGACCGCGTTCTCCTACGAGCCTGTCCCCCACGCCATGGTAGGGCCAGGTAAACGTCGATGTGAAAAATAACAGAAAAAAAAACAGGGTGGAGAGAACGGGAGGCCGAGACCTGCCAAAAATCCAAAGCGAGACCGGCGGGGAACGAACGAGCCTCCCGGGCCGCAATTTCACGCGATCGAATCGGCCCGAAGCAAATTAAAAACTAATCGTTTTTCCGCACCCTGCTGGCACGCGCTTTCGCCGTGGCCCGAGCCACGAACACCAACACGAAAAAACAACCGGGGAAACAGCGCATCACTGGCCTCCGAGATCAAACCAACACCGGCCGACGCTTGATCTTAGACCCTGCCCGACAAATCGTTCCACCCGTACCCTCATAGTTGTTCGTCCGACTTTTAAACCCTTTTACGAGGTTTGACCAAAAAATACGCGGAATTTGTGGGCTGTGTAAATCCAATTGCTACAATGTTTTCTTGTTGTGTCGGTACTGTCGTCCCTAACACCTTGCCGTATTTTGACGAGCCAGACTCGTGATGAAGAGTCTGAACAGATTCTAATAAAACTGTGTGTTAATAATTTCCTTTAAAAATTAGTACCTTTCTCCTACGTATTATGATGTATTTGGTATGTAATCCAGTAGATTTGTACCAGGCGCGGATGCAGATCGAAGTTTCGATCCTCTAGGATCAATAGCTGAGGAGTTATGGTCGCTTAAAGTTGAGCATATTTCCTGTTTCTTGACAGGTAAGGGCGCCGCCATATTGGTTTGTAGTGACGACCGCGAGTCGCTTATCTTGTCCCCCCACCGATTTAATCCTAACTAACTCACAAGCGGCATTCGACCGTCAGTGCAAACCAATATGGCGGCGCCCTTATCTGTCAAAAATACTGCAGATTGCTCAACTTTAAGCAAGCATAACTCCTGAACCATTGATCCTACAGGATCGAAACTTCGATCTGCATTCGCGCCGGGTACAAATCTACTGGATTGTATACCAAATACATCATAATTCGTAGGAGAAAGGCACTAATTTTGATACCGGTAAAGTAAAGAGCAGACCAAAATACAATTATATTTTGGTTTTTTTAAAATATACGACTATTGGGGAACATATAGGAATACAATTCGTATGAATATTCTCCGTGTTTCTAAGAAATTACGATCTACAAAAAACGTTTTAATCGCTGAAACCGTAAAATAAATAGTAGGGCAAGGGTTTAACTATTAGATTTATGATGTACGAAGGTAAATACTTTTTCACGCAGAATTTTGCGCTTTATCCGAGTTAAGAAAATGAAGTTGACCTTCATATGTCCTTTACGCGACCACCTACAAGAAAGCTACTAACATCAGATTAATAATCAGATTGATTAACCCTGTATACAGGCTGAGGCATTTGAAACAGGACACCCGAATAATTCTCTTGTTTTTGGAGATAGAGGAAAATGCCTCGGACCAAACTCACTTAGTATCGAAGGGCTGATCATCCGATGTTAGTAGTTTCTTGACAGGTGGAGGCGTCAAGAAGATATGAAGGCCAACTCTGTTTTTTTTTTTTTAAAGGAACAGTATGTTTTTACATTCTGATAGAGTATTTGATCGATCGCGTTCGCAATTTTTCACGCGTTTCACTTACGAAATAATGCGAGGATGTGCAACAGCATCTAGCGCATGGCGTAAGGTTAGGTTCGGCTATTATAAAAAATTGAAGGATACCAGACACGTTGACATTTCTGTGTCATCCGATCTGCCGTACAGGTCGCGTGAGCGAGCGTTACGTGTTCCGTGCGAGCGTGTCGCGTCGCGATCGATAGCTTTGAAATTTCATTATTAAACGGAACATTAGAGTAATGTTTATTTTCCGCGGAAACGAGAGAGGCGGTTGAACGTATGGCGTCTCTCTCACATGGTCGATAGCCGTTTGTCAATGGGAAGGGGCGAGAACGTGGAGAAAGAAAACGATCGACGATTCGACGTTTGTTTTCCACGAGCAACTATGACGTGTTCCGAGGAAACGTACTTGCGAACAGGATCGCGCGGAATGTCGTGACCCAAGTAATTAGACGAGTTTTATCGGGACACGTATCGTTCGATTGAACGGGGAAGATATTGTCGTTTCGAGAAAATAGATAAAAGGGAAATGACAGGGCCGCGAGTTATGATTATTTGAAAGACGCAGGGAAGTTTGTCGCTAACAATGATAATGCTTGTTTGTTACCGATGATATTTTCGTGACACATTTGCTAGGACATTCGCGACACTCTCCCGATTAAAATGAGCCCAAACACGATGAAATTTGGACCGTATTTGGCTGTTTTATCCACGGTTTAATATAACCTCGATTATCCGAACTGTTCAGTTACTTATCCACGGAATCGTGAATTTCTCTGCGAATATACGTCGCACGAGGTCGTGCTCGGACTCATTTCAATCGGAAGACTGGCACGAATATGTCGGTCAGAAATGTTTGAATAATTTATAAATTCTGTGTTTTTTTTGTAGCATATAATTTTTTAGTGCAATCATTTTGTAAAATCCCGTGAAAATAACATAAATACGAAAATTCTCGTAAAATCTCATAGGTTAGCTTCCCGAGCGATAAATTCGCCGTTATTGTTTGAAATTGCCACTACATAATAATTTCCCGTATTTTATCGCACGCGCTAGACAGCTCCGTCATCGTGCAAATAGAGCGCGAGAGCCGAGCACCATTATAATTCACAGCTGATCAACCCGCAGCCACTTATTAACAGCGCAATATTCGCGTAATTTCCCTTCCGCGAGCACTCTCCGCAATATGTAATTAATACGCCGGTACGGAAATTCGCTGACACAGTTTTTCTAATAATTCTTTTCTCGCTTTAAAATCGTATTTGACGAATCTCGCGAGGTGACCTTTCGAGGAAGTGTAGTTAGGTATCGTTATCGTTCCGGTGATGACTTGTCGATAGTAATGGTATCGATGCGAGATTATTGGCAGTGTAACAACCTGCGCAACAATGTGAAGAGCCGATACTGGGTCAATTGTAGTCCGTGCTGAAGTTCTAGTGGTGCTTCTATGGTCATCGCCAGTTGTGAGACTCCTATCAACCAGCTTTATGGTCATTTTTATTGTTTTCAGCAGGGGTGTATGACACGGGTATGACATACACTGAGTAAAATAAGTCACCGTACACCCTTTAAAACAGAATAACTTTTTTATGATTATACCAAATGACCTGATGTTTTGTAAGCAATTAGAACCATTGGTTTAGTAAATGATGTGCAAAAAACATTTTCCAAAAATTACAATTTATACAAGGTTACATAAAAAAATAAAAAGGCATATTTTAAAACTTTTTTATTTGGGCCCTTTAAGGCCCTTTTATTTAAGCCCCTCTCCAAATTACACCCACTCATTTTTGTAATAAATGCACAAAATCCGCTGTCCAGCCACAAATTTTTGTCGTTGGCCCTATGTTTGGGGATTTGTTGACAAAAGCACCGAACGTTGGCCAACCATAAATGCTACTAGTTAGTCTGGGAAAGTTGTCTCTAGACCTCCAAATATCAATGTGGAAAAGAACGATCGAAGCTCTGAAGAGTCGGGTTCGCAAAATTTCGGAAGAGGAACATCAAGTTCTGGTTTGGCAAGGGGCCTGTCGGTCGTCGTTCTTTTTCGCAAAACTTTCTTCTCGGAGGATCCTAAGAGCCGACAGTCCCGGGTATACATCGACCCTGCAGACTGCCTTCGGCCACGGGTCAGATTATACATTGCGGAGCACGTGCCTGCACGCGACATGTTGCACGCCACGAGCTGAAGCCACGAGGCCAGTCAACCGGAGTCAAGGAGCAAAACCGGACGTCCACCTTGTTCAACCTCTCGACAGACCGATCTGTCAAAGCTTGCCAACATGCGCCGACGAAAATGCACAGGGCCCATGTAAATAAATGTCGTTGCCTGTCGCTTATCGAGCAGTATGTTCTGGGATTGATTAGGTTACCGAGTCTTGGTGGTCTTCTTGGCTTCGATAGTAGACGCCTTCTTGTCCGGTCGGTTAATAAAAATGCAAAAAATGTAATTCAATGTAAAAAAGTCCACAGTCTAAAGAATCAGTTAAAATATTCAACATATTTTTGCTTTCTGTTACATTATTTTTATAAATGAATATAAAATGCTTATTCAATGTAAAAAAGTGTCCACAGTCTGAAGAATCAGCTAAAATATTCAAGATATTTTTGTACGTTGTTTTGTTTCTCTTCTACATTACTTTTCTAAATTAATATAAAATGCTTATTGAACATTCCACGGTCCGAAGAATCAGTCAAAATATTCAAAACCAGAAAACATGAAGCCCTCCTTTATATCAAAATTGAATAATTTTTTGTTACATAATTTCGAAGTTATTGGTGAAGTTAGGTGCCTCACGCCGTACATACAGCCAGCGGTGTTTACCTGCGGGGAGTCCTCTTTGTTCAGGTCGGAGAGCTATCGAAACCGCTGAGCCATGCGACGTCTCTCGGCCCAGGTATAGCAGCATCGGATGACTTTGCGGTGCCGTATCATCGACAGTAGCTGCGAATGAACCGATGAAAGGGCGAGCGATCGCGGCTGATTGCCGATTTCAAATAGCAACGGCATCGGCGTGTTTGCCTTTCACGACGCCGGCTTCCGCTCTCCGAAATTGCCTGTTGATCCTTGCGCGCCCCCTTAGGACCGCCGATACAACCGGCGGGGTCCTAGCCCCGGGAGTACCACCTTTGTTTGAACACGTGGAAAATTATCGTTTGACAGTTTCTGTTCGCCTGACACGATCCCCTAGTCCAACGAGCGTTATCTTCTTTGCAGAGCGCTCCGGGGCTTAGGCGCGCTCAGGTACCGTTTGCAGTAGACTCGAGGACTAGTCTCTTCGATTTCGGCGAAGGATTTTCGAGCTGAAGCGAAATTCTCTTCGGTAATCATCAAGAGAGTTCCTTTCTCGACGTGTAAAAATAGGAAAACGAAATGTTCCTGGTGGTTCATCGATGAGACAATACTAATTTAGTGGAGTCACGCTTTTGTTTTCAATTATTTCTTTGCGTCACCTTTATCAGTACATGCGTGACTCTTTGCCGGTTAAAATGAGCCCAGGCACGGTACCATTCGGATCACGCGTGCTTGTGTAATCCACGATAATGTGGAACCTCGACTATCCGAACTGGGAAGCGTTCTGGGCGTTCAAAAATCTACAAAAATTTTGGAATACAGCGCGAAACATTCCGCTTTACGGAAGACACCATCGCCGGCGACGATCAACGAAAAATCCCCACGAAAAAGTCGCGGGGAACTCCTCGAAACGGGCGGCGAGGCGGGACAATGGCCCCGGCATAACAATGGCCTAACGAAACAATGGGTTAACGAGGAAAAACAATGGGGGGATTTTCGCACCTTCGGGTACAGTTAGCGCGCGGACAACCGGTGACGCGTAATCGTCGCGCGGTGATCAGCACCGGCGGCGCGGCGTGCCGATAAGATCTCTGCGCCTCGCTGATAACGATCGGGAAGAGGGTGTTTGAATAGTCTTCCCAGAAGCTTATGAATCTCTCGCTCGGCGATGAAAGATGATGGCTTCCTGGTGGCACTGGTCCCCCTCGCTTTTTGTCTTCCCTCGATTTTGAAATTCTGCGCAAACATTACCGCTACGTGCCCACGGTGGACAAACTGACCCATAAAGCTGACATTAGCGCCGATCCGTATCTCTCCAGCCACTGGGACAATGTCGAGGACGAGCGTGAGGATGATGCATGGTCGAGGATTCTCAAAAATTAGATGGGGATCGATTTTCCTTGGAACCTCGTCAGCTAATTTATCCAAACAAACAAATTTTCCTCGGGGCGTGAGACCAACGCAGATTCGAAGATTGCACTTTGCTCGTTAGAATCGCGTTTTGAAACTCGATGTACGATTTTTTATTACCGACTTGTTGAATTTTTAATGGAAGGACACCACTAAGTTTTTGAAAGGAGAGGGTGTCTTCGGTTCTCCGCTGTTTCGCACGATGCAGGAGCGTTTCTCAAAAAGTTGAATAGCCTGTCTGAAAGTAGACGCTGTGCGCTTCAAAACGAGCCTAGAATGATTGCTCTACGATTTTTTTTCACGAAGTTATAATCGTTTAAATATCACGTTCACAAAAAGTTACCCCCTCTCTGCGAGTAGCGGCTGAGTCACGTGACACGCGCGACAGAGTGGGAGCGCGTCACGTGACCGGCCCGAAAGGGTGGGGCAACTGCGTCGGAGAAGGGGAAGTCTTAATCTGGCGACTGTTATGCGCTTTGTTAACTGAACAATTAGCGAAACGTCGTACACGGTAAAAATATATCGTCTGCACATTTTCGAGGATGGTCGTCGAACCGAATCGTCTCGCCGGTTGTCTCGCAAGTGGTGCACGTACGGGGATCATTAAAGCGCGATGCGCCGCGGAACTCGCAATCGTTTCAACTGAATTACGTCGCGTGACCTCGCCCGATGACATTGTTTGGGCGAAGAGACACGGTGCACACGGCTCTCTTATTCCCCGGCACACTTCTTAAGGCATTGTTTGAGGGGAGAAAGAGAAAGAAGAAAGGAGAAAGAGAGAGAGAGAGACGCAGACCGGAAGCACGATGCACTCAACTCCTAATCCCCGGCGCGGCGTTTTTCGAAGCAATCTTTTTCTAGCTCCATTGTCGCTTTCCGCTATTCCCAAGTCTTCCGGACGCGCGCATCTCGCGAAATTTAATATCTCGAAAAGCCCCGGAAATACAGGTGACATCGGTTCACGGCTCTCTCTCTCTCTCTTTCTCTCTGTTTCCCTTGGTTTTCTCGAGGTTCTCCTCCGAGAACGGTCGATTAAACGTACGACATCGGAACGATCGGCTCGAATCTTCATTGTGCGGAATCTTTCCACGTAAATGTGTCGTTTAGAGAACGTTCGGAGGGCTCGGCGGCAGGAATTACTTTGATCGAGAAGCGGATTAACGGTAAGAACAGGGACGATAGTCTAGCAGCTGCGTTGCTGCTCGAGACTGTCCCGACAGCTATTTGCTTGCCCTGGAATTTAGCGTGGTTGCTGTTTAAATGACAGTCTTCCGCCGATACCGTGCAAATTAGAAAGTTTACACTGTAGGACATGTTTTTGCTGTACTAATACGTTGACAAAACTTGTTTGTTTTTCAATATTTTTTGATGGAACATCTCCAGTGATGAATGCGTGACAATTTTTCTGATTCAAATGAGCCCAAGCATGATACACTTCCGATCGTATTTATCTGTTTAATCCATGATCTAGTGGAGCCTCGATTATCCGAACCGGATAGCATCTGACCTCTGTACTGTACAATCAAAACAGATGTATGTAAAAGGATTCATATACAGGGTGAGTCACCTAACGTTACCACCCCAAATATCTTTGTTGTTTTTAAAGATACCTTAAATGTCTGAAGGACAAAGTTGAATGGTTCAGTTGGGCTCGCATGATACCAAAGATATTTTTGTTTTTATGTGATGTTTTTAGAGATATCACGGTCACCTTCATTTTTTTAAATGGCACTTGGTATTTTGGACTTAACAGTACTACGACCTTGAAGTACCATTTAAAAAAATGAAGGTGGCAAGTTGCAATAAAAAAAGTTCGAAAATTTTTATTTTTAAACAACAAAGATATTTGAGGTGGCAACGTTAGGTGAGTCACCATGTATAATTCAATTTTTAAACAAATTTAATCAGGAAACTGCCGCGGATATGTTGCTAAACTTGCTGTGTATGCTACAATCTGTCGTGTTGAATTTCAGAAATTTTTTATTATTGTACGAAATAGATCCCAGCGTTTCACGTTGAACTTGAGCGTCGGTTTAGGCTCTCGGGTATGACCTTGCGCATTGTGGAGCTCCGGGTTGGTCCCGCGACGAAAATAATAGTATCGTTGATGAAGACAAGAGACTAATCTTGCGAGACCGGCTACGAAAACGTCAAGGAGCGAGCGTGCGGATAATAGTCGATCACCATATGGACGGGCGTTGCATCGTCGAGCTGTAATTTGCATGCGCACAGCTGATGTCTGCCGGGCTAGGCCGGTTAGTCCTCTAGTGAAACTCGAGAGGCTTTAAGAGTCGGTATACACTCCATGGCAACACCATAAGACGCTATACTAAACCCTACCAGTGTGGACTACAAAAATTTCCCCCATCCGTACACGTACAATATTATCCATATACATTCATACTCATGGAGGCAATCAGGGTGTGAGTAAAGTTAGATTGTACAGTTAAGTGACCAACTCAATATATTCATGAACGATTTTTAAAAATAATTTACAGCTTCCCGAACGATTTGCATGATTTTATAATAATTATATTCGTCATTTGAGTAAATTTAGGTAGTACAGTTAAGTGACTGACTGCTTTGATAATAATTATATTTTTTACAATTAACAGTCTTGAATGTATCAACTCCAGCCCAGCACATAATTATCAAAAATGTTTTTACCTAACTCCCATTTGTTGTAATCGATAAACAGAATGTATATTTTGCACAAGGATCGACGGCTTGCAACGTGGATGTGTACACACCGTTTTATACAGAGTGTCTTATAGTATTGCCACGGAGTGTACAATACACGCAGCCGTGAAATCGTCCCCGGTTGGCCGAGCCGAAACCCGTATAAAGGAAAATGGCCGGTAGTTCGAATCGGCAGCTCGTTAACATGTGCAAGACGAGCGCACGCGAGCGCCTCGATTATTCGATTACTGGTATTAATGCCAGGCTCTCGCCTCGAGGTACAACCTGCGAGAGCCACGAATCGGCTCATTAAAATTGGCCGACCCGTACCCGGCTAAACCTCGAAATGTTCCTGCGTCTCTCTGCTCATCCCTTGCCCTTCCACCGCCCCTCCATTTTCTTATTTTCTTACAAAAACTTTCTGCTCTCCAATAGAAACGTTCGTGAACCTACTCCTCACATTTTCCTGATTCATTCGAATAATATGTAATGCCTAAACTTTTTTGTTGTAAGTAATTTTTTAATAAGAAGAGTATCAGCATATGCGCGGCTCTTTTCCGATTAAAATCAGCCCGAGCACGACATCGTCGGACGTATAGTCGCAGAGTAAATCGCAATTTAGTAACTAGGTGACCGGCCGGTTCGGATAAAAGAGCTTCTACTAATTCATGAATTTACAGACTAAATACGAACGTAACTACATCGTGTTTGGACTCATTTTAATCGGAAGAATGTCGCGCACACGATGATAAAGGCTTCGCATACACTCGAAACACTGCAGCACTAACAAGTGCCGCTATTTGTTGAAATAATCGAGCATTCGGTGGAACAATTAGCTCTACTGAACAATCGATGCCCTTCTGTACACTGTAACATAACCGACCGTTCGAATAACAGGTGTTCGCATAATGGAGAACCATAATGGTCGCGCTGTGCTTCGGGAATTGAATTTTGGCCCTGCCTTTCGCGAAATGGCGCCACCGTGCGGCGTCGTTAGTTCGGGCTGTCTCGTGAATCTCGTTCCGTCTCGTTGCGCCGAGAGCTTGGCATCTTTCATGAATAATTTCTTCCATGCATTTACATGTTGCGCCCGGGCCACGTCTTCGCCCGGTTTTCCTCCGACTTCCCGCATTTTTTCCTTCCTCTTCTCTTTTTTTCTAAAAAGAGGGCCGGGGGTGGGGTTTTCTGTCGCCCGTTGCCTCTTCTCCGTTTCCAGACGTGCATCCACTTGCGCGTCTCTTTGTTCATTCATAATGCAACCCGATCCCTTTAAATATTTTTCGTAGTACCGTTGCCTCCGTCCGCGTCGCCTAATTTCTACGGCGAGAGCATCCTCCGTCGTTGTCTTTTTTTTTTTTTTTTGCGCCCGGTCGACGTTGTCCTGGAAACGGCGCCCGAGAACTGCGAATTGTTGCTCGGGATTGAGGTGTGGTTTATTCACGCGGTTTTCGTACGAGCCGCGTCTTCTTCGGGTTGCGTGTCAACGCGTGATCGACACACGTTTTCAATTTTTTTTTTTGCTCTCCGAAATAGGTCTTCGAACGATTTAACACGTGCCTTGCACGCTCGGGCATAATAGTCGCGGGAAACGGCTCGTCATTTTGCATAGTAGTTTTATTTCGCTCTTTCGGCTCACCGTGCGTGTTCATAATTTTCTGCTTTGAAATAAACACGTTGGATTTTGATAAACCTTTGCCAACATATTCGTGACACTTTTCTGATTAAAATGAGCCCAAGCACGACATCGTGCGACGTATATTTGCCGAGTAATTCACAGTTAAGTAGCTAGGCCACTGATCGGTTCGGATAGTCGAGGTTCTACTAAATCGTGGATTAAACGGGCAAATGCTAAACTAATCGCATCGTGTTTGGACTCATTTTAATCAGAAAAACATCGCGCATACGTTGATAATACCTATCACCGTCTACGAACCTTTGCAAAGTCATGGGACTCCACGATGTTGATTTAGATGATCGGCCAGCGTGATTCGAGCAGCCATTCGGTGGGCGATTCGATGCAACCATCGGAACGTTTGCGTCGGGAAACTGTTTTTCGTCGCGCGTGTATCCCGGAATCGAGAAAAAGAAGATGCCCCGGCCTGATAAGAAACTACTCAAGTTCTTCACCCCCTTTTATTTCCGCGCTAGGCCGGCTCGCCATCGTCGGCTCCATCCCCTAGAGAAAGGACCGCGCGAGGAATCGTTTAATTCGATCTTCGAGGTCACCCAGCCACCCTCGACGACGCTCCTCGAGATCCATTTATTCGGAACCCGTCCCTGGGCCCGATTCCATTTTCTCCCGGCAAGATTATCCTGAATATAAGCGGGCAGGCTGCGCGCTGTCTGGATCCCCCGGCTCGATTACTTTACTTTCTCGTGTCTGCTGCAACCGTTCTGTCTTTACATCGATCGTGTCCACCTGTAAGGACGGTTTAACACTGCCATAACACCCTGTTCCACCGGCTTAACAACGCTCACGGTCGTTTTCTGGAAAAGTCAATCATTATTATTATCTCTTTTTCGAAGTAGTCAATTTTCTGCAAAATTATAGTAACGTCTCGATACTTGTGAAAATTTCAGGGCCAAAATGTTACTTATATCGTGTACTGCAAGTATTCCTCGATCCCTTCCTGCTACAATACTAATTTAGCGACATAACTTTTTTGTTGTTAATTATTTGTTTATGAAACCTCTACCAGCACATGCGCGATACTTTTCCAGATAAAATGATACCCAACACGATCCAATTCGAATCAGGCATACCTGTTTAATCCACGATATAGTAGAGCCTCTACTAACCGAACCGCTCAGTCACCTAGCTACTGAATGGTCAATTACACTGTAGATATAAGGCGAAT
Source organism: Lasioglossum malachurum (assembly GCA_028455605.1). Lineage (NCBI taxonomy): Eukaryota > Metazoa > Arthropoda > Insecta > Hymenoptera > Halictidae > Lasioglossum > Lasioglossum malachurum. The sequence continues at coordinate 7,121,564 of CM052315.1, forward strand.
AATGTCGTGCTTCGGCTCATTTTATTCGGGAAAATATCGCGGATACGATGATGAAAGATTCATGAAGCAATAATTCGGAACAGAAGAGTGTTAACAAAATGTTCAGCTACACAATTTTCTCCAGAAAATGTCCAAAAAAAAAAAAAAACAACGAAAGCGAGTTATTGGCCCCATTCGTTGCACAGTGGATCGGATCGAAAGCAATAGGAGTCGTCTTTCAGCGAGCTCCGAGGTCCGGAAGGGAATGGAATCGTTCCGATCCGAGATCGACAGATTCGGATCGGAGTCACGCGAGAATCGGTTGCTCGAAATTCGTCGATTCCGATCGGGAGCCGCGATACCCAGTTACCTTTGCGCGATCCACGATAGTTATCTCGCAGCGAGAGTTCTCTTATTCGGGAACGAATGAACGGGTGCAACGTGGGGGTGCAGTCGCCGGCACCCCGCGGTGCACGAGAATCGCCCGGAATCGACGTCAGAATGTCCCAGTCCTTTTCGAAATCCTCGTTGATGGGAATCCCGGGCCGGTATTAGTCGGGAATCCGCGTGGGCGGCCGCTTATCTGTGTTTGAGTCATTGTTCGGGGGCCGAGTGGATCCTTTTCGCGGCGACAATGTCGCCCATTCCCACCACTTCTATATTAGAAATCAACTCGCAACCCCCAACCGTCCGTTTTCTTGATTGGCGTTTTGTTATCGCGATTCTGGAGTCGAAACACTCATCGATCAGGCCAGTTTTATGAAAATACTGACGTTGCAGGGGTATGCAGGTTACGGCAGGCATTACTGACATATTCGTAACAGTTTTCCGATTAAAATGAGCCCAAACACGACGTAATTAGGTTCGTATTCAGTCAAGTAATCCACGATTTAGTAGAACCTCGATTATCCGAACCGTTCAGTCACCTAGCTACTAAACTGTGAATTACTCTGCAAATATACGTCGCACGATGTCGTGCTTGGGCTCATTTTTACCAGAAAAGAGTTGTCTCATTACGAAATAATTAGAAACAAAAAAGTTATCGAGAAATTCCGGTGAGAAATGGTTATTTCTAACACTATAGCTCGTCTCTGACACGGTTGGTACCCCGTTGAACCTAAGCACGAGCGACGCAGTATCCGCAAACCTCGGAGGGTTGATAAGCTTCCGGCAGGGAAACTATAAAACGACGTACGTATCTACTGGTTCCTTTACCGAATATTCGGCGCATCATAAATTCCAAACTGCAGACTCACGTCGCAGCGAACAGGGCGCAGTTGCGTCCCCGCGGGGCCCGAGAGGCGCAGTTATTCAGCGGCGTGTTACTAATCGCGCGATCGAGCCTCGGATAAACAGGTAGCAGAGTAATCCCGTGAGAGAGGGAGGGGGGCCTCGAAGAATTTCGAAATCAATTTATTCTAGAAGACGAAGAGTAAAGAGAGGAGAGGGAGAGAAGAAGAAAACGAATGTAGGCACGAAACGTGGCCCGGGCCAGACGATGAAATAAAAGGACGAAGCCAGGGATCAAGCTGGCCTAGCTACCTAGCGTCGTTGCACGCGATGCGGCCGGTCCGCGCTGACGCGAACATAATGAGCCGCAGTGGCAATTTGGAGGTTTGCGAAAGACCATGTCCGACACAAGCTCGCTCTCGTGCTGGACCACCTGATCGAGGCCCACGGGCGTTTCCTTTGTCCCGCGGCGCTGCACCTGATACATAGCTACCTCCTCAGCATCGCCGAACCGGAACCCGCGCCGTGTCGTTTGCACCAAAAACTCTATTGGCGACAATCCTTTTTATTTATTTTTCACGACAACCGTGTCAATCTATCCGCGATCTTTTTCCGTTTAAATCGACCCGAAACACGGTACAGTGTACGTCACGTTCACTTCTTTAATGCACGCTTGAATGGAACCTCCGGTATCCGAACTGGCGTGAGTTTACACCATTCGTCTTGCCCTACGAATTTTTTACAGACTGTTCTGAATGCAATGGTATATTTCTTATAACAATATGGGCGTGTGAACTTGTTTAAAAAATGGTCCAGGAGGGGCGCCATTAATGCACCAACCTTGAGGAACAGTTTTCTCGCTTCACGAATTTTTACCGTTTTAACTGCACACTCTCGTTTAATCGAATCCGTTCGGATACTAGAGGTTCTACTAAATCGTGGATTAAACGAGCAAAAGTGATCCAAACTGCGTCGTGTTTGGAGTGGTTTTAATCGGGAAAGTGTCGGGCAGTTTTCTAGGGAATGGTATTAATCGAGAATAGTATTGTTTTTTATAAAAATCTTGATTATTGCGAGTTCGTCGAGCAGTTTCTCGAAACACCTTGTAGATAGAGGGTCGGAACAATAAGATGGAGGAGAGTGAAGGTAAAAAATAAGCTGGCGAAGGTGGAGGAGGGCGGGTGACGACAAAAAAGGACAGCTAGACGCGATTCGTCGGGAAGAGGAAACATTAAAGCGCGAGTATGAAAGAAGTCCCTTTGTGTTTCCCAGGTGAGCGTTATAAATGAGCACTCGAAGACGAGGGTGGCGAGCCAGAGGGCCGACCACACCTATGGCCTGGTCCAGGACCACCAACCAGCCGAATCTGCTACCCGACTGGAACGCATTTTTTATGCTTTTAATTATGGTGGGATGCAACCGAGGAGAATGCGAGCTCCATAGGAAAAAAGCGTATCGTCGACTACTGGTGCTATTGTTCCCGTTATCGCTGTTGTTTGCAAATTTGCAATGAATTATACCGGCGCTCTGCGGTCCCTCTGATCCCCAGACAATCTTCTGATGACTTTGATCATCCCCTAAAGAAACTCTTAACCCCTTGCCGTATTTTAACGTGTCAGACTCGTCGTGAAAATTTTAGCAACGTCTAACGAATATGAATGTTACGCGTTTGTTTTTAGATAAATAAATGTAGCGATACAGAGAAAATGGAAATTTTCTTTTCCCTGCTACGATATTATTGAGAATAAAGACGTTTCAATTACTAGAACTGTAAAGAAAATGGTGCGGCAAGAGGTTAACGTCGCCCGTACGTTAAACCGATTAACTAAACTTTTGAATAACGCTTTAATATTATACAATTATGAATGGTACTATTTATTTACACGTTTGTCACGCTTTCCTGATTGAAATGATCCCAAACACGGACCAATTCGGTTCACTATTACGCGTGTGATCCACGATAATGTAGAACCTCGCTTATCCGAACTGATCGGAGCGCCGTTCATTTTCATCAGGAAGATACAATAGCTTCCAGGCTAGACAGGAGGTTGAAATGGTACAGATTTGTACAATAAACCGTGGAGAATGTGCCCGAATAATATAAATAATTAACAAGGCTCTCAATTAAATATTTCTGAAATTAATCATGATATACCCTGTACGATATAACAAATTTTTGGCCGCACTAACCGCCCCGAAAGATGGCAAAACGAGGATGCAGCGAAATCCGCAACAGTGCCGAGTATAATTATCAAGGTTCCAGCTCGGTCACGGAATTTCCTGGATTCCGAGTCGACTTTTGTATCGCCTTGTATTTTCCAACAGAGTCTCCTCATTATTTATAATGCGCGGGGCTGCTTACTCCGCAGGCGGGAGAGTAAATCTTCATTCTCTTCCGTCCCTCTTAATTTCACGGCTCCCGTGAAAGTCGAGCCGTGTGGGAGGGGGGACCACGCAAATTCCCCGTGAGAAATTCCGCCTTTGATTGCGTCGCAGCCCTGGACGAGTCCGGCGGATATTTATGTTGCACGCGTGTGCCTCTTGTCACACAATAGGCCCGGGAACCCCCCCCCCCTCTTCGAATTCTATGAAATTTTGGTTACACATTCTCGAGAGCCCGGACACTGTGTCCCGCCCGCGCATAAATCTCGCTTACCCGTGCCAGAAACTTTTTGACAAACCCCCGAAAATGGAGACAAATGGCTGGAAAAAATTGCACTTCGTCGGAAATCGGTGTAGTTTCCGCTGTTGCATTTAAGTGGGGGTAAGAGGTAACGTGAATCGAAGTGTACCGCGCCGAAGGGTGTACTTTCAACGATATATTCATGCAATTTGAAATCGATAAACCTGGTACAACCGTTTCAAATGTGGTCCCTCACGAACCCCTGTGTCCGGGAATCAACCCAAAAGTATGCTATTTCAAGAATTTTTCCTGTGAAAATGATGCATCCGATGCCACCGGGACATGTTAGGTTACATTCTCCATAGTTCATTGTACAAATCTGTAAAATTTCAACCTCCTGTCTAGCCTGGAAGCTATTGTATCATCCGAAAATCAACGGCACTCCGAGCAGTTCGGATAAGCGAGGTTCTCCATTACCGTGGATTACGCGCGTAATAGTGAACCGAATTGGACCGTGTTTGGGGTCATTTTAATCAGGAAAATGTCAGGAATATGTACATAATAATTGCACAATAAAGCTATCAAACTGTTTTTCGTTATTGCACTCGAGGGTTTATTGAGAGATATTCTTCTCGGTACAACGAGGGAGAAGCAGGTTTCATTAAAACGTACTTCGCCGAAGATCCGGAAGTTTCCTTTTGAATTGCGTTAACGAGGAGTTGCACGCGGATGTCACGATACGTAATAACCGTGTGCTCGATAAACAAGGCTCGGGGAGCCGCTTGTTACGGGGTTTTACAGCGAGCACCTCCCGTTTACGGCTCCTACAAGTGCACTTGAAGGTGTATCGTTTTTCCTGCGCGATCCTTTCATACTTGCGTATCGTATTTACGTGGGACATTAAAAGTTTCCCGGAGGATAGAGAAGCCGTCGCGCATAGAGAATAAAATTTTACCGCGGACAGTGAGCGGTAGAGAGAAAGGGAAAGAGAGAAGTTTCATGCGTAAACTGCGGATTTAACGGCTAATTCGGATCACGGCGATTCTGTTGCTCATGCGACAGGAAAATTTGTTATACATTATGTCAAAAAAATACCAAGACACATCTTAAATGAAGCACACAAGTTTTCCATTTTCGTAAAAATTTATTTCGCCTTTATTTCGCCTTTAAAATAGGCCCCTTCTTATAAGCGTTTTCTGGTATGGCCTTCAGTTCCTTCAGCGAATTTGGGTAAATTTTACTTTACTGGATATATTTTCGGTGACTTGCCCCGTATAATTTCAATTGGAAAAATCATTTCCACCCCACAGCACGTCGCCGAAGGCGATTAGCCATCTCATTCCACGTCCCGTTACTTTTCCTGTTCGCTCGCTGACCGTTCTTCGATTGAGATGTAACCCTCGTCCCGGTATGCAAAACGATTTCCACCGTTGCCAGTAAGTCGGCCGTCGGGTCCGTCAGTTTCCCCCCATAGAAATTACGTAAATCGCTTCCACCGGTCCCTTCATGGCGCCTCGATCCTCCTCAGATAGAGCGAGAAAAGCTTCTGCGAACCCGAAGATCCCGAGATCGTATCCGAATTCAGATACCGTTCGAAGACGGCACTTATGCTCGACACTTTTTTGCCGATGCCTTCACCCGGACTGCATATTTACTCCCCGGATAGCGAACGGCATATTGAATAGCTCTCCGCGTGTCCATTCTTGATCATTGTCGCCTCTAGAATGCACAGCTCTTTGCGAATTCAAAACGGAGAATAATAAAATTCAAACGAGTGTGGCGACGTCAAAAAATTTTTTGGGGGATTGGGACCAACGTAGATTCGAAGATTACACTTTCCCCGTTAAAATGACGTTTAGAAACTTGATATACGATTTTTTATTACCGACTTATTGAATTTCGAATGGAGGGACACCACCCAGTTTTTGAAACGAGAAGGTAGCTTCGGCACTACGCTGTTTCGCACGGTGCAGAAACGTTGTTCAAAAAATTGAATAGCCTGTCTGAAAGTAGATGCTTTGCGTTTTAAAACGAGCCTGGAATGATTGCTCTACGATCTTTTTTCGCGGAGTTATAATTGTTTGAATATCCCATTCACATATTACAGCCGCCAGATGAGGGGAAAGTTTCCCTCTCTCTGCCAGTACCGGAGTAATCACGTGACATGTACGACAGAGACGGGACGCGTCACGTGACCGGGCCCCAGCGGAAGAGTGGGGGATAGCGTGGTAGAAGGGGAAGATAGAGTGGGGACACAAGTCTTAATCTGGAGACTCTGATTACAGGATTCTCAGAGGAATTCGCAGAAATCAGCGGGAATTTATCGAATAACTGAACAGCGATGGAATCGCAAGCATTTACAATATGCAATATATGCGTATATGTATACAATTTACCTTAGGTACACGCGGCATGCCTCGCATAATTGATCGATACCCCGGAAATAAACTGGATCTGATCAATATTCGCAACATATTTGTCGGTTTAATGGTTAAACGCGCGGGGTGTATAATTTCTAAAATGATATCGGTTCCTCTCGTTGTGGACGCACATGGCCGCGCCGCGTCGGTTCTCTGTTGTGCCCCGCGGTTCTATACTAATCGATTAGTTTCATTATCGCGCGGTGATCGCGATGGGCACACTCGTACGCGGCGGCCGTCCCGGGGAAAGAATTTACGCTTAGCGGAGATCCACCGAGCATTATGCTCGATTGCGCCCGATACAATCGCGCTCGATGCCTGTATTAGTTGCAAGGTAATCGCACGGTGCGGCACTCTACTGTTCCTTTATACAGGGTGTTACACAAATGTACTTCTTTCGAAGAGTCGATTCCTGAAATCGTTTGAAGTAACTTTGTCCTTCGCGAAAATTTTCTTCGACGCCCCGTTTAGGAGTTATTAACGAAAAACAGGGACCAATCAAAGCGCGGACGGACTCCGGCTCGGCCAATGCCAACCCCTGGCTCAGCGCGAGCCACCGTAGCCGCGTTTTGATTGGTCCAACAGTTTTTCGTTACTAATTCCTTAACGGAACCGCGGATAACATTTTTTTCGAAAAGGAAAAAGTTACTTGAAATGACGTCAAGAATGAAATTATTCGTTAGACAGCTTGCATATGTTACTTACCACTCAAAATTATTATAGAAAGTTTACATCACTCCTCTGGCTGGCATTTGATAAAGAGAATGTTCAGAATAATTGTTATTATTGTTTCATAGATAAATATCAAGTTTTCGGAACGTGAATTTAAACGAGCGTATGAAATTAGTATAGTCTGATAAATAGGGCCAAGTAATAATTTCTTTCATTCTTTAATAATGTTCATAAGCTGCAACTAATAATACATTGATGTTTTCTTAAATTTTTTAAATTTCTCCTACTGATAAAAACTCGTTTTAAGATCAGTAGGCGAATGGTAGCAGTTATATACATGACTGACGTAGCAGTCAAAGTGTTAAACAATGGCTTCCTCGATTTCTGTCGACGTTTGCCGCGCTGCGCGAAATGAAAAGGCCATTAGTAATGCAATTATGTTTTTTGGGGGGTGAATTACGGAGGACCAGGGCGAATCGGGTCGTCCTGGCTTGGACAAAAGCGATTAGGATGGCGGTGTTATGTGGGTCACCCGGTATATGTTACACATTTTTGTTTTGTTTTGGCGGTGGGGCAAAACGGACGGAAATTTTGTTTTATTTCGAACGTGCGGTGAAGTGAACAGTATTTTCGCTTTGCTTCGAGTGCGAGACAAAATTAAATGTTTATTCCGGTAACGTTTATTCTAACTACATTTATTCTAGACTCATTGAAACGCATTGATTAAAGCTCAGATGAAAAAAGTAGAGAAAGCAGACTTTTCGAGTCGAAAAGTCAGAAAGTCTCAACACTTGTTTGGTTAAATTATAAGAATTTAAAAAAAAAGTGTCCGAATTATTTTCACGGTATTTTCCAAAAGTGAAGGCCGTTATACTGTATAAGTCGACCAAATAGAAAAATGCCCTAAGCGTTCAGGAGGGCAACAGAGGTTCATATGGCCATTAGTAACGCGATTATGTTTTTCGTGGGTTGAATTACCTCTGTCGTAGGGTCGAATTGGGTCGGTCCCGGCTCGGACAAAAGCGATCAGGTCGGGGGTGTTATATGGGTCACCCGGTATACGTTATACGGGCAAGAGCATACGGGCTCTATCGGCCTTTGGAGACGAATTACGATCGAAGAACCGCACGCTCTATGTCATAAAGCTGTGCCCTACAAGCGGGCAGTTTGTACCCGGGCCCGAATGCTTTCAATAAGTGCTCTCGTTATCTCTATCATTGATATCGAACACAATCAAGTCGGCCCGATCTCGGGCTTCTCTACCCGAGGAGTTACGGCGTCCAAGAGATATTCTCCTTCGCTAAATTGACCTACTGCGTTTAGGGCTGGCGATTTCGCGCGAATACTTGCCGTTAAACGGCGAAGAGACGTAGTTGATAATGTATAATACCTACAGTCTCCGAGTCGAGTGCACTCCGAAAAGGTTTGAGTGTCTGCGAGTGACGACGGCGTTGCACTTACATTCTGTCGTGAAAGGTTTCATTTAAGGGTGGTAGACTCGTTTTTTTCCAGGATTGCAAAGGTGCGCAATGCGCGTTCTCATTTCTCGATAATACAAAGATGGGGTTTTCAGTAGTCGAAAATCGCTGAAGTTCTATTTTTACGTTTACGAGGCGTAATTTGCATTATTCGGCACCGTAATTTGCATTATCCGGAAGCATACAGCTGCGCATGCAGCTATTTTCGTAAAGCTGCGACAGCTACGTGCTCCCGAATAATGCAAATTGCGCCTCGTAAACGTAAAAATAGGACTTTTGAGGGCGATCGCGGCCTAGATTGATTTTTTATCTAGCGCTTTTGACTACTGAAACTCGCCATCTTTGCATTATCGAGAAATGAGAAGGCGCATCCTGCACCCTTGTAATCCTAGAAAAGAGTCTACCCCCTTAACACTAAACCTACCGACCATCAAAAGTGATTGATGTGTATAGTATTATAAAAATAACAAGATTAAATTTATTTATATTTCGTGCGATTTTTACTATAATATACAGGGTGTCTGAAAATTCCTTCAACATCCGGAAATGGAAGGTTCCTGAGATCATATGAAGCAACATTTTGCTTTGCAAAAATGACGTCCACGGCTTTGTTAAGGAGTTATTAACGAAAAACACGGACCAATCGGAGCGCGACCTAGATGCGCCAACTGTCAATAGACCGACTGTGCCAACACGCGTCTAGGTCGCGCTCTGATTGGTCCGTGATTTTCGTTAATAACTCCTTGACAAAGCTGTGGTCGTCATTTTTGCAAAGGAAAATGTTGCTTCAAATGATCTCAGGAACCATCCATTTTCGGATGTTGAAGGAATTTTGAGACACCCTGTATACTGTAGTCAAAGAATATATTCAATAAATTCCCACGAGAACACCTTTACAATTGCGATAATTGTGAAATAAAAAATCTAAAATGGGTAATGTTGGTTTTCAAGTTGAAACGATTTAAGGGGGGCAGACTCGTTTGGGTGATTAAAGCTGCTCTAATGCAAACAGAATCTGCAATCTGATAACCGACTGAAAATAACCATATTAAAGAATTGTTGAAATATTGGTGTAGATATTGATGCGAGGAGTTGATTTTCCCAGAGAGGTGTCACTAAAAATTCGTCGATGCGCACAGCACTGGCCGACGCGACGCGACGCGGCGATAACTTTCATTTCAAAACGCATCCCATCGGTCACTCATCCGTGACAACAAAATCCGAACGTTTTCTCCGCAGAGGCATATATTTCCCAAAACACAAATGATCTGGGTTTCTCGTTCCGAATATGGTCGCACGTGTCCGACCAGATCCGGACACCTTGCCGAGTCGATTTATTCCTCTGCTTGATTCCGAACTGGTTTGCGACCGTACAGCGTTTGCAAAAAGTATTCGAATCAACTAGAAAATTCCTTATACTCGAATCATTTTGGCTCGTTAAAAAAAATTTTTGATTCAATCGATTGATGAAGGTAATCGTCAATCGTTGATTAAAAGAAAATGCACTAAAAACTATGAAATCATTTCCATGTAATTTATGTGAATACACACGAACTTAAATACAATACAAGAGAAGATACATTAATATGTGAAAGCATGTGGAACAATTTAAGGATATTCGTAGTTTCCAGTGTCGAAAATTTTCAATTTTGCGCCGCCTCCGAAAAGATTGTGTTGTAATTAAGTTCGTGCGTATTCACATAAATGAAATGGAAATTATTTCATACTTTTTAGTGCGTTTTTCGCGAAGTCGGTTTAATTACAAAATCTTTGTGTTTTGAAATTTAATAGTTACAATTTGCTTCAGAATGAAAAGATAACGTAGAAATGTAAATATTACAACTGCTATCTTGATTTTTCTTGAAAATGGACTTAGGCCACTTTCGAAATAAACGGCTCGCTTATGTTAATCTAAATCAAATACAGCGCGTTCCAGAAATATACTTCCTTGCAAGGGATGATTCTTGACGTCATTTGACGTCATCAAGATCTTCTTTAATTTTGTCGAGCAAAATTAAGAAGAAAACAGGTCTCGTCGATCTGTGACAGTTAGAGAGAGGCATAGCATGAACGTTTTCTGGGTTAGGCGATGCGACGAGTGCACGAACTTCCGCAGTCTATAATAGTTATTGCTCGGAAAGGAGTGGAGAAGAAGTTGTCGGCGAGCAAACAATTGTTCAATCGATTAGATCATTCGGGTAAACGGATAATCGCGGTTTTCCGAGAAGTGGTCGCGTGTTGAGAAACCGCGTGGACCGGATGGAGGTCAAAGGAAGACTCGGTGTAGGAGAAGCGATTATGCTATAGAGAATAATTTGTTCGCCTCATTGGGTAATGTCTGCCGTGGCGCCAGCCACTGACTCCTTCATACTGGGTGTCCCATTAATTTATCATTCAAACTCACCCTGACACTGTTTTATTACAACAATAATTGTATTACAGTAATAATTTGGGGGTGTTATAAATTACAGAAAAATTTTAACCTTACGTGCTTTTAATTATGTTAATATATTTTATTTTGCTTGCGACTGTTATATATTTAATCGAGATATAAAATTATGAATATATTATGAATATGAATAAAATTTGGGGACGTTAAAAATTAAATAAAAAAAATCTTGAAAAATAATAAACTTCAATTTATCCGATGGGTTTATTCTTAAAATAAGCCCGATTGCTATAGGCAAACCAGGGATTTGATTTAATGACAAAATCCAAGCACGCACGCGATAAAAGATAAAACACAATTGCAGAGGGATTTAACTATTTTCACATGGATACCTCGTTAAGAGAAATGAGTTGCTAATTAATTGCTGTTCTCTTTGAAAACCACGTTAAATTATAAAAATTCTCATTAAAATAAATATCGTTAGTTACGGTAATTGTCTTACGTTTTGCAAGTTAACCTCCGTAGTGTGTTTTCAATTAAACATTGAAGAACTTGGAAATTAATTATGATTTGATACGCGCTCGCCGGGGATAAATATAAAATATTAATTATCGACGGTCAAGTGTTTCGATAATTAGCACTGCGAATGTTTATGCATAGCGAAACTTTTTGAAGGTCGGTTTATGAGAGAGCAGGTTCCCGCAACGAAACTTTCTTCATCCAATTTGCGAAGTTGTTTTAGGTTAAACACAAAAGAAAAGTTTCCCGAACCGACCGAAACTTCTTATTTCATTGTATCTTCGACACTCGCGACTGCCATAAATGCAGAAAATCCTCCGCTACGTAACAAATGCTCTTAACCAGTCATTTTTAATGAAATTCCTTCCACATCCACCACAATTTCTATTCTATAAAAAGTTATATAAAATTCTCTAAGATACAAAATAAAGGGGATTGACTCATCGCGTTAACATTAACTAAAAAGGTAGCGTTGCGATTCATTTATCCAAATGAAAATACATAATTTTCATATAAATTGAAAACTTGATATATTACCATAACTGACGAAGACGTTGGTTTAAAATACAACATTTCACAATAAGACTTGTGCCCCCACTCTACCTTCCCCTACTACAACGTTATTCCCCACCTATCTATCGCTCGGTCACGTGACGTGTCCGGTACTGGCGAAGAGGGGGAAACTCTCCCGTGAATTCGTGCTCCCGGTGATTCTGGTCCTACATTATTTATTCTTACCTTTCGTCACCCTGTTTAGCACAATAAAAAATCCAAGCATCAGAAACCAAAGTCAGTTCATCCAGTAGTGTGGTTAGACAAGCCAAGACGATCGAGTGGTGAGATCGGAGGATCACGAGATCGAGATCGAGAGTGTTAACGCGTGAAACCGAGCCCCGATGCGGCCGTGGCCGATTTCGTATTGGTCGATCGTCTGTTCGAGACAAATCAATCCTCCAGATGGGGGAGGAGGGGTAGGGGGTAGGGGGAGGGGGGCAGTGGATGCATTTAGGGGAATCGGAGCGTGGTCCGAGTTCTCCTTTCATCGTTCGCGGTAACGGTAGCGGTCTGCGGCAGATGTTTTTAATGAGACTCGGGCCCTCCCCTTGTACCATGGTATTAGTACTATATACTATAGTGTACCGCAGTGCCTCGGCCCTTGAACCACCACACAGACAGCCGGTGTTTAACCACACTCTGTCGGGCGCAACTTTTATGCCACCTGCCGAGACAGGCGATCCACGAGCCTGGATTTTCGATCGTCGTCGATCCCGCGCCGCACCGTCCGCCCCTGAATCCACCAAGAACAAAGGAAGTCGAGGTCGATTGATCGGGACACTTTTACGCAACGTATTTCGGCTTTCTCACGGTTAGGCTGACACGTCGAACGATCTCGTTGATCGACACCGAACAATTAACGGCGTGTTACAGACCTCTCCGGTGTGAAAGTGATCCGATTTTCTGTGGGGAATCCCTGCGCATGTGTGTGCCGGCGTGTCGCCAGATTAAGACTTGTGCAGTGTCGCCAGAAGATGCCCAAATGGACATCTCTTTCCTCTCCTCCTTTTCCCCTTCCACTATCCCATTCCAGCACCGTGCGCACACTCCAACGTCCCCCACTAAGACCTAATTCCCCTGATCTGGCGACGACACTGGTTATCTCCCCAGTCTACCTTCCCCCAAGCTTCCGCCATGTGTCACAACGTCACGTGACTAAAGTGGTATTGGAAGAGAGGGGGTCACTCTATCCCCCTTTTTTTACCACGTTTTTATTAGCATGCTTTCTTGTCTGTCTGTCTGTTCGGTGCAAATTTTGCAATTGATTTTAAACTAACTAACTGGATGACAATGTGCAATATTTAAAAAAAAATTTAAAAAGCCTGTGCGTTTATTTATTTAAAGTTTAAGGACTGTTATGCACCCGCGCGCGGGCGCGAATAACCTAACAGTCCAGGACTCAAAATTGAGACCTGACCCACCTCCTACCAATGCTCAATGGTGAGCACTGCGACCCGCTATTCGCATTACTCCAGTGCTGGCACAGCTTTGGATCTCGCCCACGCCTGTTCTTGTCTTATGGGTCACTCTGTTCCCTCGATTCGAGCCAATTCGCCCGATCTGGCGACTCCGGGTTGCCGCTGCGGTAGTGATGACGGAAGCTGCGTTCGATGGTCTTTTTTTCGGGACGATTCCCATCGGGCCGGCTCGCGGGAGGTCGAAACCGGAAGCGGTCCAGGTTTCTTACTGGTCGATCGCAATAACCGTCAGAATTTCGGCGAGTTTTTTTCCCTCCCCGGGACTGGGGGGAATCGTTCTCCTGTAGTTCTGTAGAGGTTTATCGTCTCCGCGCGCCGGTGCAAATGGAAAGTGACGGCACGTTAAAGTTGAAATCCCGCGGGAAAGGAAGTCGTGCGGCGTCACGCGAAGGCAGATGGAATAACGAGCATTATAATGGTGCCCGCGGCCCTTTTCGTGTAGGATCGAACGTGTAACCCCGATAGGCCCCGGAGCCCCTCGATCGCGCACCGCAAAACCTTCCGACGGATCGTAAAAACGTTAAATTGGTAATCGAGATGCCTGCAACAGCTTTTTTCTACCGGTCGTCCTCTCTCTCTCTCTCTCTCTCCGCCCCTCGCCCCACCCCTCTTTTCTCCAGTAGTAATCTTTTCGAGGGCTCATGGACTTTCGGGTTCTCGGACCCGAATCGACTCGATAACGATCGACTTATTAACGTTCTCGGTGTGGAACGAATTAATGGGCCGAATAGGGTAAACTAGAGACGTCGAGGAGGATGTAGAGAGGGCTTTATCCTTGGGCGAGGCTTGGCCGAAATGCAGATTCGTTTGCCACCTGTCGAGCCAGACGCACGTGCCACCACCTGGAGCACTGCCATTCAGCCGACACATGTGTGGGTAATGCTTGCTGTTGGTCGGAGCCTCTTCAATGACTCTGTTCCGAGCCTTTTAAATCGGACTCTTATGGTAGTACGATTTCGGAGGTAGAAAATTTTCCACTCCGAATTATTTCTCAATTTCATTGCCAACAACTTCCTGCTATTTTAAGCGTTCCAATTGGAATTTATTTCAGAGGACAGTTTCTTGACTGCTACTTATTTCAAATAATTTCGTTTAGAAGGAATTAGATAAATTAAGGGAGAACCAAATTCATAGAAAAACCCGTTTCTCATTTACATTTTTCTTTCTCTGACGTCGAGTCACACTCGACAAAGGAGTGCAAAGGTTTAATCGCGGTAAACATCGGGAGTGTATCCAAGGTCCCCCAATTTTGCCACACACTGTACACCCTGTCAAGTTGGATTGCGGCGATCGCGTCGCGCCAGGGGTATAGATCGTCCCGGGTGGATCCCGAGACACTTCGTCATGCTAGCTCGCGGAGTTGTGCGCTCGAGTGAACAGTAGGAATTTGACGCGGTTATGCTTCTCCCGTGGCGAGTCCTCTTTAGGAACAGGGGTTGAAGAGGAGGGGACCGTCTCCTGGCGACCTCCCACGCCGCGACACCTTCACGATCGGCAGGTGCTCCGCCCCTCATCCCTCTTCTTCTTCTTCTCTCTCTCTATCCACGTAATATCCGCAAAAGCTTCATCCTCTCCCCACTCTCATCTGTCTCGAATATTCTTCCTTCATCGATTATCTTCGTTTTCGTGTCCGCTGGATCCTGCGATACTCCTGACGGGACCAAATGGCGTCTCTATACATGCAGCGGCGTCATGTACTGGGTGTCCACTTGGTCGCATTATGGATATTGCTGTCTATAAAAAAGCTATCATCTTTCAACATTCTACAGGTCGCGTGGCTCGGAAACTTACGAGCAACTCGTCGCCATCGCTAACGCCCTTACCTGATTGCAAAACGAACATTGTTTCCTCGTTGTTAACATTGTCAGTTGCATCTGTTTACATAAATCCAGCATCCTGTAGCATCTTTAACGGCAAGAGTCTAACTCGAGCGCAACTCGGCGCTATCACTAGCCCTCACCTTTTTGCAAAATAAACGCTGTTTTCTAGTTGGTATCTATCCTTTAACATTTTTGGTGGCAAGTGGTTCACCAACTCGAACGCAACTCGGTGCCATCACTAACATCCTCATCTTTGACTCAGACATTGTTTCCTCGTTGTTAAGATTCTCAGTCGCATTTCTATGCACCCTTTAGCATCTTTAAGAGCAAGGTGGCTCACCAACTCAAACGCAACTCGGCGCCATCACTAGAACTCTCGTCTTTTTACAGAATAGACTCTGTTTTCTTGTTTGCTAGCATTATTAGTTGCATCTATCCAAAAAATAAAGTATCATTTAACATCTTTGAGGGTAAGTGGGTCTAATTCGAGTGCAACTCATCACCATCGCTAGTTCTCATCTTTTTGCGAAACGATCGTTGTTTCTTCGGCGAAGCAGCATTATCCGTAGATACGACTGTTGGGTCACGGTCCAGTTGGCTCGGTTAAGGGAAGCCAACAGCTTCGTAGCTTGGCCCGACTCTCTCCCAGTCTCTCCTCGTCCCTCCCCAGTCAGGAATTAGACTCTCCCCGTCGATCCTACGGATCCTAGTGGAGCCTCGTTCGTTCGCTAGCCGCGGCACGCTCGCCAGCGAGATAAGTACCTAATACAGTTTTTCAGCCGTTGTTCTCCCTCAAAATTCTATCTCCGCGGGGAACTCGATTTCCAGGTGGACCAACGGGAACACTAGTTCAGCAGAAACATTTTTGGGAACACAAGAGGAACAAGTAAACCCAGCATGAAAAGTGAGTTGTATACAGTGGCTCACGAAAGTGTTCAAAAGACATTACTGTTTTTTAACAATTAGACTTTGAATAAAAATTTTGGAAAAATTGCAGTTGGTAGGAATTACATGAGGAAAGAAAAATGGCACTTTTCAAATCTTTTTTATTCGCGTCATGATTTTGTCATTGCAATGAATTTCAATATGAAATTAGTGGAAAGGTGGAAACTTAGAGTGGCTCACGAAAGTGCTCCAAAGACCTGACTTTTCCGGAACAATTACACGAATTGGTTTACCAATGACCTCGAAAAAAAAATTATGAGAAAATTGCAGTTGGTAGGAATTACAAAATAACAATGACACTTTCTAGAACTTTCTGTTGGCGTCACGACACTTTGTCTCATTGCAATGAGTTTCGGTATAAAATTAGCGGAAAGGTGGAAACACACTTTAAAAAAAGGCAGGATAAAGAGGGAATCGATTTTTTGGACCAATTACAGGAGAACCACCCTTAGGAGCGGCCGGAAGCCGCGACCTCACCCTCGATGAGACTCTCGAGGAGACTCTCGACAGGAAAAAAACTCGATCTGCCGTGTAATCCGACGCTGTACACCCTGTTAACGAACATTTTTCTCCCTTTCTATCGTGCTCCCATTCTTTTTTGTCTTTGTCTGTCTTCGAGAACGTTAGCTCTAGTATTACTTTATTTCAGGGAAATTCGTTTTCAGTTTTCGATGAACGGAGGAACTCCTGAGACTCTCGACGCGAAACTTTCCAGGTACAATTTCGGTGTCGATGTACAAAGACCAGGCTCGTTTGCTTTGTACGAAGTACACGTCCTGCGGAGTTCATTTCCCATCGCGCGCCGCTGTGCTAGTCGCTCTTTAATACTTCTCGGGAAATTATGGGGGCTGGTGTTTCTTTCGCGAGTTTAGGGAGGAATTGGAGAACCCTTGGAATTGAAAATATGTGTGTTGTTATCGTACAAGTTATTATGTACTAGTATCGAGATTGTTTATACAAATTATGCATTCGCTGCAAAAAGGTAAAATGGACGAAAGATAACCAAAAAGTGGCCAGAATAAAACACATGTACAAAGTTTGAAGTGAATCGGACAATATTTGTAGAAATGACAAACAATTTATTGCCAAAAGGTAAAATGTTCAAGAAATTACCACGGCTATTAGAACGCTCGTTATTAGAAATGTAGATAGTAAAAACACTAACGTTACATCGAAACGGTAATTTATTTCCAGTAAGTGGATAGAAAAAAAAAACAAATTTGCACCCCCAGCTTTTGCATTTCCTCGCGACAAAGGCACGCTTGATAATTCATGATTGGACAACGTTAATTGGCAATTTGTAGGCGTGAACGCGACGCACCGCGCCACCGCGATGACAGTTCAAAGTGACCAGATAATTATGCGATACCCGTCAAGGGTCGTACAAAATTCGAACAATAACAAGTGCCGAGCGAATGGAATTGCATTATGGTGCGTGATGGACATCAATTTTTCCTTGAAAAACCTTTTCACTGTTTAATTTATTTATTACTCGGCGTATCCAATAATCTAGTAATATTTCAATAATCCATCCGACAATGTCGCGCTCGCTTTATTTTTAATCATATTCGCTAACCTGCTGTTATTTCTCTCAATTTTTTAGACACATTTTCTACAAAGTAAACGCAGTATTGAAAACAGAAACGCTCCAAGTGAAAATTCCCCCCTCCCCCGGAGTGGACGAGTGAGAATCAACGTCAAGAAATCCCGGGAAAAAAAATCGGAGAACAGGAGTGGAAACTGGAAAAGCGTTCAATTTTCCGGCGCGTTTCGGTTCGCTATTTTTTGGCGGCACATCGAGCCCCGTCAACAATATGAGAAATTTGTAAGTTAAATACGAGGGAAAATCCGGTCGTTCGGCGAATGAGCCGCGCGGGTCAGGGGCATCGAATTTCGCTCACGTTGCCGCGAATTTTTCAAATCGAATATCAAGAGCCGGCGAACGCCGAAAATAATGCGTGACATTCGACGGGGAGCGGAAACGAGCGTTTCCCGCGCGAAACAGCCGGACTGTGGAACCGCTGCACAAAATTCCGCGTGTCACGTATTCTGCCTTGGCCCACATCTCTCTTTCTCACTCTCTCTGTCTCTCTCTGAACACGTACTACGTGTCCCAGCAAGAAATTCTGCCCGTTGAATTTTACCGAAAACCCCGAGCTTTTTTCAAAAAGGAACCGCTCCTCTGTATCGACGATAATGGCGATCGGTACGAGGCAGTCGGAAGCCTGAAGAATACTATAGCCTTGTTCCGTGCCTTATCTAGCACCTGGTTACTCAAAAAGAAGCATTTACGTTGCACGTATCCAGTTATTCAACTCCCAAGACCGAGAAAGTTAAATTTAATATTAACTTCGGGAAAGAGTAAATGCTCAAAATACTTCCTTGTCTCGAATTATTTTTTTATGAAATCTACGGCGGAACATTCCTGACATTTTCCCGATTAAAATGAACCCAAACACGATATAATTCGCATCTCAGTGACTAGATTAATCCACGATCTAGCGGAACCTCGATTATCCGAACCGCTATATTCACGTCGCACGTTTCATACGAAAGCAATCCATTTACAACACTGGTAGCTTTTTTATTTAACTATCATGAAGACATTGATGTTCCACTGTCCAGTTCGGATAACAGAGGCTCCACTGTATTAAGCGAGTAAGGATGCTGCAAACTGTATCGTGTGGGGAATCGTTTTAACCGGAAGAATGTCGCGCATATTTCGTGGAATTTGCGGGATGGTTGAGTGGACGGCCAACGTGTTAAGGAAGAAAGCGAATTTGTTTAAACGTTGAGGGATGTCCAGGGGCGTGTGCGAGTCGCCGACGTCGACAATAGGAGTAATTTAAATTGGTAACCGTCGAAGAAGGATCGAGAGCTGTTAACGGCCGTAGGACGTGATCGTTCACGAGTCACCGAGGCGTTCGATTTCGAAACGGGCTGTGCGTTGCGACGACGACGACGATGGTGGAAAAAGAAGAAAAAAGACCGATATTATTGCCACCGTCGGTTCCCACGTAGTCGGCTCCTTTGCTCGTCTTTCTTAATCCTGTTCCTGCTGAGAGTTCGCGCGCGCGCGCGCGTGTGTGTGTGTGTGTCAGTGGGAATTCGCGCTTGATCAACTTCCGTAGTCGCGTTATCGCGTGGAAATTAAGCGACGCAATTAACGCTCCACTCGCTCGTTATTCATCGTCAAAAGTTCTCGTCTCGCTGCGAGGACACCGGCGCTTTTGTCGACGGGACCCGGGCCTTTATTGGCAGCCTTGCGGACAGAACACTGACAGAAATGGGCTGTGCTTATGGCAACGAGCACTTTTACATTTGCCATTCGCTGCAGAAGTAGGAAATCCAATCAATTTAACTCCTACTATTTATTTGGTTGGTCGGAAATTAATGTCAGTTTTTAAACTTGATCCTTGAAAACACATATTTCGACTCGGAATAAACTAACAAGGGAAGGACCCCAAGTGTCCGACTACGATTTTGATAATTTTTTGTGAGGCGATGGTATATGGATCCATAATTATGTATGCAAAATATTAGGTGTAGCTACTCAATAGTTTTGACGATATAAACAATGCACAAAAAGTAAAATATTTTATTTTGTGTTTCGGGTTTTGTTAAAATAAAAATATTTTATTTTGTGGATCAAATTGTTATATTATTTTGAGGTTATTTTCGGAATTGTATATCTTATTTAAAATACTATTTTCTTTAAGCAAAATAAAATCTAAAATATTAAATAGTATTTCAAATATTTGTTTCAAATGGCACTAGCATGTAGAGCGACACCTGCAGTGCAAAATGTTTCCTCCGCAAATCATTTTTGCGAATTTGTTTTACTCAAGGTCACGTGCAGCCGAATGATAAAACTTCCGAAGCCAGTGTTATCAAAAGTTACATTTGATGGCGAGAAATAATGTTCGGGATAACTCTGTCGCTTTTGTTCCCCGTAGCAAACGCTTTTCTTCGAGCAGCTCAGAAGCGGATTGTCGTCGAACCGGAAGTCCCCGTGGAAGGTCAGCTTGTCACCATGTCCCGGGGAACGTATCCGAGCGGAAGAAGAAGGATTCTGGTCACGAATCCTCTTCAGGTTCGAACGAGTCACTCTCGCCCGCGAAAGATCGAACCTGCCCGACCGTTCTCGCTATTCTCAAAATGAAATTGCACGATTACCTTTCGTTTCACGCTTCTACTTCTTCTCGTACCTGCAACGTGCCCCGTCCCCTTTCAACCTCCCCACTCCCTTCATCTTCGACGTCACCGATAGAATATTTTGCAATTTCCAAGATGAAAGAAGCACGACGATTCCGTCGGCCGCGGCCGTAAAACGGTGCACGTGACCGTGTTCCTCGAAATTCGGCGGAATTCCTTTCTTATTTGCATTCCAGCCTAACTCGTTACTAGGCCCTTTATGCAAAATAAAGATCAATTGTTACTTTTATGATTTTAACACGCAGAGAAAATAATAGATTGGCATTCTGAAATCATTTTCACCTTTCTGTCGTTCCCCTAATTCGTTTAATTCTTCGCTTTACGGTGTCGTTTCGAGTCGGGACCGACTGCGGACACTTAACTGTAGCTTCTGCGAATTCAACAAAAAACTAGCTCGACTTTTACTAGATTTTCATTTGTTGATTTGGACAATTGCAGAACATTGTTCACTGATAATTTCAATGTGGCGAAAATAATATTTTCACTGCTTTAAATTGCAGCTGAACATTTTTGTCATAAACGCATAAAATCCGGGGTCCACTTATGGTATTGCTGCCTTGTGGACTCTTTGAAATAGCAAGTGTTCGCCAGGTTCCCAGCATCGGCCGAACGGAATACCGTCTATCCTCCAGTCTTCCCATCGTTTGACAAAACAAACTGGTCTTCACGCCAGGACGAGCACCGACTATAATTCACCGTAGCTTTCGGCGCGGTTCAATTGTATCTGTTACGGTCGGCGTCGCCCACAACGTCCGTGGCCGTCGGTGACTCTGATTATCATAATTATATTTTCTCTGGCCGGAGCGGATGAGTCAGCGAAGAAACAGAACGTGGAGGAGGTGGAGGAGGAGGATGGTGGTCGGGAGGGGGCGGGGAGGTGGAAGAAAGGAGGATATCGCCATAATCGAGCCAATCCGCAGGAGATCGACCAAGATCAAGCTATAGCGGCCTGCAGCTTCGGGAAGAGAGCAGACGAAGTTTTACGCGCGGCTAACCAAGCAATTTTATCAACCGTGAAGTTAAAACTTTACTCGTTACTCCGTATTCGATTAATTTCGCCGGGGCGAAACGGCACCGTGCAACAAAAAAAAAAAAAAGAAAGAAGAAGAAAGAGAACATCCCGGCCTGTCTCCCACGGTGCCCTAAACTTCATGGAATTTCCCGGCAGACTATCGCGATCTTACAATTAGAACTCTTCCGATAGTGTATGGGACCTATCTATGCTTCATGCACCCATCTTGGTTAAGAGAATTTTCTAAAATTTATGGATCGTACAATGGATTTTTGTCACTAGTATTTAAGTAGAGGTTGCAAGTTTTGTAGGAAGACTTATTTCCAGATTTATGAATTTTTTTCTGTGCGCAACCGGGACAAAATGATCGATATTCTCTCAGGGCATAAAGAGACGAATACGACGACTACCGTGAACACACCATTCCGATCATTCATTCTCGAGATATGTGTCTTTGAAATATATTTTTTTAATTTATCTAATTTTTTCGGGCAGGAATATCTCGTGATCGAATGATCGAAACAGCAGAGTCATTATAGTCATTGGATTCGTCATTTCATGCTCTATAAGACTATCACAGAAGAAATGTAAAATTTCTTCTTGGAAATATATCGATGACCCTGGAATGTCCTTGAGCAGATTTTTCGTGCAGCAGCGGATAAAGCTGATGTTTAGCTGAAATACAGTGTACAGAAAGCTATGGGGCTTTAGAGCTTTAAAAGCAGGCGTGAAAATAAATTCGAAAGGACGGAGAACCCTTTTGAGGCTGATATGGTAGTCCCTTAATCGACACACCCTCCGCTACCATTTTCGATCCGAGTCAATTAAACTAATGGACGTGTATTTCCGTGTTCCTCCGTATTTACGCTCCCGTGTTTGTACGTATCACTGCTCTTTAACTCCATTTAAATGGACCACGTACGGCGTGTCCTATATACCGGTCCTCGCAAAAAGTATATTCGAATCGAACAAACAAGCTTCTGTCATAGTAATTATTCCCGTATTGGACGTGGAAAATATTTTTATTAGTGGCGCGGCCGCGGACTGCGACAACAAACGTCGTAAATAACGTTCGAAATGAATGTGGACATACCATTTCCTTTTCAAAATATTTTTCACTTTGTTTCTGAAATATCATGTCTTCTCTTCTAAAAAGTGTTTATCTAAATCAATTCACTCAATAACAATCAAATAACTCACCTTTTTACATAATTAATCAATTAATTAAACAATTCATCGCATAATTGAATTTATTTTTCGATGTTGCCTTAATACATACGGACCGAAAATAACAGTTGTTCTAAGATTTTGTACGATGAAAATGATTATTAAAAGGAGCGAGTTAAAGAGTGGAAGAGCATCCAGGATTCTCGAAGACTATACTGCGGCCCTGTCAATCGCTGCGCGATTACTTTTGCTTTCGAAGGTGTAGGTAGACCACGTAGGCACCAGCGGAACTTTTGTCGTGTTACGTGGGTCGCGTACATGTCTACAATCGTATTTTTCTGCCGTACAATAATGGCCATTGTACCGGCAGCCTGTTAACGCGATACGTGAGCGAACGAAGCCACGGCGGCGAGAACGGAATGACAGTGAGCGTAGTTTAGGGCTTGACAGCGGCGCTACCTAATCCAGCTGTTGTCCCGGACACCTTCCGCATGGAAGATCAAGGCTAGGATTTAATCATCCAAATTTCAAAGTCCATTTACTTGAATTGATAGATTAGACACGTTAGAGCGTCGTATTAACACGATTAAAAAAAAAAATTGATTTTAGGAACAGGCTTTTATATGTTTACGGCAACAACATATTGTTACAAGTGTTATCCTGGAATTTTTTCAGATTTTTTACTAAACAGCTTTGTTGTTAACAAAATCATTTTCAGTGACTTTTTCGATGCGAATATTATTGTCACATTTTTCAAGGTATGTTTCAGGGAGAACTCGTTTAGTGACATCGTTAATATTTTTATAGTAACATGATAGTGTCATAAGTATCGCTCTTGAATTTTTTCAATTTTTTGCTAAAGCCCATCGTTGTTAAAAAAAATATAATAAAAATTAACTTTCTCGACGTTTGAGAGTTTGTTTTCCAATTAAAAGGGAACATAGCAAATATTTTTTGATAATAATAATTCCGTAGAAAAATGTTGATTTTGGTCCACAAATAACAATCGGTGAAGAATGTGCGGGAGCTTCGGTAAATGCGGAGCATATTTGTTTATTCAATTACGCGAAAAATTGTGGGTTAGCTGGACGGCGAATTTTTGAATCATATAGCGATATTCGCCGCGTCTGACGAGCCCGGCCTATTTCGTTGCGCGATTCCGAATTCGCAGATTTGCACCGGAAATCAATCAGCCCGCTTCCACGTTCGTCGCCCGCCATTGTTTTCGCATTAACTGGGCAAATGGTCGACGGGATCGATTCGTATAGGCAAACACACACGATCACCGGCGAAAATTAAGGAACAGGGTAGTTGCTCGTGAATTGTTTAACCTGTTGGCGTTTTCATGGCGGCGCGCGTGACCCGCCGATAACTATACGCAATTTGCTGAAATAGTTCGCTGTCGCGAATTTCTACCGTTCGAATGCAAATGCCCGGTAAAAACGGGAATGATTCATTTGCGTCGCTGAATTGTGAATTTTTATGCGTGCTCACATTTTTTTTTTTAAATTCTCGGTGACGCGCGAGCCATAAATTTACTTTTAATAAATAAGTGTCTACTCTAAAATATGAATTATTACCAGGGGAATCTTTTTTGATGAGTCTTCAATATTTTGATGAACATAAATGTGAATTATCGTATGAATAAAATTTTGCGCAAGTTTCTGTCTCGCTTGATATTTATGGTTTTTAGATTACAGATCATTATATGTAAAAATGATCCGTCGCGAAATAACCACAGCAGTTGGAAAAAGCGACGTATAAAATAAATTTAAAAAAAATTATGTAAAAATTTGTATTTTTAATTTTTTTATGTCAAAGTTATGTATTTTGCATCCATTAATTTTTTTATCATTAACGCATCAAAAATCCGCAACCTGCTAATACCACTACTATAGTAATATAGATAAATTTTCGTTTTGTTTAAGATGTATTTCTTTAAAATAGGTTCCTCAGGGTGAAGATTCCTCCATTTTCCTTTCCCAGACACTGCGAAACTTTTGTTTTCTTTCTATCTGTGTTCTAAGATGTATTTCTTTAAGATACGTGTTCCTCAGGGTGAGAATTCAGCCATTTTCGTTTTCTTAGACACCGTAAAACTTGATTTCTCTCCTTTCTCTAGCATGTTTTCTGTTCCCTTAGCTCTCTGCGTTCTAAGATGTATTTCCTTAAAATGAGACATCGGAAATAAGGTACGTTTCGCTGATTTGAAATGCAAAGCAAAAATGGGCGAAGTATTATCCCGGGATCTTTTATGCAACTGTTGCACAACTTTTATGTAACGTTTGAGACGAAAACTGCATGGCTAATGCACCGACTCTCTCGGATACGTTGCAACTTCTTTCGAACAATGACGATCTCGAAGAAAATACGAAGAAAAATACCTACAATACATTTTGTATACATATTTCTATAAATAAATAATTAGAAGCGACTTTCTCAACGTTCTTTCTACAATATTGTCGTACTTATTGTTCAAACAATCATGATTTTAGGGGCACCCAGTTTAGTGACGTCATTCATATTTTTATGATAACAGTATATTGTCTTGATTATTGTTTGTGAATTTTTACAGATTTTTTGGTGAACCGCTTCGTTCTTAAAAAAATAATTGTCAGTGATATTTTCGAGGTTCTTTGAATATTGTCACATTCACTTACTTTTAAAACATCATATTTTTAATATCACCGGTCGATATTTTACCAGTGACCGCATACTGTCATGAGGATTGTCCCAGAATTTTTTCAGATATTTTTGTAAACCGCACGGTTGTCAAAAAAATAGTTAAAAGTGACTTCGTCCGACGTCTTTTGAATATTGTATGGTTTTTGTATGAAGTCGTCGAAAATTTGTAGCATCCTGTAGCCGGGCAGTTGGCAACGCCGGAAAGCGGCCGATTCGCGAGCCCGATATGGAGGCCCCTGCGAAAAAAAAAGAGCATTTAGGCGAATCCGGCGCGCGGTTTCCACGTGGCTTGCGACTCGATAAAAGATAATGAAAACCAAACAGAGAATCCGGGCAAATTAGTTCGGCCGGTAATAGCGGCGATGCTGCTTCCCACGGGAGACCGGTAGAAACGCGTTAACGCGGATGATTAATCTGCCGAGCAAAGACAACCCTTAATTAAGCAGCCGTATTCCATCAAGCATACCTTCGTGACCGTTTCCCGGCGGAGAAATTCAAATTAAAGGGCTGCCTGGGCGAGGGTGTGGGGGTAAAAGCGAACTCTCAAGTAGATAGATAACTATAGCACCGTAGCGTATCAGGACGCGTGTGTTTGGATCCACCAATGGCTGATTTGTGTGCTAGTCTCCGAGGATTCGTTGTAGGTGGTGCAAAATGTGCAAATAAGTCTTGTGTACCCGCCCTTAAATCAGCGAAGCTTTAAATGTTTTCAATAGGAATCACTTATTTATTCTTCGATATTCCTGTAGAGCGTGGAAAGGCAAATCCAACGAGTACCATGACCTTGCAGTTTCGATCATTCGATCTCGAGATATTCGTGTCTGAAAGAATTAAATAAAAAGAAAATAATTTTTGGGCAAAAATATCTTGTGAACGAATGATTGAAATGGTACGTTCATGGTACTCGTTGGACTCGTCTTTTCGTGCTCTACAAGAAAATGTGGAGTGTCGCACACTTGAGTGTAGTGGAGAAAACGAGTTTTCCCGTGCTGGCTTCCGACTGAATGAGAACCAGCGGTGGAAGATGAAGAGGGTAAGGATAGCGAGTCGTGTGTTGTAACGAGGCGCGAGAGGCGCGAGAATGTCTTCGATGAGTCACCGCGTGAACGGAGGAAACGCGTGGCGCGTAGGTGGAGGCGAAAGAGTTTCTGAATGAACGCGAAGCGGAAGCGAGCGGACACGATCGTTGGCTCGGACAGGTACGAGAGCTCTCCGAGTTACATACCTGCTCGTGCACAACATACCGGCGCTTCTGGAAGCCTGCACCTTTCCTGATCGGCGAGACGCGCTTTCCTGTCCCGACACCGGACGTCCGGTGCGTTCCACGGAATAGTAATACCACGAGGATGAGGATCAGCTTGTACGCTGCGAGTCTCGCTGCGATCACCCTAATCGCGCGCGTCCTTCGACGCTGTCGTCCCGATATTACTCGATGAAAGCGGACGGCTACGTTTAGAATTGCAGCGGCGCACCGGGTCACGCGATCCTAACCAATTCAGTATCCTCCATAATACACTGGGTGTCGATTTAATGCCAGTTCTACCCAGCGCTGAAACTGCGGTAAGGTCTCGATACATGTGTGAGGCGTGCATATGTTAGATTGTATCCTAGTGAAACCTTTATCAACGTATTCGTGACGTTTTTCCGGGTGAAACGAGTACCCACATGATACAGTTCGGATCGTGTTTGACTTCTTAATCCACGGTTTAGTGGGATCTCGATTATCCGAATTGCTATCTGAATTCTTCGTTATCCACGCGTTGAATCTAAAGCGACTCAAACCACTTCACTATTCTCCATAATACACCGTGTCGATTAAATTCCACAACTACCAAGCGCTGAAACTGCGGTAAGGTCTCGATATATGTGTAGGCGTGCATATGTTAGATTGTATCCTAGTGAAACCTTTATCAACGTATTCGTGACGTTTTTCCGAGTGAAACGAGTACCCGCATGATACAGTTCGGATCGTGTTTGACTTCTTAATCCACGGTTTAGTGGGATCTCGATTATCCGAATTGCTATCTGCATTCCTCGTTATCCACGTGTTGGATCTAATGCGACCCATGTTCAACACGAGCAATTCTACAAATCGGTAGAGATTTGATCTAACACTGTGTAAATGCTCCCATAGTTCGGATAATCGAGGCTCCATCTTATCGCGGATTAAACGAGTAAATACGATCCGAATGGTGGCGTGTTTGGTATCATTTTCATCGGAAACGAGTCACGAATATGCCGTTATAAGCTTCACAAACAATCAACAACTGTCTCTCGAGGTACAGCTCTGAAAACACTTTCAAAGAATTCAAAGAAAATTTCGAAATATAGAAAGATTTGGAGTACAATATGGCGGAAAATTAATAATTACCGGGATAATAGCAGAGAGTGTAACTTACTTATTGACTGATCCCCGTAAATACAGCGGGGCTCGAGTATACACCGCCGCGTCTGCAAACAACGGGGCGTGTACAATAAAAAGGGAAAACATTGGCGTAGCACGTCGATGGTAATTATCGTCGAGCGCGAAAGACACGGTGATTTACGAATCACGGGACACTCGTCTGCTCGCAGTTTATCATAATGCTCCCGGGGAAAGTTGATCTGCTCGTAAATCAGCTTACCGTCGAGTGTATCACTGTGATACGTCCCGGCGTTCGCTCGTTCTCTCGCGCGCGGGCGCTGTAGAATTGATTCCGTTCAACGCAAATAACACAATTTAACGAAACAATACACAAAATATCGCCGGCGTTCCGCGTCCGAATATTTACTGCGTTGTGTAACCGTTGCTGGCCGGGCACGCCGAGTCGTGAATATTAGTCGGATTTAATATTCAAATATTCAGGTCCGGAGTAATCGGGGCATCGATAATCCTAATCGAACACGGCTCGCCGACCAGCAACGTAAACAATGCGAAATGCTCGCGCATTTGATCGAGAGGATCCACCAACGACGGATCCACCTTTCTCGAACGATTTTCACGACTGCTCGGAATTTCCTATCCGCCCGAAAATCAGGAGTTGGGCAACTTTCTGATGGCCTACACTTGTCACATCGACCGCAGAAGATTTTTAAACAATTTTTTCATCTTGTTAATCCCAGTGGCAACAAATGAAAAATTTTATGAAATTTATTGCAATATGTTTTAATCAGTATTGGTAACATTATTAGCAGTAGGCTTGTATCTAAAATAATGGATAGAGCAGTCTGTATTATAGCTTAAAGATTATGTGAAAGTTCAAGTAAGTATTGTTTTGTTATAAATGTTCGATATGATATGGTTCATATCTACTCGAATATAATTTTATTTAATTATTTTTTTAAGAGACACTTTTATAATTTTCATAACTGTGGAGGAAAAGTGGGTCGTTTTGAAAGAATTTTGATGCTAATGTAATAACCAATGTAGACAGAAGCAGTGCATCTGTTCTTATTGTTATACCTCGTCGCAGAAGCTACAGCCATCACTTCCTGTTTTATGTGTCCCCATAAAAAGAAGTCAACTGATGTTAGATCTGCTGCACGAGACAGCACTGCCACGTCCAATCCATTTCTTTTCAAATTTTGTTTTGTAAGACTGCATCTGTATGTTTCTAGCAGTGCTGGGTCATCATGGATCCTGGTACCTCTTTTGTATGTAATGGAATATTTTCGAAATGCTTCGGAAAAATGACGTACTCTATCCGGGCAACTGTGTTTTCCAAATGCCAAATGCCTTGTCCACTAATAGTGACACAAATCTCATAAACAATTTCTGGAAAGTTTTATTTCATGCTTTTGGATAAAAACAAATGTACAATTTTCACAAAATATTCTATAAAAATATGCTAAATTCATTTTCATAGTAAATGGGTATGTGTCACAAAATGATTTGCTTGTTGGTTAAACAATTTGTTAATCTTTCTCGTTAACACCGCTCCTCGTTGTAAATTACAGCTGTACGGGCTTAACAAACAAAAACACATGTTCAACATTTGTCATTTTGCGAACGGCAAAGAATGCTCGCGAGGAACGTGATGCAGAAGGCGCATTCGGTCTCGTTAATGCGAAACGCGCTCGCATAAATTATCCGGAAAATCTGCAAAAACAGCAGCATGTAACCATTGACAGCGCGCCTTGCGTCCCTGTGCCCGATGTTTATTGCAAATAAAATGACTAACGTTGAATCAATATGCGCCGGGCGATCAATGTTTCCAGAAATGCGTTTTGAATACGAGATAATCTCGGCGGAACAGATCAAATGATATTGATGACGCTCTGCGCAGACTGTATAATTACACTTATACAAATAATATGTATTTCTAGATATAAAATGGTAAACAACAAATCCCCCTTTTAAATAAAAATAATATTAACATGTCGACAGTAAATACTGTGTCATTCGATTTCACAATATTCTGATCATATCAGCGGACACGAATAAATATTGTAAATAAATAAATGCACTGACCGAGGGCCGGAAGTTGTCAAATCAAATGGATACGTATTGTTTCATACGAGTTATTGCAACGAGGAATAACGCAAAAAAGTAGACAGTAAATGGCGATCGATTGTTTAAATATTTATTTCGCGATCAAAAAATTTGTTTAGAACTAAAAATGAATACTAAAAATAATCACTTTAAAAAAAATGTTACTGGTTTCAATAATATATGGACATATACAATAAATGCACTTCCGACTGTTTGTATCGCAAACGGAAATTCTACGGTAACAATTCGTTCATATTTCGTCAGAGGACGTCTTTAATGGGCGAGCAGCACTCATAACCTTTGCCTTTGTGGAAACGTTGTTGCTCCGGCACAAACAATAAAGCTTGCAGGGAGCCTCGTAAATATTGACAACATAGCCGAACACATTTGCATGCCAGACACACTGGAATTTTTAAACAACACGTCGCAATTGGAACCGGCGAAATGGTATCGACTGTTTCTTACACCACGAGAGTGTCGATACAAAAGTATCTATGTATATTCATACACGGTTCGCAGCGATTCAATAGGAATACCGAAATATATTCGTTATGGTTGCTTTATATGGAAAATATTCTCAAGGCGAGAAGTCCCTCTACTTCAAGAAACAGATTATATTCTCCGAGTCACATTGTTTAACGATACTTTCAGACTTTCTTTAATGACACCCTATATATTTCCCTCAATATTCCGATAGAGCATGAAAAGACGAATCCAACGAGTATAATGACTATACTGCTGTGACCATTTGATCTCGAGATATTTGTGTCTGAAAGTTAATTTTTTAATACTCTCACATAATATTTTTTAATTTCGAACGCAAATATTTCGAAATTGAACTGTACGGTCATTATACTCGTTGGATTCGTCTTTTCATGCCCTGCAAAAATATCTGAAAGAAAATGTACATATAAACTCGTTTAAAATACTATAATTTTAATTTTCAAACAGAGTGCATTGAGAGATGTGTTCCCACTTAAATTCTATACCCTGTATATTTGTAGCTGAACCGTCCCGTCATTCATGCACAGGCCCCACAATAAACACTGACGTCATTCATTCATGAATAAATGTACGAATGACGTGTGGCGTTTAATGTGTTTTTTAATTAGTGAACGTCCAGGAGTGTCCATTGATCTTCAAAAAAATCGCATATAAAGCATTATAGAAAATTGGAATCGCGCTGCCATAGAAAGGGGCCGATCGTAAACTGAAGCACAGGTGAAATGAAACACGGGCAGCTCGGCATCGTTGATGCGGAACAGCGACTGGATGCCAGTGGACGCAACGAAATTGTTTAATAACGGATGAAACTTCCGGGTTGCGTTTACAGCGCACCGGATGATCCGCAGCGGCGTTTCCGCGCCGCACGAACGCAGGAGATCCGCTCAGCCGGCGACATTGTGTAAAATATCATTGTTTGATAGTGCTGCGGACGGTGGGGGACAGAAGGGGGTTGGAACAAGGGGACTCTACCTATGACCTGAACCTTTCCGGTTTTATTGCGAAACGTCGAAGAGTCCGATCAAACAATTGATGAAAATCTTTTTTCCAATTTTCAAATGTCTCAGCAAGAGCTATACCGTATCAATATACACGTGTGACGTCAGCAAGAATTTTTCTCCAAGGTCATCCTAATATCTCAAGGTTTTTTCTTCGATATTCCTGTAGGCTATGGAAAGACGAGTCCAACGATTACCATGAAGATACCATTTCCACCTCGAGATATATGTTTCCAAAAAATCTTTTTTGAAAGAAATTTAATTCTTTCAAATACGCGAATGATCGCGGAACACAGCGAAGTCATTATACTCGTTGGATTCGTCTTTCCACGCTCTACAAGGATACAGAGGAAAAATATACGGTTCCCATAGTTGCGGAATTAAAGGGCTACTGTTTAGTCGATGGTCGACTCCGCCAAACATTGAAAAAGTCGGACAATCCTGTTCCGTTGCAATGGAACGGCTCGGTTCCAGTGCGGCGCGGGCTCGTTGTAATTTCATCGGCGCCTCCGTTGTTAATTAATCGACTCCGTCGATATTTCGTTAACCGTCACGCCGGGAAATTATTCCGCGGGCCCCGCTTGTTTCCGGTATAATCGTTATTGCCGTGTATCGGCCATGTAAAGTTAAATACACGGGGGCCGTAACATTATTCCGTGATCGCAAATAGCACGTTGTTGAAAGCGCGCGGGTGTCGTTACGCGACTGCTGAATTATTCGCGACGCTAATGCGACTTATTCGGCGCCCGGTGTTCCCAAAAAATCATTGAAAACTAAAACAACTGCAAAAATTACTTCGACGTTCAACCATCGATTTTTTAAAAAAATATTCGAACCTCCATAACACCTAAAAAAATGATCGTACAACCACAAATCTGCACTCATTTTAAAGCTTGAAGCCTCTACTTCCGTTACCTATCATTACTTTTCTTTTAGCATTTTTTTGCATGATATAGCAGGTGAAAAACTGAGGGCATGTTTTTTTCTCGAAAATGGTACAAATGGTATTAATGAAAAAAGCGTTGTTGGAGACGGGGGAAATAGTTTTCTACCTGATATCAGGTCTAACACCATGATTTTACAGTACCGTGACCTTCGAACGACCTTGAGCTCCATTAAAATCCTTGACCTGCCCCTTAAAAAATAACCGGTACCGTTAGCTTCCGAGTAAAAATGGTTGGAGCGTGGGAAATCGATAAACTCGCAGAGGGAAATCGAAGAGAGGTGAAAGTTGCGAGATATCGTTCTCGAAAATTGGATATCAACGATCAATCAGTCGCCACGAGGTACACGGACCCTGCAGATGGTCTAATTGTTCCGCTCTGCTCGAGGCATCGAGATTTCCCAAGAGCGATCGGATCGTTGGTATACCTCTACGGAAAAGTTCCGCCGATAATTCTGGAACTTGACCGGGAGGGCCTGGGAACTTCCGGGAAACTGGGAACACAGGGACTGGGAACGTTGGCATAACGTATTTATGACAGTCGAGCCCGGTTTTCTTCGCGGGGAAACCGGCAGTTAGCCACGCGGTTGTCCGCTGCGCGTCCTCTCAGCGAATTTTTCGCGTAAATATTCAACGTGTCGAAGTGATCCGCCCGAGGAGGAAAGTTTTTTAGGGTTTTTTTTTTGAAAGAAGAGTACTCGAGACCCTGTCGACAGTCTTTCTTCGACGTTCGATGGCTGATAAGAGATACCGCCCGGGGAATTTAGGTGCGAAGTTAGGCGAGAGCGGATGACGTCAGCTAGCGAACGCTTTTGTGTATCTTCGGCGGTGTAAAAGTCGGTAGAAAGTGGTGTCAACCTCTCGACATATAAATTAAATGGAATTCGATGCGACCAAAGGTACCACGGCAATATTCCATCTGTACGATCTAAGAAAAACGAATGTCCTCTCGGCAGAAATCAGTAGAAAGTGGTGTCAACCTCCCGAAATATAATTACGTGGAATTCGATGT
Organism: Lasioglossum malachurum; assembly: GCA_028455605.1. Lineage (NCBI taxonomy): Eukaryota > Metazoa > Arthropoda > Insecta > Hymenoptera > Halictidae > Lasioglossum > Lasioglossum malachurum. Next base: position 7,154,679 of record CM052315.1, read on the forward strand.
GACCAAAGGTATGTACTACAGTAAATATTCCATCTGTACGATCTAAGAAATACGAATATCCCCTCCATTGGGATCCCCTCCACTAGTTAAATAAAAATAGTGATGAGTACGATAACTCTTACCAGTTTATTCTCCTTCGAAAAGTTATTTCAATTTTGTGGTATTTTTATTTTTTATCAGAACAGAGACAGAGCTAAAACCGGTTATAGAAATATTTTTAGAGACGGTTTCTTTAGTCCATGCAAATATTGAAGAGGGAAAGTTGTTGTTTGATAAGAAGAGCAAACGCTCGTGCAAACATGTAACGTTTTCTCCTAAACTGTGTGCACTTAAACTGATGAAAGAGCAATTGACGTCTCGCGCAAAAATTAAAACTTCGCCGAGTGACACTTCAGCGCGTTCGAGTCGGTACAGAACAGGCGAGGAACAACGATCATCAATCAACGATGAACTAGAAAAATAAAAGGGGATATGTTGCCTGCGCTGTAAAGAGATATTTATTGAGAACATATTTCAAACACGGGCTTCCTTTGCAACAGCCATTGCAAAGAGTTCAACCGCAATTACATTTAATTAATCATGCAAATCAATTAGCTTTATACAGAAGCGTAAAACAATGAAAAAATTTTCAATTATTTTTCAATGCATTTTACAACCGAAAAATTTTCCGATGGCAGCTTCTTGATAATTACCCAAATAATCAAAATAATATGCAAATATAAAGGAAGAATAAAATTTGCATTAACTAATTAGGGTAATTAAACACGCCTTTTGAATGAACCCATCTAGTATCACATTAACCTTATAACATCACGCGAACTGTAAGAAGGAGCAAACCGTTTGGAAGTGATTATCTCGACGAAGACGATAAATAAAGTTACACCCCTTTAATCCAGTTATTAATATATTAGATGGGCGTTGCTGAGCTGTTCGCAGCTCACAGAACTCGCGAAAAACGCATCCATCATCGAGAATGCTTCCTATAAAATACATATAAACGAACGTTTCCCGCGTATCTATTTATTTTACATTTATTGATCTTTATTTATTATTGCGAACTGAATGCCGAATCGCAGCCAACTGACGCACGTCTATTTATTTTATTTCCATTTATCTTCGTGTTGCAAATAAACCATTTTAATCCGACCGTCCGACTCACTAGGAGTACGATCATATTAATTCGAAATTGTATACAAATACTACAAGTGTATATGCAGAGTGCCTTCAAAATGTACGTCCTTGAATTCTCCTTTACAAAAATGTTCTCCGCTGCTTCGTTGAGGAGTTATCAGTGGAAAACACGGACCAATCAGAGCGCGGACGGATTCCGACTTGTCCAATGTCAACGCCTCACTCAGCGCGAGCCATCATAGCCGCGCTCCGATTGGTCCGCGTTTTTCGCTAATAACTCCTAAACGAAGCCGCGGAGATGATTTTCGCAAAGGGAAAAGTTCCTCGAAATGACCCGTGGGATCACCCGTTTCAAGGAAATAAATGTTTGTGTACATAAATTGTGCACTAAATTCATCTGCCGTTAACTCCCGTCGATAAGAAAGAAACGTTCATTTTCCCGAGGCCAAAAACGAGAGAGAATACTTCATCTCTGACTAATTTCCATTTCCCTCTTTGCAACTTACATCTCGAGCAATAGCGTTCACGTTAATTGCGCTACAAGTTGCATGACACGGTGAATACCAACGCAGCCGAGCGAGAGGAAGAAGAAGATCCTAGAGAACGACTTCCGGATCGTAATCACCGTAAAGGGTCGACCGGGCAGCTAATTAACGGGCTGTAATTAGAATTCAGGATCGGGATGCGTAGGATGGTTGCGGGGCGCATCGCACAATGCCGGTTCGCTGGCTCGCTCGAAATTGGGTTTGAAATGAAATGGACGTATGCAGAATGCATGGCGCACTTTGTATTTCGGCGTGAACCCCTCACCCCGTCATCGCCCCTCCTACCTCACGTGCTACCGGTTTGCCTTGGCCATCTTTTTGATCGCGGATGTCGCCGCGCATTCCATTACTTTATGGCCGTTCAAATGTTTCCGGTAATTCGACCAAGCATTCCGAACGTTGCTTCGCTATTGTTGCTTAATTTCCTAACTTTCCGAGCACTTTGCTTCTATTTGCCGGTCCAGCGAAACCGTTCCTCCTTGTTCTCCTCCCCTCCTCGACGCCGTCTTTTGTTCGCTGCTCTCTGTTCGAAGAATTTCAATCGATCCTCTCATTCGGACGTTGACGCGTTTACATTCTGTATTTGTTCCTGTTTATTAAAGCGAATATGTGAACAATACGTCTAAACTAAATTCAATAAGTCTGTAATAAAAATCGCACATCAAGTTTCTAAACGCCAGTTTAACGGGGAAAGTGCAATCTTCAAATCTGTGTTGGTCTCATTCCCCAAAAAAATTTTTTGACGTCGTCAGATTCGTTTGAATCTTATTTGTTCCTGCTGATTGATGCGAATATGTGAACATAAACAATTCTAATCGTTTATGTTTAACTATTGAACGCATTGAACTTGTAGAATGTCTCTCCACTCTACCTTCCCCACTGCCTGGTCACGTGACGCGTGTCGTACCGCGTCACAATGTCACGTGACTAATCCGATACCAGAGAGGGGGTAACTATTTTCAGGAAGTACGTCTGCTTCTATTCAATTTTCCCGTATCCGAGTGACCTATTACAGTGCAGCATCCCTAATTCAGCTGTTCAAAGATGGCCCACCCCTAGAACCGCCCTTAATCCGAAAATCCGTCCAATTTATGCGACCCAGACTCGATACATCGCCTCTCGAACGATGATCCACGGTTCTCGCTAATTTTTCCGGCTCATTGAGCCCCTCCTAAGCCCCGAATTCCAATAAAACCCGTTCCCACTTGCAGTTTCGTTGGATTTCTATTTGGCAACGGTTTTTCCGGGATTTCCGGATTTAATAGAATTTCCTGGTGCCGGCCCCGGTGTCGATCAATTCCGAGTCAATGTCTCCGGAATGGCAGTGCCGGTTGTTCCGATATCAACTGCGAGTCTGGCCGGTGGCCAGTTAGCATCATCCTGGCCCTCGGTACCATGATCCAACTATTTCTATGGCTATTCCGCATTCGCTAGTTTCTCTATAAAACTCTTAAAGCGAGAGGACCAGGTGGATATCACCGACATGTCGTAATTAGCGAGCCCGACCAATCGGCCGAATCGCCGATAAAATATCGACCACAGTATCGTAATCGCGATCACGATAACGCAGCTCGACGATCGTCATTGCACCGACCGTCTACCGTTTCGACGATTATCCGTGAAATTGCCTGTTTTCGCGGACTTCCCTGCTGCCAAAAGCTTGGGGCCCTGGCAAACGCTGATACAGTCGGTCGGAAAAATAAAATTCCGACACAGTGACGATAAATCGGAAATTTAGAGCCTTCGTTACCCCAGCTGTGAAAACATGCAAAAATTTTTGATGGGCAGATTAATGATGGCATGTGAAAGTGGAGGCTTCAAACATCATCAAATTTTTTTCTCAAACTTGTATTCGAATATTTTTTGAAATCTGTCTGACGATATTTAAACTGTTGTAACTTCCCAAAAAACAATCGCACAGCAATCAACGCGGACTCATTTTGAATCTCGAAGATTCTATTTTCGCACTCCATTAGTAATTTTCCTCGGAAAATCGAGGATTTCATCGAAACTAGAGATTTAGTGCCGAAATAATATCTGCATCCACTCTGCGAGTTGAAGCTATGAATACAAGCTGGCTTACGAAGTTAATTTACCAGAGTAATTGTTCCCTAATAATAATTGTTAGACCTTTGGTGAATACCCACTGCGTTAAGCTTTCGCAAATTAATAGTATTATGATGTTAACTCCGCAAACGTTCCAGTAAAATGGAAATAAAACAAAGATTAAAAGGGACTTTTGGACCAGCTTGGGCAATTACAAAAATGTACATACACCTGCTTTGTATCTCTAGAAAATTTCGTTTGGAGCATAATCGATGATAAAATTGCATAACGTGGGTTCTTTGCTGGATGAATAATTCGTGGATGCATTCAGAGAGTGGTAAATTAAATTTCTTTTCTATTAAAAAAGGCGGGCCGTTTCTCTCGAGCATGTATTTTTCGTATTAAAACGCAATCAGCCAACAGAATTCCCAGAGGTCCCATTGAAAAATCGCGAGCGCCGAGGAAAGCAGCTTATCATCAAAGAACTTGTCCCCCTGATAAAGCCAAATGGGTCACGGGACCGCATTACGACCGCCATATATGCACTGTATATGGTCATAAGCACTGCGACACGTGTTGCAAATGGCAAAATATGATATTCCATTTTTTTCCAATTTTTATCCCCCTATTTACACGTATTTCCTCTCATTTTCGTAATCTCCATACTTTTTATACACGTTCACAAAGTTCATACTAAATCGTTTTAATATTTTAAGTTGCAGGATCGAAGTCAAACGTAGTATCTTCTAAATCATATAATTTTATGATCTCGACCTGCTAACACGATCTTATAAAATGTGACACAGCTTTTCTGTCTCGAACGATTTCTTTATCAATTCCTGACACTTTTCTGATTAAAACGAGTTCAAGCAAGACATCGTTCGACGTATATTTGCAGAGTAATTCACAATTTAGTAGCTGGATCACTGATCGGTTCGGATAATCGAGGTTCCACTATACCGCGGATCAAACGAACAAATGTGATGCGAAATGCATTGTGTTTGGGCTCATTTCAATCAGAGAAACGTCAGGAATATGTTCCCAACTATTTCCATAATACTAAAACTTCCAGTGGACTGGCATGAGTCACTTTACGTGTCAGTATCTCGCAAGATAATTTCCAAACCACCGTGTAGGATCGCGGGAAAAAATCCGCGCGTCGTGACCTGGTAGCCGAACAATTCCAGGCTGAATGGGGAGCGTCTCCGGAAGCGGAACGCCCGTTCAGATACATAATACTTCGGAATCAGGGGGAGATAAGGGCGGGGGCGTAGCAAAGTGGCGTCGAAAAAAGGAGCATTTCTCTGGCGGCGATACGGGGCGTCCCGTCTGTGAAAGACCGCGAAAGTATGAGCGAGAATTGCTATCAGCTCGTGTGCATCGCCCGCAAAAAGTTTTCACGCGCGCGCGCGAGCGACCCTCCTCGAACCTCCGCGAAATATCGCGAAAGTAACTCTCGCGGAAGCCATCAAGCCCCTTCCACCCCTCCGCCGGTGGGCCAAACAGCAGCCAGCTGGAAGACGAACGCGAATATCCCTCGGAGAGATATCTTCCAGGTGGGCGGTGTGGTTCGAGTGCATCGGACGCGGCCGAGTGTGAGGCAGTTCGACAGGTGTTCCTCCCAAAATCCGGTGAGGTGGCTCGCACACGGTGTTCGCCTGTCGCCGAGTCTTTAATGGATCCACGGGAAACGTCTTCCGGTTCGCAGTTTTTCCGGGCCGAAGTGCTTTTCCCGCTGGTGTTCGCGGGAGGCAGTTCTGTGTCGTTGTTTGAACGAAATGTCGATGCCGGAGGCGGACCTACCTCACTGTCCAACTAGTTTTAACTTTTAACTGGTGCCCCTGCTGTCCTACCTTGGTCATCCTGTGAAAATCGTTCTGAGACAGCCTATATATTTTCTTCAATATTCCTGTAGAGCACAACAAGACGAATCCAACGAACCCCATGAACGTACCCTTGCGACCATCCAATCTCGAGATATCTCTGTGTCTGAAAAGTCATTCTTCAATTTCTTCAGATTTTGATACTTTCACACGTAGATTTCTAGAGATTGAATGGCCTTAAGGGTACACTCATGGTACTCGTTGGATCCGTATTTGAACGCTTTACAAGAATATCGTAAAGAATATATAGGGTGTCGATTAAAAAAAATCTAAAGTTGAAAGATTTTATTCCGCGTGGTCAAATCTAGGATCCTAGCGTCTGTACAGAGATGGGTAGACGAGATCTAAATTTAGAGATAAATTTCATGTTTAATACGAGTTATGTTCGTTTACTGGACACACTCTGTTCCAGATTCGGCTGGTTTCATGTAAACAATGTCTGCCCTCCATCGCTTTTCAATTTATTCCAAAGTTTCAGCTTCCAAAAATGTTTGTGCTTGAACCAAGTTGAACGAACGTTCCACGCGGATGATTCTGCGGACCCCCTGGAACGGCGAAAATATCCGAGGAGGGAAGAAATTGCGAAATTTTGAGAAATCTTCGCGCAGCCGAACACTTTTCACTTCTGTAATATCCATCGGTCCGGAGAGGTCCAAGTGTCACGAAACTGTGGAAGTAGTTTAAGAACGATAAGCTCCTCGGAGCGGTCACTCCGGTATGGCTTAGCCTCTCCGGGGAGGGTTGCTTTCCGAATGAACCAAGTTTTAAAGTGCATCGCGAAATTGTATATTACAATCGCGAGTTCCCGAAGTGATTTCGACAATTCAACGAGGAAAGTCTGCGTAATAACGTCCCGAACCTCGCCGAGGACTATTGAGACCTCGCAAGTTCCAGCTTAACGTGATCGACTATATAAATATAAAGGCTGCCATTCCATCGGCGAGGCCAAATGTTTGATCCTGAATGGCGGTGTCTGTTAGGGAAGGAAGTTTTCGAATTTCCCTCTTTCTCATTTTAACGATTGGGAAAGGTCCTCGAAATTCGATTATCTCTCGAAAAGTTTTTGGTCTTGGAAAAATATTTGGATCGTTCTCTCGGAATTTTTGTCGACGAAGTATACCCCTTATTTTTAGGGACTGAAAATAATTCTCGTTTAATTTTCTGGGACTGGGAAATGTAGAAAAATAAATTTTTAAAAATTTTGGATTCAACAACGTTAAAAATATGTATAATAAAAATTGCAATTGTACAATATACAATAATTTTCTGGGACTAGAGAACGCAGGAAAATAAAGCCGAAAAAATCAGAAATTGTGCAATTCTGCAATATTGAAATTTTTTAATTTTACCATTCTTGCAATTTTTCTTATCGATCTCTTCTTAATAAATTGTGTAAATTATGAATAAATGTGGGGGGGGGGGGGGTTCCCTAGTCCAATTAATACAATTTTAGCGGGATATTGAATTTATACCCGTTTAATTCAATACCATCCATTTCATCCGCTGTTACTTTTTATCATGTTTCAATTATTTTTCACGGGACTCCATTGTTCTCGGAGTGAGCGTCTCCGATGTGTAATGCAAGGAGATGCGACTGCACTTAATGGCGCATTGATTGAACTTTATTCCGAACGATCGACTGAGAAAGTTCGCTATTTAATTGCTCTCTAATGTTCCGATTAAAGTGCGGGTGCCACGAATCGATAAAACTTCTTCGTGGGAGAAGAATTTAATTTTCCTTACGGAAATAAGAATGTGTTGAACGTAGACTTTCTAAAAATATTTATTCTGATTTATCACATTGATTTGTAAAATTTTGTTCAACTATTATCCTATAGTAAGTAGTATAAATCAAGTATATTTTATCTGGTTTTGTTAGACGCTTTCAGTTTATATTTATACACAATATTGTTATGTAAAATTACGTCATATATGGAGATGATTAATTCTTCTAAATAATACCTATTCATTCGGCTCCACGTTATTCGCTAGTGCAAAATGTAGTTCAATTACCGTGATCATTTTAATAGGACAGATTCTCGATGACACGCATGTGTGACGGCGGACTCTAATGAGAATTAATGTGTCACATAACCTATACGCGATAAGATTGATGCGCGTTGGCGACGCTGTTAAGCACGACGCCGCTCTGCTTTGCATGGATTAATATATTAACACCCCAAAAACGTCATAATCGTCAAATTCTCTGTGTTCAAATTTCATATTTTCCTATAATTCTTCCATTTTTGCCAACATGCATGCAACATTTTCCCGATTAAAACGAGCCCAAACACGATACAATTCAGATAATATTTCTGTGGTTGCAAGGGAAACCGCCGCATGTCACAATTTCAAAAACTTCAAGTTTTACGCATTAACACTAATTTTTATTATTATTTTTTTTACACGAACCACACTCTTCACGACTCATTGAGAAGCTGTCGATGATCGGAATCATTGGCGGTACCGTCGAGCAAATCTCAACTTTCGAATAGCGGAATACTAGTGCTCCAGTGACGTATACACAGAAACGAATCCCCGAAATCTCGATGGAGAAAGAAAAGCCGGTTGAATCTAATTTACGACGAGCTACGTGTCTCGCGGTACACGGTCTCACACGAGATCATCCGTGCCAGTCGGTGTGCACACCGAGAGACAAGGGAGAGCTCGGCAACGGATACGGAATCGCGGCCGTAATATTTCTTCGATGCGGCTTCTTTTACGATTCTTGCGGGACACCGTAAGAAACGAACGGGGTTGCTGCACGGGTATAATAAAGCGTCGCTCCTCCCCCTCTCCCCCTCCACCGAAGGTTCCACGGTTTCCGGATTTTCTTGCTCTCTTTTCTGCCCGCTGTAACTCTCCGCCGAGAGATGCCCGGAACCCGCGGAAACCCGCCACAGGATAGAAATTGATGGAGCACATAATTTCCACGGGAATCACGATTTTTTTTCTCGAGCAGCTGCTCGGCGACTTTCTGCACCTCGGCCTCGTTTCAACCCTTCGACCCTCACGGCACCAACGAAGGGACACTCTATCCACACGTTCATTAAAGAAAATTCACTGGCGGATTGCGTCATTGATACTTCTTTCATCGACACCCCGTATATTATTTTCGATATTCCTGTAGAGCGTCGAAAGACGAATCCAACGAGTATAATGAGTGTACCATTTCGATCATTCAATCTCGAGATATTTGTGTCCGGAAAGTATTTTTTGAAAATATTTAACAATTCCAGACACAAATATCTCAAGAGTAAATGATCGTAACGATATGGTCATTATACTCATTTGATTCGTTTTTTCGTGCTCTACAAGAATATGGAAGAAAAAAAGTAGAATTCATACAGAAATATATTTAACACTTCTACAATAAAAAATTTTAATTGTTCTGAAAAGAAGTTCCACAGACCACCGTACATTAATCTAATAGCTCAAATGAATAAGCAACCACAAACATGGTCCCGGTTTCACCATAATGGCCACGCAAGACCACAATCGTCCAGTCACTCGACAGATCGTGACCTTGCGGGTCGCCCGGGCTTATTCAAATTACGCGGAAAATTCTTCCGAAAACAGTTCCATTCAATTTACATTTGGCGAGGTGGCGTGGCGTTTTCCTGCTAAACGCGAGCATAAAGCATCGACCTGCTCGTAAAGAGCATAAAGCCCTGGAGAAGAATATCGAAGTCGTCGTCGGGCCGGCATGGCACTCTCGCCACAGAAATGCATCGGGGAATGATCCGATACCGTTTCGTCGGTCGCGGCAAGATACCGGACGATATGGGAAATCGATGGGAAAAATCGGCGGCCCGTAGCGAACGTGACAAAGGTGCCCCCATACCGTCTCGCTGTTTCCACGGTCTGTCCATTTCCGCGGGCCAAGGAACCCGCATCGGGACCATCGGGATACGCAATGGTAATGCTCGCGATACGGATTTACTGCGGCATGCAAATTTATTGGTATATTATTCACGGATTTTCCTTGACCACACCGTTTCCACCGCCTTCTTTCCTCCAGAGGCGCTGGCGACTATGAGTAAACTAAAATTCGACCGAAAGTGCCATTTTTCGTGTGCACCTACCGCTTATGGCACTTGGAATAACTCAAGTTGGAGTGCCTCCTAAATGTTCGTGTATAAACTGTTTCACCGAAATGTTTTTAAATGGAAGTTTGTATTTTTTATTTACCGTTCTTGTAGATTGTAGAGCTTGTAGAGACGTGTCCAACGACTACAGGAACCATATGGTTACGATTATTCGATTTCGAGATGTTCGTGTCTGAATGCATTGAATAATAAAAAAAAAATTTTTTCAGATATGAATATCTCGTGATTGAATAATCGTAACCATATGTTCATAGTAGTCGTTGGATTCGTCTCTTCATGCTTTATACGAATATAGAAAAAAATACATAGGGTGTCGATTAAAAAAATATTGATCATCAGGACGGTATATTATGTGTATAAAATTGTATAAATGAAGTATGTATAGCCGGGAAGAAGAGCAACGTTGTCCCGAGTGATCGCGAGTTAACTGACATGCTGTGCCAAGAGAATTAGGAAAAATTAGATGCTCGTGTTCCAAGATGAACGGCTGTCGAGTCGTTGGAGTGGCTCCGCTACTGCTGTTCGTCATCTTGCGCGCCTCCTAATTGCTTCTTCCGTAATTGTCGTTAATTAAACGAGTCGCCGAAGATTGTGTCCGTTGCCGTTTAATTACGGCAAGGATTCATTAACGAAAAGGTAGGTGTCTAACAAGAACAAAACAGCGTTCTGACGTCCGGCAGGAGCTCATTCTGCTCGCGGTTAGCGCAGGATAGCAGAGCGCCGAAAGATCAACTGCGTGCTGCAAACACCCTTTTGAGTTTGGAACTGGCAAATTATACCAGGAACAGTTGTTTCAGTATGTTCTACCTTGTGCTGCACCATCTCGTGTTATTCGACTACGGATTTTAGACGTGCCAATTTTTATTCGACACCCCGTACATTCTTTCCGATATTCCTGTAGAGCGTCAAAAGACGAATCCAACGAGTATAATGAGCATACCGTTACGATCATTCGATCTCGAAATATTTGTATCCGTAAAATCTTTTTTGAAAATATAAAAAATTTTGAGACACAAACATATCTCGAGATCGAATGATCGTAACGATACGGTCCTTGTACTCATTCGACTCGTCTGTTTGCGCTCTACAATAATATCGAAGAAAAACACGTTAAAAAATGATAACGTTCCTTCGAATTAGCCGATGTACTTCAAATTTACGGTTCTATAAAGCCCCACCAGAAAACCCTCCCGGCAAATCCGTAACCAATTAAAACCGTTGACGTTCCCGTGGCGTCCAGGCGGAGGAACGCGTTCCGCGGGTCGATCCCCGGCCGCAATAGTAAACGCGATCATATAATATGCACGCAATCGGTGGAGGATATATCCGAAATTGCCCCGGTGTCCGGGATTTCATTATTCAAGCCCTCCCCTCGTTACACACTCCCGTAGCAGCCCGTTCAGGACGTATTTTCCCCGTGCGGGCGTGCGAGCGTCACAAATAATTCCGTCTCTGCATAAATCGTCGGGACAACGTTTCCCCGGGCCTGGGGTCGAATTACAGGATAGGCCGGTTCCGCCCTAAATACGTCGACCTTTTTGTCCCGCGCGTAAAATTCCTCCCTGTCCCTCCCCGTGTCCGGTCCGGTCCGGTCCGTTCCGAATTTACTCTCCGTTCCTCCCGCGCTTTTCGATATTCAATTGTGTTTATCTCCGCCCCACGATCGACGGTCTCTTTCGGGCTGGCCTCTCGCTTCTGGATCGCGGAACAGGATACAGGAGGATACAAACGCGGGCCCCCCCACCCCCCTCCCGGTCGTCCATATGGGCCCTCTCCTGGCCCGCGTTCCTCCCGCTTCTGTTCCACGCTCGCAGCTTTATTGCCCGAGCGAGCGAAAATCCCCGTGCGAAAATTCCTCTCGGACGTCGCTTCCGCATCCGCCGCGGAATTGGACATAAATTTACCCTGGCTCCACGCCCCGTGCTCCGCCAAACCCTTCTTCCATTTTGTTTCTATTTTTTCTTTTTTTTTTTCGGTTTCCCGAACCGCGGCGTTCGAATGGGTTCGCGCGCGAGGTTTGATTTTACGCGCGAAAACGCGGCACGTGTGTGGATTTGTGTTGAATTTGTACTTTGAGAATTTTTATGCAAACTAGTAATTGTTTAAGCCGATTTTATAAAACTGTAGTTAGGTGAAGATGTGTTTCCCCTTTTGAACATTTTAATGAGCAGAGAATATTTTTTCCATTTATCAGATTCGCAGTTTAATTACAACGTTTATTGTAACGACTAAATAATAAATGTTCTATTGCCTCTGTGTACGTGTACACCTTTGTTCGTCTCGTGTATTTTCATATTTTGCAGATTTCATTTGAATATTTCGACATATCCCAAGAGCGCACGAACATCCGCTCCATCTAGTAATTACTGTGCATTAAGCTTAACAAACCATGTATAATTGTCTGTTTTCCAAGTTGCCCGATGTTTCCCCGGTATAGTGAGCGTCTCAGGAAACACGTCGCCATTAAAGGTTACTTGACAGTGGATCGCGGTGGTGATTTTGCATGTAAATAGGAGAATCATATGCATAAATATACGACGGTGTGCGAACACTTCCGGTCAGACAGATTGCACGGTTTTATATTCCAAACAATTTTAATCACAAGCTGAAAACTAATAAAAAAAAAATAAAAAAACTAATAAACAAAGATCGCAAACTCTATTGAACTTGAAAAATGTTTTAAAAGGAAAAAAGTGATAGAACAGAAAATATGCTGTTGTGAATAAATAACTGAACACCTTAATTTAATTTACCAATATAGAATGGTACTAAATAGAATCGAAATTTTTTTTTTGAAATGTAGCGCCTCCGGATTGCGTTATTAATATTGTGTGTAATTATGTTTTCGAATTTAGCACGTTTTGCTTCAGTGCCCCGACTGCTCGTATTTCAGTCGCATAAATACGCCGCAGTGTAATGTTTTTGCCAGTGATGGAACAAGTACAGTGAATTCATAAAACGGCGGGGGGTGCTGACAGCGCGTTTGTATGCCGGCGATCTAGATCTCAGGGGTGAGATCGAACGAGTGATTTTCGAGGTTCCGGGGAACTTACGAGAGGGTGGCAAAATCTAGTTCCAGGGCAGGACAGTGTCTGACGTTTCAGCAATCTAGGTGGACAGGGTTGAATTTATGTTTTTTCGACTCTTGTTACTTTCTCTGCTTCGGCTACAACAGCATTTGGTAATAAAATTTGTAGCATCAGTTCTTCTTTCACGTCATTGATATATTTTTAATCGACACCCTGTACATTCTTTTCGATATTCGTTTAGAGCGTCGAAAAACGAATCCAACGAGTATAATGAGCATACCATTACGATCATTCGATCTCGAGATATTTGTATCTGTAAAGTATTTTTTTAAATATTAAAAATTTTGAGACACGAATATCTCGAGATTGAATGATCGTAACGGTATGGTCATTATACTCGTTGGATGCGTCTTTTCACGCTCTGTAATAATATCGGAGAATGACTATAAAATTTCAATGTCGAAATACCAGTGACTTTGATTGGACAGTAATTTTTATCGAATAGTGATCTTTGTTGAACATTGACCATCGAACATCGAGTATCGACCATAGCCATCAGTAATCGTATCATCGATAGTCCGGTTGCAGACGGTCGGACAAATGGCTGGATAATTCATATCCGTTCGATTCCGCGCGGCGTGTGCGTTGCGCCTTTCATCGGGATCCATGCAGCAGCGTCGAAACAGATCGGAGATATGGACAAAGGCATCCGTTCTGTTACGTTCTGTTGGCTACATTTTAGGTCACCGATGTCACTAGCCGGGCGTTGCGAATGACGCTCATTGTTTCGCGGTGAACGGTGTTTACGAAATGTAGGCTGCGCTATCTGCGAAAGATAATCGAGCTTCGTTTCCCTCCGAGGGCGCCGCGCCGCGCAGAAGAGATCGATACAGAACGCGATCGAGATTAGTGAACCGTGATATAAGAACACGGCTGTACTACTCTCCGCGACTCCGCTTCTCGCGCCGACACGCCGATCCAATGGAATGCTATTGAAATGATGCTTATTGATGAAGCTCGGTTCCCATGACTGCCACGCCGATATCCCATTGTTTTTTTCTGCTCTTTCACTGGTTTTCTATCGTTTCCTCTCTTTCACAAAAGTGCCCCACTGATGTACCCGAAAGAGAATGTCAAATGCCACGGAAATTTAGGGGCAAATAGCTGCACAATTTTGGGATCTACCTCCTTGTTGCACGGTATTCTGGAAATGCCGTTTCGGTAGAACCCGACTTTATTTTACACGATTTTGTGTCGCACGAATTTATTTTACATGATTTTATTTAACACGATTATATTTTACACGATTTTATTTAAGTCGATCTTATTTTACTAGATTTTATTCAACACGATTTTATTCAGCTTGATCTTGTTTCACTAGATTTTATTTAGCACGATTTTATTTTGCACGAATTTTTATTTCACATGATTTTAACACGATTTTATTTAACACGGTTTTCACAGGATATGGTTTTATTTAGCAAGATTTTATTTAACACAGTTTCGATGGATCACGATTTCATGTAACACGATTTTATTTTACATGACTCTAACACGATTTTAACACCGCTTTACTTAACATGGTGTCGATAGAACACGATTTTATTTAACCGGTTTCTACATATACAACACGATGTTAGTTATTACCATCCCATCCACCATGCGTCGTTCAGAAGCGAAATTTCCCGAGGACAGATCGGCGGTCGCGTTTTTTCCCCGGCCCGTTTCCCGAAGATTGATTCTAAAGATCCGCCACCAAATAAAAGAAAACTCGTTACGGAACGTCGGAAGGGAACGGCAAAAACAAAGAGAGAGAGAGAGAGAGGTAGAACGTGGAAATAGCCGTCGAGGGTATTCGGGGTGGGGGGTGGGCAGAAGCCCGGCGTTGTTTCGCGTCGAGATCGACGCGCGGCTCCAATATTTTCTCGTTAGAAGTTTTCAACGTTCTATTAATTACAAGCTATCGTTTCCCGATCGTGACGAGGCGCGGAGTTTTCGTCTGGCGGGCATCGGCCGTCGGGCGTCGTTAATTCCGAGCGGCGCGACTCTCTCCCTCTCTCTCTCTCTCTGTTTTCGAGCCGGCTCGTTGATTCGGCCATTTTTCACGCATGCCCGCGTCCTTTTCCGGCAACGTGGCCGTTTCCAGCCACGGTCGGCATCTACAGAGTGGTTCCGATCCGATGGTGCAACCGGAAGAGAAACCTGGAAATTTAGTCCTAGGAGGCCTCTTGGTCAGGATTTCACTGATGCTCTCCTGGATATGGAGATTTTAGGATCGAAGTGTTTCTTACAGACGTATTCGTCACAGTCTCCCGTTTCCAACGATACCAAACACGACACCATTCGGTTCATTTTCATCCGGTTAATCCACGATTTAGTAGAACCTCTCGTATCCGAACTATTGAAAGAGTTCGCAGAACAGTTGTTCAGTTACGAAATGGATTGATCAGAGGGAAGAAACTCGCTTAAAGCATTTAAATGTACTACTGCATTATTACCAAATAATGCAAACAATTTTTATTTTTCACAAAAATCCACAATCTATTAACACTAAACCTACCGAGTCTTAAAAGTAACTGGTACATGTTCCCTTATAAAAATGTCATGATTGATTTTAGTTAGACTTTGTGCAGCTCCTATTGTAATATGTGCTCTTCTAAAGATGTCTATATACAATCATTTCTTATGAAATTATTTTTATTACATCAATAACCGTAAAATAAAAAATATGGAAGCGGTCATTTTGACCGGTGATGGTAGGTTTAGTGTCTACGTCTACAATGAGTCCTACCGTATATGAAGACGCTAATGGAGAAACAGATATCGGTTCGGATAATCGAGGCTGCACAAAATTGTGTACTACTCTAGCAAACAAGCTCCGAACTGTGGCGTGTTTGGGCTCGTTTGAATCAGAGAATTGTGACGAATAGTTTACGGCAAGTTTCGTTGAGGAATTAGTGATAACAAGAAAGTTCTACCAGGTTTTGTCTCACTTAGGGCTGTCTCGGAGGACATCACAGCAGTTCTAGCTGCAGAATCGTCGCGTTCGCGGCTCAAGGTACCACCAGATCGGAAACGGCCTGTACCCAGTAGGCAGCAGCAACGATATCGCGTGCCTATTTCCACGAAAAACCACTGATGAAGACGAACAGCCGCGAGCAACCGGCAATGCGATAGACCGTGAACAGCCGATAACGCCTGCCGCCTCGTTGCTTCTGTCACGCACTTGCGCACGTACTCGCGTAATTATGATTAAGAACCGTTGATAGATGGCTGGAGCATTTTCTCCTGACCGGCCAATCAACGTTGCTACATAACAAGTTCGTATATATAGAACTTTCTACGTGATTACGGCCGGTAATCGTCATCTGACTAATTATATCGATCACGACACGGTTTGTTGATTTCGGTGACCTTGATGTGGGTCGCGAAGGTTAATGCTCCGAGCGACTTCGCTTTCCAAGTTACATTTTTAAAATATCGCGTACAAACACTATGCCCTGGTCTCCAACCGTTAGTACATGGAGAAGAATAGCGAATTAGGAAAACGTCAACATTAATTTACTTACATAACTTTTTTATTCCTAATGCTATCTTGACTAAAGTTGCGCCAGCACATTCCTGACACCTTCTCGGTTAAAAAGAGCCCAAACACGACACTATACGGGTCACCCTTACTCCCGTAATCCTCGATATAGTAGAACCTCTCTTATCCGAACTCGTGGAAAAGTCGGATTTTCGTTTCGTAGAAAAGTTATTCGACTAAAGTTGTACAGTAGATCGTGTTCCATGAAAAAAAGGATTTAGATGGTGGATAGATCACCAGAAATCAAAGGGAACATTTGAAATAGACATGGAAAAAGAATATAAATTCTTTTCCCGAACCATGCGCAGGGGATCCACGTCAAAACAGAGTAGAGTAGCTCTATTTCTCCGAAAGAAAAAGGTGGATGGCTTGTTCGTCTCTATTTTTGTTTAGTTTGAGGGCCGGCGACACACCGGGAATATTTATAGCACGCATAACATTATATTTCCGGTGAAAACAGTAGACGCGAGGGCGGCCCGCGCATATTTCAAAGGGAAAGTAAGATGTATAGACGCTTTTAAATTGAAAGGAATCGTCCGTTCGGGGATACACAAAAGCGATGGTTATTGTAAAATCGTTCGCGATGCTTATGTTTCTGCGCGACGGCTACTCGGACCACCGAAAATGTTCTGTACTATATATGCGGGGGCTTGGATTAATCAGGGACGAATTTATGGTCCCGCCGCCTTTATTGTTCGCTGCATGAAAGCTGGAATATATATGGTCCGCTGGTGACGCGCCCTTATTTATAAACGACATTTATTATTATTTTTTCCAACACAATTCTTTCCCGTTTTATTCAATCCGATCGATTCGGTCGGGGAATAAAAGGCGAAATGTAATATTGTTTCTGAGTATAGTAAATGTTGGAAAAACGAGTGGAAACGAGCCGTGTATTGTACGGTTTAAAAGTATTAG
Source organism: Lasioglossum malachurum (assembly GCA_028455605.1). NCBI lineage: Eukaryota > Metazoa > Arthropoda > Insecta > Hymenoptera > Halictidae > Lasioglossum > Lasioglossum malachurum. The sequence continues at coordinate 7,171,926 of CM052315.1, forward strand.
CGCGTTGCCCATTTTTTAAAAAATCATTTCTACCGGTGATTTCGAAAGTGGTGTAAATTAAAATTCCAAATTGTTCTTGTGCGTTTCGTCAATTGATTTCACTAATAATTATAATAATTATATAACCCGAACACACGAAAAAAGTTTAAGGTTTTTGATTTTTCACGACCAGAGGATATTCTGGGTACCTGGCTATCCGACATCTGTCAGATTTTTTCCGAGAAATTTCCCTTATGATTAAATAGAGTAATATTTTTTTATGGTGTCCGATATTTCACCACCAGGATGTTCCACTTAAAAATCTGAATTAATTACAGTACTGGATGTCTGACATCTGTTACATTTTTTCCAGAACTTTCGCTTAGAACTAGATAGGGTAAACAGGTCGTAAACTGAAATTTCCATTTCACCCCATAACTACCCTCCCGTTTGAGACACAAGGTTATCAGCAGCTGTACTTTATTTTTATAATTGTGACTCGAACCGCTTTCGTGATAACCATTTATTAATACCGGTCACCGCGTGCGTACGAAAAGAATCGCGAGCGAAGCAACGAAAATCAAGAGACAAGAGACCAAGGAAGCTGGAAGACGGTCGCTCGACAACCGAGTTAGTTAACGGATCGAAGATAAAGGTCGTTTCCGGTCCGCGGTTCGTTCGCCGACGCAGAGTGCGTGTGTGTGAGTGTGTGCCGTGGCCGTTCTCGGGGGTTGTAAGTTCACGTATCAGCCGTTCCGGCTGCAAGTTTCATGCCGCAGCAGCATTACGTGACACAAAGTCCCGGTCTCGTATTACGAGCGTTGTGGGGTTCGAAAAGGTGGGGGTGGGTCGCTTGCGGGCTTATAACAGGGTACGCGTGTCCCGTCAGGCCACCCGTTGCACATTGTGCCACCTTAGACGCGGTCACGTCGGCGACGGAGGCGACGGCTACGTTATAGTTCGAGCACCAGGGACAAAAGCACCGAAGGATGGCTTCGCGTTTTCGAAACTTCTCCCGGAGCCCGAAACGAGTCCGAAAACCGCGGGGCCAGATTCCGGTAATTTTATGCCGGATAGATCGTCTACCTTTTCTGCCTTCACCCCCCCCTCCCATCTGCCCCCCTTTTAGAATTTTTAAACGAATTAGCCGGGGCCCCGCTCGAATTTCCAGGCGCCCTTCAAACGGTGCCGATTTATTGTCCGGGCCCATTATCCAATTGTTGGCGACGCCGATCTCTTCATTGTCCGCGGACGCCACTGCGAGAGCCCAGGGGTGCCAAAACCTTTGTAACCCGACGGATGAATGGCCGCAGGACTGACCTAACCAATTGGCATGTTCGATTCTTCGATGTTTCTGCGTCGATTCCTCGGGGCATTGCGCCATTCTTCCGGGGATTAACGCTTTGTGCTAGGACGGGGTGGGATAAATGGCTCGTTTAGGCTAGCGAGGTATACGTCGCTGCTAGAATTACAGGTATCACTTGTAGTTTCGAGATCGCCGAGAGAGTCGAACTGGCTTCGCTGCGACATCTTTTCACCAAGTTCTTTATTCACTGGGTGAGTAGCACTTCCTCCGGTTGCCATTTTTCTTGTTGAGAAATCGAACGCTGGCTGTCGCGAGCAGGAGCTACCGTGGTTAGATTGTGTCGGATTACCAGGTAACGTATTTGAAGTATTTATTTAGAGAAGTGTCCTCCTCAACGATTTTGGCGAGCTTTGAATGTGTCGCCAAGGTCATCGTTCTGAACAATTTTAAACAATCTAACGAATTATAAATGGAAATCATGAAGAATTGCTATTTTTACCACTTTCGATCGCTTACACAATTCGTAATTAACCAATTTCAATGAAATTTTCAGAACGTATACAGGGTGAGTCACCTAACGTTGCCACCCCGAATACCTTTGTTGTCTAAAAATGATAATTTTCGAACTTCTTTTATTGCAATGTATAGCCAATCGAAAACTGATCGACTTATGTTTAAAATATTTTTTGTCAGATTATCGCAAGTAAATGAAAAGGCCACCTTCATATTTTTTAAATGGTACTTCAAGGTCATCCGAAGGTCAAACTAGGTCGGAATAGATGGAAAAATTTAATATAAATTTAAATAAAATCATTACAATATATAGAGTGTGTGACTATAAAAATAAAAGCGTGGAGCGCCCAGAAATAAATTATTTTCTTCTTTTTAGTGCATTTTAATATAAGCGTGGTTTTGAAAAGTTTTTTTTTATATATTTTTCTTCCTCTCATTGTGAATTAAGTAATTCATTGTTAATTCGGGAGCTTCAATATTATTGTCAACCTACATTGACAGTATTAATGATCGTCTAGGAGCCCCTTACAGAGAAATTGAAGTCGTTCGTTCCATTCATAAAAGAGTTGTTCCGACTTAAAGTGTGTGCGATCAATTACGTGGGTAACACTGTGTACTATGAAAAGTTGTTCAGAATGAGGACCTTGACAACGTATGTCAAGGTCATCGGTGAGGATCAAACTGAAATTTCGAGCCCGGTTTCTCCTAAGGCGACCCCTAACTTGAGTTTTGAACTATGCCGGAGCGTACCGGGAAGGTAAATCCGAAATTCCGATGACGCGAGCCTCTCTATTGAAGCATCCTGTACAGCGCTAGTCCATTTGCGTGGCGATTATCGTTGGGCACGGACAGTTCGAGCGTAATCAGAGACGAACCGCAGCCCTTCGGTCACTTCGCGTCTTACGTACATCGAAGGTAACGTCTTGATTCGGAGCGGCCACGTGGGCCGCGATTAAACGACGTACACCAGGGCCCAGGGAACTGGTTATCCAACTAATTGGATGGTACGTACCGCCTCCATCTTCTGCCGTCGGTGAGCGGATAGCCGGCGTGAGAATTAATCCGTTTCTCTCCTCGTTCTCTTTACGCACCAATAAAGGGACGGGCGTACTTTCATTAACTCCCTATATCCGAAATTGCTTCCACCGGATAACCGTGGAATTTCTTCTCAGCCAGATCCACCGTGCCATCCTCGAAATTATCTATTAGCGAGCTTCTGCTCCCATGAATCCTCCGTTCTCCGCCATCGGATCGCTACCCCTATCGAACCGTGGTGTTAACGGCCTTAACGACCATTAGTTCCGTGGCATTGTGCTGTAACCTTGCTGTATTCCATCGTAAGCAAAGATTGCTCAAAGCCGAAGTTTTTTTGGAAACATTACTTACGTAACTATATAGAACTGTATATTTTTATTCAGGTGAGTTTGTTACTCATTTCATGGCGACTCTATCGATATATAATATGTTTATCTTTCGGGGTCATCATTTTATTGCCATAACTTTTTTGTTCTTAAAGATATTCTTATGATATTTTCACAAAAATATCCGCGACATTACCCCGATTAAAATGAGCCTAAACACGGTACAATTCGGGATAGAATTACTCGTTAAATACACAATTTAGTGGAACCTCGATTATCCGAACCGTTCAGACACTTGTCTACCGAATCGTGAATTACTCGGCAGATATACGTTGGAAGTGGTTGTGCTTGGGCTCGATTTAACCCAGAAAGAGTCAGAAAACAAATTACTGTTTCGCGTGGAATAATAGAAATGAAATGGAGGAAGTTTCTCTTTTTCTAACAGCTCTTTTCTAAACACGTTGATCCGAGTCCAAATAAGCTCGTAAACCGAAGTTTTATGAAAATGGAATTTATATCGTTCCGGTATCTAACGACAGGCCGCATGTTCTCATTCGTAGCAGAAGGGATGACTTATTCAGAAGCAATTCGGGATTAGAGGTGTCCCAACGAACGGGACACGCCGATGAATAAATAATCCATGAGTCAGGGGTCCCCAGATCCCGACAGTGATCCCGGGGTTTTGAACTCCGGGGACCCAGTTCGTAACGGTGTGTGCGGGGGAGAGTGCGTTGGACCCGCGGCTCGGCTCGGCGCGGCGGCGCGCAGGGGCGTAGGAAATTGCCATAAAAGACTATTTCATAAATTCAAGCAAGTAATCGAGACAAGTTCAGACGGCCGGCGCGATGCGCCGAGACGAGGATGAGACCGAGGCGCGGGTGTTTCAGGGACACGTACGCGTGGGTCGGACCGGAACTCGCATGATTCACGTCACGGAGGAGCCGTGAGACCCGCGGAATACCGGCTCCGTTTCTCTGGACCGTATTCGTGCCCGTTCTTCTGCGCCCCCCGTCTTTTTAACACGTCCGCTGCCGAACCCACCCACGGAAATCACGCGAAATCGAAGCAGCGAGCTCGATCTCCAACGAAGCCACCGCCCATTTACGGTAATATTCCGATATCTCTGCAAAGAGTTCGGCTCCGAAATATAATTTGTATTATCCACAGACGTTAATCGTTGATCTCCGAACGCTAGCATCGACGAGGACAGCTAGAAAACAAATTTTGATAACACAGTGTCAGCGGTACGATAATAATTTATTGATAAATCTGTTTTGTTTATAATTATTTCTTTATGGAAGTTCTAGTAAGATGTGCGTGAGGTTTTTCTGATTAAAATGAGCCCAAACACGATATAGTTTGGACCACATTTTCGGCTTTAATACACGATTTAGTGGAATCTCGATTATCCGAACCGTTCAGTCACCTACCCACTGAATCGTGATTTACTCTGCAAGCATACGTCGCACGAGGTCGCGCTTGGACTCGTTTTAACCGGAAAAGCGTCGCGGATAATGTAAAATAAAAATAGGATTTTTACCGTTCCAGTATCCGAACTAATCAGTGGCACGAACAAATTCGTTCAACTTGATGTACGCATTCCAAGACGATTACGCTCCGGTGTTTCAGGAAGCAGGCCCATCGAGGAACTCTCGTTCCTCAGCTTCGGATTCCGATACGTCCGGCAACGTCCTACGTATCTGCCTATCCGCTTATAATTTCAGCGGGACTTTTTCCCGGGCTGAAACGTATCCGCGACTACGTATCTCGTTCCCTCTTACATCAGCGCACGTCGTCCCGAAAGAGAAGACAATGGCGCGTGGGTCGAGGCGATGTATCGAGGCGTAGCCGAGTTCGTAGATACAGTGTGGGACAAAATAATAGCAATAAACCTCGAGGAATTCTTTATTTCCGCGGCTCTAAACTAGGCGGAATAATTATTTCCGATGTACGATTTTCTTATTAGCTTCGCGCCGACGCCATTGTCTCGGAATTTCGCGGCCATTTTTAATACTGTACCATCATGAGTCACGAGACTGCATAATTCGCGTCACTCCTGCAAATCGACAAATTTCATAACGAGGCAGGTTTGTATTAATGAGAATTTATTTTTTCTTTCTTAATATGTTTAATTGGTTGAAAATAATATAATAGTTTTTTTAAATGTTTTTAATCTTTTAAATTACACTTAAATATATTCTTTAACCCCTTGCCGTACCTTATCCCGAAAAATGTCGTATAAGAGAAAAGAAAATTTATATTCTTAAATTAAATATGGATTACGAACAAGTCAAATTTTATTTCATCAAAAAAGGAACACATAACATTCACATTTGTTAGACTTCGTTGAAATCTTCACGACGAGTCTGACCCGTTAAAATACGGCGAGGGGTCAAATAATTTATATCGATAATGTGCCCGGTATTGGGGGTCGTGTGGATTAGTGTAGAACGAGAAACAGCGTTATCCCCATCGCTAGACGGAACGCGATCCCGCCGTGACGTAAGACGAGGGCCCGGGTACTTAACGATCGGTGCCATTGCACGTTAAAACGATTACTTCCGGCGCGGAGGTGGAGAGATACATCGTGGAGGCTCCTCCACTCTACTCCTAGCCCCGTGAGCTTTGTCCAGGCTGTACTACGTGCTTACGAGCCGTCCAAGAGCATCCTGGTGCCGTGGACGTGTCCCCCAAGGCGAATATATTCGAAAGCTGTGCTCGTAATGCCCGGGAATGGCCGGTTTCGGGGGCCGATATACTCGTCAGCGGCCGCGCTTTTGTCCCCTCACCTGTGTTAGGTCCTGGGGCTTGCACGCTCGTTAAACTTACCTGTCTTTCGTAGCTTTAAACTTCCGAGGCTCTGCGGCCCGGCTGAGTTGCGGCACGGCGGATAACGTGCGACTTACCGTACCACTATCACGCCAAAACTCGACGAAACCTCCGTTTATACCGGGTTTCGTTTGAAATGCAGCAGCAATTATTCGCCACCCTGTAGCTGGCCTCAAAATACGATTGCTCGAATCCGTTGATGTATAATATTACGACTGGACTGCGGATCTACACGCGTTCGTAGCAAAATTGAGTAGATGAAATTCAAAATTGATGTAAAATTTTAAAAATTGAAGATGTTGATATACGATTCCTCCTCTATTAGAATTAAAGATCCGCAGTCTCTAATTATGACCTCCGGTGGCCATCTAGAGCCACTATTAGCCGTTTAAAACGGATCCCCGATAAACATTCTCGGAGTCGTTCGTCATTTTTATTACACAACTTCCTTGTTTACAGTGATTTCTTCGCGGAATTTCCACCATCGCATGCGCGACATTTTCCCGATTAAAACGAGCACAAGCACGATACAGTTCTGATCATGATTACCATTGTAATTCACGATTTAGTAGAGCCTCGACTATCCGAACCGTTCAGTTAGCCGCCCACTGAATCGTGATTTACTCCACAAATATACGTCGTACAATGTCGTGCTTGGGCTCGTTTTAATCGGAAAAGTGTGGCGGTTGTGCTAGTGGGAGGTTCACAAAGAAACGATAACGAACAAAAGAGTTCCAACAACATTTTCACTGGCCTTAATGCGTAAGTCAATTTTTTGGCTAATAGAGCGTTTCATGGCTGTAATTCGCGAACGCGACGATTAGGCGAACGTCGCGGCTTAAAGTTTTGAGGAGGGTGGAAGCCACTAAAATGGTAGCGAGGTGTGTGTGCGCAAACGGAATCGGGGGATGGCTCAGAGAGAGCGTGAGAGGGGAGAGAACGTAAACCCCGCGTCTACTGCTTATCGTCGGGAACGTGAGATTTTACCGAGATTACACAGTCGGATACGGTACAGGAAACCGTCGTCGACGAACTGCTGCATTGCCAATCGTAACATCTAACGACTTGGACGTTTAGATGCCCGGAATATCGAACCCGGCCCAATCTGACAGACACAGCCGCATCTATCCTCCGCAGCTGACTGATTTTCCGGGGGATCCTGTAAATCCTTGCTGTCCAGAGTTGCTCCCAGGACGCGAAGTCGATCCCAGCCTTCTCTCTCTCTCTCTCTCTCTCTCTCTCTCTCTCTCTCTCTCTCTCTCTCCCTCCCTCTCTCTCTCCCTCTACGGATCTCTGACGGATACCATCACCGGGGAACGTACCTCGCCATCGTATTCTATTATCCGTCCCGCGCTATCCTTGATAGAATGCGGCTAGTCCGCTGCAATTATTTATACCGGGTGTCCACGCAGACACCTTCCACCGATCCCCTTTTATGCATTCTGGACGATAGCGAATGGATCCAAGACAAAACTAACAGTCTACTGGAAGATAACATTGAAGTCGAGTCTCAAGGTCTTTGTACTAAGAATTATTTTTAAAGAAAATATGATTTTAAATAAGATATACAATTTTGAAAATGAAATATTTCTATTTTTTAACAATCTGAACCTCAAAATAGAATATTTTTATTTCAATAATTTGATCCACAAAATATAAAATATTTATATTTTAATAACCAGGAACACGAAATAACTAACTTTGTTTTAATTCATATTTGTGGAGAAGCTATATTTGTTTTAATGAAAAAATAGGACAATTAAATAAATACAGGAAGAACCAAAAACATATACGAACCCGTTTTAGAGGGTTAATTCCACCAGCTGTACAGGGTGTTTCAAAGTTATATGTCGGCACCGCTATAGCGAGATTGTGCATCTCTAGATTTGTTAAAAAAATGGACTGTGACCTCCATACTTTTTTTCAAGGTCGACAATTTTTTAAAATTTAATTTTGGAATACCCTGGACAATCTCGGCTGAGAAAGCTATTATACCGACGGTGTAACCACTTCGTGGACTCTCACGGTTTATTTCAAGCGTATACAAATAGTCGAAATACAAGGTGGAATTACAATAAAGTTCCGGGAATAACTTGGAGGGCTGACAGAACCGTTGGCCGAAGTCCTCGCAGCGCTTGACCATCCAGGAATGATCCCCCAAAATAATCCTCTAAGACAATATATGCGTTCCAGTATTTTGATTGGGGGGGAGAACAAACTTATGGTTTAGTCGTCCTAACGGATACGGTATGCGCAGAATTCAAATTTTGACCCTTAGCGAGCCCGGGTTTCGCATAGTGGTCGTGCAACGAAAGTTATTTTAGAAATTCGATTAACTGGGACCGCGACGATACATTGCTGCGTGTGAAATTGTTTACAGATTCTTAATACTTGATACCCCTCTGTTACGTCTTGAAAAATGTTCACCTATTCGGTCATATTAAATAATAATGTGGTAAGGTAAAGAAATAGAAAAATACGTTCAGATATGTATAATAACGTGACGTTGACCTTGATCTGAAGGTAAAATTTTAATTTTCGAAGATCAAGATCATTTCAAGGTCATGTTATTATACATATCTGAATGTATTTTCCGATCAGTCCGATCATCAAAAAACATTCTCCTTCTAATTTCCTAATTCCTAATTCTAAGTTCCTCCACAATTGGAGGAGATATTTAGGTGGCCGTTTTTAGGTGGACCACCCTGTATATTTATATTATATTATTATATATATATCTTATACTATATAATATATTTGTAATTATATTATACATTTATACATATATTCACGCAGAAAATTTTTCTTAACTGGTCAACAATTGGTGCTTTTGCCTTAGCTCCGTACCAATAATCACCGGGTGAAATTCCTCCAAAGCTAGCCCAAATCAGAGACACCCCCAACTTCTCCCAATTGTTCCACGGACCGCTAGAGGGTTAACAATGTCCCAATGTTGTAGACTGCGTGGGGGTGTGTCTGTGTGTTTCTGCGTGTGCCTCTAGCCGCGAACAAAGTGGGCATAAATGCACGGCTGGACCGTCTGCAGGTTCGTTATGTTGCGCGGAACACTCGGAGCGGGTCGTTTCGCGTGGGTGGGGGGTTTGGCGCGTGTACCCGCTCCGCTCTACACGTGTACCCATTACCGAACGGTCGGTCGGCGAGCACACCGGCGCGGCATTCCGACTGCATTCCACGACTCGACTCCCCCCTTACTACCCCCACTCTGATATCTGCCGCACCCCCTCGCTATCATCCGCCGAACTTTTCCCCCACACCGGGTACCACTTGCAGGGGAGGCCCCAGTCACATTGTAAGTAATTCATATGACAGCTATTAACGCAAAGTGTACTTTACGAATTTTTAAATTATGATTTGTTTTTATTTATTCATTTAGAGTTTGTTTTAAAAATTCGCAGTCTACTCGGTAATCACTTACTAATTTTCGAAGCTCTTTATTTGTAGACTTTATACTTAGGCTTCCAAAACAACAAAGATATTTGAGGTGACGACGTTAGGTGACTCACCCTGTATAAAACAGAGAAAAATTAGAAAAATCTAAAAATGGTGTTATGTTGTTTTGAGGTGGAAAAACTATTAGGGGATGAAATGAATTTTTATTTAACTTCCTGCTGCCCACAATCGCTGCTGAACATTTTCATTTTGCATAAAGATACGCAGTCTAGTTATAACATATTTGACATGTAATTTGTAAAAAGTATAGTTTAAAAAAAAAAATATGGACTAATATATATTATAGGTTAATATATAGTAGACTTTTGTGTAATCTTTAATAATTTTTCGAATTATTTTCTGTTTAATCGTGGTCCAAAGTCAAATTGTTACTTTCGTCCCTGATCTCCCCTACTTCTCCCATGTACTCTTGTCACCCCCTCTCTAGTTTCCCCTCCCACTCCCCTTGCTTCATGTATTTCCACGACCAGCTCCTTCGATCCCGAGATCCTCTTACAAGATCCCATTGCAGCCTCTACTGATTCCTTTCCGCAACACTCCTCAGCCTTGGCCATCCTCCTTGCTCTCGTAATCCTACCAGCTATCTCTCTCTTTCTCTTTTTCGCTTTCTCTTTTCAGTCTCTTGATCTTCTTCCACTTCTTTCCCTTAAGCTCTGCTCCCGCCCCGTTCTGTAATCTTCCTCTGTTCGCGGGTCTTACGCCGACACTTGTCGGCGCGATGGACCTTCCGCCTTTCTTTTCTGCCTCTTTGCGCCGACAACTACTCCCAGCCCGCTCGCCGAGGGCTCTAGCTACGCTTCCGAGTCGATTCGGTCCTTTGGTAATGAGTAGACCAAGGATTTTAGGCGTTTCAGACGGAAATTTCTGTGGGTCTCATTGAGATGGCCACCAGTTTCTTAAATGGTGACGTATAAGTGTTTTGGTCTTATAGATTTTTCACGAAGTTCCAACATATTGGTTATTTATGGACAGCGTTGTTTTGTTTGTAACTATTCCTTTATAAAAGTTCTGCCAGGATATTCCTGACATTTTCCCGATTAAAATGACACCCCACACGGTACAGTTTGGATCATGCTCGCTTCTTTAATCCACGATTCAGTAGAACCTCAACTATCCGAACACTCCAGTAGTACATATATCGAGGATTAAATGAGTAAGTATGATCAAAATTGTGCCATGTGGGGTATCATTTTAATCAGAAGAGTGTCAGGAATATGTTGGTACAAGTTTCACAAAAGAATAATTTGAAAAAACATAGTTTCATCATTAGATTTGTTTTCGGAAAAATCATTTTGGAAGTTTGTAAGGCGTGCGTGCCAGGGAATAGGTATTGGCTAACGTGTCTGTTCACGGCTGGTTGGTTCTACGTCTTGTGTACACGAATGTGTGCTCGATTCATTTTGGAAGTCAATTTTCTGGAAAACAAAGCTTCCTGCCCGACAATAAAATTTTGTTCTACACTTTTGATTGATTTCTTTTGTGTACAGTGAGTTCATTCCGTCCCGTCTCAGTCCTGTTGTGAGCATTAGAACACCCTGTACGACCAATGGAAAAATTTACAATATTCGTTCGAGACGCGCAACATCGATCTACACAGTGTGAAAAGAAAATTAGCCTTAAATCTAAATCTTATAAAATCAGTAGTTCACTGTATATTGTACACTCTTGGTGGACGAAAAAAAAAAAAAGAAAGGAATTTCACTGCACCTATATCTTGTAACGCAGAAAGCTTTCTTTTCTTACACAGAAAGGATCTTAGCCGGAACAGTCTACTTTTCATACAAATGTTTTTACCTCTCGCAAACTGTTCCCAGCGGCGCAGCAATCGCCCAAACGGCGCTATCGACTTTAAGAGCTGATTGTGCCCCTTCGGCTTGAATTTCCGCAGAAAAGAAATATAATTCTCCGACGCCATAAACTCTCATTAAATTCCAAATTTTGCTTTGGGGACTCTGCTTATATATACAAACACTGTGCAGAATCGTGATATACAGGGTGTGACGGTTGATTTTGTATTTTTGTTTTGATATTCGCGTAGAGCATTAAAAGACGAATCCAACGAGTACCATGATCATACTTTTCTGATCATTCCTTGTCCACATACTTTAATATTTTTTTATGGGCAACTTTATACTTTTTCTTCGATACTGTTATAGGGCGTGAAGAGACGAGTCGAGTGAATATAATGAACATGTAATTATGATCATTTGATCTCTAGATATGTGTTCGAAAGCGTCCAATTTTTTAAAAAATTTTCTGACAAATATCTTCAGATTGAATGATCGCAAAGGCATGGTCATGGTACTAGTTGGACTCGTCTTTTCAAGCTCTATAAGAATGTCAAATGAAAAAGACATACTACCATATGAAAAATTATCTCTGATACTTTTAATATGGTGCAATTTTGTCCTGAACATATTTTTTTGTGGAACTAAAACTGGTGGAGGTGTTTGGCTGTTCTTATTTAATTTTCGCACCCAGTATAAGGCGAGGTTCCGTCGCGAACGTCGCCCAGCGAAAATCGGAGCGGACAGTTATGCAAATCGGCGGGCTACCTGTACGAAAAGTGCATAACCGCGGAAACGTTTCCGCCGTACGTCCAGCAGGGCTCCGGTCCTCCGGGAAATTGGCGAGGATCGAGGAAAGTGAGCCCCGAGGGCGCAACCGAGTAACTGACGCATTTCTCTTAAGCGGAAAACGGGCCCTCGATATTCGACTCTCGTGGCATCGATCGATACGACCACTTTTACAATCTCTTCCGACTACTTTTAAGTGGATTGGATAGGACGTTCGACGATCAACGTGCCCCGTAAAAAGAAACTCCTCATTTTCCACAGAAAGCGAATTTTTTCTAGCTCCCCGAATATCTATACCAAATGCGAATCTCAAACAATTATCGACCTCAATTCCGCCGATTTAAGATCGTTAACATTTTTATCGGCCATTCTACCAAGTACGTTATCATAATATTTTTTTTTCATTTTTTTTTTCATTTAATTGCGCGGTAAAAGTAAAGTGAATGATATTTACCATGTAGTTTGAAGTCTTAATTTCGCGTTCACGTGGAATAAATAAGTAAAAATATTCTTTCAGAGTATGATGATGTTTTTTCATTTAATTGCAGACTCTTTGTGGTAATTGTGGCAATGTTCATGTGGACTAAATAAATAAATATGTTCTTTCAGAGTATATGACCATATATTTGTACATAACGCAACAATATTGTATTTGCTAAATAAACCATCGGTTGAAAGCATAAATGAATAAATAAGGGAGACATTAATAATTGTTTTGTGCAACAGCTCGCCAGTGCCGGAAGAATGAAAAAGAGCGGGAAAAAAATCGAATTCCCGGGACCACAACTACTTCCGGTAACATTGTTCCGGTGTACTCTCGCATCCATCCGCAAACGAGGGAGAGATAGCCGACTTTCTAACGCGATTTGATATCGGGAAAATCTCCGCAGTGAATTGGTACGTGGTCGGAATACATGCGAGTCCTCGTAGGTTCGAAATCTATCGTCGATGCAAAAGATCGCGATTCTTCTAGGCCACCTCCTCCTCGCGGCACGTTCATTTCGAAAATTGCGATTTATTCCAAAGCAAACGAATTTCAAGGTTTGATCAGGGCGAATTCCGCAAGGGCGTTAACGCGAAAGTTGCAGGCTATGGTTCCACGTAATAAGACCGATTGCAAATTACAATATCGCTCGGTAGTAGGATCCAAGGCGGGACCTCAGGTCCAGCGAATTCCCGTGTAATTACGCGTTGCGGTCAACGAAACGTTTTCATTCGGGATCGCCAGGGCCGTCTGATCCTGTAGGTACCTTGAACAATAGGGCGAAATATTTCTCAACAAAATTTTGTACAAAATTTCCCCTCTATCTTGTTATTTTCGTCGAGTAACGCAAAACAAATTTTTATTGAACCAAAAATCTCATATCCAGATGTTCAAAATAAATTCTGTCTAGATTTTGGAAATCACTTAATTTTTAAACGATTGTTAATTGAGAATATGCCTCAGCAGTTTCGTTTCGATTTTCAGTGGCTGTGTTCCATAATTGGAGATAATGAAGTCAAAACATTGATGGTCTAGCTAGAATGCACTAGCTGCGTAAAATAAAAATGCAAAGACTAACAAAATTAATGTAAATACACAAATAAAATATTGTTAAATTTCAATCACGAATTAAACATATATAAATCTACTAACACATGATTCTGGATGGAATAAAAATAAAATAAAAATATTGAGCGCCCAACAGAATAAAATAAAAATTAATAGAATCGATAAATAGTCCCATGATTCAGCAGGTGCATTTTTATGTTAGCAGCTTAGTTGTATAGAAGAGAACGAAAAAATTCTGAGGCGAACGGATTAAAATAATTGCGTGAAGGACGTTATAAAAATGCCTGGGGTCCACGAACGCTATGATGCGGCTCTGAAGTATCGTCCATCTGTTCGGGGATCGTACACTAAAATTGCCCCTATAAAATCGTTTCTTAACTACAATGTAGCGTATAAATTGCACTTAACTTAAACCATACGCGCGCCTTTTAACATCGGGCCATGGTAATTCCAAGACGATCGTTTCCGAAGTTACAACTTTCTTCCGTCGTGTTTTTACTGTAGAAATTTCAAGAGGAGACTCCATCGAACTCGCCGCAACACTGCAGTCCAACGCGCGGCAAAAAGTAACATGGATAATTCGGTGAAAGATTCGAATGAATTTTAATGATCACTGTGTTACCAGATTATTTTAATGGTTAATAACGTTCCACAAAATGTTTTTCAAATTTGAACGATAAATAGCAAGGTGAATAGGTGAAATACAAAACCGTGAATACAGTATTTTCAACTTATTGTACTTGTCAGAACCAGGAATACGTTTTTATTTAATTTCTGTTTTTCACAATTGATTTTGCGCAATTTTTTTTTTTGTTACTGATAAAATTGCGTGGACCCTAATACATTATTTTTGACTATTTGAATTTGTCAAAAAAAGAGAAATACATTTTTATTAAATTTTTGTGTTCTTTAATTGATTCGGAACATTTCTATTTTTTATACAAATAGTTTAATATAATAAGAGGTCGTTGAATATTTATTTGGACGTTTCCTGCATTATGCACTGCAATAAATATTGTTTGAGTGGATAATATATTGAAAAAACGTTTGTATCAATTTTATAGTCAATCTAATATTCACTTGACTGTTATGTTTCGCAGACGAGACGCAACGGAGACCGGCGTTCGAATGAAACGTTTACTATAGGCTATCGAATTTTACTACTGGTTCAAAAAATAGCTATAGAACAGTTCTGCAGGTTGGTAACGTTTCAATGGTGAAAGCTTTTTTAGTTCCAAGGTATCGATCACGCGAACCGGAAAAGAGTGGTTTCGAGAGGATTGCTTTGAAACTTTTAACAATTTTTTCAATCTTTTTTCGAACTGTTCGGAAACCATAAACGACGATAAAATGTAACAAAAAGAAAATATGTTGCGGGTAAATGCGAGCGAATGAATAAAGTAGAGTCAGACTCGCTTTACAGCTTTTTGTATCCAGCAGAACATTTTCATTTCGAAAATGGCCCCATGAAACATTCAATGAATTATACTGTCAAATTGTTGGAAACCATTTCTATTGTGTTTATATCGTATACAAGACAATAGAATACTGTATACAGCTATGCATAAACATTTATATTAAAATATATAAGCTAAAATAGTACAAAATAGTTTCTAAATAAAGTACAACAAAACATAAATACATTATATGCGAGAGAATATACTATAAAGTTTTTTGTGCATGAACATTTATAATCATACTGAATCGTTTAGAATACAAGTTGCCTTTTAATAGGAAGCTAAATGGTCGAATTGAAGACAGAAGAAAAAAGATGGCCAGTTGATTCTCTTTCGCGTATCTCTTACTGGTTATTGGAAACGCTCTATCTGAATAATGAAATTGGCCATCTCTGCACTCCGGCAGTCCGTATAATCGCGATTTCGCCGCATTGTCCGGAATCGATATAATAATTTTTTCAGACACCGAATAAAATCTAGGTCGCATAAATCCGAGCCACATTTGCATTATTTAACTGCGTTCAATTGATATAAAGAACAAATTGTGGAAGTGGCCGATAAAGCAAATTATCTTAAGTGGACGCTGGATGCTTATGCGAATATAGATTTTCCATTATGCAATTTGTATAAATTTTAAAGTTTTAGTTTTTCCGATGGAATTTATCAGCTTCTGAGGACTTCAAATAAAGCCAGAAAAAATCACGCTTAGTAATAGGTTCATTTAGACTGTTAAAAAAGAAGTCGAAATTACGTGGGAAGATTAATAAAAAACTATCGATAATTTAGAGGACGTTGGTTGGGTTTTATAGATTACGTCAAATCAATTTTAACACACTAAACTTTCCACGGCCGATCGAAAATCCCCGGTTCCATATTTTTTATTTTACAACTATTAAAATTATACATACAGCTGCTTCTATGGGAAATAAAAAAATCAATTAATTTCTCTGTATTCCAGCACATACTATCATAATGGATTTTAGTGATTGGTAGGTTTAGTGTAAAAAAAAATGCTGGTAGTGCAGTGGTGGGGAGCGGGAAACCCATAGCCGCCGCTCTCACTGGAGAGGGGAATTCGCTCTCCGGGCTAGGTCAAAGCAAAGAGTATTATTGTTATTCACTCGTCACCCAACCTCGCGTGCGATCACAGGACATAGGGTAACTGTACCAATTACTTATTTTACCACGCTTGTATTAACTTGCCGTGTTGGTGTTGTATGCGTTAAATCTTTTAATCGAATTTTAAACCTCTTTCCATAGTCCAATCTTGCTGAAATTTTGTATATACACTTGCTTCCGATGACAATACAAGTAGAAAATGAAATATGTAAAAAAAACTTTCAAAAATCACGTTTATATTAAAATGCACTAAAAACGAGAAAATATAATTTTTCTCCTGGTTCTCCAAAAAATACCGAAAATCCAGTTAAATGATTAATAATATTTTTCTCCAAAATTTTAAGCAATTTGTTCGAAATTTCTTCTGTTATAAAATTAGTGTCGGAATAGATAGAAAAATCTAATGTAAATTTAAATGAAATCACATGACATTAGTGAGATTACAAAATAAAAGCGTGGAGCGCGCTAAACTATATTGACGTAATCTTCGTGGGTGCTCCACGCTTTTATTTTTACAGTCTCTCACTAATGTCATGATTTTATTTAAATTTATATTAAATTTTTCTATATATTATTCCGACTCTAATTTTATACCAGAAGAAATTTGAACTAATTGCTTAAAATTTTGTAGAAAAAATTATTTAACTGGATTCGATATTTTATGGAGAACCAGAAAAGAAATGATTTTCTCCTTTTTAAAAAGTTTTTTTTAATATATTTTTTACTATTATTATATACTGATTTATCATGAAATAATAATACGTGTAAGCATTTTATAGCAGAATAATCCTGAATACAAAGAACACATTTGCCGGTGGAAGAGGACACCACACAACCAAAGAAACTCTCTATCAAATCTCCTATTTTGACAAGTCTAATACAACAACCAACCCACGCAACACCTTAAAGAATACATTCTCACATCGACCCATGAAGAGCAGCCCTAAACCGTCTCCTTTTACAAGTCACGACCCGGCAGAACGAAAATGATTTGTCCCGACGCGACAAAAGAGGTAAGTGCTCATCCTCCGTTCGCAGGATCAGATTCCATTCGGAATTATTTAACTCTATCTCTCTTTCTCGCTCTGACTCGTTCTTTGGTGGCGAGGGCTCCTTTCCCCGGGAAAAGTATCGGTAAATTACTCGAGTCTCATAACGGGGGTGTTGGTGGGGAGACTTCTCTTTGTCTCGGCCCCTTTTTATCACTCTTCGGTTTCACGGGCTCGTGCGAATCGCGCGCTTGCAGTCGCCTCTCCCCAAACCCCTCTGCGGAATCTTTATTAAAATGCACAGAGGCTTGAAGGCCGGTCCCTCTCGACCTCTTTGCGGGCTTTTTCATGTCAGCCTGAATTCCGTCCGTCGTATCTCGCGCCTCTCGCTACCCGAAACTCATTATGCGATCTTCGCCACCCGTTTTCGAGTGGAGCCGCCGGGGTTGCGATGACCGTAATTCCGATTCGCGACCTTCTATCCGCTTTGCCACCTCACCGGGCCAACTTGACAAATTTCTAAACAAATGTCACACCGTGATACTCCATCCAACTTCACTTATATTCGTTTTGCAAGATTTCAAGGTGACGACTATTTTTTTTACACGCGACCTTATATTGTTTCTTCGATATCGTTATAGAGCATGACGAAACGAGTCGAATGAGTATAATGAACATACCCTTACGATCATTCGATCTACAGATATATATGTTTGAAAACGTCAAGTATTTTTCAAAAATCCTCAGGCAGAACTATCTCCAGATTGAATGATCGCAAAGGTATGGTCATGGTACTCGTTGAACTCGTCTTCTCATCCTCTGCAAGAATATCCGAAAATATATACTGGGTGTCGATTAAAAAACACAATACAACTACAATACAGAAATTAGACAATCAATAAATAAATGAATGGAAAGGGAAATTTTTGTCTAAATTGGTGTCTGCGGTATTTAAGCGTGCGCCATCTTTTTATCGCGGATAGCAATTTGCGCGACAGTGGTTCGACGGTGCTCGGTAAAATTGGTAGAGGACAAAACCGTGGAAAAGAAAAATCGAAGGGACGAGTTCTAAGGGAACGAGGAGGTAAGAAGGAGAAACGGGGAAATGGCAACGGGAAGACTCGTTGATAAGAATAGGATCGTCCGCGTGGGAATTACGCGAGCGTGTCTAGCCCCTGCTCGATAACGAGAGAACTATCCAAGGAGGTGGCCTGATAAAACGCTCCTGGGGAATGAGTCCCGCTTTTGCCTTTTAGAAATGCCGAATCGTCGAACAAAAGATATTTCATCGCATCCAGCCGCGGACGAGAATTCCAAAGCGACCCGCGCACACGTCTCCTACCGTAATCCGTCCACGTTCCGACGGCGATTACGCTAAAATTGTGGACGGTTGTTGAGACTTTCGAGATTTTGCGATAGAATCTCCTGGCTGTGTTTCATTGTTTCATTCGATATTTTGAACGATACTACGTGTAACAGTGACAGGATTCTTTTCACGAGATCTGAAGGTAATTAATATTTTTGAAAATAGAAACATACATTTCTTGTATATTCCTACAGAGCATGAAAAGACGAATCCAACAAATATAATGACCATACCGTTTTGATAATTCAAGTTCGAGATATTCGTATCTGAAAGATTTTTTTGAAAAATTTTTAGTGCTTTCGGACGCAAATATCTAGACATTTCGATCGAAACGGTATGGTCATTATACTCGTTGGATTCGTATTTTCATGCTCTAGAATCTAGAAGATTATCGACAAGAATATACAAGATGACGTTAAAAAAAATACTGATAATCTCGAAATTTATTAATAGAAATAATGTCGATGGACGCTTGAAAGAAATGTATTTCTAATGGTTTGAAACACTAACACTTTCTGTTACGAATAGCAGTTGATTTTCTTTGTTTTTGTAAACGATACTAGTATTTGGTTGAAACAAATTTTACACAAAGCTCGGAGGGCGCAGAAAGAGGAATAGTTTAGCGCAAACTCGCCGGCAGTGATTACCATTTTATCGAGCTACAAAAGGGCCGGAATCACCGCGCGATTCGTCGCAATTCAGCACGGTTCAGCGTGTAAAAGCGTGTCGTTTAAGCGGGATCGGTCGTCCATCGCATTCGCCCCTCGAAAACTCAAAGATAACACGGGTAATAGCAACGGGATCAGAGTGATAACCTCTCTATCCCCGATGCTTCAAAGCGTTACAGTTAGAAAATCGCTTTCGAGGTATGCTGAAGAATTCAGAAACCGTGTCGAGCCGTGTGATTTTTTTCCGGGTCGCTTCCAACCTCTTTTCGAGGGATGAGGGTGGATGAAAGTAGGCACAGCGATTCTCATTATCGACGTCTCGACAAGTGCCGGCTCGCCCTATCTGATCGGCAGTTTAAGCAAAGTGTCTGAGGTCACTGCTATTTTTTTCAAAAACTTTTGAATTCATTTACGAAACTTGATACTTGAGACTTGAGGCTTGAGACTGGAGGGTTGAGACTGGGGACTAAAGACTTGAGACTGGTGGCTTGAGACTTGAGACTTGAGACCCACATTGTTTGTGGGAGATTCATTTTTTAACAGATCTCCACCATAATTTTTATGCGTTCTGTCCGTTTTCTTCCGATACACGGCAACCCGAAGAAAGGTACGATGTCCTGTTTTCTTTTTAATCCTTGAAACAATGCAGTGTTATCCACGACATTTTCACACGGACCAAAGAACAACGAAGCTACAGTATTATCTCCGTAACTGTCGCGAAGGTCTCTACCGTAAGTGTTCGAGCGGTAAACACAACGATCGAGCCAGGGAAATACGATGCTACAGTTACAGAGATACCGCTGTACACTCTTAATTTTCCGTTTCGGGTCGAATTGACCCGGAGAACAGGCAGCCAAGCACCGTGTCACGGAGGTTAGGTGGACGATGTGCGATCGTTTCGTCGCCTGCCATAAGAGCCGCGTGCGAAAGGAGCAACGAGGTAGGATAGGAGAGAATCGTGTGCTCCGGGTACAGGGTCCAGGGGGCGCGTGCACATTCATGGACCGTCATGGAAACACGGATGTGTAACAGTAGCTAAGAAGAGTAGTATGGCTTGGTGCGGGAGGGGACGTCGGCGGGGGAGGGCAGGATGAACACGATGGTAAACTCGGAAACGCTTTGTCCGGTGGCTGAGTCTGTCTGGCGTCGTTTTCACGGCGGCTTGAGCCCGCTTTTCGTGTAAACCGCTTACGGGCAGGGCGTAAACGTAGCGGGAACGGGGTGATCCAAGGCGGGAATTAGGGAGAAGGAAATCGAGAGGCGTGGAAACGGCGCCTGTTACGTGTTACACACGCGTGCGCGTTCCCTTCGCGACGTGCACAACAACCAGACCAGATAGACAGCGTGTCCCGTCATCGACGAAGTCGCAATAACCGCTCGGCAAATATTTAACCGGCGCGCCGATCCTCGAGCGTGGGAAACCTCCTGGATGCTCCGTCCTGTTTCCAGGATCGTGTACGATGTGTACACTGCGAAAAAAGACTGTGCGTCCTCGAAGCGACCATGATTTTTCCAGCCTGATACCGATCTATACCACCGCCGTTGGACCGAGACGCTGTTCGTCGCTACATTCGTTCGTGCAACTCCTTTGTCTGCAGTGGTATCTCTGTGAAGCTTTTGCTGACATGTCCGCGACATTCTCCCGAGTAAAATGATACCAAACACGATACAGTTCGAGTCGTTTTTTACTGTTTAATCCACGATTTTGTGGATCCTCGCTTATCCGAACCGACCACTGTAATGTAAATATTTGGATAATGGAACTACTGTTCGATCTAGATCAAATCTGTACTGATTTGTACAATTAACCGTACTGTATATACGTCCCTTTATGACTGTTTGGATAATCGAGGTTCTACTAAATCGTGGATTAAAGAAGTAAACATGATCGAAACTGTGTCATGTGGGGTATCATTTTAATCAGAAAAATGTCACGCATAGGATGGTCAAAGTTTCATAGACAAATTGTTGAGAACAAAATGACAAACATTTCTCAGTGCTTTCGTTTGCAGTGGCGAAAGATTGAATGTCTAGCTCGCCATTTGGCGTAACACCGTGACCGGAAACCGCGTATTATGTCGGGAATAGTGGATACCATCACGAAAGAGACACTATGAAAATGCTCACGATGATTTTTCCAACTCGCTGCCAATCCGAGCGCTGCCATTCCCCTATTCAACCGAGACGGAGCCGATCGCTGTCTCTGTTGTTCTTTCGGTTCATCGGCTCGCCGCTACCAATGCTACCTTTGTTACTATCCTTTGATTCTTCCCATAGAATGCCGGGCAGTCGGATGAGAAACCGACGGAACGATAGTATGTTAATTGCGGAACATTCAGGCAGGTCTGTATCTCCCCGCAAAAGGGCCTTGTGCTTCTGTCTGATTCGGTTTGTATGCAAACTAAACATTTTCGAAGTCAAAGAGGAAATGTTTGTTTGACGATGTTTGAACACGTATCATTTCGCGAATAAAAATCGTACGAAGATAAACTTGGGCTTATTTCAAAGCTCCAAGCCTCTATTATTGTGCACTATCACTGATTTACGCACAAATAATTTTTTCTTGTTGTAACACAGGTGTAGAAGTGAGGCACTAAATTTTTTGTTTGCGAAAAATGTTCGACGATGTTTGAACTGTTGTAATTTCGTGAAAAAAAATCGCATGAACATAAACTGGGGCTTATGTTAAAGCGTGAAGCCTCTACTCTTACAGAGTGCAACTAATGCACCCATAAAAAATGTTTGCTTGTTGTAACAGGTGGGGAAGTGAAGGCACTAAATTTGGCGATTTTTATGGATGGTGTAAAGGCTCATTGTGCACAGAGCTGCAGGTGAACGATAACTCTGGGAGGTTTTTTCAGTAATCTCTCTCATTCTCTCCTCTCGTCCGGAAAGCGGCGATCGACTGTAATCGGACCGTTCGACTCTAACGTATGAAAATCGTCGGGCTTATTACGCCTGCGATATTGCCTGTGCCGGAGCGAAAGCGCGCGAAAGACAAAAGGGAGCTGGGAACGGACTCGATGGAAACACCATCGGCTCGATTTTAATTCCGACCGGAAACGAAACCCTCTCGTGATGTCTCTCCCTCTCCTCGACTTTTGTTCTTTTGCTCTCTCTCTCTCTCTCTCTCTCTCTCTCTCTCTCTCTCTCTCTCTCTCTCTCTCTAATTCTCTCTCTCTTTATTTTTCTCTCATTCTCTAGCGATGCACGCGCGGTAATCGTACCGTGGAACAAGATTCCACCGGCACTCGACGCCATCCTGCCTTTTATACTCATTCTACCATATACGCCGAGAAATATTTACCGTTTCCCAATAATGCTCACTACCCGGCTCGCCTTTCTTCCAGTTCCGCTCCTTTCCAGCTCTATTCGCCTCCTCTCTAGCTCTACGTAGAGATTCGAGGGCTTCGAGCTCCTCGTGCGATCAGAAAATTCATTTTTTCTGCGCGTTTAACTCCATTCTAGTACAGTGTATTCCAGAAATGTTTCAACACAAAATCTTCCCGGATTTCAGTGACGAGACACATTTTTCAATGTTTTTACAGACCCTCCAATTTGTAATACTTCGGGCTGAAAAGGATCTTCAGTTTCCCAGTTGCTGCATCATAAAAAAATATTTTTCGATAAAAATGAACGACGGGTGGCGAAAGTAGAAGCTTGAAGCTTTAAAATAAGGTCAAGTTTATCTTCATACGATTTTTATTTACGAAATTATAACAGTTTAAACATCATCAAACACATTTTCGCAAACAAGAAATTTAGTTTCCGATTATTTTTCATAAGTTTGACGATCTTTAACCCGTTGTAATTCCATATGAAATAATCGTACAGCAATAAACTTGGACTCATTTTGAAGCTTAAAGATCCTGTTTCCGCACACCGTTATTCATTTTTCCCAAACATATTTTTCCATAATGCAGCAGAGGAGAAACTGAAGACCCATTTTTCCACAAAAGTGCTGCAAATTGGAACCTGCGTAAAAATCTTAAAAAATTTTTTTCTTGAACGAATCTTCCACATAATTAAAGATTGAAATCTCCCCTTTACAACGACACCTTAAACATTGATTTACGATTTTTTCACACTGTTTTATGGAAGCAAAATGTGGACCATACTAAGCCCCTATACAATTAAAGACACATGGTTTAGTGTGTACGCAGCTTTAAAGGTAGAACAGCATATAAACTTGATCTTGCACGTGGCCGCTTCTGGTTAAATGCATCGGTTCGATTTTAATGCCCTCCCCATTCGGTTCTAATACCCCATAGAATTTTTCTTCTACGTGGAACAGAAAAAATTCGCTCTCCCCTTGGCCGCTGGGTAGATTCCCATAAAATATCGGGGGCTTTTCGGCGTAACTATAAAACCACTATAAAATTTCAGTTGATCTGGTGCAGTAGTTAAGAGAAACACGTTTTCTACTTAAATGTAATGGTTCGGACTTTCAAGATATTTTTATGAATTTTCCATAAAGCTTTGGACATTTCCAGATGTTGCGTGCATTTTGTGGCGTGTGCGTAACCATTTCTACAAATTTATTTTATTAGTCATAATTAAGATGGTCTCTGCACTTTTCTTTTATTAACAAATCTATTATTTCTCTCTGTTTCAGGTAAGTCTCTTCACAATAGGATGACAAATGAAATCTTATTAGCCACGTAAGTATAACACGTCCAAAGTGATCAATATTATTAATTTAAAAGGTCCATATCCCATGCATGCAAAATTATCCAACAATTACAAATAATCAATATAAGCTCTCCTCCTTATTTTATATAAAGCGATTTAATTAATTATTCAAACGTTATTTAAATTTTATATTACGCACAGAGTGTTTCCAAAGAATGTTTTACAATATTGGTTGTAAAAGTGTACGCAACATGCATTAACAATATTCATCCACATCAATGTTCCATAATGCTCAATCAATTATACGTTAATCGTGTAACCATATTTATTATACTGTATTAAAATCATTTTATGAACCTGCGAAAAGCAAAAGCTGCAACGAAGCCACAGTAAAAGTTCATGTTTTATTGCTAATATACAGGATGCAATTAACTGAATTTTCAACTGGAAAATTCTTCTACCCATTTAAATTCTCATTATTACCAGAAAGTCGCATTAAAACATCTTTCTTTCATACGGTCGCAGACCATATTTTTAATACTTCGTCAAGATAATTTCATAACTCTTCAAAAAGCAAAAGCTCAGAAGGGCACGCATTAAAAGCTTAAATTTCATTAAGTTCTACATGCACGGGATGCGTTATATACTGTCCTGGATCTTTGAATTAAAATTTCGTTCTCGTGTGTCATAGTGTTTATCGCACATTCAGAGGTCTCTAAATCTCATCAGAACAATGTTATAATTTCTCAGGAATCAAAAGCAGCAAATACCACTCATCAAAAGCATAAATTTGAATACATTCTGCATGCAGTGGACACAACGAACAACTCAAAAGGTTGAAATAAAAAATCCTTCTGCCAGGCAGCATTTCGTATTTTATTTTGATCAGAGCAGTAGCAGGAAAATATTCTTCTCCATCGAGTCTGAGATAGTCGGATATCCTGGCCAGTCGCGTTTTATGCTTTTTTATCCAGTATCCCAGAGATCTCGGTCCCCGGCAATATTTTCTTGTTTCACTGTAAGTGAGGAGTTTGACAAGTGTCAGTTTGATTGGCGGTAACAAAGAAAATACGATCTCCCCGGTATGAAATCGCCCGAGGGATGTGAACAAGAATGTCGGTACCATCTGCCTTCTGTTCTCATCGTCGGAATAAGCATACTGTCACCGACTGACTTCTTACCTTAATATACTATAATAAATATCCCCGGTTTTTACGATACCTTTTACTGGGCTAGAAATTACAGAGAGAGAGCGCTGCCGTTTTTATCGCTCGATCTATAAAAAAAGGAAAATACTCTACCGAGGTCATAAGATAGTACGCATTCGACCCTTCCGCGGCGATGGCTGGGTCCATTCAGACCCTGCATCACAATCCCACTTGTTTGGTAACGCTAGTTATATAATACACGACTAGTTATATAAGTTCTTTAGTTTAAAATTATTAAAATCATACATTTTTCGAGGTCACCTCCAACAAGCTCCCACGATCATATTTTTTCTTACAATTAGATATTCTGGTAGAGCATGAAAAGACGAATCCAACGACTACCATGAACATACCATTCCGATCACTCGATCTCGAGATATTTGTCTCTGAATGATACAGTTTTTTGTGTTTTCAGACTCAAATATCTTGAGATCGAATGATCGGAATGGTATGTTCATGGTAGTCGTTGGATTCGTCTTTTCATGCTCTCCAAGAATGTCTAAGAAAAAATATGAGGTTACGTAAAAAAAAAATGAATTAAATACACGGTTATTAATTGAGTATATTTCGTATGGTTCAAAAAATCGGTAAAATTAATTCCTCCAGCAAAAATTAGAACATGCATCAAAATTGTTCAACTTTCGAAAAAGTCCGTCCGACGTTAAACATTCTGGAATATTGGATGCTCTCGGTTCGAGGGATGATCGGGCTACTCAGCGCACGCGACTATACAATCGATTATCCTCACGGACGTTAACGAGCGCGATCTCTCTTTCGTTAGCGGGTCCGGAGGCCGGGGCTCGTACTTCTCTTCACTTTCCTGCGAGCGTTGCGTAAATCTTATACAGTCCCGAGCCGTAGAACCCGGGAGTAACACCTCTCGCTCGTAGGTCGAAGCGCCGGCCATAAATTTTTGAGAGTTCGAACCGATCCTGCCCACCCGGGACGAGGGACACAGAGAGAAACGGAGAATCTTGCCGTCTCCCTCCGTAGAAGTCTCTTGGATGTCCCTTATTCCCCCCTTAACGTCTCCCCCAGTCCCTCCTTTAGGTCCTGCGCTCCTTTCTGCCCACGGGGAACGTCGGGACACGCGCCCAGTCTGGACCCACGCCCACGCGTTGCATACCGTACGCCCTTTAACTCTTTTTCTTCCTTTTACTATCCACCTCCCTTTCGTCCTCTTCTCTTCGTCTTCCTTCTCTTCGCGCTCTACCTTAGACCCCCTTTCATTCGCTCCTTATTTACGGCTGTAATACAAATACACCGTGTGACAAAAGAATATCTTGCATTTTGTTCAGCTTATGGAATAATAATTTGTGAATTTCCCGTACTTTCACTTGCTTTTGGCATATTCAGTCCGATTCGTAAGTAACTCCAAACGATTTCCTCGAAATAAAATTTATTTGTGTGATTAAAATAAAAATAAAGTTGTGTATGCAATTCCTCAAATCATTTCAAGTAACTTTTTCCTTTGCGAAAATGCTCTCCGCCGCTTAGTTCAGGAGTTATTAGCGAAAAACACGGACCAATCAGAGCGCGGCTACAGTGAATGGGCCCCGCCTCGGCGTTAGGTCCCGCCCACCGTGGAGTCTGCAGTGTTTTTCGTTAATACCTCCTGAACGAAGCCGCGGAGAGCATTTTCGTAAAGGAAGAAGTTGCTTGAAATGATCTGGGGAACCTATCAAGATTTTTCGAAATTTTTTGGTCAGTCTTTATATGTCATCAATGTGATGATAAATTAAAATGGCGTAAATCCAATTGTGAGCTAGTATTTTCAATTATAAGTTATTCTTTTCTGAGAGTATATTTATAATCCATCTTGTGCCAAAATATTCGTGTACAATATTTTTAGTTTCGGAGCATCGAAACGAATGTTTTTGATTTAATGAGGATTTCGTGGGTGTCCGGCGGTTAGCGTCTTAATTACCGACATAAACCACGAAGCGGTGTGCGAGATGTGTTAAGTAACGGCTCGCTAAATACTGTTGAGCATTGTTAGAGAACAGGACTGGACTCTGTCTCTGTCTCTCTCTCTCTCTCTGTCTCTCTTTATCAACTCGGCCGGGTCTCCATTACCCCTTCTGAGCGTTCATTAACCGCTTCAGGACAATCCGAATTAATTCGGTTCTGATGTAATGTGACAATTCCTTTATCCCGAGTTAGTTGGGTAATTAGTATTCATAGCACAGTAGGACATGAAGACCGATGTCTCCGGGAGCCCACACAGGCGAAAGCCTGATTCATAATTGGCGAGATGCTCGCTGACTTTGTGGCTGACTTCGGGGAGGTATGTCAATGTGTGCGTGCTGAATATGTGTGTCGATATGTTCGTCATCGAAATCGAGACTCGCATATTGAAATGATCATGTTCGATATGATTTGTAACCATTATGTGCATTCGATATATGAAATTATTATAACATTGTTAGTATGATCATTCATTAATAATTACTGTAATCAATGTATCGAATCATTACAAACATTAAAAACACGTAGGCATGTCACAAAATTGATATTACTCAAAAATTAAAAATCACTGAAAATTGAAGAGAATTATTTGAGTCATTTTTGGAACGTGGCCCGGTAGAAATTTTGAAACGTTTGAGGGCTTAAATTAAAGCTGGAAGATCGCACTTTAAGCTAAGTGCACTTAGGTTACAAACGAACACTCATTCATGTCGCAAAATTAAAAATAACAATTATAAAAATTGTGTAGACTGCAAATCTGTTATTCTATCAATTCTGTAATACATACAGATCAACAATAATAAATTGATCGGAGAAAAAGCTATGGACTAAAAAATTCATGTAACATAATGTCGCGTGCACTCTACAGATATATTTCGGTAAAATGAAATAATGTGTGCGAGTAAACAGCGGATGTTTGCGCGAATGTGAAGTTTTTATTCATCCGAAATAAAAAAAAAGCTAAACAGCAGTGGCAACGTGCGGAATTTCGTGACCATCGTTCATCAACATATGAAACCGTCACGTTCGAAATGTATATTTTCTGCCGCCCCCGAAAGATAGTAAAAGGTTCGGCCATTTACATGCAAATATTATCATTAACTTTTCATGCACAGTGTCGCTGACGTTTTTCAGTGAGAGAAAATTCCCCTTTGATTGAGAGATAGGACACGCACCAGCTCCTCAAAAATGCAGATTTTTCGCTGAAATTAAAATGTAATAACCTTCAACTTTCGTTCTTCTCCTGAAAAGAAATAATTTCATTAAAGTATTTGCTTCGTTTGATAGATTACGAAACACGAAAATTCATTTCGTTTCTCATTCGAGTTTGACAATTCCATCATTGCTTGAAAAATATAATTGCGCGATAATTGAATACTCCCATTTCTCGAAGTAAATTGTTCGCAAACGAATTATAATTCAATTAAAATTGCGATGTACTGGCAGCCATTGTTTCAAGTGGTGTACTCTGCAGAAAATTTTACAAACGAAATAATAAAATGAAGTTTATCATCGCATTTCTAACTTAAAAAAATCCAATTTATTAATTTTGTATTATTGGCCCAGCTAATAAAGTCGTAAAATTCAATTTTTACTATTGTTTTTCACAATTCCGACTGAATGCATTTTTTCAACTTATTTTTTAGACGTCATTTACGAAACTAATCCATCTAGCTCTACAGAGAAGTTGAAGTCGTTTTGTCCATTCATGAAAAAGTTATTCTTATTTAAAGTGTGTGTGATCAGTTTTGCTCCCAACTGCATTTTAAATTCTCATTATGGCCGAAATAAAAAAATTTTAAAAATTGCCTTTTCTATTTTTGCTTGTAACCATGTAAATTATAATTTTTGGGAAATTTCTTTTTGCAGATGATGTAGTAAACCAATGCCTCTAAGTGCTTACAAAATTATAAAAAGTTATTCTGTTTTAAAGGGCGTACGAACCCCTTCCCGGGCCACTGTAAGTTTTCTCCTTTTTCAGGAAATTACGATCTACAAAAAGGTTCTAATCATTGAAACCGTAAAATAAATCGTAGGGCAAGGGGTTAAACCCGCTGCGATCGCCGCCAATCGTCAAAAGGCTCTCGCGGCGTTCGAGGTCAATTAAGAAACCATAACATCCAATAACTTAGAGAAGGTATCACGTTGCCCAAGCGTCGGGTCGCGTCGGGCCGAGGCTTTCCGAAGGAGGACAGAGCCAGTTGTACGGGGCGAGATAAAAATCATGAATCTCTAAAGAGTCTGGGAACCTTAAGCTCCCCGATTGGTAGGGTTTAAGTGTATTTTCTGTCCTTTCGCTTGCCACGGGGCCACAGTCCCGCTTCTCCTTTTTCTCGATCGAGTTTGCTTTCCTATTCGTCCTGTTGCCTGTCTCTCTATCGTGTCCATTGATTCCGAAATTCCCCGTGGTCTTTTTGCCCCGTCTGCGTTCTTCGCGGTTCAGACGGTCGTTTGCTTTACCCTCCCCCTCCCCCTCTCACTCACTCTCTCTCTCTCTCTCTCTCTCTCTCTCTCTCTCTCTCTCCCCCTCTCTGTTTCTCTTTTGTCACGGTTCTTCGTCCGATCGGACAGCGTGTTTCGAATAGAGGGGGGGGGGGGACCACGTAACGCCTTCATTTCGACTGTTCGGAGACCAACGGCCTGCTGAGGCCGAATATCTTACTCGACGACGGGCCCAGGCGCCGCGTCGGGCCCCGAAGAGGGAATCGAGAAGCCCGAAGCGAGACCCTGGGAAATACGCCCACGCCTCAACTCCGGGATTCTTGTACTCTTCTTGCCAGACACCAACCGAGGGGGCCTGTCCATCTTCCCAGGCTGCGACACGAATTGGGACTCTCCTTCAGTTTTCATAATTACTTTATCTTCGTAGAACTTCTTCGGTTTTAATGATTTCTTTATGGGACTGTTATCAACGTGTTCGCTGTCTCCTTCCGGTTAAAATGATACCAGACACGATACGGTTCGGATTGTATCTGACCCTTTAATCCACGATTTAGTGGAGCCTCTGCTATCCGAACTGACCAGTGAATTTTCGTATTGTACAACGATTGCGTACTCTTTTACAATGAATCGTTTTCTATGTATAATGGATATGTTTAATAGAGGATTTAGATACCATCCGGTTCGGATAATCGAGGTTCCACTAAGCCATGGATTCAACGAGAACGTTTTATCTAAATTGTATCGTGTTCGGGCTCCTTTTGTTCATAAAAATGTGACGAATATGTCAGTGAAAGTTTCACGTGGAAATGATTAAATCAAGAATAAAAATGTATGTTGCAAATAAATTTTCCTTTCATTTTCCAGAAAATCGTCCACACGACGCGGGTTTTATCTGCAGATCAAGTAATTGGTGGTGAAGAATTATCTGTCCTCGTTTCAGTCTTGGCCACGAGAGAAATATTCGACAAAATGTAGAATATCGAAGTTCCGTAGAAACTCAGGGGAATTCTGTCTGAACTTTACGATATCATCCCTCATTCTTATCTGTCGTGCACTGTGCCACCGTGCAGGAAATCTTCCAAGAATAGTTCAATACTGTTGGAACTTGCTTGAACAAATACTCCTGGAGACTAAAACCAGCTCGGCTGACGCAAGGCGTTTCCCCCCTGCATGTCCATTTCGATTTAGTGACTCTGGAATTCACTATACGTGAGTCGGAAAACCCGGCAAATCATTGCACAAATTTTTATCAGCGCAGGACAATCGTCTCAAAATATTTTCTAAATACATCGATTCATTTAGTAAGTATTTCTCCAAATTTTTTAAATTCAATCTAAAAATTAAACTTATGAACAATAACAAGTTTCTCTCATTAAATTTAATTATTGTACATATCAACTATATTTTATTAAATCCCTTCTGTGAACTAAGATTTTATTTAACAACATTTATTGTCAATATGAAACTATGATATTTCCCCTCATTAAAAGTGTTTGTATAAACATAATTAAACTGTAAAATTTCAATGGGATCGTAAACAAAAATTAGTGAACATTCGGCAAATAAATGAAACAAGACGTGGACATTTAAAATTACCGAGAGTCTCAGAATAATGGCAGAGGAAATGATCAAAAGTTTCGCACTCATCCAACAGCGAGTGGATATTACCCAGTTTGTCGGGGCGGACGTCTTAAATATTTGGATTTCCGGTCGATCGAGATTTTTGATACGACAGGCGTTCAAAAGGAACGAAGACTGAAAGTTTCTCGACGACTTACGGAAGTTTCCCGACGCAATTCCGTCCCGTCCCGTCGGCGTCGTCCCAACGGTAAGAAGAAGAAGAAGAAGAAGAAGGCGGTCTCTTCCGTTTCTCCTTCTTTTCGTCCCCGGTCTGCTTTCCTGTAGCGACTAGATTTAATTTAGGAGTTCATTTGCATCGCGCGAACGGTAACGTTCGTTGTCTTTCCGGACGACGGAGTTTCTATTGCTCGTGTTCGTTTCCTGGCCCCTTACTTTTCTTTTACCTTCGATGGAAATTCCTCGCTCATTCCAAACGAATTCTTTGTTTTAGACCGACGCCTCTTTCAATTACTCCTGCACCTCCTCGACCACCGTTATCTTAAAATACACGATTTCATTTCGATCATCACCTTCGTGTCAATCTTTTCTTTTTCACTAGGAAACGAAAACAATTTCTTAAATATCTTTCACAAATTTCCTGAGTCTCGATTGGGGCGATCGAAAATTAAATAAAAAAATATTTCTTCTTTCGATTATTTCAGTAAGCGATGAATAATTTATTAACATTCTTTAAATGTGTGTCCACAACATACAGTGAAACCTAATCTCACTTTTAGATGAGTATTAAATATGATTTAAGGGTTGGAGGGGTGGAAACAACCCCCGCAGTTAGGGTTCGGAAAATAAAATGTGTAAAATCGCTGAAATTAAAATTAAACATGTACATCAAGATTCCACTTGGAAATTAATTTATTGATTGCAATTAATTAAAATCTTAGCACAGACATTTTTCTACAATAAAAATTGATTTTCCATCAAAGAAGTTGTTAGACCTAGATAGTCCTGGGCAATGTCAACATTGAATAGATGGGACACCTAGTATAAGGTGTACACGCGAAAGGCGATCGTGCGATTTCCAACTTCGCTGACCTGATTGCAGGAGAAATATTTATGGTCGAAAGGGTTGCCCGAGATAGAAGGGGTAACGCTGGAGGCAATTAGTGTCTGGAGCATTGGCTAGCCTCGTGAAATTGACATTATTTAATCGACCGTTTACACACGAATGATTTTTTTTCAGCATGGTACAGGGTGCAAAGAAAAGTTTGCTTTTGGCAAAAAACATTTTACCATTCATCTTTGTCCTTCAGACATTTGACGTATCTTTAAAAACAACAAAGATATTTGAGGTGGCAACGTTAGGCGACTCACCCTACATACACACTTATAACTAGCGATGGGATCAAGTTCAATATGTACTCACGAATCCAAGTCAATTTCAATAACCAAGTTTCATTTCAAGGGTTTCGATTACTACTTGACAGCACTAATGCTTCAATGATTATATTTGAAAAATATTCATTTTATGTAAAAAAAAATAATGATTAAAAAAATCAGAGAATTTCCGATACGATATTCATAAAAGTTTCGAATTTGTTTGATCAAGATTCGAATATATACTTGCAAGTATTATTTCCGGTTACCGAAGTGCTTGTAAAAGGTTCGAAACTGTCTGGCATTGGTTCGAGTATACTTAGGAGTACTATTTCTGTTTTTCGAAGTACTTATAGAGAGTTTGAATTCAATCAATCAAAGCTTGAACCTGTTTGCGAGGTATTTGATCCCATCCCTACTTGTAACTAACACCGTGCTGGAGTAGTTGGTGTACTATACGAGTCACTAGGCTGGAGTGCAATGGGTTAATCGTATCGTATTCTACTCATCGTGCAATAGAAAACAAATTTCACCTTGAGATTTAAGGTCAAGGATAAAATTTTGCGGCAACTTTTTTCCACGGATCTTCATCGATCCTGAAGTGATTCAGGAACGAGCTTTGGCTATCTCGAAAATTCGTTGCGTTTGATCGTCACTCCGTAAAATCGTTTCCACGGAACAAAGCGATGGCGGCGAATTTCTCCGTGAAAGGAGAACGGCCGCGTTTTGTTTCCGATTCTCCCTGTCTCTTTTTCTCTATATGTGTACAGTGTGTCGACGTGCGCGCGTGTTCAACGAGGTAAAAGGGAACTGATGCCGGGGCCCTGGAAAATGGAAAACAAGGAAAAGCGCGCGAAACAGCATCCGTGCATCACCTGCGCGCTCGGCTCAATGGATTTTAACCGCGCGAAGGAAGTAGTTCCCCCTGTCGGCATATATCATGCTCGTCCGTGTACTTTATCTAGCGGCACCCTCACCAGCGTCAGATCCTTACAGTGGCAAAACTGTAGTTTTCTTGGTTTATCGCCACGACCTTGGTCTTCCACCAATTTTTATTTCATTACCTCGATTTTTCCGGGGAAAGTGAATCAAGAATTCACTCAAATTTTATTGGAAAAGTCCCGAAACTGTCCGAGTTGTCTATAGCAACTTTGAATATACATATATTCTAGGGACATTGCAGAGTACATATTTGAGAATTTTTCAGAAATTTTTTCAAAACCGTGGAACTCAAAAAAAAATTACTTAAACGACCCCTGATGTTAAAATACGTTCCCGTCAAATTATGATTTATTTTTAAAAAATCAAGGCAACGCAGGGTCATAAAAATTACTGCATAATATTCTAGAAACAATGAAAAGTATTTAAGAATTTTTTTTCGAAATTTTTTTCAAAACCGCGAAACTAAAAAAAAAATTCAACCCCTAGTATTAACATACGTTCCCGTGAAATGTTGATGAATTAGTAAAAATCCAGTCAACAAAAATGTCTATGTATTGGTTTAGTGTGAACACGGCTTAAGGCAGTCTTGCACGATTAATGTTGAGTTAGCGTATCCATGAAGTCAATGGTTAATTATCATTTTAGGTCTGTAAACAGGCCTCGACGGATCTCGGCGAGACAAGAAACGAGGCGCGTTCGGTGTTTATCGAATTATGGACTATCGATTTACACAATTGCTCGGTGCGGTTTCGCTCCGCGGAATGAGAATGGAACGGGAGCAGCGGCGGCGGCGCGGCGCGGCGCGGCGGCAGCAACGGGCGGAGAACGCAAGACAGGTGTCGCGCGACGAAGTTAAACGGATAAGGGACACACGAGACGCAAAGTAATGGAAGTGTCAGCGGCAAGTGCATTTGTCCTGTCGTTTGCAGAAAATCAATTTCGCAATGAGTGGCTTGTGTCTCTGTTACGAAACCGGTGGAAGAACAACGGGATAGGCGAACCACCCGTCATCCTATGGGGAAAACTGCGTTTCCTCAGACGGGAAACGTCTTCCTCGTTTGTTTTCCTTTCTTTTCTCTTCTCTCTTTCTTTTCTTTTCTCTTCTCAAATTTTGCAGATTGCAAATAGCAGGATCGTTAAGAAAATCTAAATATGACGGTACACACTCCTTTAAAATGATTAATAAATATAAATTAATAAAAATAAATTAATTTTATTATAGCATAAGTTTGATTGCCATAGATTTAATTAGCATAATAAAGAATTCGAATCTGTGGGATTTTGAACTTATATTGCTTATATATTTTATACTACAGTATACGTCGCAATAACACAATTACCAAGATTATCAAATTTTGTCACCATATATAAACTAATTTCTGCAGCAACATTGAATATTTTTCTGAATTTATTGAATTCCACGTATAACGGGACCATTAACAAAAATTTAAAAATGGCGACATACATTTCACTCTTTTAAAATGATTAAAAAATATAAATTAATGATTATACCATAGATTTTATTAGCCTATCATTATTTTACTACAGTATACGTCACAATAGCAAAATCGCCAACATTCTAAAATGTCGCCACCACATATAAAAATTAATTTCTGCAACAACACCGAATATATTTCCGAACTAAATGTATTCCACGAATCGTAAATTAAAAAAGAAATGTCATCCCTAACAGATTTTCGCCGTCGTGTCAATTGGAGAAGGAAAGAATTGGGTTGGGAAAATGAGAGACGGATGAGGGTTAATTTTCGAGTGCAATCTTTCGGAGCCAGGTTGTACGATGACAAAGATTCAGACGCCATTGAGCGGATAGGAGTAATGGCGGCGGCGAGGGGTCGGAAAATCTGTAACTGTAGAGGACAAGATGAGGGGATGAGGGTAGTTCTCCTTGTGGCCGCGACTTTCCTGAAAAATGATGGGATTCAATATCGCGGCGTGCTCGGAAGCGCGCGAGCAGTTAGCTGGTGGTAGGAGGAGCCTAGCTTCGCCCTCTATTTTCTTTATTATCGTCCTGGTGGCACGTGTGCAGCTGGATAGAAGGTATCGCGACCGTTCCTGAGAAAGGAAACGCGTATCTACCGCGTTCCTCGGTCCTCCAGGACCGTTCCATTGGACACGATTTCAAGGCTGACTGGCCGTGTAAAGTGAAAAAGTTTCCCTGTGCTGTAGTTGTACGTACTACGCGTCCTAGAGGCTCCGTACATCTTCAATTGCAGTACTGTCGGACGTATCAATTAGATATACCATGGATCTATGGAGATACCATAGATATTGTAATTTTGTAAGAATGTAATTTTCTCATTTAACATTGTAATTTTTTTTTGGAAAGAATAAAGAATATTAATTACAACAATGTGTTCTTTCTTACCCCAGCTTGTACATGACTATTCGACAGAGAAAATTAGGTGGATACTCCTTCGCTATCATGTTCTCCTAATACAAATTCAATTTTCGGCAACTTTTGACCGTCTGACTTGTCGTTGAGTTATGCTACTGAATTTCGGGCCACCTCCTTCGATATCATGTTTTCCTAATATTTTCCAAATTTTCGAGATTTTCGAAAATTTTTGGCTGTCTGGCTTGTGGTTGAATTGCACTACTGAATTTCGTGCCACCTTCTTCGACATCATGTTCTCCTAATACAATTTTCAGTTTTCGAGATTTTCGAAAATTTTCGCCAATTTTCGACCGTCTGACTTGTCGTTGAGTTGTTCTACTGAATTTCGAATACCTCCTTCGACATCATGTTCCCCTAATACAAAACTCAATTTTCGAGGTTTTCGAAAATTTTTCGGAAAATCGGACTTCGTATTAGGAGAACATGATGTGCAAGGAGGTGGCACCGAAATTCAGTAGTACAAATTTTGTACGAAAATTTTCGAAAATCTCGAAAATTGAAAAAGTATTAGGAGAACATGATGCGGAAGAAGGTGGCACGAAATTCACTAGTACATCTAAAATCAGGAGTATATCTCAACGACAAGTGGGACGTTTGGGAATAATTGGTGGTTCGATAAATAAATACGCAGATTTGTATTTGTAATAGCATTGTGTTTATTTATCCACTGCAAATTCATACATTGAATAGTCATCATCTAACACTAATTTGTCCATTATGTCCATCTTGCATGTATGTATTCAGAGGAAATGATAGCAGGTTCTTCATTTAAGGATATTGTACACAAAGTCTTGCATTCGTAGATTCTCGTTCCAGCTTTTTCCACGCGACGTTTTTCCATCGGATGTTTGAAGACCACTATTGTACAGTGTTGCGAAAGCTCTTTTGAATGGGACCAAATCAGCTAAAAAAGCAATAGCAAACACTGTTATTCAATGGTAAACAACAAGGGTAACCACTTCGGGAAAGGGAGCTCGAGTTTGAGTTTGTGAAAGCAGAAACCTGTAAATGCTAAATATTACGACACCTTTTAACAATCTGTCGCTTTAAACGCGTCTTACACAATCACACAATTGCTCGTATGTGTATACAAAATTATGTAGAAATAGTTTTACCATTATTCAAATTGAATTACCTCGTGCTATATAATTAAAACATTTATTCGCTGTAATGTATGCGAATGTTCTCTCTCTCTCTCCCCATACAATATAATAAAATAAAATTACGCAGAATTTACTTGAGAAAATTATTTTACTACTTCTGAACGTCAAAATTAGTGCAAACATTAATAATAAAAAAAATGTAAGAAATTGATGCAAATATTGGGAACATAATAAAAAATGTTACTATTATATTTTGTTAAAAGGAAAAATTTTTGAAATTGTTCTAAGTAGCTGAATCTACAAATTTTTGTTTCCGGTGATCTAATCTGCAGATTTTGCTCGACTAAACCGTCGTGAAATTCGTGCGCGAAAGATGAAGGACAAAAGGGAAACAGTACACTGCACCGGCCAAAAATAATCCTTATCTCGGTGTGTTTCTTCTGCATAAATTACGATCCACGTTCATTCTGCGGATTACAGAAGTTGCAACTTGTCCAGAGCGCGCTGGCTGCCATGCCGCTGCGCTCTTGGCAGTTGTATATTTACAGTTGTATTAAACGTACCGCCACTTGCGATATTGTTGCGTAAATTGGTTCCCAAGTTCGGAACTCCAGGGCGTACCGCGGGGGTTTAATTACGACGTACAATAATAATTAACGAGTGCATTTGATTAAAATCGAACTTTGCATCGCCCGCTCTGGAACAGTCCCGTTCAAATTAAGGCACGTCGCGAGAGTCCCTCGGTTCTGCAACTACAAGACGATTACCAACCATAATCGATTACTTTCGATGCAATTAATCTTCCGTATACTCTGCTGGCCGAACGATTATACCCTGCGGCCGTTCACTAATAAATTCAACACCAAAAAGAGAACAAATGTGATTTTTTGGGAATTTTTTCCGAGAAAATTAATGGACCTTTTCCAAAAACCAGTATCTCAGATGAAAGTGTGTATATTGGACTACATGTAGTAATTTTTTCGTTGCTGAATCTTGAAAAATGCACGAGAAAAAGTGTACGACACTCACGTTGACTGGCCAGTTCGGATAAGAGAGGTTCCACTAAATCGTGGATTATAGGAATAATAGTGGACCAAATTGTACCGTGTTTGGAATCAATGGAATCGGAAAACCTTCCCGGATACGTGCTCGTAAATACTTCATTAAAATCCTAGCAGTGTAACAGTAACGTAGCAATAGAATTCGGGTCCCAGGACCATTTTCGCGAGGAGGGTACGATCTGGTATCGTTGATCGTTGGTGCCGGCGTGTTCGCGAGGTATCCATAAAATATCAGCCGGAAATTCGCTCGCAGGTTCTCTGAATCCCTCGGTTCGGTAAGTAGCGAAATCGGATATATCGCATCGGGAGCAGCTTTTCTTTTCGACGAACTGTTCACCGACGATGGGTGACTCACCCTGTATAACGTAGATTTTAATTATTTCCTCGGGTCTCGATTGTCCATCGGGCCTTAATTTCTCGAAAGTGAAAGTATGTGATATGCGGCGTCCATCCGAACAACCACAGATTTCATAATGCCGGTTCACGCGAGTTTGGGGCGCAGAAGAGATCGGGCCGAGAGCGGGCTTGGGGGGATCCATTCGTTTCGGTATCGGCCGATCATTAACCTCCTCGTAGGACCATTAGCCAGCACGTCCAGATAAAGTAATTAGCCCCGACCTTTTCGGTGGGCCCGGGCTCCTCGGGACCACGGACGGATTCTTTCGGACGGCAATTTCGGCAATTAGCTTCGCGCTAACATTGCTACCGTATCGATTCGTTTCCCGGCTGCCATTCGGACGCGAACGACTGTTATTGGCGATACAGCTCGTCCCCATTTGCATCCGGTGGGAAATAAAATAAAACCGCCGCCGCCGCCGCCGCCGCTGGTTTTGTATCGTGGCTCTTACGCTTTTTTTCGAACGACCTCTCGGAATCGGGCTCCGCCGCTCCTCGTTTTGCCTCCTGCTTCCCGGCCGACAAGTTGTTTCGGCAGATACCGGCGCGATCTTGCGCGATGTTGACTCCTCGATCAACGAGAATACTGGTTTCTGCCGCAGAGGATCGCAGCGGAAGGAACGTAATCCGATGGGTCATTGAAGATTGCGGATAAGCCGAGATTATCGACGTAATTCGGGACAGGATGTTCTGGGTACACTACGTTACAATACGTTCTTGTTCTAATTTATTTTATATAATCGAGGTAAGGCAAGATGATATAAATTACTGGATGATATTCTAGGGACACTGAAGAGTATTTAAGAATTTTTCGAAACCATGAAACCGCAAAAATATTACTTAAGTGACCCCTAGTCTGAAGGTACGTTCCTGTCAAATTTTGATTTATTTTAAATAATCGAGGTAAGGCAAGATGATATAAATTGCTGGATAATATTCTAGGGACGTTGAAGAGTATCTGAATATCTTTTCAACATTTTTTCGAAACCATGAAATCCAAAAAAAAAATTACTTAAGCGACTAGTATCCACACTACTGCTTCAAAATTCCGAAACAGTGCTGAAACCTCTACACTAGCAACGCTCCATAAATAATACTAAATAATCAAAACTGAGATCCTTTCGAAATTCACTGTACCGTGAACGCCCGAAGTGTATACGCAACAATCGAAAAGTTCAGGTTCCCCTAAGGGCGGGGAAACGCATCCGGCGAGCGTATTTATCTTAAATCAGGATTTCCATTTAAATGGATGTCGAAAGTTCTGATGGGATCCGGGGCGGGATTGGATTTCGGAAATCGGCGGGCCGTCGTTTGAAAAAACACACCGGTTGAAATTTGCCGGGATGTATGGAAGGGAATTTCGATCGGGTCTGGGTAGTACGTGCCAGGGAGAGGAGAATGTTGCCAATGGTCTTTCCCTCTCAAGGAGCGCGCTCTTTCCCTTTCCCTCTCTCTCTCTGTAGCGGCTCGAGGCGACCCGTGGGAGCCACGCGCCTGCCGTGCGCCATCTTCCCCTTCCACCGTTGCTTGTCCGCTTCTTTCCCCATAGAGCCCCCCCGTACACAGCCCATGAACGGACCTTCCTTCCGTTCGCGCCTCTTCTCACGACCTCCTCGGACCTCGTCGGCCCGATCCAGCGAGGGGAATAAGCGCCGATAGTGATGGCACAGAGACGCAAACGAACAATTCATTTTTCTACCCAGCAGAAGCTTATTTAACACTCTATACACTAAATATCAGTTGTAGAAACCTCACCAGGCAGATTTACCGAAAGGAGCGAACGTTTGTAGTGATGGCTCCGAACTGCAATCGAACAAATAGACAGTTTAGATGGCAAAAGAGCATCTAAACAAATGTTTAAGCACCGAATATGAATTCCAAACCCTTGCCTGTCCTAGTTAGCTAGGGGAACTAGCGTTGCTAGTGATGGCACCGAGACGCAAATAAACAATTCATTTTTCTACCCGGCAGAAGCTTATTTAACACTTTATAAACCAAATATCATTTGTACAAACCTCACCAGGCTGATTTACCGAAATGCGCGAGCGTTTGTAGTGATGGCTCCGAACTGTGCAATGGTACAAATAGACAGTTTAGATAACAAAAGCGGATCTAAACAAATGTATAAGCGCCGAATATCAATTCCAAACACTTGCCTGTCCTAGTTAGTGAGAGGATTGGGAGTTGCTAGTGATGGCACCGAGCCTCCATCGAACATACAGTTTTTCTAGGTGATATAAGCTCGCCGGTTCGATGCAGGGAGGGGGAAAGAGCGTTTTGTAGTGATGGTGCTGTGTGGAAATGGGACAAAAAACGCTGGTAGTGATGGCGCAGATCCTGATTAGAACAAATAGGCATTCTACGTAACAAAAATTCAAAGAACCACCTGATAAAACCGAGTTTAAAAATGCTGATTCAAAATAAAGAATCTCAACAAGCGGAAAATCCTTCACTGTAGCTTTATTAGGACGAAGAACGGAGGGAAGTCGTTGATCTCTGACCGCAGACAACAAATCGTGTCGCTAATGAGTGACCGTCAAGCCAGTCGACTCGTTAATCCCATCTCAGCTTATCAGTTAGCCGTGTCATTAGACGCTTCGTTATGTTTGCACGCCTCGCTCGAACACGATACGCCTGCATAAAGGAGAGCCGCAGAGGCTTGTAACGCTGTTCGCGAGTCACAGTACTCTAATTGTAAGTGATAATTTCCAGCAAACAGCTGCCGACTGCGGCGACTGACGTCCAAAGGGTGCTCGCATTCCCAAAAGCAAGGAGACGATACACCAGTTACAAGACGGTTTGCTCCGGTCGGGACAGTGACGCTTGCGGGCGAACACTATGGCGAGCTCCTCTGTGACGGCGTTATGCCAGCCTCAAATGGCCTGACGGTACAACACCTACTTCGTAACATATTCACCCGGTGGCAAATACCGCGAATTTTTTAATTAATATTGGGGTTTATTGCCTTGAAAGAAAAATTTTTATGACAAGAGACTTTGTTTCATTTTTCTGAGTAAAACGAGACCAAGCACGATACCATTTCACTTT
Source organism: Lasioglossum malachurum (assembly GCA_028455605.1). Lineage (NCBI taxonomy): Eukaryota > Metazoa > Arthropoda > Insecta > Hymenoptera > Halictidae > Lasioglossum > Lasioglossum malachurum. The sequence continues at coordinate 7,213,280 of CM052315.1, forward strand.
GTTTGTTTACTCCAGGATTTTATTGTTTATAATCCGAACTAACACACCTGGATTCTAAACTGATGTTAATCGATTCAGAAGCGATCCATGTGTGCAGCAATATATTAATTATACAAATCTGTAAAAGTGTAGTCTATTATATTTTCTGTCACTGGAGTTCCATTGGCTAGTTCGGATAACAGAGGTTCCGTTGAATCGTGGATTAATTGTGTAACAATAATGCAAAGTGTATCGTGTTTGGTATCATTTCAACCAGAAAAGAGTCAGGAATATTCTGGTGGAACTGTCGCAAGTAAATTATTCGAAGTAAACAAATTACGTCACTGAATTATCATGGTGTCACTGGTACAGATGTTGATATCTCGTCTACCCGCGATTATTTTCTACATTCTAGCGTCAAGTCATGCCTTGACTATTTAAAAATTATTTGACAACCACAAATTAAACATTTTCTCTAAAATCATATAAATTTTGCTCATGCTATCCCAGGAAAACCACTTCGGTCCCGGGTCGAACCAGCACAATTTCCCATGGCCGTGACTGGGAAATGGCCGGATGGGATGCCCAACGACCCCATACCTCAGACGACAGGGTCCAGATCCCGTTTTTGGATTTCATTTGCGGGCTCGTAATTTTTCCCGATTTCATAATGCCGATATTGGCTGGTCCCGGTCGGTCAGCCGCGGTTCCTCAGCCGTCTAAAGGCTCGTCCACACTGTTCTGAATGCCTGGAAGCAAAACAAGCGTAAAACAATCCGGATAAATAAAATGGGGTTCGTTAAAATAAAATGCCAATGTGGTCGGTAGCAAGATCCAATTAACTTGTCGGCTGGTTTCCGGTGGATCTCGACGATCGTCCGGAGTGTCGCGATGAGAACTGGACTTTAAAGGCGGGAGGATCGAGATGGCAGGAAAGAAAGGCGAGAGAAAAGTGGCGGAGGATCGACGAGGTCGTTTGATCCCTTTGTGGAGGCGTTTCCTTTTTCCGCTCGCGTTTCATAAAGACGGATAAATGGATGTCCCCGGGAATCCTTCAGTTTTCGCGCCCGAATCTACCTCGCGGGATGGTCCACTTTCGACCCCCCGGCCTCGCAGCCAATAAACAGACGGGATATCGCAGATTCTTGCACGGGAATCCGCTGCAGGAACGGCCGCTTGATGGACGGTGTACAGCGGAATATTAAATGCGAGGATGTCTGATCCTCGAAGAGACGGAGTTTAGGAGACGAGATTCCACCCACCGACGACGTGATTCCGCCGCTGCTGGCTGCAACGAGTGTTTCAATTGTGGAAGTTTTAGAGCCTCGGGATCTATAAAATTTTGAGGATCGCGGTGGTTGAAGGCTTGAGCTGGGTGAGCACGCATTTTTAAATGTAAGCGTGTGTCGTTTAGAGGTTGAGGAGGGGTCTTTGATGCTTTGGAAGCTGGAGGATTAGCAACCTTGAATTTTAGAGTCTATCTATCCCGGGGTTTATGGGCTGGGAACTTTGAATATATGATAATACATCTTTGAATCCTGAAGATTTAGGATCTTTGCGTATTTGAATGCTGGAAATATAGAATTTTTTCATCCTAAAGATGTAGAACTTTTGAATCTTTGAATCCTGAAGATCTAGAACCTTCGAATCTTTGAATTCTTGAATCCTGAAGATCCAGAACCGTTGACCCTTCTCTGGATCCTTGAATGATCACTGTTTGTGATCCTTCAATCGTTTGTGATCAACTTCGTGATCCAAGTGGCTGGCATCCTCAAGATTTTTGCCTCTTCCGAAACCGCTAAAAGTGCCCATCTGTTCGACAACGAACCGTGCGTTTCGAGTAAAGTCTCCGAACAAACGGAAACAGATAATCATAGCCGGGAAGGCTGAGGGCGGGATGAGGAGAGGTGAGGAGAGGACGAGATAGAACCTCCTATAGAAGAAATAGGCGATGGTGATTCGAAGCCACGTGGGTGGTCAATGGGCGATTCGCAGCGGTCCACCGTACGAGATCTTTATGGTTTACGGTCCTGTCTACCTACAGGGTGGTCCACCTAACTTCACCACCTCGCGGACGTCTCCTTTATTATTGACAATTAGACTGTGGATCTTCGCGCGGTACGAAAATCGCCCACCTCGATTGCCACAAACGGGTGTGTCAAATATGAATGCACAAAAAAAATGTACTTCCAGATTTCAAGGTCATCGGCATTTTTCAGAATGAGGACATATAATATTCTTTAAATGGGACTCTGCTGTGTTTCGAGGTTCTACTATGTTTCTAGGTACTAATTCTGGTTCCGTCAAAAATTTCTTTGCAATAAAAATATGCACAGCCAGTTAAAAGAAAATTTACGAACTTGCAATCTATAACCCGACCTTCAAGACTTGGAGAACATTTGCTTTTTGGCTTGCCAAATTTATTTGACGTAAGATATTCGGGATGTTCAAGTTAGGTGGACCACCCCGTATAGTCTGAACGCAGTCGAGCATACCTGCCTACATTCGCATAAGCCGATAGAGGAGCCGAGATGCGAGGAGGTGGAGATCAACGCGAATATCAAGAGGTGGGCAGCATTCGAGGATCACCTCTGACCTCACTCCCATCTCCTTCACTCTCTGTTCATTGTCGTCTTCATTCGGTTTTCCGTTATGCCTCTCCGTTGCACTAAGATCTGCAGCCTAAATATGTAGACACGCTTCAACCACAAGTCTTCTTGTTAATAATAATTTAGGTATGACATTTAAATAGGAATAGCTACGTATCCCTGTCGATTATTCATTGTATGTCATATTGTATTGTTATCACTATTGTTTTCACTGATGAATGTCTTTGTTCTTCTTTCGTGGTAATTTGCTTTTCCTACTTATGTTTAATTTTCCATGCAACCGTATATTAGTAAGGATTACGGATTGCGAGATACACACGGCCGTTTCCTTCGTTATCTGTCTTCAGCTACGTCCTTCCCCCAGCATTCTCTGATGGGATCTTCTAAAGGAACGCTTGGACTTTGGATCAACGGTGTCGTTTCGTCTATGTCGACGCCGTACACTCGGTAAATTAATCCTAGAGCGACTTCCGCTGGTTTTGGGGTCCACTGCTCTCCTCGGATCATTTCAGATTCCTCGTTAACTTGTTGGGCTCGCCGGATACACTGTACCGACGTATCGACATTTTTCAGTCAGGGTTTTATTTTGTATGCAATATTTCATCGACACTATTTTGGCTATCTCACAAGCTCCGGATCTTAGAATCTTCGGAATTGTGGGACAGTTTATCGTTGACTCTTTTTGTACTCTGATGCTTCAGTACTTTGATGCTTTAGTATTTAGGGGCATTGGGACTTTTTGAGTTTCGGCGGCTTTGGAACTCTAGGACTTTGGAACTTTGAGGTTTTGGGGCTTTGGGACTCTGCAGCTTTAAGACTTTGGAGTTTCGGGACTTTGGGACATCGATGCTGCAGTACTTTGATGCTTTAGTACTTTGGGGCTTTGAGGTTTAGGGGCGCTGGGACTTTTGAGTTTTGAGGTTCTGGGGGCTTTTGGAGGCTATGGACCTCTAGGACTTTGGAACTTTGAAGATTTCGGGCTTTGAGACTCTGGAGCTTCAAGACTTTGGAGTTTCGGGATTTTGGGGCTTTGGGACTTTGATGCTTCATTACTTTGATGCTTTTTTGGGCTCTCAGACTTTGGGCTTGAACTCTTGAATCAAAAATCCCAGAAGCCTTGAACCTCTAACTCATAAAACGCTTGTACGCCATACTCGTAGAATCCTAGAAATCCAGACCCTTGATACGTTTGAGTCTGCATCTCATCCCATGAATTGCCACTACACACATACACACACAATACTCTCCGCAACAAAGAAAACTGGTCATCACAATCAAACACAGTAACACAGAAACGTAATACAAACCCTCAGGCAGTCCGAATGGGACTCTATCATTACACTTTCAAGCCACTCAGCGAATTAAGATTTTTGCCTCTTAATCGCCAGTTTTGTTCCTCTCTTTCCCGTCAATAATTTCGTTCCATCATCGCACCTGGTCGGCCAAGTTACATTTCTTCGCGGATACAAAGAATTTCCCATCGAGCGTACAAAACGTCTTCCGCCGCGGTGCGGCGGCCTGTCTCTTTAATGAGCGATTCTTTTTCACCTTTGAAAGCGTCAGTCGGTCAGCCAGCTGTAATTATACCAGTGTCCTTCGCTCCTAATCGTAAACACGTCGTATCCTCGATCGTGCGATCCGACAAAGACGGGACGCGACGTCTCGCGGCGCTGCCTCTGCTAATTGCCACTCATTTGTCGCGCTTAAGGGACAACTCTCTTCCTCCCTCATTTTTATCAGCGAAACTTCTTCGTCAATCAGACAATTGCTCGACGCGATACGATCTTGTCTGAGTTGTTTCTTTTTTTTTTTTAAATATTTCACCGTGCTTCTTCGAAGCAGTACACGGCCACTCTTTCTTCGCGCGATTTTGAAAAACCACGGTGTACACGATGGATCCAACAAGATTCTATCTATTCAATATAAAAGGATCTATTAAATTATATGTGTAGTCACCTCATTAACCTCGTCAATATTAATATTTGCAAAGTGGTTAGTATAACATTCGATATGAAATTTAACATTGCAATATCACCATAGTATATTTCAATAAACACAATAAACACAGGCTATATTAATTCATCAGAACATGGATATCGAGTAAATGACTCATATAGTAATAGTAAGTTATACAGGGTGGCTCAAAAGTCACTGTGTCATTTTGAAATGCAACAATTCTGTGTATAATTTTTTCGATATCCAAAATGATACATTTTTCAACAGATTCAAATTTTAAATTAGTAGCACTTAATAATTTTTTAAACCATTTTACTAACCTGTGTTTATTGAAATATAACGTTGCAACATCACAATTATTACTAACACAGGTTAGTAATTCGCAAAAATATAGATATCGAGTAAATAATTCAATAATAAGAGTAAGTTATATAAATGGCACCTTATCATTCTTTTAAAAATCAAATTTATTCTCTTTTATAAACAAAATTCAAATTCTAAATTAGTCATTTAACAAATAAATCATTTTTCTAAACGTTTTAGAGAATTTCCTATTGTAATTTTTTCTATATTTTGCGGTGACGTAATTGGTCACACGCGAGGGTGTTAACCCTTACTCCACCGTGAGACATCCAAGATTTTTCAAACTCAATTTATAACGAATTTGCGCCGTCCGCAGGAAATTGATTTTCAACCTCGACGAACAACAAGGTAGCACGTTATCGAGAGCGATCGATCCACCAAAATTGGTGTGGAATTGTCAACACGGGACACCGCGGTAAAAACTGATGGTCGGCTAGGTACCCACGGAAAGAATTAATTGTAAGGTTGACGTTGATGTACAAAATCCTCTGGCCGCAGGACGATCCTTTGATGGTAAAATGTCTGGTAGCTAGATCAAGGACAGGCCAACGTTGCTGAGTGATTGATGACACTTGTAATTAAACACGCGCGCCCGTGACTCCCCTATCCGTGTCATTAAACGAACCATATTTTCTTCTGTGTTCCATTTTTTTTATTCCTGTTCACTTAATAACGAGCATTTAATGGTAACGAACGAAACCGCGGCGGACGTGTGGCATTATCGATGGGAAATGATCGACTGCTGGCAGCTGACAAATATTTACCGTCATTGGGTTATAACCAGTTCGCCCCCGGAAATTCAGCCTATGGCAATTCGTATCGCGTAATAATAGAGATAAATCATAGTACGAGTGCAATTGCATCAGCTGCTATTTTTTCATGTTGGCACATAGGTCATTTTATATTATTTAATATATTTAACATTGCTCTATTGTTATTTATTATTTAGACACTCGGACATTTATTTGATTACCTTGTATTTGAAACGTTTAATGAGTATATTTATTATTAAATATTATTAGATGTATTTAACATTGCTGCTATATTGTTATTTAATATTTAGACAATCGAAAATTTATTTGACTATTTTCTATTTGCGACATTCAATGAATATATTTATTATTAAATATTATTATCTATCATTTGCAAAATATATATTTATACGAACCTGCAAGCGAAAGTTAGCCCTCCTCGAATCCAAGCAAGTGTCTGCTTGAAGGTGGGGTGTGATACAAGATGGCGGTCGAGTAAATTCTGTTCCCATGAATTTTTTTCGAAAATGTCGTATCTGCAGACAGCACTAGAAACAGCTGTTCAGTCGTGGACATCGATCCGTCTGTCGTGTCGCGACATCCGACACTGAAGTCTGAATAGAAGCCATTGTACCGCGACATTGTAACGACTCGATCGAACCAGTATCGTAACGGTCGAACGACTTCGCAATGCCAGCGACTACCGCGAGAAATTGTTTCGCAAAGTAGTTCGCACAGGTGGTGCCGGATGATTCGGTCTTGGTTCGAGGGACATTTCTATTTTCCTTGCTCCTCCCTTCTTCAGCCTCTTCCCCTCCCTCTCCCCGGCCCTAGGATCGTCCGCGTTTCTTCCTTGTTCCCACCATTGTTTGAGAAACGCCAGTCAAACTTGATGAATCTTTCATGCGAACGCCCGAAACCTGATGGAATTTCTTATGGCAGTTCGAAAAAGTTCCCGCCGACAGCCCCGGCCGTCGAACAACTGCAACACGCGAGCCCGCGGTTCCGCGAGCAATTATCGCAATTTTACCGCGAATTTCCGCCGTTAGTTTCCCCATCGACAGGTCGGACAGTTGGGAAAATTTCAAAAAGTGTGGATAAAAATTGTAGTATTTTTAGTTAGAAGATTAATTAATAATTTTCTGGGCAAGCTCTAGTGCTGTGATTCGATCGGTACAATCTTCGGAAACAATAGGACATTATAAAAAAAAAAATAGTTGCGCTATTTATGGATGCTTCATCGACATTATTTGTACCATAACTTTGTTATTAATCATTTTTTTTTTTTTAATGGAACTTTGATCAATTTATCCGTGAGATTCTCCCGATTAAAATGAGCCCAAGCACGATATAATTCGCAGCACATTTGCCCGTTTAATCCTCGATTTAGTAGAACCTCTATTATCCGAACCGTCGATTAAAAAATTTTCTACGAAAATACCAAGCAGGTTTAAATCAATACCTATCCGTTCGGCGACTTTCTCATCAACTTTTAAGAATCCCAAGGGTTTCCGTAAGCCAGCTTTTCGACCAGCCGAACTCCGAATCAATAAAATCCCGAGCACACGTTCGCCGTGTCGTCCCGTCTTTTGTTCAGCAGTCCGTGAAGCCTCGAAATTCGCGTAAGCGCGAAACTCGATCAATTATGCAGCGCACTGCAGCCAGGCAAGCAGCCGAACTTGGAGGATTCCGTTGGATCAACAGGACGCCCAAAGTGGCCAAGAGAAAAGCCATCGGGTAAAACATCGAACAGAAACCAGATTCTACAGACGGACGGACGGATTCCTGTCAGGTGAAATTCGCCCTCCCCGTTGCCGAAGTTTCCCCCTATGGGAGGTAATGGCGGCGTACACACACGGGAAAACAGACATCACGCGCGGATGGATTAAGGCTTCTCTGCTTAACCAGCGGATTCGTTTGCCTGGCAAGTTTCGTCGAGCAGCTACGCTCGCCGCTCAACGCGCTTCGTCACACTGCTCTTATGGCGGTTAGGGGTAACCTAAGACAAGCCGCCTAACTACTATAACTGCGGCTGCGGAGCGAAGTGTTTGAGGCCGTCGCCCCCGGTTCGGAGTGATCTAATCATTTACTTTTGTATCACAGATCTTTTTAGGCGAACAACCCTATAGTTTTCTTCGACATTCTTGTAGAGCACGAAAAGACGAGTCGAACGAGTATAATGAACCTACAGTTCCGATCATTCTATCTCGAGATATTCGCGCCTGAATATTTTTTGAAAATTGTCTCAGATTTTCAAACGAAAATATCTCGAGATTGAATGGTCGGAATGGTATGTTCATTATACTCGTTCGACTCGTCTTTCCTGGCTCTACAAGAATATGGAAGGGAAGATACAGGGTGTCGTACAAGAAAATTATGCTAATCTTGAAATCTCGTGGAACGATTGGTTTTGGGTAAAATGCAGGGCAAGTTCGTGTATTTGGAGCTCACTGAAGACTCGTTCATGTAAATCCAGTCTGGTAGGAATGGTCTGACGAGATGGCAAAGCAAAAAGAAGGTCAGAAACAAATGAGAGTCGTGTTCCTGCAAATGACCAGTTCGCGAACGTTTTATTGGGACGTACGAGAACAGAGAATAGCCCGGGTGTCTATGTGTATCCTAAGCCATTGAATGACTATGGTACACACAACAGGTGAACCGTTTAGCACCCGAACGAAATCGTTCGGTGGAGCCCGCGGCTGCCGTCGCGTCGGGGATCGATGATATTCTCGGCGCGGTGCGGCGCGAGAAAGGAGGAAGCCGCTCGCAAAATATATACAAGGGGTCCGTCTCGATTGTTATCGTGATAGGGTTATGCCCCCGTCGTCCCGGTGCGGTCTCGGTCTCGATCCCGCAGCCGAAGAAGAAAAACGCGATACGATCTCGTTCCGGCCAGCAGGTCGCTCTCCACGCAGCCGTTCCTCTCTCGTAATTACGAAATTGCCTCTTTGAAAGATCCGCTCCGCACTCGCTCTCTCTCTCTCTCTCTCTCTCTCTCTCTCTATTTTCTTTTCCATCGGTTGCCCGTCGTTTCTCGCCGTATATCCCCTCTCCCCCACCCCGTCCGACATTCCTCCTTTTTCCTCGACGTCATCGCGAAATCGGCAACGCATTATCCTCCCATCTCCCCCCCTCCACCTCGATTACCTTCCCCCACCTCCTTCGATCATCGTCCTCCTCGTCCTGATCGTTTGATCCTCTTCCATCTCTCTTCTCAGATTCTTCTCTGCTCCCGCGTTCTTTTTTCTGGACCATCCCCCGTTCCGAAACTCCCTCGCCGATAACAGTCCATCCTTCTTTCGTCGCTCGGGTTACCGCGATGGGTAATTTTAACGCCCGGCCAGTCCCGCCGAACGACTTCATCCTCCGGAACCAGCTGATCATCTCTCTGGCTCTGATCTTCGAGATCCGCGATCGTTTATCCCCGCCGTATCCCACCCCCGCAGACGCCGATTACCGAAAGGTGTCGAGCGAACAGCTCCAACCCGAGTGCTCCGGACTCGATACTTAGCACTGTTTCGATGGGATCGCTCCGGGAATGGCTATGGTCACTTCGACGAGCCCTCGCTACTGATGGAAACGTTTAGTTCGCCCCACGAACACCCTATTCGCTATCAGATGGCAGATAATCCGATCTTCAACGCTGCTACTTGGTCCAGTCGAAGTTTTATATAGAATTGTTTATATAATTTACACTTTTATTCGTAATTATTTTCGCAGCACTGTTCTACCAACGTATCCGCGACACTTTCCTGATTGAAATGATACCAAACACGACCCTGATCGGACTATGTTCGCGTGATTAATACACGATTTTGTAGAACCTCGCTTATCCGAACTGTTGACATTCAAATTGTAATAACTTCGTTAAAAATGATCGTAGAACTTTGATCTTGGACTCGTTTTAAAGCTTGGAACCTTTGCTTTCGCATCGCGTTGTTCATTTTGCTCCGAGATGTTTATACATAACGTAGCAAACGAAAAACCGAGGACGCTCGTCGCCTCTATATTGAACTGCGATCTTTAAAATCTTCTAATGTTCAAGTTTCTTATTTTTTATGTTGCAGTTCAGCAGAGTGTATTGTCGAAGCTCGACATTGTTGATGGTATTGCCGTCGCGTCAGATTTAAATTGGAAAACGCTCGATCTAATTTATTATAACATTGTACGGGCCCAGCTATTATGATCGACGAATGAATATCGCAAATCTCACTAACACCGAGAGTCCAGCCGAGTTTTCAGGACGCGTTAATACTCGAAGAAGCTTACCTTGGAATCAGATGGTGATTGATTGTACATGTCATCATTATAATTCCGCTTTGAATGCACTGCTTACTGCAACGATGATGAACTGTTCTGAAAGGGTCATTCCGTTTTTTTTTCTTCTTTCTTTTTTGTTTTCTTAATAATTCTTCGCGCGTTTTGTGCCAACATTCTTTCCTCTATTAATACGGACTGCCATAAAAGATCTATGTTACACCGGGAGACCGACTGCAGATTCTCATTACATACGAATCGCTACGGGGAAATAAACTTGCCCCTAAAAATCGGTAATCTCATTTGCGTTTTTATCGGAGATTTAAATGAACCTCTGTGGCGGGCTTTTTCTGGCGCGGCAACGCGCGCGTGATGTTTTATTATCATCATTAGTGTGTAGGAGATATTTCTCTGAAAGAATTTCACAGCCGGAATACATGAAATTCAAAATTCATAAGAAATGCTTTAAACACGATTCCAATAAAAGTATTAACCAACTTTTATCATATTACAGCATAGCGAAGACCTGGACATTTTCTTGGGATGCTTCGCCACGTTTTGTAATTTTCTTGGTGCTTCCCGACCGTTTTCGCGCACAAAGAAAATTCAGCTCTACTCCGAAGAACAGTAAAGCACAGAAACAGTTCAGACAACAAAGTTATGGTACTTTCAAAGGGCACACTGCCAAGTCAAATTCACTTAGTATACGAAGTCCCTTTTAACGTCTCTGGAGAACTTCAAAAACTCCGATCGTTTTGCATTAATTGAAAATGTGCATGAATATTCGTATTTCATGATCGATTTTTGTAATAAAGATAGAGCAGCGAATGTTGAACTAGAAAATTAATTTTTTATTCGGATATCTTAATTAATAAATTGTAGGAAACACAGAAAAGTCGTTCGCTAAATGAAAATAGTAGTGCAAAGTGTTTACGAACGATGGAAAGGTACCTTGTGGCACACATCATGGCCTTTTAAATTTTTTGTTAATAAGTTTTTACATTAATTATAATGACTTTTTACCTAAATTGCGCTGGTACATAAGGTAAATCGACATTTTACTGCACGTCATTCGCCGTCGTGTCGGTCGCACGCCATAATAGTTTGTTAATTAGCTAAATTTAAAGGGGCTGATAAAATTAATTCACATTTAAATGGCCAATTAGCCCGGAGATTAACGCGAGCTGATTACGTCGGGCCACTCTTATTCTCTTCAAGCTCTTTCAAAATATCGTTTTCGTATTATTGGAGCATTTGTGACACGCGTCGAGCATGATCATTATATTTGTATTAATATTTCGAAAATGTTGCTGAAAAATACAGAACGGATCAGCTAAATTTGATCATTCGGAATATCTGTAATCCACTGTCCGATTACGCAATGCAAATATAATTGTCTTATTTACATTTTACATAAAAATTTCCTAGAAGACTAGAAAGCTTGAAATTCAAATCTGAATACTGCAATAACGTTATTAATTAATGTATCACCTATAATTCATAAATTGTTATTAATCAGCACATTTAGGAATTTAACAGATTCAAATGTTAATAGATTTAAAATGTGAAATAAAGTCAGGAGAATGTAACAAGTTTATACTTAATTTTTTATTTCGATCTCAGTCTCGTTTCATTCGATCGAACTGGATTCCACACTTACTTAATTAAATCATTTATTTATATTATTATCAACCGATCAGGAACCTAGTTCAGCTTATTAATTATTGGATTATGTATTTTACGAATTCGTAATGCGTAACATCGTTAAACTGGAATCGAGACGAAATCATGGGTAATAATTTAATAAAAATATTGCTGTGAGAGGAAATAATCTACTATTTCAACCGTTATATTTATTAAATAAGCTCGGTTTCGCGGGAGCTTCCGCAATCTTTCGTACGGCACGCAGAAAAAATGTGAAATCTGCCGATTTTTAAATCTAGAAAAACCGGTTCGTTAACTAGAACGATTTCAAAGATCAAATCGAGATTTAACGATCTACAGTTAACCTGAAAGACGTTCTGTAACACGTTTCCGCCGTATATCCTGAAACTACCAATTAAAATCGCTATCTCGATCCCCGATCGATCCTCGATCGATCTTCGAAACCGTCGACGAAATCCACGATCGGAAGAATTCTTTTTCAACCGGTCCGACACATTTCGATCGTAGGGCAGATTGTATTTCTGCGTTTAATTGCTTCGAACGTACAAATCATAAGGAAACGTTTGTATAAAATTTTGTAAAATTTTAAAATTGTATAATATTTTAAGCCTACATGTCGCGACCTGTGGAGGGTAGTTTTTACATTAGTTTTTCCTATTTTGTCATAAGCGACAATTCTGAGAAAAATCTATCGGATGTCAAACTCCCATTTACATATACTGTAATTAATTCAGATTTTTCAGTGAAACATTTTGGTGGTAAAAAATCAAACATCTTGAAAAAAATAAAAATAGTGCTGATTTTGGCCTATTTACCCAATTTGGTCGTAAGCGAAAATTCTGATAAAAAATCTGTCGGATGTCAAACACCCATTTACATATGCTGCAATTAATTCAGAATTTTAAGAAGAATTTTCCAGTTGTAGAGGATGTAAAGGATCAGCTTCACAGTACAGTAGTTTAAGGTAGAAAGGGGAGCAATATAAGGAATCCTTCGAATCCAAGGCTCGCATTTGAGAAGATTCGCAGTGACAGAAGACGTAAGCAGTCGGATGTCGTACACACAAGTGCAGACACATAAATGGATGGCACCGGGCACGGTTGGCCATGGACGAAACTGGTCGTGAAACCTCCTGGGACGAGCATGGCTCTCCGTGGTCTGTTGGTCTCTTCGTCGTAGTCGTCGGAACCCTCACGAGATATTCGACACTAGAAGCCATGTTACGCAGTCGGCGTCGCTGTCAGTATCGGTCGTCGTTCACCCTTCATCATCGTCAGCTTTAACCGGTCAGTGGAAGTATCGATCGCAGTATCGGGTTCCAACGAACGGCTGCCCACGCGACAACTTCCTTTCTTTCACCTCGGGTTCTTCCTGCTGTGATCAGAGTGTCTATGACCGCGTAGAAAACCCGCGACTGATATATTCGCTTCGCCTATTTAATCTATTCCACAGACAAAACGTGTCCCCGGCTCTTCATTTGCTACGTCATGGAAAAATATCTTGGAATAAAATGAACAACGCCGTGCGAAAGTAGAAGGCTCAAGCTTTAAAACGAGTCCAAGTTAATAGTTCCATGACAATCTTTTATGAAGTTATGACAGTTTGAATATCAACAGTTCGGATAAGCGAGGTTCTGCTAAATCGTGTACTAAACACGCAAATATAGATCGATCTGGGTCGTGTTTGGTATCATTTCAATCGCAAAAATGTCACGAATACGATACGAAAAGTATTACAAACAATTAATTACCTCCAATTGAACAGTATGCCAATTTAGTCAGTAATTACGTCCACCGTTTCACGAAAGAAAACAGACAGGTCCGCTTCGAGTTGAAGAACTTGGTGAAACAGTGTATCGACTGGGGTCCCCCTCGAGCAGTTCGAACTCGCGAAAGAGCGTCCTTATTACCAGTCCGGTAATCTCGATGATCGCGGTAATAAAACGCCACCGGGTAGAAGGGAAAAGTTTCCAGCTATTCAATTACAGCAATAAATCGCGAAGTAGCCGATGCTCCAATAAAATCGACGGATGGAGACGAGTGGCGGGCTGATCGTTGTTGGTAGAAGGTAAAAGAGAGAAGAAGAAGAAGAAGAAGAAGAAGAAGAGGTGGAGATGGAGGAAAGGGGGGGATGGGCAGGTAGCAGGAGCAAAAGGAATCAGCGACCTTGCCGGAACACGACGGAGGCCGCGGATTCCAGACAGGTCTCTGTCCCCTCTCCGTCCTCTCCCGGTCTCTCTGTTTTCATGGTGCACCACGGTGGTGAGATCGCCCCCGGCGCGAGAAAGGATCGCAGGTGATTATGGGAAGGCCCCCGGAGCCTCCGGGCCGGGAGGCAGATCAGAGGTGCCGCCTTCTGCGATGACGGAGCGATCCTCGCAAAAAATCGGCCGCCGGGTCCTGTGTTCTCTTCGCGCAGCCCGGCCAAAGTATAAGGTTCGGGCCCTCTGGTGTGAGACCGAGGCCGATTAATCACCTGGCAGCTATGGAAACACGTCCACAAGACATCGGGGGCAAGTATTTTGCATCGTTCCCCCACCCTCTTTCACCCCCTTTTCATCGCGCTCCTTCCCTCAGCTTTGTTCGAGCCTCCAGTCAATAACCGAAATCTATTTATGAATCTTCAAAATGTCAACTGTTCTGCGTCGTTCCCCCCTTTGCGTCGCACTTCACCCTTCTCTCGCAGCTTTGTTCAAGCCACCAGTCGATGAGCAAAATTTCTCTTGATGACGATTCTCCAAATTGTATTTCGCACCAATCCCCCTTTGCTTTGCTCATCTTTGTTCAAGTCCCCTGTCAATAAGCAAAAATCTTGATGACGATTCTCTCCAAAATGTATTTTGCATCATACCCCCTTTGCGTCGCGCTCTTTCTCCAGCTTTGCTCAAGCCTCCAGTCAACAATCAGATTTTTATTTTGGCGAGATGTGGCGCAATCCTCCGAATCACACCAAAAACCAATCACTAAACCTCATCAAGAAAAGATCAGCCAACATTTCCTCGACCAAGTACCCGCTCCGCCGCGCACCCCGGATTCGCCTAATCAAGTCGGATGTAACGATCCCCGGTCCGCGGGGGTCTTAAAGAGTCTCCGGGCTTCCATAGAGACGGGATAGAAAAAGATGGAGAGCAGGTGTTGAAGCGGCTGTCAGCGCGGGGGATAAGTAGGTGTGCCAAACTAATATTTTTGCAAAGTTCGCGGCGGAACGAGCCGCCATATTTTCCGTCGCGAGTGCCTTACAGAGCATTCCGAAGAAAAAGACGGAGCCTGAAGAGAAGTAGGAGGAGAAGGGTGGGGGGAGGGGGCACGAAGAGGATCTTCCGGCAAAGTGGATAGGTAATAACCTTCTTGCCTCGGTGAGAAATGATTGGCAATCAAAGTTGGTATTACACGTGGAGGCGACGACCGAACCTCGCGGACCGCGAGTGCATTCGGTCCCGTTTCCTAGAGAGACTCGTTAACCACCACCCCCGCCCCCTGGAAAACCCGAAGAACCTCCGCATAGACCTTCTAGGAGCTAGCTTTCATCCACCCCCGCGTTTTTCCGTGGCCGCAAAGTCGGAGCAGCTCGACCGGAAACTTGGCCCCCGGGCTCTTCTTGCTCCGGCGACGAGCGAAAGCCTTTTCCCGCCTTTCTCCACCCATCGCGCCCATCCATCCAACCATCCCCTATTCTTCTTCTTCTTCTTCTTCCTGCCCCGAGAACGGAAAGATCCCGCGGATAACGGACTGATCCTTTGTATCGGCGAACATTCGATCTCCTGATTGATGCACAAAGACTGAGGGACGCCTCTTCTTTGTCTTCCGCGACCCACACCAACCTTTCTTTCTACCCCTGTTGTTGGTTTGCCGTTCGAGATCTAACTCGCGACGACTCTGCCAGGCACCGGGAATGGAATGGTCTCTCAACGTGGATCTGTGTGGTTCTTCTCGAGACCGAGTTTGGTGAAGATCGTGGAGGTGCATTTTTTGGGATTACAGACCCTGTCTGTGAAGAGGATGCGATTTTTAAAAGTTCAGCCTCGACGAAAACATCTTTAAAGTGTGTACGAATATGTTATCAATGTAACCGTCGATTACCTGTGCAGTAGTGTCTCGATACATGCAAAAGAAAACCCAAAAACATCCGATACACCGATGTGACAATACTAATTTATTGACATAACTATTTTGTTGTAAACTATTTCTGTGTGACACTTCTACTAGCATATTCCTGACGCTTCTCTGCGTAAAATGAGCCCAAGCACGATATAGTTCGAAGCTTATTTCGCTGTGTAATTCACGATATAGTACAACCTCGCTTATCCGAACTGTTCGGCTACTCAGACATTGAATCGTGAATTACAGCGGAAATATACGTCGTATGACGTCGTGCTTGGGCTCGTTTTACCCAGCGAAGTGTCACGGATATACTGGTGAAAGTCTCGTGAAAATATGATTATTAATAACAAAATTATGCAATTGAAAACCGTGTCGTGTTCAGAACCATTGCGGTTGGAAATAAACTAAACGTTCGGACAGATTGTTTCGCCGATTGATGTTGTTAAATAATGTCGTTAAAGCGGCCGCAAACGTGAAAATGAAAGTACTCTGGCGTTAAATGTTTAATGGTGGACTCGAATGACACGAGAGAGCGTGGTCGTGTGATAGCAGCACGCAGCACGGTGTCTTAATTGATCACGGCACACAAATCTTCTCGTTCCCCGGTCAAATGACTGTGTATTAACCGCTGCAAATGACAGAGTGAGTGTCCAAGACGGATTGAGTGCGCGATGTGCGTTTGATTGTTGACGAGCAGCGTGCAGCGTGCGCTTGATGAACGCGTGTGCCGCGCTGTTTACAGGTGACTATGTTTAACTGACTGTTTACGACACTCTGTGTGACCGAACGTGGTCGTGGAATTCCTCCAATGACAGTAATTTTCTCCCACCGCTCCGGAGAGTGCCCATTGGAAACCAATTAGGCCGCTGTTGATTATGTGTCGAATGTTACCTGTACGGGGTGGTCCGCAGCAGGTCACCATGGAAACTGGAAACAGAAAATTATTTTCAAACATCTGTCCCAACAATAAATTTACATGATCAATTACGTATATATCTAATATACAGGGTGAGTCCTAACCTAACGTTTCCACCTCAAATATCTTTGCTGTTTTTAGAGATACATCAAATGTCTGAAGGACAAAGTTGAATGGTAAAATGGGGCTCATACTATACCAAAAAAATGTATGTTTTTATGTAATTTTTTTTTTTAGAGATATGAAGGTCACCTTCATTTTTTCGTTCATTTTTACCTTCAATCGATGCAGCTGGACATTCGTTATAAAAAAGTACTAACCTATGTATGTCGAAAAGTTAGTAGTCCAGGCGGTATTTCAATTTAAATAATTCTAAAACACCATTACTGTCGTATTGAGACGTTACACTAGTAAATAAATGCCCTTTGATGAGCCCCATTTTACCATTCAACTTTGTCCTTCAGACATTTGACGTGTCCTTAAAAACAACAAAGATATTGGAGGTGGCAACGTTAGGTGACTCACCCTGTATATTATTTAATATATATTAATATTTATATATTATAATTATTTAATAATGTACCTATTTTTCGATTCAGTAGAGATGAATATTAAATAGAGATTCCATTGAGATGAATATTAAATATGAGTCAGGAAGGATTGGGATGAATGAGGAATGACCGAAAGAGGGGGTTCACAGTTAGGGAAGGGGGATGTGTGTGCGTATGTAATAAAGTAAATATAATTTTAACAATAATTTAATTAAACTATTGCATTTTCAAAGTACGTTTTGTAGAGGCCCACTTAGTGGTTAAATATACACACAGTCAAAAATGTTGCAATTTCCATCAACCCTGATATCGTAGTTGCCGGTGGTTGGGTCTCACGTGACCCTGGCGACTATAAGCGATAGTCGAAATCCACATGTGTACACTGGGTGACCTCAGACCCAGCCATCGTCGGACGATAAATTTGTTTTAAGGTACGTCTCAATAAGTGAGAATCGAGGGGTTCCGTCGAGATAGAAAGAGAGCACAGAGACTGAACTTCCATGTTTTATGGAAATAGTATGGAGCCTCTTTTTTCCATCTTCAGCGTTTTTAAGAGCCGATATAGGCACTTTCCGGAGACGCCTGCAGCGATGGCCGGGATTCTGTAAATCTTTAAGATGCGACCGACAAACTTTTTAATTAAGGTCGTTACCTCGGTGCGAAAAGCTGCCATTCAGATTTTAATAGGGCCACCCTCGAGGCTAGAATGCCACCGAATTTCTTATGTACTCGCACAGAATTGAATGTATAACTGTATATTCTGATTGGATCGTGAACGAAGGTGGCCTTCCGACAATGATTAAATTGTCCTAGAATTTAACCCACCGCTGGTCTCGTTGGAGAAATCTTTTCAACAAATTGGATAGAAATCTAATTTTCTATTAAACTTATGAAGAAAGAAAATAATTTTTCTAAAATACGAATCCAACGAGTACCATGATCATACCATTCCGTTCATTCAATTCGGAGATACTTCCGGTTGAACATAGTGAGTGGTTCACCCTTCAGACACAAGTATCTTGAGATTGAATGAACAGAATGGTATGATCATGGTACTCGTTGGATTCGTCTTTTGATGCTCTACAATAATATCTAATAAAAAATAAATGTTACTGTTAAAAAAATAAATGTCCTGAAAACTTTTTTTTATATAACAATAACTCAGAGGCACCCTGTATAATAGTATAATGATTTTTACTTAAATCACTATCGATAAATCCTTCATGCAATTTTTCTGACCACCCAGCAACACTTTTAACGTAACGAACATAAATAATGGAACACTGTGCGATCAACTAATTCGTACAAAGGTCCGATTTCCATTTTCTCGTGTAGCCAGCAGCTTTGAAAATCGTCGCGTGACAGGGTGAGCTATATTTTTCGGAAATTGGCACGCCTAATGAAATTAACGTTTGTCGTGTAATTGAACGCCGTCCCGTGCCGTCGCGTTAAAAGCTGTTTTCAATAATAGCGACGCGTGATTTATCGAAAGTATTACATTCTCGATGTAATTCCGCGTGCGACGCGTCGTTTATACTTAACGAGCGCAAATAACTTGTAATTAGGTCGAAATTTGGCAAATGTTCCGCCGGACGCGCTACGAAACTCGTTACAGCTCGTACACAGTGTGTTGTACACGAAAAGTGGATAATGTCACGTTTATACTCATTTTTGAAACTGCTGTATATTCAGTTCTTTTGCATTTATTACGATTTTTATCAATAAGACATATTTCATTTAATAATGTTTTTGTGGCATTTATTTTTTTTAATAGTGCTTTCAAGAGCACTTTGTTATACAATAATATTTTTATGTGTATGGCATTTATTATTATTTTAATAGCACTTTTTCGAGAGCACTTTGTTATTGAATAATATTTTCATGGCATTCCCTAGTATATTCTAAAAATATTATAGCAGTTCGACATCCCACAAGAAATCCCATATATGACGGAATAAAATCTATTTTTAGGTGGTAACATAATTCTAACAGCGCCTAGTATAATTCATGTTATATGACCCCAGTAAAATGAATGTGTGGCTATAGCATTAGAATTCAGTACTCTTGAATTTTTTAAGTGCTCAGAGACGCTCTAAATTTGATATTTTTAGAGCCGATTTAATGGACTGTGAATAATTGAATTCGTACACTTAATTGGAGTAACGTGCTCGCATTATTTTGTAATTCTTATAGTTTAGCTTTATGCTGCTAGAATGTTTTTAATAATCAGTGAATATATGTGTGTTCGAATATTTGCACATTCTCATTTTTCAAAGTTCGGCCATGTTCTCAGAGGGGCGAGGAATTTTGGTTCCTCGGCTGTTCACCGTTTTGCAATCCTTACAGTATATTACGTCTCTTGTTTGCAGGATTATCGCGTCGTGACATCGTGTTTGTCAGAGAATACCGTAGCACGAATTGAAATTAACTCAGACTGCTACCGTTACACTGATACCTCTCCACACATTGCGAGCTATCTACCATGGAATCTGAACTACTATACAGTGTCGTGCTGAATACGGCTGACAAGTTACTGAAAGCGTTAGTCGCAGCTGCGCATCGATTCGAAAAGATAGCGATCTCCGTCCAGCTATGAAATCGTCATTTTTGCTGGAGCTGTCCGGAAACGTAGGAACTGGCTGTAATAAAACATTTGAATAGCACACACACCGACTCAACGTGACATTCAAAGAGTGACAGAAAAGTATCGTAAACAAAAAATATATACAGCCAATATGATTAACAATAAAAATCGTAGTTAACGTTTAAAGATTGTTTCCGAAAATTTATCAACACATTCCTCACATTTTCCTGATTAAAACGAGCCCAAACACGACGCAGTTTGCATAACACTAATTCCTTCAACCCGCGATTACAGTAGAAGACTGAGACTGGTTCGGATAATCGAGGTTCCACTATATTGTGGATTACGAGAACAAATACGATCCGAATTGCATCGTGTTTGGACTCGTTTTAATCAGGAAAACATCACGAATGTGCTGATAAATGTTTCCAGAATATTACAACATTTAGTGTACCTGTGTGAGTGATTTTATGCGTCGGTGTCCAGAGGAGGTTAACTCGAGGAGCAGTTCGCTCGAGTCCAGCAATAGAGATCTCTAAAATATCACTTCGCAGGACTATGTAGAAGGACTTGGGGCTCTTTAGGGGCGAAGAAGGAGGGGGGGGGGTAGAGAGTAAACAACACGTGGACGGAGGTCGCCGAATAAAATTGCGGTGTAGTCGGTCCTGGTTTGCGGCGGTGACCGCAAATTAACGACCGCGACGCTCGAGATAAAATAACAAGCCGCATAAAGGACCGCCGATACGTACCGATTACCTCGACCTACCTCCGCGATAGGGGGCCCCATAGGCCCCCCTGAAGCCCTCGTCCCTTCCCCTCGCTCCCCATGGTTTTGTCAGCGCGACAGGATCCTCCCACGATCGCCACGGAAACGGAAGGATTCACGAGGATCGAGAAATCGGCCGTTTGCGAATTGATTTCGGCGACCGCCTAAGTATAGCTCCCCCCTCGGCGACCGTGACGCGATCTCGCGATCATTCTGCGACGCCCCTGGATATAAATGTCCGCCTTATGGCAGTCGGACCGCTGGGTCCTTTGCGATACAGGGTGGTCCTCGTGTGCCGGCTGATCGAGGCTCTTGAAGTGTGTTTGAAGTGTTTTACGGAAATTAAAAAATTTTAGAAACGTCGATAAATTATATCGCATTTGTCGAGATCGTTCAATTCAGAAGGAAATTCTAAGTTTAACCCCTCGCCATACAATATCGTGACAGACCCGTGATAAAGATTCTCGACAGAGTCTAATAAATATGTATGTATGCTATTAATTTCCTTCAAATCGAAATAGCATGATATTGATCCAAACAATTTTTATTTTACACTAAGATCCCCACCTGGTCGAATAAATAATTATTAATGTTCAAGGTGACGGAGGATTTATGAAATTTCAGCTATTCGAAATAATGGATGATCCCGATTACAGCAATTTATACCATAAGTCGACGTCATTACATTGTTATCGCAACAATGCAATTTACTATCGCCTCGCAATTACGCTAATCATTATAATTACTGCGTACGTAGAAACGGACACACCTGAAAACAGTGCGAATCGTTTAGTATGTAATAATCCGTGCATAATAGAGCAATAGAATGCAAATCTGCGTTATCTGTGTCGAATATATTAATTCGTGTGCGTTTTTATATTTCTTTATAATGAAAACTAATATTTTTTTCGATGAAATATAAATTTTGTCATTATTATATTACATTTTGTCACTGTAAATTGAAATTTAGCTGGAAGTCTCTACTAGAAGTACGAAATATGTAATATTATAATTGTAATTTAGTTAAATATATTTGTATAGTAAATTAGAGAATGATATTAGCCACGAGCTCTGCTTTAGGAGCTTTATGAATAAATTATCGAATACCGTGGTTTGTCATTTGCCATTTTTTGGTTCTTTTTACGCCACGGTTATTTTCCCTGGCAAACAGAGGTAAAACAAATTTCAACTGTTTATGTATGCAAATCTGTCGTTCTTTTCCCAGAGGAATTGTCAAAAGATTGAAGAGCTCTGTGTCACGGAACCGCAGCTTTGCATTCAGACCGCAGGTGGCCATTTAATGCACCTCGCATGAAGCTAAGTAGCTGTACAAAGTTGCGCTACGAAAACTGCAGTAAAGCCGGAAACTAGTGGGACATACATTCAAATAAAGTTCTGCCATTATTTCTGTACTCTATGTCCATCGTCGATACGCATTCTGTGACTTATTGCATATCGTGTGTATGCGAACACTGATTTCTTTCATCTTTCAATTGATAATAACAAAAACTATTTGATTGTGCTATTTTTTGTAGAAAAATTGCACAAAATAACATGGAATGGCATCAAATCTTGCTTTCTAAAATACAGTGGATTCCAATAAAATATAAAATGGCACCAAATCTTGTTTTGAAAAATACAATGAGTTCAAATAATATATAAAATGGCACTAAATCTTGTTTCTGAAAACACAGTGGATTTAAATAGAATATGAAATGGCACCAAATCCTGTTTCTGAAAATACCCTCAGGTCAAAACAACTAAAATGGCATGAAAATCAGCTTTCCAGAACCCAATACTGAGCTCCCTGAATGTACTAATAATAACTAGACAGCAAACCAATAACGACAACAGACATGTATAATTAATTGTTAACCATCCAAAGCATCGATGGCACCAATCAACCTGAGGAATAATACTCGTGTCACAGTTGCAGAGAATTTGGCAACCGAGTTAGCTTTATCGGAATAAAAATTACCGAACAGACAGGGACGATTCAAACAGCCATTCGCGTTACAGCTTACAGCGTTGCATACTACGATGTGAATTTATATGATACAACTGATGGTGTCGTAAAGTTCTGGCGTGCACGTTGAATGTGATTCGCTGTAAAATATTGGCAAATGTGATTTCAGGACGGTAACGTTGCAGATAAAAACTGGAAGTCGTGCTTGTTTCCGAGTGGTGTTCCGTTCCGGCGAGAATGCGAATGACGGTCTACTGTCGCGTAACTGTTCGCTTGATCTGTTTACGATTTCGCCAAATGGTCACATTTGAGCAAGTTATAAATTACTCCTCATCAAATTATATTATAGTATTATAAATTATAAATTTTTATATAATTAGATTGTTTTGAATTTAATGAATTAAAACACCATGTCAAAATCTACAATACAATAGTAATAACACGCATGGGCAATAAATAATAAATATAATAAAATGTAAATTAAAATTCAATTAAATCTAATTTATATTATAAAATTTTCATTCAATTAAATTCGATGTAAAAATTAAAATTTCATATTGAATAGAAAATAATAAATGAAAATTATAATGAATTCAGAAACATTTCATGTCAAAAACTGGTAATATATATATATAACATGGGAAATAAATAATAAATAAAATCTAAATTTTAATTAAATTAAATTCGACTTGAATGGGGAAATTCAATATTAAATAAAGAATAATAAATGAAAATTACATAATAATAATTAATAGTATATTTAAATACTTTTGTCGCACGTTGTAGTATCAATTTCCGAAAGAGGATCGAGGAGGTTCAGCTGGAAGAATGGCGGATCGAAAAAGTTGATGGGTTTCTGTTCGAGGAGCGTTTGCCTATAGCGATTTCTCGGTCTCGAGACAAAGGAATTCGATAACGGTTTATAGCGGCCGATTAGAAGGTACCAGCGCACGCAGTCCGTTGTTCTAAAAGCAATAAAGGTTCGCGGGTTCGAAACGGCACGTAAGAAGGCACGATGCACGATGCACAAGCATAGGGAGATGCATATCGGTCCGAGAGGGACGCGTTCTGTCCGACGAGCTGCACGTAGAAGGCGGTTTGATAGTCCTCCTAGCGGCGTTCTCCAATTCTACGATCGTCCCCTTGCATCCCCGGTGCTCCTCATGGTATTTGCAATACCGTCGTGACGGCGTTACAGTTATGGCCGCGTAAAGGCGGCCTGGGAACGGTCCTCTTCGTCCTACATACCGGAAAAAACGCGACAGGACGTAGATGCGGGGATGCAACGACACCGGGACACCATATACTTTTCTTCGGGAACGAGCCTCGAAGCTCGCAATCCCCTTTCTTAACGGAGCCATTTCTCTCGCTCTTTTGTTCCTCGCGTCGCGTCGATCCACCTCCTTTCCGGCGCGGCCTATTGGTCCGACAGGGTTAGGTTTTACGTCCGGAGGTGTGCCTTCGATTTTTCATTTGCTACGTCGTGGGAAAGCATCTCAGGAGAAAGTAAACGACGCAGTGCGAAAATAGAAGGTTCAAGCTTCAAAATGAGCCCAGGTTTGTTACTCTGCGACTGTTTTTCACGAAATTATAACGTGGAGTATGTTGAACAGTTGCGCAGCCAATCAAACTTGTCTCTTTCCGACGAAAGTTAATCAATATTTAGTGGTCTACAAATTTCAGTAGAAAAATTTTTTAAAAAACATTTATTCTGTAAAAATCAAGGTCATCTTTAATTTTAAAAAATCAATAGATATACTTCTGACTTGATAGTACTGTGGCCGATGTCCAAACGGATCCAACGACCTACATTGTTATATAGTTAAACTTCCACATAGTGGTAAATGTTAGATCGGTCGTCCGCGCCATTGTGCGTCCTGGAAAAGCATCTCAGCAGAAAATGAACGACGCAGTGCGATACCGGAAGGTTCAAGCTTCAAAATAAGCCCAGGATTGTTGCTCCGCGATTGTTTTCCACGAAATTATAACGTGAAGTTCGTTGAATAGCGGCGCAGCCAACCAAATTTTTCCCCGTCCGGTGGCTCATGCTAGTTCCTCTATGGCTGCGCCAGGTCGTTCATCGCGCTCCTGGATAACGCTTCCGAGCGCAGACACGCGTAGTTGCGCCTACGTAGCTTATAAATAACGTAATTAGCCTTCCTGCCTTCCCTTCTCGCTTTCAGCTTGACCGTCTTACTTCCTCTTCGCAGCGATCCGACGCTTCCGGTCTCTCTTTCGCGATCTTTTGTAATCCTCTCGGCTCGTTCTCGTTTCTTCTCTCTCCCCTTTCTCTGAATTGTGTTCCGCAAGTCGGTGACGTAAGAATAATTATTACCGACCAAATTTTCATGCAAAGTTGCTGGTTCTTTTCAATCCTGTGATTTTTTAGTACGTATAGCAGTTTTCTAGTAAACTGCGGATTAAAGAGGTAAATCCGACCCGCAATGTACCGTGTTTGGACTCCTTTTAATCAGGAAAATGTCACGAATATATGTATCTGGCTTCACAAATAAATTATTGAAAGCAAAACTGTTTTGACGAAGAATTCTTTGTTTTTCCTCTTATACGTTCGCCGCCCGCCTCGCTCTTACTTGCGCGTTCATTCTTGCCAGGGTATTACCTGATACACCTAAATGACGGCGGTTCGGGTAATTGCGTTTATTAAAATGTTACGCGTTCTAGTTCTCGCGTGTACACCTATAGAAATCGTGGCCACTCTACCATAAGACACCGTTAAGTCGCTATTGGGACTTAGATTCACCGTGAATATTTTCTCTATACTGGATTAGAGTGGGGGTAACGCATTCCTCAATTTTCAATTTCTTCTGTTACACGGAATACGAATTAAAAATTGTCTCTTCTCGTCAGCATCGATTTTGAAGAAACTTTATTCTAAAATGGAATTTTCTACTTTGAGAATGTTTTCTGCTGCAACCATATAAAAGCTATTTGAATGATTCTTACGTAGAATGATTCTGTAAACTTTTCTGAGCATAGTGGTAATTTTTTGTAGCGTTATGGACCTTTAAAATTGTTTAAATAATGTTCTTCGCCTCTGGTACCAAGAATGGCACAGACGGGCCATTAAAAAAATTTTGTTAAATTAATTCAATTCGCCTGCGAATGGTTCCATGGATAACAGAATTTCCAGAGCACCATAATCCCGCTGGAGTCTGCATTCGCAGGATGCAAAGCCGAGCGAAGGAAACAATTTTTTTCGTAATTAAAGGTGTATTTTTGGAAAACTATGATGCTCTACAACAGGATGTTTAATAATTATTCAACTGACCGGACACGGTACTTCTATTCATTTAACGATGCATATTTTCTGCACCAGATTTTATTCATAGATTTATACATAAATCATTGAAATTTTCGAAAATTCTAAATATACAATATCCTACAGAATCTAAAGCAAATCCTTTAATTAGACTTTACCAGCGGAAGCAGGTATTATACGAATGAAAATTCTGCTGAATTCCACTTTCTTGAAATTTCTCCGGAAGTGGTAATTTGCATGAACGTCCGCGGTGTACTTGTAGTATGCAAGCAGTAAACTGAAATAATGCTGGTTTATGCAAAAGGTAAACAAATATAAAAGTCGGAGATAATCGTCGTTACTCGAGTTTGGATGTTTTTGCGTGTCTGAAGAACGAAAATCTGCAAAAATTTGCAAAATTTACTTCGAGGAAATGTAGGATTGTTCCGTGATATTTTCAGTTCATTAAAATGAAATAGCAGTAAAAATTCAATCTAACTTTCATTAGTTTAACATCAGAGAGCTAAAAATCTACACAAATTAATTTTTTATATTTATTTTATAATTAAAAGGTTTGTTATATAAAGTTAAGCCAGCAATCTAATTTTTAATCCACAAAATGAAAGTTCTCCACTCCACGTGGTAATGCTGAAAATAAACAGCAATATTTTCTAATAGTGAATTTAAGCGAGCAACGCGATTGAATCCAATTATATTTCGTGTTCCATTGCGTTCTCGACGCCCGCATTTGCTTAAAAATCCGCAGACCAATTAGAGCGTTTGAAAATTTGCATTTTAATGAAAAATGTTAGGAAATATTTGTGCGAAGTTCACGAGGAGCGTTTCAACGAACGTAAAAACGAACGTAAAAACGAACGAAAAAAAAAAAGAAGATTTTCATTTGATGGTAATCAAACGCTTATGGGATTGCGCTCGGCCGGGAATGCAACGGTACAAACTGCGCGCATTTTTCTTCATTTCTCAGCAATTTTTCTTCCGGGGCGTTGCCAGTTTTGCAACTGGCCGGTCGCGGTTTTAAAAATTCACACTTGTTGCTGCGATTCGTACGCGTCTGATTATAAGTTATACGCTCTGTATACCTATTCGTTTTAATGTACCGGTTTTTAATTTGGACCGCCACGCCACCGGCGAATTTATTTCAGCTGACTGTGTCGTTCCCGGGGCGGCAACGTTGCGAAGGATCGCGAATATTATCGTTCCTTGAAATACGAATTATTTTACGCAACACGTATCACGTAAGAAAACTCCAACATAACAGTAAAATTCCAAAAAAAAAAAAAAATAGGAAAAAAGAAATCCATATAACGTATCGGCATGATTATGTGGGAAACCATACTAGAACCCTTCCTGAAGGTACAGTGAAAATTTCAAATTGATCGGCCCAGTACTTTCTGTTTAATCGTATCAAGAAGAGAACCTTATTTCCACTAAATCCCCTAGTTTGGATAATAGAGGTTCCACTAAAGCGTGGATTAAACGGGTAATTGCGATCCGAATTCTATCGTGTTTAGTATCATTCTACTCGGAAAAGAGTCGCCAACATACCAGCAAAAATTTCACGAAAAAATATTTATAGATGAACGAGTTATGCGAACTTTTCTCCGTTCGTGTTCAAGACGAAAGATCAGAAAGTCGTATGGGAGCAACTTTTGGGTGCGGAATTTTTCACGTGCATCGAGGCGATGCTATACGCGAAAAATGTGTGAAATATGAATGACCGGAGATCGATAATTAATGTAGCAACAGCTATACTTTCTTAGTTTCTCATGGCCGGGTCCGCGTGGGGGTTGCGCGGTGGCATAACGGAGCAACGCGGGAAAAGAATGGCGGCGGGATAAATTCAGAATAAGAGTTTAGACAAAGGACAAGAAAAAGGGTGGCGAGAAGGACAGAGAGAGAGAGGGATCGGACTCTGCGTGTCTGGCGAAATCCGCGGCCATTATTTCGGCCGGAGCCCTGTGCACGTCCGCCAGAAATGAATATGCAAGAACCTACCGGCGAATATTTACGGCTGGACTGGTGCGCGCCTATATACAACAAGTTTCAAAAGATGAAGCCGACCAGAACCGCGGTTCTCTCGTTCTGCCTCGCTCCGCTCCGGCTGCTTTCGATGTCGGACTTCGACTCGAAACGGCGTTCCGTCGATTTGCGTTGGATCAACCAACGTTTCCGAACCGTCTCCACGGAATACTTGCCGCCCGTCGCCGTTACCCGTCGACGATTCTGCCCTGCGCGTCGCTCGAATCACATCCCGTCCAAAATCGGACTCGGGTCCATTTTGATTCAGAGTTACAAACGTTCAGATTCTACCTTTTCATCTGGGAGTTTAAATTGACGTCTCGTACAAATTCATATTTTTGCAGGAACCACGTACAAAAACGATTTTTGTCATCGCACGGTCCTGAATAAAGAGTTCCCACCTCGTGTGAAGAATTCCGGACCGAAACGTTGCTTATATCCCGTAAAGACACGACTATCTGATCTCTTGCTGCTGACACGCACGGAGGAAAGTTGACATAACTTTTTTATTTCGAATTATTTTTTCATGAAACTTTTACTGGTATATTGGCGACTCTTTTCCGAATAGAATGATACCAAACACGATAGAATTTCGATATTAATTACTCGTTTAATCCACGCTTTAGTGGAACCTCTATTATCCGAACTCGGGAAGAACGTTCTTTTTTAGACCGTTTTTATGCGATTCAAATAGAGAAAAGTAACGTAAAAACTGACAATTCGACCCTGCGAATGGAGATAGGGGTTGAAAGTTGGCACAAAGCGTTTCTTCTTGATAAGGCTATCGAATGGCCAGTTTAATTTGGTCCCGGGACATTTTTAAGCCCCTTATCGGACTACATTCATTACTATGCTCCATGACTGTGTGTGTGATGGCCCGCTGGTTTAAAATATGTTTCCAGAGGATTTAAATGCATACGGTGAAAAAATTGTAGGAGATCCGGAATAGAAGCTGCGGAGATAATGAAATCCCTAATATTCGTACGATTAGCTCTATTTTCGTGTTCAGGAAGCTCCGATATTAATAACGGTCTGTGCTAATGTTAATATCGCGCGCTAAGCTCCTGCAAATCAATATTCCGCCCAGCCGTATCGCTTATTCTCTGCAATAATACGTGAGATCGATCGAGTTCCCGACAAAAGCTGTTTCGAGGACTCTTCGAGAGGCGCCGTACTCCCAGCGATTATTAAATGTCGGATAATTACGCACTTTCGAAAACGCCCATGCTGTTTCGACGAAACGGACGCGCGTCAACCTTCTTCTTCCCGGCTACTCCACCTTTTAATTAAATCTTAGTCGACCGTCTTGACTTAATTAACATTAGCTCGCGGGTGTCCGGAAGTTCGAGCTTCGATCCTGCTTTTACTTCGCTCCCTTCTGTCCGCGGACAAAAATCGTCTTGACGTTAATTAACGACCTGCAAATGGAACGTCGCCAGCCCTGAATTTGTCGCTCGACGTGACGTCACTGCAAGTTTACATTAAATTTTCGGCCGGACTCGCGGACCCGTGAGTTCGCTGTATCGGCCGACAAAAATGTGATAACGCGAGATCCTAGATTGCGGACACTTTTAATTACTTTTTATTATATCATGTTTAATATATTTTAATCGTAGATGCAGACGAAGATTTCACCTGCATATTCCTGGCATTCTTCTGATTAAAATGAGTCCAAACATGGCAGGATTCGGAGCATATTTACCTGTTGAATTCGAGTTCGGATAGCAGAGGCGCTATTATTTCGTGGACCACACCCGCTATAATGATTCGAATTGTATCGTGTTTGGACTCGTTTTAACCAGGAGAATGTCAGGAATATGCTGGCGAAACGTTCATGGAAAAATCACCAGATAATAAAATATAACATAAACATATTACAGCGACTAAACGTTCATACTAAATTGTTATCTAGCACCGCTGTGAAAATCGGAAGTGAATAAAAATTGATAGGTGGTTTATAGTGAGTACAAGGGAATTAAAGGTTGTCAGTGAACGTATTAATTAATGGTAACCGGATAGTGAGGCGAAATCCAAGTGGAAAGGGGTCGCGCAATTGACACTGGCCGTCTCGAAGCAGTAGTCGCGGTTGATGAAAGAAAAGAATGAATGAAAGAGCGAGAGAAAAAAACTGGAGGGAGAGAGAATGGAGAGAGAGAGAGAGAGAGATAGGACGAGAGAGACAGGGCAGACAGAAACGAAGAGGAAGAGAAGGTTCTATCAGCGACCATATTGTAGTTTCTCGCCCGTGCCGGCTAAGCGTGTCGCAACTTTTTACATCACGTGCCTGCACTCGCGTTATGCCGTTATGCTTCGTCGTTCCGCGGATATATATGCATCCACACATGCATCCACACATTGTCGGGAAAGGAAACGGGAGAGCTGGCCCTCTCTATGAAAAATGCCTCGCGCAATTGTACGTTGCTGCGGGAGCCTCTTTCCTTTTTTTTTTTATGAACGCCCACATAACCCCGGTTATTTTCCCAACTATAACTGGATTAATTTCGTATTCCGGCGATTTTACAAGCTCGCCAGACGGACTCACCCGTATTGCACAGAAGAGACTCGTGTTTCGTCATACAGTTTCTACTAATTACGCGATGCGTTAATTACGTTACCTTATCTTGGATTTTTATGCTCGTATTTCTGTTCTCGTGATACATTCCTGATTAAAATGAGTCCAAACACGATACAATTCGGAACGTATTTGCCTGTTTAACCATCGGACAACGAACGATTTTTATAGTTATACAGGGTGTCTCGAAATTCCTTCAACATCCGGAAATGGGAGGTTCCTGAGATCATTTGAAGCGACATTTTTCTTTGCAAACACCTCCCATTTCCGCATGTTGACGGAATTTTGACACGCCCTGCATAATTGGCTATGCTTAGAATCGCGTTCACAGATCTAATTAATAATTTTTAAAAATTTATTTTTGATGATATCTCGCTGTCAAAATAAACTCCGGCACAAAATTACATAAAAACAAACATTTTTTTTTGGTATCGCATGAGCCCCATTTTACCATTCAACATTGTCGTTCAGACATTTGACGTATCTTTAAAAACAACAAAGATATTCAAGGTGGTCAAGTTAGGTGAAATACCAGGTATATTATAGTAAAAAAA
This sequence comes from Lasioglossum malachurum, assembly GCA_028455605.1. NCBI lineage: Eukaryota > Metazoa > Arthropoda > Insecta > Hymenoptera > Halictidae > Lasioglossum > Lasioglossum malachurum. The sequence continues at coordinate 7,244,169 of CM052315.1, forward strand.
ATCGCATAAAATATAAATAAATTTAATCTGGTTATTTTTATAATACTATACACAACAACTATACACAACGATTATCCGAACTCACCAGTGAAAGACGACTGTTCATTTCATAGAAGAAGATAATCTTTAGATAAACGAACACGTCCTGGCACAATGGAATATTTACGACAGTTCGGATAATCGAGGCCCCACTAAATCGTGGATTAATTAAGCAAATATGGTCGGAAGTGTATCGCGCTTGGACTCATTTTAATCAGGAAAATGTCACGAATCTGCCCGTGAAACTTTCATTTACATAATGTTCTGTTGCAATTAAAAGATGGCAATTTTTCCGCACGGTCCCGACCGACTGGCCAGCGACTGCAGTGGACCATCGTGCTCTGCGCATTGAGGAGAAGACGAGTCCGTTCGTATTCGTAAACGAGGGCAATAAGAAACGACTAATTAGCAACTAGCCGAAGTGGCAGCCGAAGAAAGGGCCGCGCTTCGTTGCTCCTTAGCCGTGCACTTTATTTCGGTAACCAGAGCAGAGACGAGGTACCATTTCGCGGACGGAACAAAGGAGTCCGCGATTCTTTCGGATTCCATTTTTTATTTTACAGAAAAATCCTCAGTTCGATTACAGTAACACTGACTACAGTAACTACCGAACGACCAAAAGCAATGGTTACTTTTTAAACATTTCTTTTCGACCAAAAGTTTCAGGTTCGTCGGCCTAAATAAAGACTCGGTACAGAAATAAGTGTACTTCCGGTCGGTTTCTTTCGAAATGATTTTTTTCCGGACTCTTCCTACGGTGGACGGGTCGGGCACGTGACGAAACCCTTCCAGTTTTTAAAATAGAAACCTCCTCGAGACGGACGAGCGGATTTTCGCGAAATTTGTTCACGTTGCTGACGAGGAGGAAAATTATTTTCGAAATCTTCGGTTAATTGTTGCAAGGCTGTTGCAATTTTTCGCAAGCAAAATCATGTGGCAACATGGTTCATCCTGGAACAATGGGTCGACCATCGGGCGGAGCGTGCACGTCGAAAATACTTTTCCTGGCCGGCGAAGTGACGTCGCATCATAATTTCAATAGCACTTCCGCTCGAGAACTCTTAGTTCCGGAGGGTGGGGGGAAGGTGGAGGACATATCCAGAGGTACAGTTAGGCGAGGTATCTCATTAATTGCGAGCGCTATTACGCGAGATACGCCGCGCCGGTTAAAGAGCTGCCGTCGCTCATCGTGAATTTTTACGCAGCTTTTAACTCGTTTCGCTCCGCGATAAAACACCGCGCGAACAGAGAGCAGAGCCCCCGGTCTCCCTGTTTCGACGAGAGAAAGGACGCGGCTTTAATTAGGTGGAATTTTACGCGTACCTACACTGGATTACCTTCTTTTATCGCTGGAGGAGCCCGGAGCCGCGCTGCATTTGTGCATCACGCACCAAGCATTTACCGACACTAAACCGCCCTTTTGGGATTGAACCATTCATTGGTTCAATTTTTGCTATTGTACAAGTTGCTCATAAAAATTTTTTCTAGGTGAATACTAGGATTTCAAGGTCGTCGATATTTTTTTCAAGGACACCCTGTATATTCTTCTCGGCAGTATTGTAGAGCACAAAAAGACGAGTCGAACGACTATAATCACTATACCGCTGCGATCACTTAGTCTCGAGATATTCTTGTCTGAAAAGTAATTTTTGAAAGTTTCCGAATTTTTGAAACTTTCAGACACGAATATCTCGAGATCGAATGATCGCAGCAGTATAGTGATTATACTCGTTGGATTCGTGTTCTCGTGCTCTACAAGGATATCCAGAGGACAGTGGCTAACGTGAAATAGTTATATTAAATTATTATTTATATTTTATATTAGCAGAGGCACTTCGAGAAATATGTTTGAAAGAAAATTGATAAATGAAGTGTGATCCCAGAGGTTCCCGAACAAAGAGCACGACTTTCTATAAATAATCGCGAAGCCTATTCATTCGAGGGACTAACTCCACCGTTCCCGAGGCACATTTGTCAGAAAAGAGAAATTAGTCGCAAGGATTATGATTTATGGCTGATCAGGGTGTGGGATAGCGTGTCGTAAGGGTGAAAGAGTGGAGATTCGGTGAAGGCAGCAAGGAATCAAAATGGCTGATCGTTAGCCTGACTCCTTTTACGCTGACGCTGGCAGGATAGGCTAAAACCGAGGCCTGCGAGCTCCAGGCAGGAAGCACGTGATATTTACGCGTCGTGTTTGCCTCCGCTGATTGCTGTTTGACGTGCCTTCGCTGTCCCCGCGTTTCCATGCCGGCGTCTTATGTCTTATTTCTTGTCTTTTTCCCACCGTACTAGAACACGCTACACTGTTTCCACCAATCCCTATTTCCCCGGTTGCGAGTATGCGAATAAGCCGCGCGCGCCCTTGCCGTTGCGCTGCTGCTGCTCTCCCCCCTACATCTCGAGGATTAAACGCACGCGTCTACCGGGGAATTTCTGTTAATACGAGACGCTTCTAGAGAGAGAGAGAGAGAGAGAGAGAGAGAGAGAGAGAGAGAGAGAGAGATGCGAAATAGTTTCATCCCTCCCCACTGAGCCAGGAGGGATTACAATTATACTGCACTTTCAATTTCGCCTCAAAGACCCGACAAGCTCGACAAGAAATCGTCCTGAATTATCCACGATGCCGTTTGTTGCACGCGGAGGAACGGTAGTCGCGTTGCACTGTTTTCTCTTAAGCAGAGGACATCGGTATCTGTTGGCGTTGGACTGATTTAAACTAATAAATTAATTTATTGTAGAACACGTAAAATATTGAATATATAGAATTAGAATATATTGAATATACAATATAGAATGTAAAATATAAAGAATATATTGAATATAGAATATATTGAATATAGAATGTAAAATATAAATAATATATTGAATATAGAATGTAAAATATAAAGAATATATAGAATATAGAATATATATTGTAATATAAAATATAGAATATATAAAATATAGAGTGTATAAAATATAGAGTATAGAAAATATAGAGTATATAAAATATAGAGTATATAAAGTATAGAATACATAAAATATACATTATATAAAATATAGAGTATATAAAACCGTATAGAGTATACATATGAAATATAGAGTATATAGAATATAGGGAGAGTATATAAAATATAGAAAATATACAGAGTACAGCCTACACGAAAATAATTAATTGAAATTCCCAAAAACACAGCAACGAGGTTCCACTCGCATCAGCTATCAAGCCCAATTGATTCCTGCCTCTTAGCCCATTAGCTAAAACGGTGAAAGCGGCAGAAATCATTTTGGCCGCGCGAACCGAGCATTTTCCGGGAATATTCGGCTCTCGTCGAAGATCCGAAAAGAACTGGCGGCGCATCTAGGCAACAGCTCCTTTCATTTCTTCAATGGACCGTGCCCTTTCCCCATGACGTCAATCTCTTTGCGCATTCTAATTTAATTCGCAAAAATGGCCACGGGAATCTCGAGCGTTTCCATGAGACTCTCTTGGTCTTGCTTTCGCACTCTTGCTCTCTCTTTCTCTCTCTTGACGCGCCCTCGAGCTTCAGCCACGTTCCCTAGCATTCACCGTTAACAACATTTTCCCCGGATCCGCGAATTTGCGTGTATATACCCGGTACCTTCGTAGTCTGGGTCCCTGGTTTGAAAAGGGGTTTTATACGTACGGTGAAACGCGCCATCAATTTGCGCCGTGCGCCGCGGCGTCCGTAAACTTGGCTTCGCGCGACTAGAATCGCTTTTGACCCGGTACACACCCTCTAAACCCCTTCGGTGTTCTATGACACGAATAAATATGCAAGAATATCCTTGTGTACCCGGTCGGGGATTTCCGTGAAACATGCGGAAACTGAATTACAAGATGTTCTTGAGCACGTGTAAGTCTCTGGTGTACCCGATTCTACGCGGTTTCGGAGATACAGGGCGCGTCAAAACACAGGATATTTGATGGACCTGTGGATCTTCTACTTGGCACAGTGTAAATACTGAATTATTCATCAACCGTAACCAAGTACCGAGCTTCCATACATTTAACAGACTTTAATAGTTCATTAGGAAAATATTCATAATTTTATACAGAGAATATTTTACATTCTTCACCAGTTATTAACGAATTTTTGGGACTATAACTATAATTATTTTATATATTCTTTGTTTTACATATTCCATATTTCAAATATTCAAATATTCTACATTTTAAATATTCTATATCATATATATTCTATGTTTTATACATATTCTATATTTTACATATTCCGTATTTTACATACTCTGTATTTTATATATTCTATATTTCACATATTCCACAATATTGTACTTTAATTTATTTACTGTTCTACATTCTGTATACATTCTTATTTTTCTATACTTTTATACATACTATATTTTAAATATTCTATATTTTATATGTTCTATATTTTAAATATTCTATATTTTATATGTTCTATATTTTAAATATTCTACATTTTATATGTTCTATATTTTATATATTCTATGTGTATTCCATGTTCTACATTCTATATACATTCTCAATTTCCTCTGAGAGAAGTATTGGGAAAAAATTGAATATTTGGGTCAGACGTTGTTTCGAGAGAGATCGTGCCGGGCACGAGCACGGCCGGCCGATAATAATTCGCGGGCACGCGGCACGCGCGCAAACAGTATCTCCGTGGAACGTATCATCCGGCTGTTTGCTTCGAAAGCAGGTCGTACATGCGGGTACACCTGTGCAAGTCAGCTTTATCCGCGGTGTTGCGGTGCACGGTTATCGGCATTAGCCGTGATACGCGCCGGCAAACGAGGATGAAACGGGTTTCCCACAGGTAAAAGAGTTCCCGCTTTCCGTTGCCGAATATTTCGAGCATCAATCACCAAATTGCGGATACACACCGGGCCCGTTTATTGGCCGAAACGGCGGATTGCCCGATACCAGCCCGATCGCTTGCCCATTTGCTCTCTCGCTCACCGATACTCGCCGAAACGGCGGATTAATGTTTTCGCTTTATATCTAATTCCTTCGAAATCCTCTAATGAACGAGATCAATTTTTCTTTGATACCGTATTCTGTCAAACTTCCCCGCGCAAATGGAAACTTGCACAAACATTCGTAATGCATCGATCACCGGAGGCTTTCCGCGAATTTTCTGTCCCGTCGATTCCTTTTTATCGTAATTAATGGGTCACCGATCCGCTGGCCAGCCGGATTTTTGCTATTGAAAGACGCTTTAGTTTTTCGAATGCAGAAAAATGCTGTCCAGAGCACGCATAGCAATTTCGCCTCGTTAGCAGCCGCTCTATTCAAACCATTTTCATTTTCTACGATCGATTATCCTATTATTTGTCGTCGGAATTTATTCAAAATACTGCCATATTTTTTACGAACTACTATTAAATTCTTTTATCATTGTATTATAGTTGTTCGATTACTTATTTTTTATTCCCCGCATTGTTAGCCACTGGTCAAACTATTGCCACATTTTAATACAAATTATTGTTGAACTACTTATCGTTCTACGATTTGTTGGTTTATTTGTTGCTGGAATTTATTCAAGTTACTGCCAATTCTTTTATCAAAGAATTAAAGGATTGCATATACAATTTTCACATGAACACACACAATGAAGTAATAAAATATATAAAAAAACTTTTTAAAAACCACGCTTACCAGGAAAAAAATTATTTTCTCCTATTTAGTGCATTTTAATATAATCGTGGTTTTTAAAAAGTTTTTTTTGCATATTTCATTTTCTACTTTTATTGTCATCGGAAGCAAGTGCTTATAGAAAATTTCAGCAAGATTGGACTACATATGAGAAGAGGTTTAAAATTCGATTAAAAGATTTCATGCAACAACAACAACACGGCAAGTTAATGTAAGCGTGGTAAAAAAAAAAAACATTACTTTGATATTTTACCATTTTTGAGGTCATCGTATTGGCAACCATAGGACCAATAAGAGCAGCTCCATTTCCCTGTGAACCTGCTACTAACCGCAAGAACGTCATCGCCGTATTCATACGTTCCATGCGGCACACGTTGGAAATGTTGGAATCGATAAGATGCGCCCGGCGGCGGCGGCGGGTGTAGTTAATAAATTTCGAAACTGCAAGCGCTCAGCGCCGGGGTAAACGTTCATTCGCGACGATGCTTCATCGCCATTTGCATTATAAATGACAAAACGTTCGCGCAAGGTTCTTAGAGCGACGGGTATAAAACGACGGGGACGTCCCGGCGACAAGTTTCGCAAAATTTATCGAGGATTTCAACGTCAGCGGACACGGTCCCGATAAATCGCGTCACGAAACACGAAGAATCGCCGCGGGAACACGAAGATTAAGTGCCTGTACGTTTAATTACAAAGGAAAACATTCGGCTACGTGCCTACGACACACATTCTTCTCGCTTAAAACCCCGCCGGACAGAGCTGCCGATCGGAATTCAGACGTTCCCGTGCGTTCAACAACGATTTATCCGAGCTTGCGTTCCACTTTTCAAATCGAATCGCAGCTACGCCCACTGTTCCGAGTCCTTCGGCGAAATGAATGCCGTCAATTGCCCGAGAATCACGAAAACGTCTCGATACGAGCGAGAAACTCGCGTCCAAATCGTCACTCGCAACGTGTACCTACACTAATTTAGTGGCATAACTTTTTCATTTTTAACAATTTCTTCATGGAATCTTAAGCAACGTATTCCTCGCACTTGTCCGCTTCAAACGAGCCCAAGCACGATACAATTCGAAGCTAATTCGCCTGCGTAATCCGCGATATAGTGGAACCTCGACTATCCGAACCGTTCAGTTACCTAGCTACTAAACTTCGATTTACTCGGAAAATATACGCCGCACGACGTCGCGCTTGCACTCATTTTAATCGGAAAAATGTTACCAATGTGCCCGAAGAGGTTCCATAAAGAAATAATTAAAACGAAAAGAGTTCTGGTATTATTTGCAAGTACACTTACAAAAGATTAATATAATTGTGGATTCTGTCTCTAGGGAAAAATAATTTCCCGTTGATCACTTTTTCCCAGAGGATCAATTAACATCGACTGGCAAGTATCGTGGCCCCAAAGGGCCTGTAATTACCATTTCCGGCGTTCTTTGAGGTTCGACGGTAAAAGAACCGTTTCTACGGTCGCCGGCTCGCCCCGGGCGATTATGCTCTCGGAGAAATGTCAGTTTTTCATACGCAGCGAAGGAGGTTAGCTCTTCAAAGGTCACGCAGAAGGGCTGCGGTCTCGGTTGCCGTGAAAGGGGAATTGAAAACACGAGGTTATTGCGAGCTCTCTCTTTCTCTCTCTCTCCCTCCATCTCCGGACGCGTGTAGAAGTGTAGACGCACGATTCACGCGTCCCTTGTGTACAGGTTGAAGTGGTTGAAGAGGTGGTGAAAGCCCTCAGACGCACATCGGACCCCTTCTCCTCCACCTCGCCTTCAACTTCTCTCCTTCATCCTTTCGACAAGGTAATCGCCAATTTCTTTCAGCCCCCTATTTTCAGAACGTCTCTCGCGCGCTCGCTTCAGAACGCCTGCATATCGTATTCGGATCTGTCCGACGGACCCTGCCACTCAAACCTTCGGATTTTAAACGAGAGACCACCTTTCACCACCGAAAATTCGCCGGGACGCGGCGAAATTAACCCTTGAAATTTTCAAGTTCTACGCGGATGAATTTTCTACTTCTTTTTTTTTTTGCGAGAAACAGCAATTTCTTTTTTTTTTTGGTGGTGGTTCTTTGCATGGTTAATTGGCCGTTCGCGAATGAGAGGAACGTTTGATGTTTGGTCAGTCGGCGGCCTGGACGTCTATTTTTAGTGAATTTTTCAATAGTTAATCACCTCAACGTTTGAACGTTTGGAAATTTAAAGCTCGAAATAGTTCAACTATCCAGCGTTGATCTCGCGAGGGAAAGTTTGTTCCTCAAGTCGGCAATTTCGCCGAAATATTTTATGTTGCTCGCGCCGGATCTTTTAATGGGAATATATCAACAGTAATTGCATCGGAATTAATCCAGGAAACTTAGTTGTTCGGAATTGTCGTAAATAAAACGCGAAGCCGTCTATTCCGTTGCACACCTGCGCATAATGATACCTTTCTTCCCATTTAGAAAGATATTACAACTGTCTTAGACGGCCGTTCTTAAAGCACGTGTTCTTAATGAGTGAAAAGATGTAATTATAGTGGATCGCAGAGAAGTGGATTCCAGAAAAATATTCTTCTTAGCTTACCCACTGTGTAGCCCCTCCGGCAAAACGTTTTTAACTAAAACATAAATAATCTCGCTACGCGCGTAAAAGGAAACTGCGAATGTATGGAAAATAATATTTAATGTTATGCAAGCTCTAGTTTACTGTAACGACACATAATTAAATTAATTACACTTTCCTGTTGCAGGTGAGTGTCAAGGAAATTTCACTGCTGCGGCAAGCCATAAGTGGGATCAGTATGGTGCGCGAGTTACAAGTAACAATTATACCATATTATTTAATAGTTGTAATTAAATTGTCATAAGAAAATTATCGTAAGAATAAGTACTATCTTCGTAAGAAGACAGCTGAAGTCATAATAGATGTCCACACCACTCCTATTACTTCAGGCTTAGACCATACGAGTGGGGTGGACAGCTATTATGACTTCAGCTATCTCAAAAAATTCACAATTCACTAAACGTTCTTATTAATTAAATTTTTCAAAACCGATTCGCTGTGAATTTATTAACAAGATAAGCACTTTTCAAAAATATTCTTCATCACAATCATTTCAAGCCGAGCGGAAACGGAGCAACTTTCGTTGAGAGCATATCTCTGTCGGATAACCGTAAGTGGCAGAAAAATCGCGGCGACGGTTCGGTGGTGGGGGTAGTATTTGCGATTTCATACGGGATTACTCACTTCTTAAATATCGCCGACTTATAGGTACTCTTGAAGATTGTTTGCTGAATAATACATGCTCTCAGCTACTCCACTCTTTTCTGCAATCCGTGCTCCACCCCCCGGTGCTCCACCCACAGCCCCCGCCCACGCATCCCCCACCCCAGCGCGTCTATCGCGTTCCGACCCCCTCCACCCCCCATGCTCTGGTAACCGTTCTCGTCCCGGGGCTCGTAAATATTTACGCACCAAGTGCTCGATCGCATTTGCATGTGGGATTCGCAGTGATTTCTAAACGCGGCCCTCGGTTATGTAGGTTGCAGCCAGAATATACATACATCCGAGCGAATGATTCGCTGCGGTATCCGAGGAGAAACCTCCAGTTCGACGGCGACAATGTGCAACCTAAATTTTACATGCAACCAGCCCGTTCGTTCGATCAGTCGGTTTCTTTGTCGCCTCGGTGGGCGTGGCTCTGGCGAGCTACTGAATCCCCGACGGCCGCTGTCACGGCCGCGTGACTTCGTTAAACGATTACTTTAACGTTAAACGTAACGCTGCCTTATAAATAGACAGCGGATTTTATGCATTTATGACGAAAACGAGTAGCTGTAATTTAAAACAGCAAAAACATTAGAAGTATTTGAAGATACTGTTATATTATTTTTAACCTATTAAACATATTAACTAAGAAATAACTGTTTCACACACATCAGTCATTATGTACTAATAATATGTACCCAAAGAAATAAATTTGGTAAATAATTCCTCAGGGAAGCAAACCTAGTGTTAAGAAAGAAAATAAATTTTTATATCACTTCGGTTGTAATTCAGGTAGAAAATTTTTATTTTGCATAAAAATCCGCTGTCTACTTATCAAAATAACAAGATTAAATTTATTCGAACTTTGTGCTGTTCATATTATAATATCTGCTCTATTAAATGTATTTATTCAATTGTTTGACACGAAAACCTTTTTATAACTTCAGTAACTGTGAAATCAAAAATCTGGTACCGGTTATTCGACCGGTAGGTTGAGCGTTCATCATCGGACCTCAAAATGGCGAGGTCCTGGGTGCTTTTGAATATCGAGATGGTGCTCTTCAAGGTTAAGTCGCGTCAGTAATAAAATGGTGAATCCAGGGAAGAGGGCCGGAGGAATCTCGGGAAAAGTTCGACCGCGGCTCTGACCATCGTTCCGTATCTTCCTCGGATTCCTCGGTCGATCTTTCGCTTCATAAATCGTCGGCGCAACGGACCGCGAAGCCATAACTCGTGGCTGCGAGCCTGAAGAGGAGGAGGAGGCGTCGGCGTCGGCGTCGAGCCGTCCGTCTCTTGGCCTCCGTATCCCTATCCGTATCCCAATCCGTATCCGTACCCACGCGACCATACCGTGCGAGGAACAAGTAGAACTATACTGGGTGCTCGGCTAAGTACAGTAAAGCCTCGCTACATGTCCAAAGATGTGCACGATATTCGATAAAACTCTATCTCCTCGAACACGAGGTCTTACACGGTACAGAATGATATTTAATCATTTTTAATCATTTTTAATTATATTTTTAATAATTACTAACGACTTTTTCATGATCCAAGTTGTATCTTGTTTGGACTCATTTCAACCAGGAGAATGTCACGAATACGCTAACGTACAAATTTGTAAAAATAACTTAAACTAAAAAACTTGTTACTACCATCGCCAGGTTGCTATCATATTTTCTGCAGAATGCGAATATTTTCGGGAGTAACGGCAAGTTGGAAATGGACGAAAGTGCACGGACCGGAACCGTCGATTTACACTTTTTTTTTCACTGAAATCGAACGATCGGCGACAGAAATCACGCGGAGTGGGCTTACAGCGGGGCATTTCATTGCGCAACGCTGTTGTGTCGTGTCACACCTACGTGCGCGCGCGACAATGAGGACTTACGCGAGCCGAATGTCCGGCGAAATAAAAAAATCGCTGGTATAAATAAACGCGAAAGAATCGATTCGGTTTGTTTGGCGAAATCAATCGCGTCGCGTCGCGCCGCGTCGTGTCGCGCGCTCGGTGTAACGACCGAGGGAAAATCAGAAATCGATTGTGTCCGTCCAACTAGTTTTATTAACAAGTCCTTGATGTTTTTAAACCGTATTTACACGCAGCGTACATTCACTTTTTCCCGTCAAATTATTGACCCTTTGCAATTCCACGAACCTTCAAAGTCATTTATCCGACCCTCCGCTGATAGTATTCAAGAATATCCTGCATGTCCCATTGAATTATTTAAATTAATTCAATTAAAACATTATCGCTATTATTAACAAGCTTATTCGTGACATCTTCCTGATTAAAATGAGCCTAAGCACGACATCGTTCGACGTATATTTTCTCTGTAATTCACGATTCAATATCTGGGTAGCTGAACGGTTCGGATAAGCGAGGTTCTACTATATCGTGGATTACACAGACAAATAATCATAGAACTATATCGTGTTTGGGCTCGTTTCACGCAGAAAAGTGCAAGGAATATTTCAGTAAAGCTTTCATTAAAAAATCATTGAAAACAAAAAAGTTATGTCAACTTTTTTGCGTTCGTGCCACCAACAAGAGATGAGTAAATGTAAATTTGTACTCGACATAAGCAATTCCTTCGTTTAACTTAATCGAAAATTACAATCCTATCGACAGTAGAGTGTGACGTGATTGTCAGTTCGGATAATCGAGGTTGCGCTAAATACGATCGGAATCGTGCCGAGTGGGGTGTCATTTTAATGAGAAAAATGTCAGGAACATGTCGGTAGAAGTTTCATTGGAAGATTCGTATTTGTCGATCGGATGGCAGTTGTGGGTGTACGAACCTACTTTATAAGGTCAGGCTGACGCCCTTAGCGGCCAGGAACGGCACTCGCGTTTCTTCGCGGTGACTCACGAACCGCCCATCATCCCGCGGGCCTGCCATCCTGGCTGGTTCCAGGTATTATCCTTTTATCCTACGCTAAACTTACGCGCGGCTGCACCTTCACCTACTCGAAGTGCGGGAAACGTAGGCCGAGTTGAACGCGGCCGGAAAAGTGTTGGCCGGCGCCCATTCACCGGCCATTGATGCGACCGCGTTCCTCGCGGCCATTCCATCGCCGCTGCCGCCAGTCCACGCGCGCAATCTGCATTCCGCGAGTTCTGTGCAGGTGACGGAATCTCGGGGCACGCGCGCGCGTTCTTCCCGTCTTAGGGTGCGGTTACACAAGCCTCGATTAGGGTAATTAATCCTCGGATCTTTGCGTCGTACACAGTTATGACTCGACTGTGGACTCTATGCATTTCTGACGACATTGGGTACATACGATTTAAATCAGTGGACATGTTAAAAATATTCAAGGACACCAATATTAGTTTAGTATTAGTTTCAGCTTAATAGGATAATTAAAAGAATGTGTTATGACACACAAATACTTTAAAAACTATTTTCAACCTATAACATTTTTAAAAAATGATCGAAGGAGAAAACAAAATTTTGATTCCACCATTAATTATTAATTATTGATATAATTATCATTTTATGAGACTTATACCAACACATTCGTTACACTTTCCTGCTTAAAATGAGTCCAAGCACGACACTATTCGGATTATAATTGTCCATGTAATCCACGTTATAGTAGAACCTCGAATATCCGAACTAATCATCGTCATATAAGAATCGTGTATTAAACGAGTAAATGCGGTCCGAAGTGTATCGTGCTTGGACTCGTTTTAATTGTAAAAATGTTAGGAATATGTCGGGAAATGTTCCTTAAGGAAATGATTAAAAACAAAATGGTGCTCTCATTTTCCGTCTGATGTGTGGATGCATTCAAAATGTATTGAGATAAATTGGAGCAGTTTATGATAAATTAATTGTAGAAGGAGTAATAAGGAAACTTACGTACAGTGTAACTGCAGCCTTAATTCCCGCCTGTTCTTTAATGCATCGCCGGATGCACCGATGACTCTGCACAGGATGCATCAGCGGACGACGTCTTTCTGCGAAACCGGGGATTCTTGGAGGCCGTGTGTTTCACTTGCGAGAAAATGCAGGGTGAATGACACTTTCACTGACTGTACGAGATCATGAAATTCGACATGGGCACACTATACTAATTTTTTAATTCTAAATAGTTACTGAAATGGCAGACTAATTTCGTGGAATTTTGAATTCAAGATTACGAGTGTTTAAAATATGTAAATTCGTTCGATTCTGTAAAAAAATTTGCTTGTAAAGAAAGATAATTTTAATGCTTGAAAACAAAACGGTTTTCAAGTCCCAGTGAACGTGAATATCCCCTTAATTAACGCGAGCGAGAACGAAAATTAAAACTACGTAATCTATTGGATTATTGGAAAAGTTTTAAACCATTTTTGTGTTTACGCGTAACCTTAATGAGGTTTAAGACTTTTCCGATAATCCCGTATTAATTATACGCGTAACGGAAAATGGTAAAATTGTTCGGTAAGAATCGGAATTTATGTAATTATTACTTTTCGATATATTTGGTAGCGCGATTTATATTAATCGTGGAATCCCATTTTATCAATTTTTGCACATAGCAGGAAGTGTGAAAAACTGTATTATGGTCGTGTGCACAATAATTTGTATTTTGAACGTAGAATTCTGTTACTGAAATTGCAAGAATTGTAAAAATTGCTCTGTTATTACACAGTGAGAAGAATTGTGAAAAATTATATTAAAATGGATTTTTAAAAATTATCAAAAATTTTGCCAGTGTGGATAAAACAAATTAAAAACAACTTGAAACCTGCTAAACAAAGTTATTAATTTTTGAGTGACCAACACTCAAAACATTAATTTGCTCATTTCCGCGCGAAAACTCGCAAATAACGAACTAGGGAATAATCGAGCGAGTACAAAAGCGGATTTTTTCGGGAAGCTGTTAATTTTTATAAACAATAAATCGCGCCGGCCGCAGAAAAACCGCTGGCACGTTGAGAGGGAATAAATCAAGATAGGGAATTAAATTTGCTTGTAAAGCATAAATAATATCGAAACAATAAAAAGGACGTTGCTGTGCTGGAAACGGTAGGCGGACGAGGAAGCATTGCGAGAGCATGGGGAATTTATATTTAAAAAGGGGCGCAACTTCTGCTGAAATATATGACTGGGCCGTGAAGCTAGAGATAAAGCCCTGGGAAGAAAAGGGTGCTGCGTGGGAGGGCGAATTCGCGACACAAAGGAAAAAGGGCCGCGAGCATAATCGCGCGGGAAAAGTACAAGACTCGAGTGAAACAACCAAGACAAACGTAGGAAACGCCGATAATAAATAAAATAAAGTGTAACTCATATTTAAAATCTTCTAAAAATTAAATATTTATGGTCGCGTCGACCACACTTATGTGGGTCAAGAACGATCTCATGTCAAGGTTCACAATATATTTTGCATAAATAAATAAATAAATAAATTGTTCATTTTTAGTTTCGGAAATCTATTGAGAATTCGTCGACATCTTTTAACAATTGTTTGAATGGTGAACAGAATATTTCAATAAAGACGCTATCACTACCGTTGATAAAAAAGTGAATAATTTTTGCCGGAAAGCCCGGAAAGACGAAAATTCGAATGTTTGCAAAGAATCGCGTTAAATATTCATAATTTCGCGTGAATGTATTTTTTTTTTCAGCGCGGGAACGCCGGTCGAACCTCTCGAAAAATACGGCCGACGAATGTTGCAATAATCGCGGACGACGCTGTAAAAACACTAACGGCGCGCGGTGCAGAATGGGAAACCGGTCAGAAAACGAAGAAAAATACTGCCGGGTGTGTGCGTGCGCGAGCGCTTTATTTTGGCAGCCGAGTAGGAAACGCGCAATTTAAATGAAAATTTTTCGTTTAGACAATGGATTATAGAACGCGGGGCGTCCGCTGCAAAAAAAAAAGAAACGCACGAAAAAAAATATACACCGGTCCTCCATGAATATTCCTGTATCGAATTTTCGCTGTTTTGCCGGACAAAGGGGAACAAATCGCCGAATTTCGTCGAATTTGTACGTCCGACTGTTTCGGGCTGTTTCCACTATGCGCGCTCCTCGGAAATGTAAACTAGGAAACGATCGTATGGATAACATTCGCTCGGGCGAATCGTACGAATATTAATTAAGAGGCCGCGAACCAACGGAAAATTTTACAATTTCGACCGTTTGCATTGTCGACGCTTTTAGGTGTGAATTGTAGTAAAAATAATGGTTAAAAATGTGCAATAGGATTTCTGTTGACTCTGTACTCTTTATGAACAGTATAGTATTGAAAAGAAATACAGGAGAACCTCGTTTATCCCGGCCTCTGATGTTCGAATTCTTTATCGTCTGAACACTTGCCAGAAAGAATTAATTTGAGGTAAACTTTACTTTACGCGACTCAAAATTAGTACCTTTCTCCTACGCATTATGATTTATTTGGTATGTAATCCAGTAGATTTGTACCCGAAATTTCGATCCTGTAGGATCAACGGTTCAGTAGTTATGCTTGCTTCAAGTTGAGCAATCTGATGTGTTTTTGACAAGCAAGGGCGCCGCCATATTGGTTTGTAGTGATGACCGCGAGTAGTTTACTGAGCAAAACCGCCGGTCCTCGCCGCCCCCGAACTAATCATCAACCATCTCGGTAAGCGGCGCGCGACCGTCACTACCAATATGGCGGCGCCCTTACCTGTCAAAAACACTGCAGATCGCTCAACTTTGAGCAAGCATAACTCCTGAACCATTTATCCTACAGTATCGAAACTTCGATCTGCAACCGCCCCGGGTACAATTCTACTGGATTACATACCAAATACATCATAATTTATAGCAGAAAGGCACAAGTTTTGAGTGCGGTAAAGTAAAGAGTAGCCTTAATTTGCGTTAAACCAACCCACACGCTACACGATTCACTGTACACTTCAATAAGGATTATGTTCATCACTAATTAGTACGGATAATCGAGATTCTACTGTAATATAAATAATTTTTCTAGAAAAGTACCATTAGTACTAATTAAATACGTGGCTGTACTCACAGGAAAAGTCGTTCATCGGCAGGCCTGGGCAACTGACTGCTCGCGGGCTCCCGTCGCTCGAATCGCTCCCCACTGCCGCTCTTATACCCCCACTGCTGCTCTCGTACTCCCACTACCACGCTCTGGTCTGCGCGAAACGGATTCCTAGGACCTAGGACATAGAAAAATAAATATGGAAAATTAATTTAAGGTATACTGACCCTAATAAAATGTCACCTGGAATTATTAGGTCGCTCGGAAAGCAATTTCGTTTTTCTATCTCATTTTAACATTTCACATAGGACATTTCCCTGCTTTATGATGCTTTCTAACCATTCAACTATTTTTTTGTCATTTTGTAAATTTCATTTCACACAAAGTCGTAAAGAGTCATATAACTCAATTTTTGGTAATAAAAAACAGAAATTCCAGAGCATGGAATCTTTAAGCTGCCAGGAAAATCGCAAGAAAAATGTTGTAAAACTTATTCTAAATGATGAAAAATTGATCTTCGTTTTCCCTTGAGAAAACATAATGAGGATCTCTATGCAAAATAAAAATATTTTACGTTAATTGTGGGAAGCAGGAATAACATAAAAATTGATTTCATCCCTTAACGATTTTGTTGCATATTAAAAGCAACATTATAACATTCTTGGATTTTTTAAATCTTTTATTGTTTAATATTTCACACAACCAATTTATTCATAATTGCATAAAGATCCGCAGTCTAGTAATGACGATCCGACCGACCCTATATTATTGGCTCCAATAAAACGTCGCTTGAAATTATCATTCCCCGGAAAGAATTATGGTTCAACCAGAAAAAGTGTCAACACCGAAGGCGATTGTTGCCTGACGTCGCCCTTTCCATTTGACCCGCAACGGTGCTCGGTAACCGATCGCTTGATCGTCAGATAATTTTCTCGCGATTGTTAGCCGTTCCGATAATTTAATAAATAACAACTATTCCCGGTCCGTGGGACGTAATAGCCCGTTCGGCGGGCGCGGTATATTCATAGGGTATCGTTGAAGGTAACCAGCTCTTGGAAATTACAGCACCGGGATTGCGGGGAGAACGGCGGGCATAAAATGAAATAATTAATAACGAGGAATGGATTCATAGGTAATCAGCCGGCGCATTGTTCCGTCGGGACGCGCATGCTTCCTTCTATTGTTACCGGCGATTAAGTGCTTTTGTGTACCTAGACAAATATGGCGGACGGTGAAACGTATCGCCGCCGAGCCACGCGCACCGTAAAACTCCTAGTCCCTTTCATACGGCATTACGATTCATTTCGCTGACGGCTCGTGCTCGAAACCCCTCCATTCGCTTTCCAGTTTCAACACAATTTCATTATATTAATTGCCACTTCGTCGCAATTCGTTGATACTTTAGTCACTACGCGCCTGGACATATTCAAAAGTAATTCTCTGAACGACTACGCGAAACGCTAATTTGTTTTTTTTTTTAATATAACCTTGTTGTTCCCGATGTTTTTCTCATGAAATTTTCACTGACGTATTCATGACAGTTTCCCGATTCGAATGAGCCCAAGCACGACGTCGTACGATGTATGGTTGCTCTACAATCCATGATTCAGTGACTAGCTGACTGAACGGTTCGGATAATCGAGGTACCACTATATCGTGGATTAAACAGGTAAATATAAACGGAATGGTGTCGTGTTTGGGCTCATTTTACCCAGCGAAGTGTCATGGATACATTGGTAAAGGTTTTGTAAAAAAAAAAAGTTAATAACAAATTTATTTGTTATATTGAAGAAGAAATTGAAAACCGAGTTCTTTTCAGGGCCATCGAGGCTGAAAATAAATGTAGAATTAGTTTGAGCGATACACTGTTGTGTTAATTAGGATCTGTAAACGAAGGTTGAGCTAATGTCCCGTTCACAAGACGGACTCGTGCGAAAGCGTGGAGGCCTGGTTCATGAAACAAGGCGTGGAATAATGTTTTCGTACACGAGCGAAAGACAAACAGCTGGGGATCTTCGGCAGGCAGCCACCAATTTACCAGCAAACGAAGACACATCGAGTTCCGCGCTATCCGTGCCGCTGGAAGGACCAATTTCGCCGTTTCTCGGTCGCCCGCTGCCACGTTAATCGTTATTTATGACCGCGGCTACTTTTCGCGTGCGATGCGAGGCCACCGCACACCTTCTATTTTGCTTATCGATCCCACGGACCCCGCGAGATTGCCCCTCGCACGATACACCCCCGCAGAGTTGCCTCTGCACCCTTCAGTCTCGATCCTCGGTCTCGATCATCCTCGAGATCGCCGCGCTGATTTATCGCTCGCGTTCCCTGAGAAAGACGTTATTACTTCCGAGCGTGTTTGCAATAGCTGTGTCCGGATTATTACAGTGGAACGTCCACTTCTCGAGATTTTTAATTTCTTTAACTCCTCGCTGTACATTGACGAGCCAGGCTCGTGATGAAGGCTTTTAACAAAGTCTAACAAATACGAATGTGTTACGAGTTTCATTTTAGATGAAATGAAATTTGATTTGTTCGTAATTTTTTTGTTGAGCAGAACAGAAGAAACAGCATAAATCATTACATCCTATAAGTACCTTTTTTCTCTTACAAAAATATTACAATAGAGTTGTACACTTTCAAAAAAAGTCACAGAATGTTTATGAATTTTTCGTAATTTTTTTGTTAAGCACAAAACAGAAGAAATAGAGTATAATCATTGCACCGTGTTCACCCGTAGAACCACATACCCTTATGAAAAAATTACAATAGACTAAAAAAAAATTTGGAAGGACTCATTAAAAAGAATGGTATTTTGCTAATGGAATCGGCAGTTTTCTTTGGTCGAGTGTGCTCGAGCATTTCGAAAGCTGGTTCGAAATGTGAGAATAAGGTAGAGGGAGGGATTGACCCCTGTGTTCCGGTAATTGCTTGTTTTATCCGAGTAAGCGTATACACCGGCGTAGCACCAGTTACATCGTCTAACGCATCCCGTTTAATTAAAGCACGTTGCCCGAACTAAAGTGCCCGTTCTCCGACTCTCTCTCTCTCTCTCTCTCTTTCTCCCTCCCTTTTGCCACGAGATTTTCATCTGATTCCGTGTCTTCCACTTCCTCTTTGATACCCTCTTCCATTATTAAGTTGTTCAAATGAGTTGTAAAAAAAAAGAGATTGTTCCATTAAATGGCCGGGCTCGCTGATTAGTGCGTTTCAGTGAAAATCGTGTGTACGTGTGCGATGATTATCGCGCCTGCTGTCTGCTTCTTACCCGAGATCCCGATCTCGTTTCGTGCACGACGCTTCCTCCTCCGCTGGCATGATGAAACTTGTTGAAATCGACATTAGGTGAATCATTCGAAAGTTTCATTTTTCCTTCGATTTTTATAGAAATATTGGCATTTTACTTTACCGGACTCAAAATGTGTTCCTTTCTCCTATAAATTATGATGTATTTGGTATGTAATCCAGTAGATTTGTAAGTGGGGCGGCTGCAGATCGAAGTTTCGATACTGTAGGATCAATGGTTCAGGAGTTATGCTTGCTTAAAGTTGAGCAATCTGCAGTGTTTTTGACAGGTAAGGGCGCCGCCATATTGGTAATGACGGTCGCGCGCCGCTTACTGAGATGGTTGATGATTAGTTCCGGGGGAGGGCGGCAAGGACCGGCGGTTCTAACGGTACAAACCAATATGGCGGCGCTTGCCTGTTAAAAACACTGCAGATTGCTCAACTTTAAGCAAGCATAACTCCTGAACCATTGATCCTACGGGATCGAAACTTCGATCTGCAGCCGCCCCGGGTACAAATCTACTGGATTACGTACCAAATACATCGTAATTTATAATTGGCAGTGGACATCTCTACCTGTGTTTCGTTAAATGGAAAATAAAATTGTTACGCCAAAGAATCTTCCAAATGAAAAAATGTATAAAATATTTGATGTCAAAATTTATTGTAAAAATTGATTGTGAAGATTGTTCACAGTTTGTTAATATTAACTAATTATTATTTACGAAGCGATTGAATACAAATTTATAGTCATTATCTTGCAATTTCGTTACGTAATTTACACCGTAAACCGCTTTTAATTTATAGAAAACGAATCATATGGCAATTTATATGCTATCCTAAATAGTAATCGTTATCTGATCATTATGACTGACAATATGGCATTTCGCTTATCAATATTTCATTATTAGCTTATCTATAAAATCCTTTCATTCGATTACAATATCGGAATAATGATATGAAATAATGAGACTACATCGAAATAGATTTGGAATAATGATTGTGTTAATGTGAAGTGACAAAACTGAATTATAGGATTTCTAAGTGAACTAGCAGAAAAAGTAATTTTAGACAAACCTTTCATATTTATAATATGCAATTTTTTGTATATAATTTGTCTAAAAAATTTCTGTGGGGGAAGATCATATTATTATAATGAAAAATCAAAAGAAATGGTTGATATTGACAAGTAAGAAATTTTGTTTGCGATAAAAATACGAATTTCAAAATGTACCACATTTTAAAAATTTATGCATACTCTCTGTGAGAGTACAGTAATTCACAATGAAATTTCCACCAGAGAGGTTATCGAAACGAAAATCTCCCCTTGCGAAAGTTAAATTTCCCCAAGTGATCAGACCATCCGCAAAAAATGGCACACCTTGAATAAAACAAGAAATTCCCGGGACACAGGGTACCTCTCCAGCTCTCTCTCTCTCTCTCACCCGACAATTCCAGCCGGTTTTTGGAATACTTGGCCGCGAACAAAAGACGATTCGCTATTCCATTAGTGAAAGGAAATTGAAAACTTTTACGGGCAGGTCTGTGCGACTTTGGCTCTGTCGTCAGGCGCCGGATAAAGTCGCGAAAGGAAAAAATTGTAACTGCGTCGGGGATAATGGTTTTTCCCATCAAAAGCTGTCTGATTGATGGACACGTGACTTACGGCCACCGGGATCCCGTCCGTTTCGCAGAATTTCGAAAAGTTTTCGGCCATTTTGTCGGTCGTTTATCATCCAAGAACTAAAAAAATTTTTCTTTGTTACCAAACTTAGTAGTCCAATTAATTAAGTAGTTACTTCTCTGAGAATTCATTCTGTCTACACTATTTCAAACAATTTAGACATTTGTTCTATTAGGAATTATGAAATTGTTTAATAATAAATGTTTGGTAATAATTGTAGCACAATTATTTTAGCATTATTTGATTAAATAAAATGCATTACTGTATAATTTTAGGCATACGAGTTATTTTTAGCAAAGATTATAAGATCATATCAGAAAACATGTTCCCACATAACATAAAATTAAAGAAATATTCATAAGTGAAAACGGGGGGTATTAAGTACCAAAATGGCGGCCGCCAAGGCCAGTAATTAATAAAAGCCGTCGGAGAGCTGAAGATAAAAGTTGATAATTTAGCGAATTTCTAATGAGGAATGTTTGGAGAGGAAGTTTCTATATGTTAGTTGAAAGGATAAAGGGTTTAAAGATCTCATAAAACACGTATGACTGACACCGAGGTAATTAGTTTACCAATGGCGTTGGCTCGCGGTGTATGTATACGTGTAATTTGTAATGAGGACCGGAAGTGAGTAGGTGTCGAGCCCGTTTCTAGACACAACGAGGTCGTATCCGTGGAAGTATCCGTATTAAAACCATCCGCTGGCATGTTTCCTGCGTTGCTCACGAAACACATTAGTGTTCGTGTTAACTTGATTAATTCAATTAGGAAAATTGCGTTTGTATGGACGCGCGGTCGGTCTCCTACGATGCACTTTGGTTCTTTCGCTAATTATCGTTGCTTTATTACGCTCCACACACCTGGCTCTGACATTACTTGATACTCTTTTTTATTATTCAGCCATTTTTATTATTATTAGAAAATCCTGAAAGTACATTTCTCTTTATTATATTTTTTCACTTAAACCTCCATGATTTATTTTGCTATATTACGTGATTTAAATAGTTTATCGTATTTCTTTATTATAGCATTTTTACTATTAATTTGTTACCGCAAAAATGAAATGACGACGTATAATTGGAAAATCAGGGAATCAGCAAATTAATATTTTTTTCATTATTTTTCTTAATTAATTTTCATTACAATCCTTAGATCCTGTCACATATTCTCTTTTTTCTTAACACAAGGATTGCAATTTTATACATTTTGGAATAGCAAAAATTAAATTTAGAATCTTCGATAGCAAGAAAGGTTTAAACTAAATAGCTGTTCTAGCTGTTTAAGCTGAATAATTGCTACAATGTTAAAATATGCATTTAGCTGGCAACACGATTGTTGCGGATTAATAAATAATTTTCTTGGATCACTAAAAATGGAACTATACAACGTGCGCGCCAATGTTAATCGACACACATATTAAATTGATTATCGACTGCACTCGCCGCGTATTTAGATTGTATTGATTGCACGAAGAACAAATGCAAGTGGAAACAGTATTTCAAATATCGTGCTGCAAACATTGGCAGGCCTGTGTTTTCGAATAATTTAAATACAGCCAGTGCCTCGATTATTCGGACACTGTTTAACCGAAAGTTTGATCAATCGGATATTTGATTATTCAATGTTCGATTAACTAGACGTTTCATTACCCGAATAATGTTATTTAGGACACCGGGGACAAACATACCGTTTTTCGTAGCATAAACGCCGCCGCCATTGAGAACTATTCGTTCACGTATACCAGCCCATTATCTTTCGAACTTATTTTCATAACTTTTTTCTGGTAAATACGTAAATCCTATATTATAAAGTTCAATTAATGCATAAACTCGAATTTTTCGAAATTGTGACATGCGGCGTTTTTCAACATAATAAATAAATCATAAATTGTCAAATTAAGTACACACAAGTATATAACAATATGTGTGTTCTAAAATGAAATTTATTGAATCAGCAACGAAATAAAATATTCATTTAAATTGAACTCGTTCGAAAAAATCGTTCTTGAGAAATTGTTTTATCGTGTTCGATGTAAGGAGTCTGTTTCTTGCAGTTCGACTTGCAGGTTTCTTTCGCGAGGTTCACACGTTCCTCGACGCGTTGTTCTCACGTGTTTGTCGAACTGTATGGTTAAAATGTTCGGAAAAAGAAATGTAAAACGTTCTACTAATTAATTAGTACGTCACGCGGTGTCTGCCCTTGTTACATTAATCTGATCTTCAGGCTTGTTAAACGCATAATTCGCCGGTGTGTACGTGTATGTATTTCAGCGCATTCCGACCGGAACAATGTTGTGTTGAACGCAGAGAAGCTGGAGAAAGTATATCAATTAAGCTCTGCGATACATAAAACTGCGATTAGCTCGCGAGAAGTAGACTGCGAATTCTTTCTGCGATGTTCCTCGTCCCCTTAACTAACTTGCGAAAAATGGAATAAACAAACAAATTGTTCCGCTGAGTTATGCTTCAGGGAAGAAGCGAGATTTTATACGTTTACGGAAAAATTAAGTAGATGGAAATTAAAACATTACAAAAATTTAAGGAGGTATATTTTATTTCAACTCCAGACAATATTTAAAGATTTTCATTTCCACACCATTTTCATTTTGCATAAAAATCTGCATTTTAGTTTAATTTCTTAATGTTAACGTTTTCTATTATTTTACAAAATTCCACACACACACACATTCTTAGTTGAATTTTTTGAAATAAAAATTGAATTTCACTTTCAATCGTTTTAATAAAAAATAATATTCTGTTCTTAAATTCGTTTGATGGTTTTATTAAGTTTTTTATTTCATGGACTAATTTCTGTCATGAATGAATAAAAATCCCAGATAAATTTTTTCATCGTTGAAGGATTATCTAGATTTTATTCGTCGCTAATAAATAATGTCGTATGCATTTTCTATGAAACTCGAGTTGGCAACTATTAAACAGCTTTTAATAAGCAAGAAATCTTTCCAACAAGAAAGTAGTATGATATTGACTGTAGATATTTGCATCGAAGTTTTTCTTTAATATTTCCACTGCTTTGGTGGCGCATCATACTTGCATGTGAATTCAAAACAGCTAATATACCTCCGAGGTAGGAGGAAAACATTAAAGAAAAATCCTGGCGAATATTTTTAATCGGTACACCTGCAATGACCGCGTAATTTTACTTCGTGGCCAAATAAAAAATTAGCTGCTACCAAAACGAATATTATACCAACGAACCTGAATTATTTATTTACTTAAATTGCTCGATTTTATTCCAAAAGCAAAAATGTTTTATCATTAACGAAATATTTTCATAACACAAAAAAATAATTTCTATTACCATTCCAATTTTCTATACTCACAATTTTTTTTAATCATTTGGATCAATTATTTGTACTCTTTATGTACTCTTTATGTAAACTTTATAAAAAGTTTTACTGTTTTAAAGTGCGCTCGAATACTTTTGTGGTTCGCTGTACATCGAGATTGAACAAGTTGAAATTCCGCGGCCTACTATCATCTCCATTGAATTGACAAGAATAATTGTATGTTGAGGTATGTTGTGTTTTTGCGAGCCAACGCGAACAGCTGGAAAAACCCGAGGCGCAGCTGCGGTATTAGCATTAAAACAGGAATGATACGGAATGAGTTACGGCGCAGATTAACAATTATTGATGCGTGACCAAAACCGAAAATTCCCCCTTGCAATCGTATCGGATCTTGGTGAATTACGATCAGAATACTCAGGTCGGAAATAACATCCCTCGTGAGCATTAGGGTCAGAGTATCGGTCTCGCGGAATCACCGGCAGATAATTGTAACCGAAAATGAAATCTCTCGTGTAACATTACGAGCCGAATATCGCTCTCGCCGGAATTACGGTCAGAAAATTTTCGGGGCCGGGGAGAATGAAAATCTCGTCGGAATTACCGTTAGAAATCTCGAACGCGGAAAATGGGGAAAAATGTCTTCCATTGTTTCTGCTGCTCGGTTCTTTCAGAATATTCGCTTTTCGGGGCTGGCGAAAATCATTTTTACGACTTTCCTTTTAATGGAACGGCTAAAAGTGCACCACGAATATTTTATACAATGGCTTTTTGTAACTCTTAAACACAAGGAACGCGAAACCTCCGAAAATTAGTACAGTCGAAATAATGACGGTTTCTCCTTGAATTTGAAAAATGTAAAACTTATATTTTCATGAAATATTCATGAGAATAATGATCGCATTTTTCTGGTTAAAATGAGCCCAAACACGATATCCTTTCATCAATCCAAAATTTTGCGTTCGGATAATAGAAGCTCCACTATTTCGAGGATTAAACAACCTATGATGATTGAAATGATATCGTGCTTGGACTCGTTTTAACCGGGAGAATATCAGGAATATGTTAGTAAAATTTCATAAATAAATGAATAAATACAAAAAAGTTATGTCACAAAATGGCTATCATCTCCAGCGATAAGGATCGATACATACTGTTTTTACGTGAGGTAATTAGCGTTTCGGGCCCGAAAATTTGTAGTACGTCGATGAATTACTGTATAAATTATCCGTGGAGTGAAAAAGCTTCCTAGTGTTAGGAAAAAATGTCCATTTTATCGCCTGGAGGGTGGAAAAGCTTAACCAGAGGCACGAAACCGTGGACCAACGAGCTCGTAGCCCATTGTCTCACGGTCGTCGATTTACCGTATCTTTTCGGTGACATATAACAACCTTGAACGCACAAAAGCTGGCGCCAGCTTTCATTCTCCCTCGCCGAAAAAGCTCTGGTTCATTGTTCCCGAAACGCAAGTGACGAAACATTTTTCTCGTTTTTTTTTCCGCGAGCGCACAGCGGTGTGTTTACACGTCGCAGCTTTTTCGCTTCATTCATCGTTCCTCCGGCGCGGCGGTCTTTCCTAAATGCATCCCGATGCACAGATGCAACTCGTCGCCGCGTCACATGGCGCTCATTCATGGTGCACGTCGGGCACGTGCCCAATCGCGGGGGTTCGGTCGAAAATAGCGGCGAAGACCAAAGAGACCGCCTTTATGCTGCAGACTTTTTCACGTTTCCCTTTCGTCAGATGTTGCGGAATCCGTCATGCTGAATGGGAAAATTATTGCCCACGAAAGTATTCGGACGAAATTTAAAACAGTATAACTTTTTTATTATCGGACCAAACCACCTGACTTTTTTTTGAGTAATTAGAAGAATTGATATACCTAATGACATGCAAAAAAGATTTTGAAAAAGTATATAATATTCTTTCATTTTTCTATTGTAAACATTTATGTAAGAGGACTTCGGTCCCCGTCTATAATACTAATAATAATAATAATAATAATATAAAAAACTTTTTGGAAACCACGTTTATATTAAAAAGCACGAAAAAGGGGAAAATAATTTTTTTCCTGGTTCTCTCCATAAAATACCGAATCCCGTTAAATAATTAATATTTTTCTGGTATAAAATTAGAGTGTCGGAATAGGTAGAAAAATTTAATATAAATTTAAATGGAATCATGACATTAGTGACTATAAATAAAAGCGAGGAGTGCCCACGAAGATTACGTCAATATAGTGTAGCGCTCTTTCAACGCTTTTATTTTTATAGTCTCTCACTAAAATGTCATGATTTTATTTAAATTTATATTAAATTATTCTATCTATTCCGACACCCCATCCCTAATTTTATACCAGAAGAAATCTTGAACTAATTGCTTACTATTTTGGGGAAAAATATTAATTATTTAATTGGATAAGCGTGGTTTCTAGAAAGATTTTTTATATATTAAAAAATTAATACATACTTATTGTATATATAATTTATGTTTTTCTCGGTTATGTGTTACGCGCATTGAAAAAATAAAAGTCACAAAGAGTCTCGGGCAAATTTAAAATGGCAGAACAGTATAACTTTCTGGAAAACTGTGTCAAATTGACGCGAGGGACGGATTGAGGGTTAAGTGCCCAACCACCCCTAACGAAATCCCAGCAATTAACTATCAATCGAGTAACTATTGTTCGAAATGATTCGATCAAAAAACGTTTCTGTGGTTGTACTTTTTGTGGCTGAAGTGCAGTCTAAATTCTATCAGCGAAGCAAGGATGCACCTGCGCCCTTTGATCTCCATTGTCCGGAGCCCGGGGCTCAGGGCCCCTTAATTGAATCGTTAGACAAACGGGGTATCGTTCGGTGCATCCGAATCGAGAAAATTATAGCGTTTTGGCAGCGGTCTGCGGGGCCGTCTGCCGCAGCTCGTCTGGTTAGCCGTGTTTGTCCTGGACAGGGAACGGGAATGAGACGCGAATACGAAGCGAAACGAGTCGAGTCGAGTCGAGGTCCGATGCACAACCTCAGATAAAGGCCTATTGGCTTGTTGTATTCTCTGGCGATCCAGAAACGTTCCTCGATTTTCGGGCCGGATACCGCACACCCCGGGGCGATGCGCAACGTAAACGAGCTACAACGCCGGCCCCGCGATAGTTCTGCAAAGTGATCTAAAGCTGCGGAGGAGATTATTTCGGTGCGTTACCCGCGAAACACTGACCCTCAATGTTACAAACGATATTCTCTACCGGTACGGGTCAAAAATCAATATGTACTTTACTAGGATTTTTTTCAGCGTTTACTAGACACTGTGCACGATGGTACATGTGGGTTCAAGTGCTGATCAAGTAAATAGAAACAGAGCGAAGTGGACATCGTTACATGTCTCCCATATTATTAACCAGGGACCAAAAATAACAGTTATCCTACAGTTTTCTACGATAAAAATCATTAATAAAAAGTTGATTATTATTGAAATTTAAGATAATGTACACAAAATATAAAGAAAAAAATTCGAAGAACAAAATTATGAAAAAATATCGATTTTTATACTTTTTGGTGACAAATAACAGTTATTAGTGTCCAAAAAATTGGAACCTCCTCGATAACTGTCATCGATGAAGAAAAATTGTTTCGATCGCTCCAAGCAGTTATCGATGAGAGGTGTTAATTTCGATCGCTCATAACAATTATCAATGAGAGAAATTTATTTCGATTGCTCATAACAGTTATTGATGATCGAATTTCATCAAGAAAATATCCATTTTGGTTGCTTATTTATTTTCATTTCACATTTCACATTATTGACTTTTTCTTCTTTTAAAATAAAATTGATGGTACATTAATTAATGAGATACAAAGTGGAATAAAATTCTTTGAATGTCTCCTATATTACTAACACACTTTATGTCGACTTTTTTTTATTGTTCTAAAAGAGAAAATTTATAAAAGTACATTAATCATTTAGATACAAAATGAAGTAAATTTTCAAGCGTCTCTTATCTTATTAATAGATAATATTGACTTTTTGATTATTGCGAAAGTAGAATGTCTCAAAAACATATTAATTATTAAGATTTAAATAGATGTAACTTTTTATATCGGCTTTTTAATTCTTCCACAATAAAATTCATGAAAGTACATTAATTATTCAGATACAATATGGAGTGAATCTTCAAGTGTCTCATGGACTTCCCGATTCTTTTAAAATAAACCTGGATAAAATACATTGATTATTCAGAGCAAACTGGACGCAACTCTTTAAATATCTCTTAAATACCTAATGCATTTTATATCGGCTTTCTAATTCTTCCACAATAAAATTCATAAAAGTACATTAATTATTGAGATACAAAATGGAGGGACACTTCAAGTGTCTCTTTCATTATTGATAGATAATATTAATCACATGATTAACACGTATGTACGTCTTTAAAATGACGAGTATTAATTTTGGCTATGACTTCGAGGATTCTCGACACAGTGGCGACGGATCCCCGACACGTTTGATCTCTTCACTAGCATTGAATAATAAACGTCTGGTTGTGTGGGTCGGGGGTGTTGTCGGCGGAGGGAACGTATTCCCCTTGAAGCGTGTATTTTTATTTCGAAGACCACTTGAAGAGCGACAAACGGACGTGCCAGGGACGTACGATACTTATTTATAACCCTTGTCGCATGAATTTCACGATATGCAGACGAAAGCACCCCAGGGAGCGGAACGTGTTTCCTTGCCCGCGCGCGAGTACTATGTCGGGCCAACCGAGTCGATAAATAGGTATACCGCAAAACTGTCGACAGTATCCGGCCCCGAATCCTCTTCCTCTCATTTGTTATTATTAGGCTGGCGAGTGTGATCTGTCGTCTCTGACCAACTCTACGTTTTTCGAAATCGCTACTCTTGATCGACGCGATGAAATGTGGTACGCGAGTTTCGAAACGTTCCGGTGTAACTTTTGAATTACGAGGAATAGACATTTTCACTTGAATATGTTTCAAAATAATTGCTTTTTTTACTATATTTAATATAATACATTTTATATTTGTTTGATTATTTTTTTAACAATTTTAAAACATTTTTTTTACTCTTACATAGTGATCCATCTCTACTAGTGACATTTTGGTGTAGTTTTTTAATTACCAGGAATATTTTAATTATAGAAATTTTCCCTCGAAAACGTTTAAAAATACTTTGTACTTCTTTGATAATTGCTCTATCAAGTTTCTAAATTTTCTTTCCCTAAAATAGTGCTCAGTCTCTAGTACTGACAGTTTGTACTTGTTTAATTGTGAGTAGACTACGGTTCTTTATGCAAAATAAACATTTCTTAGCTAAATTGCAACAAACAGAGGAATAGAAACATTTCCACTTCGAAATGTTTAAAAAAAATGTTATAATGTTTAATATATTTTCTGTTTGTTTAATAGTTCGAAAGAAAAATCGCCGCGAGTATTCTGCGCGCTTATAATGTTTATTCTCCCGCGAGATAATACGGGAACGCTGCGCATAAAAACGGACGAGGACTATCCTGGCGGACCAAACGTTTTCATTCGACCAATTATTCCTCTTTTATTTGTCGCGATTGTTTTAAATAAAAACGTCCCCAATCCTGGCAAATCCGATGCTTAGCTTCGGCGCGAGCCCGGTTCGCGTTAATCCACGATGGGGGAGGGGGCGGAGTGGGCGGGGACGAAGGGGACGGGGGAGGGGATGAACGCGTTTAATTTCGCGATACGGCCGTTTAATTGCTCTTGCGTGTACAGAGAATATCTTACCTGCTGGTCCCTACCCGAATATCCACCGGGCTTTACGAGGACGCTCTGTTTATTGGTAGTTTTAATTACGTGCGATACCTCTCATACATACGCCGCGCAATCCACACGGTAATACAATTTTTACTGATAAACCTTTTAGTGTACCCTGTCCGGTGATAATTCTCGATAATTGAGGAAGGTGATAGAAGCTTACTGTGCTTCCCACGAGTGCTATTGTTGGCATATTTTAATTCACATCCTTCGTGGCCGACTTTTAACCCGAAAATGAAACGTTTCTTCCGTCCTAGAATATTTCCATTCCCTGTGATTTTTGTAGCTATGAATAATTTTTTTATATTAATTGAAAAATTTATATGAATTTTATATTTATAAAAAAATTTACCTAACTACATATGACATATTTAATAACGTAAACACTAAAAGCACTAATACCTCCTTATCGCTACGTATAATATGCAGATACGTATAATAAAATAAAATGTCCCGAGCTATACAAAATGAATTTCGTAAAATGCATTTATAACAAAAGTAACAACAACGGACTAATCTTTTGAGGATTATATGCGCCTTCACTATTTTCGCCGGCAATCCCGAGGCTTCATGCAAATGCCGGACCGCATTCCCGCTCGATAAAGGCGCGGATTGCGGGCTACTTATTGGCACGCTTAACAACGGCGTTTTAATGGCGCCGAGTGGGAGAGAGGTGCGAGATATCGTTATAATATTCCGAGGGACGGGCAGTAACAGTCGCCAGAGACTGTAAAACGAAGTGCCGCGTAAACGACGCCGGGCGTCGGCATATTGCCACACCGTGGCCAATTCGTTCCGCGACGCCCTAAAGAATACACGGCTCTCTTTTTCCCCGTGCCGCCCTTCTCTGCTGTTGGCAGACCGTCCTCCCAGTTCATTCGATTAAATCAACGGGAATCTCTGCCGTTTTTAACTGGCCGCTCGGGGAAACTGTTCTCCGCGTTTACCTCTCGCTAATTTGTTAGCGACGTTTCGCTCGACGCTTCGAACGTCCAATCGGGGACTCTGCGAACAAATCTCATTTTTTCCGCTCTATTTTTCCTACAAAAATAACCATTCTGCGAAAAATTCCACTTTCGTTTTCACCAGTCCCTTCCCTTTTAACAATTACGGGAACAGGCGACCTTTACGAATTTTTTTAAACGAAACTAACGAATGCGTCGATGTGAAACTTTGCAGGTTCGTTTACCAATGTTTGAAGAATACGACCATAATTTTTCATGCAAATTTCATCCATTTTCGAATCCTCAATCTCAACAATTCTCAGTGAAAGCGATCTTTATGAATTTTTAAAAATAAAACTAACAAGTGCATCGATATGAAACTTCGCAGTATTAGTTAACAATGCTCAGAGAATACTTACAATTTTTTTTCATAGGAAACTGAGCACTGAATCAGCAACAGCGACGTCTTCTATCCATTTCTTGCTACGAGAGGATATCCTATTCCTTGACGTCCCGTGTAATCCACGATCGAAGCGATTTCGAGTGTCCGGCCGAAGATCCTAAGGGGCAGATAAGCGATTAGTCGTGGATAATTACGCTTAAGCCCACGTCGATCAGCTAGACAAGGAACGACATATCCTCCGATAGAAAAGTAGGAAAACGTATCGGCACGCAAAGTTCATATATCGTGCTCTTAGATGGTATCTACCTTCTCCTGATTCGACATCCGTGTTTCCTGGCTATCGGACGCTAGCTTGTCTGGAATCGACGTGAGCCTGTAGAAAGGGAAAGATTAGAGCCTGATTGCCTCTTCGTTTACTATATCCGTCGACCCTTAACCGATCCTCGAACGACCTGTCCTGTCTGCTGTAATTGCACGAAATCATTTCTCGAAATACGTCTAATTGGAAATAAATGCTAAGAAGTCATACACGTAAAAATATCTTGGCGCCATCTACCAAGATAGAATTTCTACCATTATTTGTAGACTAATTTTGAACAAAATTTTTTTGAACAAAACCAGCAGATGCATCGATGTGGAACTTTACAGATTTGTTTACCGATGTTTGAAGACCACTAAAAATCATAAAACAAGAGGTCGAAGTTCTATTTTCTCTCTGTGTTCCTACACCGGCAAAAAAACATATTTTGGAGTTTCCAAATGGAAACACACATCGGAAACGGTCTGAATGAATTCTCTCATACGCGGCCGCGTTTAACTTCTCCCCGGGAAAATTACCTGACCAACGGGATCGAGATCTTATTCGCCGCATTAATCTCGCCCTTTAATATCGCACCGGGAACCGAAATGAAATTTTCATCGATCATCGGCCGCAGTGGCCCGGCGGAAATAAATTACGATGGCCGGCCGAGTGTACAAACTCATCAACATTAATACCCATTGTCTCTATCGTTCCTGAAACACTCTTTCTCCAATTTTTATAGTTTTATTTCTCCATAACTCTTTCGTTTTTCATTATTTTTTCAAGAGACTATTATCAGCACATTCGCGACATTCCCCTGATTAAAATGAGCCCAAGCTCGATATGGTACGACGTATAGTTGCTGAGTAAATCACGTTTTAATGGATAGGTGTCCTAGCTGTTCGGATAATCGAGGTTCCACTATATCGTGGATTAAACAGGCAAATATAATCCGAATGGTATCGTGTTTGTAATCATTTTACACAGAAAAGAGTCACCAATAAATTGGTAGTATCATTATGCGAGCACATTGTTAATATCAATGAAAAATTACAATAATAGCTTCGGACTGTTCAGCAGAATGTGTAAAAATCGTGTTGTTTCGTCGTCTGGACCACAATAATGGCTTGATTTACGACTAATTCTTCATACAAGACATTGTATTTCCACTGATAAAAATTTGTTGTGATATTAACGGTTAGTCCTTTCTTCTGCATTGGTTTTCGTGGCGCTGCATCAGGAGCGGAACGGAGAGCGTATATCTTTCGAGGCCGGGTCCCTCCCTTCGGACGCAGTGTTTCGCCGGGTGAGAGCCCGCGAAACAGAAAGTTACCGAGAGTGACGAGTCCCCGGGGAAATTTCCAAGTTTCCTTTTAATGGAATTATAAAGAGGAGCGGGAGTGACCATGTGACAGCCGGCGGACTCACGAAAATTCCTCACGGGAGACACGCAATCCTCCGGCCCACCTCCCCTCGCAACAAATTTTTCACCCTAACGCCCACCGCCATAGCCGACGTTTTCCTCGCGTTTGATCGATCCTGTCGAATTAGCGGGACACACGCTGCCGGCTGTACAAACGAATTTTCCCGTGTACGGTTACAACCGAATGAAATTTAGCAACTGTTTTTTTTTTTTTTTTGGTCGCTGTTTCCAGTCACACGGTATTTTTTAACTGCATCGAGAAATTACGTTTCGCGACGATTGATTTTACGGAAATTGAATCGGCGTGACGGAACGTGGATGCCGGTGACCGGGTCTCGCGTGACCCGCACCAGCCACCAGTCAGTATTGTACAAAGAGAGACAAAAAAGAAACGATCGAGGTATACATGCATGTTGTGGGTCACCGGAGACCCAGCCATCGTCATGCGAGAGTCTACTGTGAAGATTTTCTGTATTTGCATACAACATGAGCGCCACTGTTACCCGAAACACGTTACAATAACGTTAAAAAAAATAGAATCGGGTCATAGATCGAGGCTTCCATTAAAAATAATGGCTACTGTGATACGATAGAAAGTTTCGAAACGACTTGGCCGTACATCCGACTTCTGAAACGGTGTAACACCGAAAATTGGTAGGATTCCAATGGAAATGATAATAATAATAATCTAGCTTAGGCGTAGGCTAGAATGAGCGTACAATAACGCTCGTTGCGGTGATTGTCACGAGGAAGAATTCAATGAAAAGAAACTTTCCGAAACAGGTTAGTGGAGATAGCGCGGAAGTGGGGGTAGAACAGGGTACTGCAAATAGCGCAGTAGTGTGGGCAGAGCGAGGTAGTGGGGGTGACGCGGTAGTGGAGGTAGAACAGGGTACTCGAGGTACGCGGTAGTGTGGGCAGAGCGAGGTAGTGGGGGTAACGCGGTAGTGGGGCCAGAAAAGATTAGTGGGGGAACCTAAGCGAGGAAGGTGTCTCGAATAGCTCCGGAGCTACTAGTTGGAACTGCCTGGCGTCGATTCTACACAACGAAGGGTAGCGTATGCCAGCCGTGCTCCCAGAAGAGGGAGCAAAGCTTCTGGTCCGTGGCCCGGTATTTATCACCTCTTCAGGGTTATAGATCAGTGTATTAGTCATTGCTGCGTCCAATATATTTCCCGTGGCAGGAGAATTGAAAGATATTGAGCAGGAGACTAAACGAGCATGGTGGACACCCTGAGGACGATCAGGTCCGTCAGCGGCGCTGTCCGTAGTTATTCGACATTCGACCAGGAAGGATCGTATTTTTCCGGGATCGAAGATCCGCCGAAAGTAATATTAATAGCACGATATAAACGGGATAATCCGCGGCGCCCGGCTCTTCTTCAGCTTCTGCTATTTATAACGATCAATACGGCACCGTTGTCCGGCAGGGTCGTTTTTCAAGTAACGGCGCCCAGCGCATTTTTCGCTCGTCTAATAATCCCGAGGTCGGTGAAAAACTGGCCGGGATACCCTCCTTGATTCATTTAAAAGGATATTCATATCGCGACGGCCGAACGACCTGCCATTTTTCACGCGCGCGCGCGCGCACACACACACAGACACACAGGGTAGAATATCCTGCGCCGATCCGGTCAAAGGAAAGTGTAATTCAGCTGACAGACCATCACACGGTACACAAACCCCATTCTCGCTTCTTCCTTGCGCTGCGAAATATTGCGAATACGTTCGCAGGGTGTGGCATCCTAGAAAGGAAAAATCCTTAAGAAAAGTTGCACTACTTCAACAGAAACAGATAATGGTGGAAATAAGTTTTCCCTCGGGCTCTTTGTTTTACGAGATTTCAAGGTCACCAGTATATTTTTTGGAAAAATTTTGTCGATTTTTTAAAATATTCTTGTAGAGCGTGAAGAAACGAATCCGTTGATATTAATAACTACAGTGTTTCGATTATTCAATCCCAAGATATTTGTGTCTGAAGGCAAGTTTTTTAATGTTAAATAATCAAATATGTCATTGGATTTATATCTATTTACGTTCTATAAAAGAATATCGAAAGCAAACAACAAGATTCCATTTATAATAAATGTTCATATGTTAAATATCTTATCATTCAGACACGAGTATCTCGGGATTGGATAATGGGAACAGTACGATGATGGTACTCATTTTTCTCGTCTCCTCAAGCTCTACAACCTCACCGAAAAAAAACTGCAAGATTTCATATTTTTTAGTGGGACGTACGGAAGAGTTCTATTTTGTATTCACTGGAATCGACGCGACGTCCGGCGAGACGTATGGCCCGGAAGCGTGCGTCCCCGCGAATGAAACAGACGAAATGTTTCATTTTCTTTAAGAATTGGAAAAGTGAAAAAAGTAGGATCCGTTGTAGGGCGACGTGTATGCACGAGCTCACGCACGATTTACAGATTTCCACGGCGAGGAGACGTGAAACGCGAATGGAAGCCGAGAAACTGACGGCCGTATAGTATTCCGCAACGATGGAGAAGATTTCGGGCGAGAGAGAGAGAGAGAGAGAGAGAGAGAGAGAGAGAGAGAGAGAGAGAGAGAGAGAGAGAAAGGAAGCGAGAATACGGATGCAAGAGGGGCCGTGAAAAATGCATAGCCATCGACACGAGAGAAACGAATGTTCGACCGTGCGGAAGCTGTAGGAGACGCGTTCTCGAGCGAGCGACATTGTCTGCCAACTCGTACTGCGAGTTACAATAACGCCGCTCGCTTTGTCTTTTGCGTGGAGCCCTGGTTTTTTTACAATTACACATTCTACAATGTACTAAACCAAATTTTGTAGTTCTACCAGTCCTTGATTGAGTACACTTATTTTCGGAAAATGTCACATTTTTCGATTTGTGCATTCTTTCTGCTCCAGCCGGACAAGATAGAGGGATGATTTTTACGTAGAATTATTTAGCAAACTCACCAGAACACAATCATATTTTTCTTATTACATTATGAGTGTCTATTCACGTTTAAAAAAATGTTTTAAAAAGAAGAACGCCGTTAGCACCCCAATCTTGTGGGCCATTTTCAGTTCCATACATTTACTCTGCCCTCAAACGGAGAAAATAGAGGGATGATACTTCCGTAGAACAATTCTGTGAACTGTCCTATATACACTGGTATTTGATCAAACGCTCCCCTGCGGGGAGCGCAGGTATAATAAGTTACACGCGTGCCAGTTCGTCAACGCGGTCAATTAGAAAATAAGCGAACGAACGCGATTTCTCGGCGCATTGTCGCACTCGTTTGAATAGAAACGAAAATAGGCCGATGGTCCCTTATTAATGGCCGGCAGCGGGTGTTGAGTTATCGGTTTCAACTAGGCCAGCCAGCCGCGATTTTACATTATTAAATATATAGCAGGACGCAAGTTTCGTCCTGATAAAGCCGCGCCTTTTTATAGTCGTGCATCACGGGACCGTACATCTTTTATTATTAACCGTGTTAGGCTGTAAAGCATTTCCACGGCGCCCGACGGTGGTTCATTAATTCCCTTTTTTATTGAATTTTAACGGCCGACGTCGTACAACAAGATGGCCGCGTACGCGACGGGTCTCTCTCTCTCTCTCTCTCTCTCTCCCTCTCTCCCGCTCGCATAGTTTCATGCTATTTGCACGCCGACTATGGTCAAGACAGGACGAAATCGACTCGCGCCGTCGTCGACGAAAGCGTCACGCCAGCCGACGAGAATTACGTCGACGATTATCCTCCTTTTTTCGAAACCTAGAACGCTTTTAATAAGCGGCTGTATTTTTCAAAAAACTGCAGCTTTAACAATAGATTTACATTAAGCAAAAAATTTTGATAGACACATTCTCGTTAGTTTCATAAAATTATGTAAAACCGTCTTAAAATTCGAATAAATATTTTTTAAAGTGATCTTTTCCCAATATTTTATACAATAAGTTCGTATTATATTCATATATATATTTATATTTAATATCATATCATATTTTTATATTTTTTAAAGTTTTTTTTTGTGTGTATATTTTTATATTTATTTCTATTTTCTATATATTTATATAATCGCACATTCAAATTCTCTCTCTCTCTCTAATAAACATTTTTAAAAGCGAGCTTTTCCTCAATATTATGTGGAGATTATATTTATATAATTATATAAAATTATATAAGAATTATGAGAGAGACAGGATTTTATATTCATGTTCGCATGTATTTATATTTATTTCTCTATGTTATATTTAATCGTCTATTAAAATTCTAGTAAATACCTTCAAAAGAGTGATAATTTCCCAAAGTTTTATGAAAATTGGCTGACTCCAACTGGTCCGCTAATCAATGAGGTTCAAGAACAGAACAAGAAGATAATTTCCAAGGGAACCCATTGTTGTCCATTACCCAAGAGCCACTCTTATTTCCCGTTACACGGACCGCTGTTTACAACGCAATAAACCGTACACGTCGGCGCGACTGTTCGTGTAAACGGAACGTTACGGGCCGCGCGGTGTCATGGCAAGCAATAAAAAATAGTTAATGCAGAGAAGCGCAGTCAGCGAGACACACGGTCAGGCCCTCGTCAACGTTCCACTTCGATAATTATCGCGAATGAAATTTATGAAAGTGTTAGAAAGGTATAACGGCTGCGGAGAACGTGATCGGTACGCACGAGTCGAAGAATTTTCTACAACTTTCGAACTAAAAAACAATTACTTTCTGATTCTGGACGTTGTGCAATATAATGTGAGAATTCTGACCCGAAGAGCGCCAAAAAATAAAACTCAATAGTATAGATTCGGTTTTCTGATCTTTTGTTGCCGACGCTATTGTATAAAAGTTGACATAACTTTTTTATTTCTAATGACTTTTTAATGCGACCTTTGCTGACGTGTCCCTGACACTTTTCTGTGCAAAATGATACCAAACACAATACCATTCGGTTTATATTTGCGTGTGTAATCCACGGTATTGTAGAAACTCGATTATCCGAACCGTTAAGCTGCCTATCCACTGAATCGTGGATTGCAGAGGAAATATACGTCGAATGACGTCGTGCTTGGGCTCATTTGAAAAAATAATTAAAAATTATTAATAGTAAATAAAATCACTTTTAATGATCCTAATTATGTTCGCATGACTATTCAATCACTGCAGCCGGAAACAGAATATCGATCATTAGTGTTTCATTGGCATCGAATTTTCTATAAATAACCACCATTATGAACACGCGTTATGGCTACAATTACTCGCTCTACGAGAAACTATGCCCGAACGAAATTTGCGAAACATATTAATGCATAATTATCACGCAACGCGTACCAACTGCGAGCATGAAATTTAATTTGAAAGTCGATACAAGTGAAATGTTCGTTCGAAATTCTGTGTTGGAAACATTTCATCAATTTTTTTCGTGTATTACTTTAAAAATCCCAGAACAATTAGAAGTTCTGAAACAACCAGTTACAGATGGCGTACCAGTAAACTCATTTTGCAATTTCAATGCACTGATGGTAGAGACGTATCTGTATTAAAATAATGTATCGAATGGTAGATCCGCAGTTTAATTTATACACAATTTACACAAGCAAGTAAATACGACTGCTTCCAGCGGATAAGCACGAGTCACAGCAGATTACTGTATATACGCGAAAATGAGTCGAGAATGTAGAATAATATTTGTTTGTATGATGACTCGTTTCGATGATGATCGAATCGGAAAATTCGTCGAGCACACTGTTACTGTTAGACAGAAACCGGTCAGCCTGTCTGATCATGGCTGGCCGTTTCTACTTGCTGTCGCCAGTGCGTGAATATCGAACTTTCGGAGTCGATTATGTCGAAAACGCACCGCCATGGGAGCGAATTTTATGTGCACGTTGCTGGACTTATTCCGGAGCGTGAAATAACATTATTATAATATGTTTTTCATTACGTGTCCAGCATTCATCAAACCCTCCGAATTTGAATATTATACAATTTCATCCGGATTTACATCGAGAATATTTACAGGTTCAAAATTGTGTCAAATAATTTTTACGATTTTTCTGATAATTCCAAATAAAATTATTTAAATGTAATTACTTTATTCCGTTAATGGTAGACACTCTCATAGAGCTTAGAAGTATTTTTTAGTAATTTTGAATAGTCCCGGCATCATTTTAAAATTATTTTTGCAAAACATTTTTACCGAATATTATAAACGAAGGTATTATAATACAATTGTCCAGATTGATATAATCACCGACACCAGTGCCTATTTCATTACAAATTATATATTAAATTGCGAATAATATGCATAAATTTAAATGTAACTACAAACATTAATTCAGCTATTATTAATTCCTCTGCAACAATAATTACGCTAACCGAATAAATTTTTCTACCGAATTAAACAGCTTTGAAGAGCATCCTATCAGAATGCCATGCTTAAATAATTATACTGAAGATGAAATTGCGAGTTCTATTGCTGCATGGTCTTCATAACTTGAAGGAGCATCGAAGTTAATTTTAATACGCTTTTAATAGAGTTTTTTCTCTTTTTCCAGCGTAATGAACAAGGGCCGAGGAAAGAATGAGTTTCTGTGAAAATTTCATTAGCAACAATTATTCCATAAGGAAGCCAATTTTCCATGGGAGGTCGCAGTCGACCGGGGCGCATGATTTCTTATTTATTATCAGGAACGCACCGCGCGCGCATTCTAGAATTCTATTTAACAATATTACTGGAGGTATTCTCGCGAAGAAAGGGAGGAAGGATGGTAGAAGGTGAAGCAAGATAGAATTGGGGACAGGAAGGAAGGAAGGAAGGAAGGAACAAGCCCCTACTGTTCTCTACAGTCATAATGCTAGGGAACCGTGCAGTAGGAAACGTTCTTACCGACCTTAAATAATTGAAAAGGTGGTTCGCATTTATTCGACCGTGCGAATAATACACGGTACCCCTGATAAAGGAATAATAGATAGCCGGGCCAATCGTAAATCGCTGCAGTTCCTGTGCATTCCTTTCTTTCTTGAGTCTCAATGCTGTCACCTACGTAATTCCGTTGTTGACAATGTAACTGTCCCCCTTATTTACATTTTATACTCATTCTAATGTTAATTGCGTTTGGTAACAGTCTGAAATATTTTTCTCACTCTCTGTATGAAAATGTTAGCAGACATTTTTAGTTTATACCTTGTATGTATTGATTTTTATATTTTATATTTATATTTACTTCATATATATATTTAAGTTTGTATATATATATATATATATATTGATTTTCATTTTATATTTATATTCACTTTATATTCAAGTTTGTGTTTATTTTCAATTCTGTATATTTATTTTTATTTGATATTTAATTTTGAAAATGTATATTTATTTTTATTTTATATTCAATTTTGTATATGTATATGTATTTTATTTTACATTCAATTTAGTATATGTGTACCTCTATTTTTATTTTACACACACACATTTAAGTTCATATATATTTATATTTACTTTATATTTAAGTTTATAGTTATTTTCAGTTTGTATTTAATTTTGTATATATTTTATTTATTTTTATTATTGTTGTGTATATATATGTTAGGTTGGGTCAGCCTCGCGTCTGATACCACGGAAGTGGAATCGGAAGTGCGAGGAGAAACGAAGCGGTGGCCTTGATTCCTTTCGGGAAAGGGATCATTTGTTCCCGGACGAGGAAGAGAGGCGAGGATCAATGTACTCTTCGCGTCCAGACGCAATAAATAAATAAATAAATGCCCGAGGCTTTCCTTTCGTCTCGTTTTCGGCTGCTTACACCGTGCTCCCTCGTCCGACTATTTATATTCC
The DNA here is from genome assembly GCA_028455605.1 of Lasioglossum malachurum. NCBI lineage: Eukaryota > Metazoa > Arthropoda > Insecta > Hymenoptera > Halictidae > Lasioglossum > Lasioglossum malachurum. Next base: position 7,285,003 of record CM052315.1, read on the forward strand.
AAAGCCCATTGATCGGCTTCTGTTTTCGACGCCTTTCCACGGCGCGTTCCCAGGAAAAACCACAGAGCGCCACAAAGTAGCACCGTAACTTCAAATAAGCACAACGCAAGGTGGAATCACTATTTTTAACGCCGCGAGGGCGGAGGGCTATCCAGATGGCACTGTTTACATTTTGATAAACAATCATCGAGATTTTTGGTTCGCGAAAGCTTTACGAGCGCGCGCGCGCTTGGTACCGAATCATTAAAAAATATAAATATTTTTTTGAAGAATAAAAATATTTGAAAACACTCTGTTTTAACCTTTCGCACTCGAAAATTAAACATTTCTTCCGACCCGGTATAATTCCATCCTATCAGATGATTCCATAAATTCGTGTTCGATTTGAAAATAAAATTCAATTGTTAAATTTTAATGAATATAGCTTTATCAATCAATTTTATAGTCACCATTCTTTTCTGCAAAATATATATAATAAAGAGTAACTATATAATTTTGTTTTACACTCCGCCGTGCAGTACAATTTCTGACATCTGTGAAAATCGGGCACGAACTTATGCAATCATTGTATATTTTTTTTTCATTTTATGGATGCGAAATTGATATAAAACCCCATACAATAATTAAACGTTTAGTAATTGATAGGTGCCAACATATTTAACAATGAAAACAATATTTTGAATAAACGGTACAGTAATTTTTAGTGGCGCCTCTCTCAGAGTCACCACTCGCGTGCAAATAAGGGTTAATAAAAATTTTTTAAAATGATAAATGTGGCTTCCGAAAATGTTCAAAAAATGCTTGACTATAAAATTCGATAGATATGAGTAAGATTTCTATCTGTTCGGATCTACGAAGGCTGTTCCCATTAAAAATAGGATTGCGTCCCACCTTCTTAAAATTTGTCCATAAAAATGGAAAATTGCATAAACACACACATCCGCGGTCTAGTCATAACTGTAGTAGGCTACAGGCATCAAGATTGTGCACAACTGCGTGTTTATAGATATGATAAAAGAAATCCACAGTTTAAGCGATCAGTCTCAGAACTCGTACATTGACGGAAAAAGGAGAATTCAAGTCGGTGACGCGATGTAAATTTAATTAACCGTTCGAATTTTCCGGGGGAACACGTCGCCCGGTTATATCGCGACCGACTGCACATTATTTCGACAATCAAATATAATCAGAACACGGCGGCGGGCTCGGTGGATGAGGAACTTTCAACAAGTTCCGGCGAAGTTATCGTCGAAGTCAATTTGGTGAAGTTCGGGGGGATAGAGGCTGATAATTAGGTCATCGGTACCGGTGCGCTCCGTCATCTCGTAATCGAATGGCACTCAGCTGAGTAAATACTCGGACCACGCCATATTATAGTCTGCTATTTGGTCGTCTGAAAAGTTCATGCCGTTTCAATATGCATGGCAGCCAGTGGCCACGGGTTGCAATTTGTATCTCGTTCCTCCGTGCGAAGTCGAATCCCGCATTTACATTTCAACTACCTCGTGCCCGAACTATTTCCTTGTCTACATAATTTTTCATCAATATAAAAGTATACTCTTCGTCCAATAAACCATTTGGGGCCCTAAATTTTTTGTTTTCGATGATTTCTTTTTCGATGCTTAATATAGCAAGTGCATTTAAGCGTTCTGCAACTGACTGGTTAACTGGCCGGTTCGGATAACAGAGGTTCCAGAATGTCGTGGATTACTCAGGCAAATGTAGTCCCAATTGGCCCGTGTTTGGGCTCGTTTTAATCAGGAAAGAGTCGCGATTATGTTATTATAAGTTTCATAAAAAAATATATTAAATATCACGAAAAAAACTACGCAAAAAAAATGTTCCGAGTCCTACAAGGTGAATAAAAGCAATGCACAGAAAAATACAATTTAATTTTACCATTTAAGCCAGTATACTCTCCGAGAACGTTTTCTCGCGGAATCGCATCCGAAGGGGGAAAAAATAGAGCGTCGTCGCCCGTTTAATGGTTAATAACGCGCGATTATAATGCGGCCCGTAACCGTAATCGTTAAACCGCATTATAAAATTAAAACAGCCGCGTTGGATAGGGGACGATGCAGTTGCAAATCGCGGGGAATAGAGTTTCGAGCGGACTGCGAAAAGCGCCGGGGAAAATGGCGTTGCCGGTGGTTAACGGGAGGGGTGAGAGGTGGTTAAAGGAGGGGGTGAAAGGTGGGGGGAAGGGAGATTGGTCGACGGTTGGCCCCGCGATAAGGGGCGTAGGAGGACTCCGAAGGAACGTCCGGATGAGGTTCGAGATAAAAAGCCGCTTCCTTCCGGCGCGGCCGACTATTAAAACCGTACCATTATGGGATATGTATAGTGGTGTATCCTCGCCGACGCTTTTATTTCATTACATCGTTCGCGCGGCTAACAAAATTACCGCAATTCCGCGGCGGCGTCCCAGCCACTGAGCCCAAAGCGACCTACTCGAGGCACCGTCTTCGGCCACCCAGGTGGGGAGCAAGTTTATGGAAAACAGGACCCACCGGTTTTTATTTCAATCAACATATTTGCCTACCAAATGCCCTGGAAACTGGCCTCTGATTGGAGTTGTGCACACTTCCAGGAAATTTAAGGGATGGACCACTGCAACTTCGTGGAAAAAAATCTGAGAACATTCTAACAGGGCTTAATTTAAAGGGTGAAGTCTCTACTTACACGCTCCTGAACTCACTTTTTTTCAAAGCTTTCCCTGTCTCCCCGAAAAAATCGAGGATTTGTCTCTTGTATGAATCTGAAATATTCGTTCGAAATGTAAGGGGTGGTTTGGACACCTGTAACTTTGTGGAAAAAAATCTGAGAACATTTTACGTGCGCTCATTTTCAAGGTTGAATCCTGTACTTTCGTATTCCTGAACTCAATTTTTTTCAAAGCATTCGCTATCTCCCCGAAAAAATCGAGGATTTGCCTCTCGTGTCGGTGTGAAATATTCGTTCGAAATGTAAGGGTTAGTTTGGACCACTGTAACTTCGTGGAAAAAAATCTGAGAACACTCTACCGGCGCTCATATTCAAGGGTGAATTCAATGTTTCCGTATCCCTGAACTCAATTTTTCGAAAACCCCTTCTCTTTCGCACAAAAAGTCTTCTAGTTCCCCATTGACCCCGTTGCACATTCAAAAGGGTAGTTTCTCCCTTCCTGGCGAATAAAATCAATTTTCCTCGTAATCGAACTGTTCGGTAATTGCCCGGCTGTAAAAAAAAAACAAACGAGGGATGGTCACGGAGTTCCCGCTGGAGGAAATGAGAAAACGTCCGTCTTAACCCGGGGTGCCAGGAATATTGGACCCCGCGAGTGGACTCGTTCTCTTTGCCACGATGGGGGCTGCCACAGGCCGTGTCGATCGCTTGAATTTATTTTGGGGCGGCGACCCGGTCTACGTGACGCGAAATTTTCAATGGTGCGTGCCGCCGGGAAAAATGGCCCAGAGCGACCGAATAGACGGACGGAAACGTCTGCCGAACCGGGCTCCAACAGCAGCTAAATTAAAGGATTGTCTCGTGTCACCGGACGAAACGTGAATGCGCTCCGAACTGTTCACCGAAAGGGTCTTTGTGTAACGTTTAGATCCTGTATTTTGGATATTTATTACCTCCTGCCGATAAATCTGCCTCCGTTCCCCGTCTTTGTCACTCAATTGGCTCGGTGCAATTTCTGGGAAAAGTTCCATTTCTGCTGGTGATGGTCCAGCTCTTCTGGAATTGATGGACGTGTGCCTCTTTCGATATTTTTGTGCCCTCATGGCATTTTCTGAATTGATACATTTTCAGATTTTTGTTGTTGTTCAGAATCGAGCATTTTATAGTTTAATAATTGTCTATTTTAGAATTTTATGTTTGAGTTTTTGTAGTTAAAGATTTCACAAATGAGCGTTCTAATTTTATAATTGTATATTTTAGAATTTTATAGTTGAGCTTTTGTGTAATTATAGATTTTACAATTGAGCATTCTAGAATTTTATAATTTTATATTTGAGCTCTTGTAATTGTAGATTTTACAATTGAGCATTCTAAAATTTTGTAAGCGAGCATTTTTTACAATTGCGCTCTCTAATGGAGGATGTTGTTTATAGAAATGTGTATAATAGAGCCTTCTACAATATTTCATTTGTAAATAGAGGTAAACTGGGTCTCCAGTGACCAACTCCGAGGAGGATTCCCCGACACGTAGCAAACCGGAAAATCTTCACGCCCCTGGCGATGTCTCGATATCACCCTTCTTACTATCGATTGCTCGTTAACTACGGTTATTATACCGAACGGCAGAGTCAAGACGTCAGGGGAGCGATGCATCAAACGGAGACCCGAGATTTCGATAGGGAATACGAATATCACGAGGAACTTGTACTTCGCTACCACGTTGCCACAATAACTAACTTATTTTCAATCGGCCCAGTTGCATGTTAATTTAACTGCACCGTGGTCAGCGGAGCTGAAGATATACAGGGTGTCTCGGGTATATTAGACGGCACTTAACTACTGTAGAGTTCGGATTATTTGATCCCCAGATACTTGTGTCTGAAAGATAAACTACTTGCTGGAAATAATTATTTAACATCACTGCATTTATTTATAATAATATAGTTTCGTTCAGATATTCCCATAGAGCATGAAAGGACGAATCCAACGACTACAATGACCATACCGTTCCGATCATTCAATCTCGAAATATTCCTGTCAGAAACTTTCAAAAATGTGAAAACTTAAAAAATAACTTTTCAAACACACGAATATCTCAAGATTGAATGGACACAAAGGTATCATCATGGTACTCGTTGGATTCGTCTTTCCATGCTCTATAAGAATATCGAAACAAAAATATAAAGTTCCGCTAAAAAAAATTGTCGATAACCTTGAAATATTCTAGAAAGACCAATCTTGAGAAGAAATATCTTTTTAACTTGTCGTGTGTGCTCTTTCGATCGAGTTTCTTTAATCCTGAGTGAACGAAGAAAATCCATATCTTTTTCGACAATGGGACCACACACGGTGCGAACGTGCACTTAGAGACACGTATAATTATTCGCCAGTGTAGCAGTACGTTCGGAATATTCAACCACGAATGGTCTCGTACGCATCGTCGTTTCCGGTCTTGTTTTATCCTCGTTGCAATCGCCGATAAACTTAAACGGACCCCATCAAACGGTTCGTGCCAAGTTTTCCAATTCCACGTCCGTTACAATTTCGCTCACGACTTCTACTCTCGACTATTTTCTTTCTGTCTGCCGTTCGCAATTATTGTTAGAATGTAGCTCATGCGCGCATGTCTTCTAGAACGATGCAGAATTACCTTGGAGCAAAGCCGCGTATGCTCCAAAAAGATGAAAAAAATTGTTCAGTCAAATTGCGTTGTCAGGGAGCGAAGGGATTCAGATTTCGGGAATGATCGTGGCCGATGATTTGTGTCTCGCCGCGCTGAAAATAAAAGGACCGCGTCGCGCCGGGACGTGGAAACATCCGGCAAAGATGTTTCGCAAGACAAATCCGCGGCAATTTATCGTGCTCGCTCGTCTCTGAAAGGCACGGGCGCACAACAACGAGAGACTTCGTGGCCGAGTTCTGCCTTCGCGGCGTTCCGGCGCCGTATGCATGGCCCGCATTCACGCGTTTCCCCGGAAAAACAGGCTGTACGCGGTGAAGCGTACACGCGAATGTTCTCGCCGGGACACGTTCGCCTCTCCGCTTCTGTGCTTCTGCCTCGTGCATGCACTCTGTCCGCAGTTGCATCGATGCAGCCCGGAAAATACTGCTCTCGAGGACCTCCCTTGTCCTCGTCCTTCGACACACCGGTCGGCGAGCCATTATCATTCCAAACGACCAAACGAGAGGATTTTTACGTGCTTTTCCAGAATTTGTCGTTGATATATGGAATCAGTATTCAGATATCATTGTTACTGATATATTCGTGACAGTTTTCTGTTTAAAATGATACCAAACACGATACAATTCAGACAATAATTGTCTGTGTAATCCACGATATACTGGAACCTCGATTATCCGAACTGAATCATCGATTGTCGATTACACAGTAAATATACGTCAAAAAATATCGTGCTTGGGCACGTTTTAATCGGAAAGATGTCACGAGTATGTTGAGAACAGTCTCGTTAACAAAATAATCAAAATCGAAAAAGTTATTAATTGTTTCATTTCAACTATTCTTGAAGATTCTCTGTACCGTTCAAGTGTGTCAGCTTCGGACTGTCGTTTGCTTTGGACCACCCAAACAGACAAATTAGAGGTAAAGCCCGGTTCATATTTGACTCGTAGAAGTCACGGGTGACAATATCCGAGCAAGGATTAGGTGGCCGAGAGAAATAAAGCAGGATTCCGGTCCGAGAGAAACGCTTCGGATTCGGTGCGACGCGACGATGTCCACGGGCACGCGTTTCCACGGGAGCAATTTTCCCCGCTGCTTCGATGCAAACGGGCCAGAAATGAGACTCTCGATCATCGGGGCTCGCGCGCGGCGTGTAATGGCGCTACGTGGGCGCGTCGCGAAAGAATCGCGTGCCTCTCTCCCGCCGCCACGCCAAAGAAGATTGTCTCGAGGATAAGTCGGGGCCATTAAGGAGGGACGCCTCTCTGCTCTTTCATTAAGCTGCCCCTCTGACAGGTAGCCACGAAAGCCTCTCCTTAAACGGCGACCGAGCTCGCCTTTATTCCGACCGCAATGCGGAAACGCGCTGTGTCGATGAAGTAGCTAAACGGCCCCCTCCGCTCGACGGATTCGGAAAAATTACTATTACGGGGTGACGTTGCTCGACACCGATTGTCCATTTGGAATATGTATCTAACAGGCGATTCTCACTGCAGAACAATTTAATTTAACAATTTTTTTTAACAAAACCTGCGGACGCATCACTGTGAAACTTTGCAGATTGGTTCATCGATGTTTGAAGAATATTACCATAATTTTTCGCGGAGAAACTTGCATGTTTGTGGCAGATACAGAATTATTGAATTTGGACAGTTATAGAATTCGATATATGCTCAACAATTTAATTTAATTTATTAATTTATTTATTTTTTAACAAAACCTGCAGACGCATCACTGTGAAACTTTGCAGATTGGTTCATCGATGTTTGAAGAATATTACCATAATTTTCCATGGAGAAACTTGCCTGTTTGTGGCAGATACAGAATTATTGAATTTGGACAGTTATAGAATTCGATGTTGCAAACATCTCGGTAACTTGGATTTTCCGCGAGAAACGAAGGTCGTGTTCGTATTCAGCATATTTAAACGAGTAGAATGACGTGTAACAGGCGCCAACAGCTTGGGGGTGTGGGGGTCCGAGAGTCTCACCAAAAAGTCTACCCTCAGTGAAATTATGCGCCTCCCGAGGTTATACACTTTCATTGTTAGTTTCGCAGCTACCACCCGGCGGATCGATTTAAACGGCTCAGTCGTGCAACATTATACCGAATATAATATAATATACGCGCACAGGTCGGAGTATATTGAAATTGTCACGTGGCCTGAGTATACACAAGTGTAGGCGCACGTGAAACGCGGCAGAGCGTGAGTATGCGCCCGGGAACAGGCACAATGACAACGGGCTGCTCGGCTGACAATGAGCATGAGTGGAGACGCGCGCTCCCATTGGGCCGTCTTGACGTGCTACACCAGCATTCGGTTAATGCTCCATTGTCCTAACTGGCGAGGATGACACGAGCTACCTGGCCACGCCATACCCTCGCAAGGTGCTTCCATACAGCCAGAAACCATAACTGTTACACGAGGGTCAGTCAAATATAAACTGGACTTTTCACCCGCAATAATTTTCATTGTTCAAATGCAAAAGTTCAAACTAGAAGATGGAGTGTGAAACTATGAAATTACATAAACATTTATTTTCAAGATAAAATTGCATTTAGTCCTGATCAACCTCAGTTCGTCCCCAGAGATTATTCAAATTAAAAAGTTCGAACTAAAAGATGAAGTGTTAAACTACGATATGACGTAACAAATGATTATTTTCAAGATAAAATTGCATTTAGTCCTGACTAGCTTTAGTTCGTGTCCAGAGCGAGGTCAGTTTGCGAGAGCTTAGTCAGCGCCCTGTAGGGCCAATCAGTGATTGCTCGAGATCATTGACGGTCCTGTAAGCTAGCATCCCTCGGTATATCGATGACACAAAAGGCTGGACACGCAGAGGATTCATTAAGACTCAAAGGCGGGTATTATGTGCGCCAATAGTGAGATCGAAGGAGGAGTGGATGGTACATCTGTATTATACAACCTCAGGAAAGGATTGTCAAGGGAAGCTGCCGTTTATCAGAAGCGGGGACGGTGCAGCTGACAAGCTATTACTGCACGTGAGATCGCCTTTGCATCGAGATTGAATAGATCAGGACTCCCGGAAAATAGGTAACGGCGGAGCACCGATGCCCCGGAGAAAAACGACTGCAACTGAGACACGTCGATCGCTAACAATCGACATAGTTCGTAGCTGCCTTCCTCAGATAACCCTCTAAACCATAGAACTTCGATGCATTCGTTAACAATGTTCTGTAACTACTATGACGCAGTATATACTGAGCATAAAATGTGACGTAACTGTTTTGCTTCTACTTATTTTTTTATAAAACTTGCACCGGAGGATATTCCTGGCTCTTTCCCGATTAAAACGAGTCCAAACACGATATAATTCGAATCTTATTTGCCCGTTTAATCCACGGTACAGTGGTGCCTCGTTTATCCGAACCACTGACCTCTAAAATGACCTCTAGTAAATGCGATCAGAAATGTGCCGTATTTGGACTCGTATGAATCAGAAAAGCGTCAGGATTATACTGCCGAATGTTTCGTAAACATGCTGATTACAGTTTCAATAAAAACACACTATGAAATGAATTTGCAAAAATTAATTAGCCGAGCCTCGCGATCGCGAGGGCATTCGGGCATCGCGCAAAGAAGGGAAACGCTCTCCGACGAAATTCGCCAGTAAATTCGCGCCCCGGCATAACAGCTGTGAGGGGTGCAGCCGGGGGTGGAGGTGGAGGGGGTTACAAAGGGAAAGTTGCAGGGAAACGAGGGCCTGCAAATGACACGTACCGCCCGAACCTTCGCACAGTTGGCGCATTTTCGACGACAAGGATCTATTTACCGGAGGCGTTGTGTGCATTTTCTCGTTTCGCGAAAAGGAATACCGGTTGCGGGGGGTATGCCGAAGAAGAGGGTTGGCGGGGGGTCGGACTCCGGAAGCAAGCAGCCGAAATACTTTATGCTAAACTTAGTTTATGCCGCCGAGCGTTATTGAAACTCCGAGTGGGATTACGCTACCCGACAGAGATACGAGGCGTGCTTCTTAAGGTCACTGGCGAAACACAATATCTGCACCCCTATTTATCATCCCCCGAACACCCTTCCATATTTTCTCCTTTCGGATGTTGAATTCGCGATTAACTGTTCTGCAGGATGATTAAGGATGTCTCGCATAGATTAAGTTCCATAGATTAAGGATTTTCCATCAGAAGGATAAATTTTCAACCCTCCGAAATGTTGATTCTTGCTCTCGAAGTTTTTTTGTCAAACAACCAATTCCTTCCTATCGCATCACGTGAGTCGTGAAGAAATACATTCGGTCTATTATTATATGACCTCTAAATGACCTTGACCCCTGAAAATGAAGGATCAGAATGGACCCGGCACTGTGATGAAAATATTTATCAAGATCCAATTAGTAACATGCAAGAAATAACTCGGATAAACGAATAAACAGTAACAATGGACACTTGGAACTGGATAATCGGTATTTAATTCGATAATCAATATTTCGTCGCACATAAACTCTGGCTAATTTTATTGACGCGTTACTTGGACCGTCAATTTAATATGAACTAATAAATTGTACAGAAATAAACAAGTTTAATGATCAGCTTTATAGCGCAATATAATTAATTGTGATTCGAATAAAAATATAATTATTTAATCTTCCACTGAAACGTGCAGTTACACTCGTGCTTAATTTCATTTCAATTTCGATGCAATTGAATAAGCATTCTTGGGAACAAATAATGCATAAATTATTATATGAATGCAAGAGTTAATACGATCAAATATGTTTGTTTCTAGAGAAATGCATACTACAGCAAATGTTGATAAAATTATCTTTATTTCCAGTAAAATGGGGACAAAAAAATATTGTACCTGGTATCTGGATTTTTTGCAATAATAATAATATGCTTGAAAAATAAAAAGAAAAAACATAAAACGATACTGCTAACAACAATAATAAAAAATAATATCGTCGCTAGCAGCTTCTGAAAGAAAATTACGTTCGCGTCCGCAACAAAAATAAGAAAAATTGCTATGCACTCAAGAGAATTTCCCGATAATCTCCGCAGTCGCCTAGCAGGTCCGCAGTATTAAGAGTGTTCCGTTTTCTTTCGCAAAAAAGAAGGAAGGGGGGTGGAAGATAAATAAACGAAGTTTAGCTAAGGGATCAGCGTAACCTAATTAGTGCGGGAGTCAAGAGCCCGTCGTCGTTTAAGTATCAACTGGCAACAACACAGAAGAGGGTGGCCTCGTGGAACCGATGCACAAGTGATGCACGTCGCACGAAACGACCGCACGTTTTGCAGAAGGTGGCTGAGTAAGTAAGTAACGAAGCATGAGTAACTAACCCTCGTAAAAGCACGAAACAACGTACGAGCCCGGCGCTCGTAAAACGACCATGCGCGTGTTCTGTTCGTGCCAGTGGCGAGCCACTAACGTCTTTCTAAAAGTTAAGACACCAGACACGACGACAGTCACTGCACAGAACCAATAACCTCCCCGTGTACTCCGAAAATGATCATTGAATTCGCTGAACACAAAAAGGTGAGTCATTCACATGGAAATATGACAGAATAACTCCACTATTTTTGGTTTCATAAGAAAACTCTCGACACGAGGTTGCAGTGTTTCAAGGGATACGTATAATGACGGAAAAAAAATTTTCAGCAGATCATTTTTATTATGAGATTTCAAGGTCACCGATATTTTTCCGGCGGAATTATATGTGGACTTTTAGATATTCGTGTAGAGCGTTAAAAGACGAATCCAACGATATACATAAGTATATGGTTAGGATTATTTAATCCCGATATACTTGCGTTTGAAAGGTAAATATCCTTCATAGAGTTTCAAGGTCATTGGTATTTTTACAATCGACACCCTGTCTATATTTTTGCATATTCTCGTAGATCACGAAAAGAAAAATCCAACCAGTACCATGATCATACCATTTGGATCATTCAATTAGGAGATACTCGAGGTTAAATACATTAAGTAGCTCTTTTTTCAGCCGCGTATATCTCGAGATTGAATGGACAGAAAGGTATGGTCATGGTACTCGTTGGATTCGTCTTCGCATGCTCTGCATGAATATCTCAGGGAATATACAAAATTTTATTCGACAAAATATCAACTTGAAATATTTTTCCACGGTTACATGTATATCATTGTTCAAGCAGATGATCCCATTCAACTGGGACATGCTGTGTGTCCATTTGTTCCACCATGAATCGGTTTCTTTTGTGAGGAAGAGGACCTTCAGCAGGAAGGGAGTCCTCCTCTTGCGCGACGCACATCCCTCGGTTATCCAATGTGTTTCCCCTCCGGTTTCATTAGTGTCCGCGACGCGCTATACCACCGATTAGTTTGTTCGATTTCGACGGTGGTCGCTTTGTTGTCGCATCAGAGAACTCGTTGCTCTACTTTCGTGGGGCCCGGCCTTCGCTGTTCCACGCTTTGATGTCCCGTCAGCTGTCCTGTCCGGCGACTTCCTGTTCGAACGCCGCCGGGGAAACGGACTGGCCGGTGCTTTTCCGATCCCCTGGCTTTTACCGTACTAGCTTCTTTACCCTGTCAAAGCCTGTGACGTCGGGGAGACAGTAATAACTGTGCTGAACCGATACGCGAGCTTTTTAATGCCGGCCGGGGCTAATTTTCCAACGGAAACTCCGAATACGTTGTGGTTCTAGATGTTTGTACGACTTTGAGTGTGTTTGGATCAATTTTTAAGAGATTGGACACTACCAGGTCCATCAGTTCGCTCTAAATCGAGTCGCGATCCTCTATAATTTTCTACCCCTTGTGGGGCCTGGAGACTTTTTTATTTTTAATTATTCTGCAATAAATTTTTTCATAAAACTTCTGCTAACACATTCGCCACTCCTTTCTGGTTAAAACGAGCCCAAACACGGCTCAATTCGGACTACATTTGGCTGTACAATCCGCGATATACTGGAACCTCCATTATCCGACCTAGTCAGTTACGAAAATTGATTGAAATAATTCAAAGCAAACGATGTGCAACAATTATTGTACAAATCAGTAGAGATTTAATCGAATCGTTTTTAGTTCAAATACCAGTTCGGATAATCGAGGCTCCATTAAATCGCGTATTGAACGAGTACCAATGATCAGAATTATGTCGTGTCTGTAAAAAATAAAAATAAAAAATAAAAGCTTGTTTCAATAGTACAACCACAAAAGGGGCTGTAATAATTCGACGATCCTCGCTGTTCAGAAGTGTCATGTTTGGTCATCGCACCCCAATGAAATCTGTGACACTGCTCAATCAGAGCGGCCCAGTTAAACAGGATGACACGGTATGTTTATAGACAAAGAGTGTGGGTAGTGTAGGTTAGACGCGCCGGAAGGAGAAGGTCGCGCGACAAAAGGTCGAAGGGTAATACGTCAGGGGACGACCGGGGAAATTAGTTTTTCCCCGGCCGAGGCTGTAGGTGCTGGGATGCGGTATTAAAAGCCCCCAGGGGCCCGCGCGAGTCAGCAAAACCTTTTCGGCGATTCGTTCTCCCGTGTCCGGGCCGAGAGGCGTCGTCGTATAATTTATATTCTTTCATATTCAAGCCACCCCTTACACAAGTTTACGGGGCATGGGGTGGCCACTCGCAGCCTATAAACACCGAAAGTATTCTCGTTCGCGAAACGCTTTGATAATCGCGGCCATTTTTACGGGCTGCGATACGAACCTGTCCCAACACGAACTTACACCCGCGAACTCGATTAAACTCGTCGTCTTTCCCACTTCGATTGCCCGATAATAAACAAGCGTTGCTGTTTCCCGAACAGGCGACGTTGATACGAACCGTTTCGTTTATTTTTATAGCCGGACGTAACGACTCCAATACTCAATTTTTATCAGAAATTTTCCAAACTGTTATTGTTGTTTATGAATCATTTAGCAATACATTCGCGACGCTTTCCCGATTAAAACGAGTCCAAACACGGCACACATTGGATCGCGTTTGTTAGAGGTCATTTTAGAGGTCAGCGGTTCGGATAAACGAGGCTCCACTAGATCGTGGATTAAACGAGCAAATCAGATCCGAATTGTATCGCGTTTGGACTCGTTTTACTCGGGAAAGAGTCGCGGATATGCCAGTAACAGTTTCATAAAGATCAAAATAACAGTTCCATCAATAAATAAATAATTATTTCCAGAAACTGAATGGCTCACGAAGAAAAACGGTTCGTACCAAATGTTTACGCATAATCGACACACGAAATTGTACGCAGTGAGAGTCTTCAAACATCCCCGAAGAGCAGCGCCGCGATCACTCATCCCAGTCTCGTCAGAAATTTATACGAAAGGGCTAAGGTTAGGGACACGATATTAAAATTTCCGTGGCGTCGATCCATTGTCGGGATATTTTGTTTTATTAACCTCGTGGCCCCGGGTTAACGTTTATCTCCGTCGTACTACATACTTATCGTGTCTCCGTCTAGCCCGGCTTGTACCCGTCCGTTTCGTTTTTTTTTTTTATCCCCGGCATTCATATATCAACTATGCTGCCATTCATTATCTTTGTCCTGTCACCGCGCTCCTCGTTACACCGGCAACGTTCGGGCTCCTCGTCGTCTTGTCGATCCGATATCATAGAGCTCCGATGCGGCGTTGTTTTAATCGCGTCTTCAGCCCCTTTCATCTGCCGAGATCCTCCTCCCACCACTCCTCCTCCGTCTGTAATCCCGGCCCGCGTCTCGTTAATTACGAAAAGAACACGAGCAAACCCCTGTCCCGAGCGGAAAAGATGGATACCTGCTCGAAAATAATGAGGCGTTCCCCGGATAAATATTGGATGCGGAATCTGAGAAACGTCGCTCCCAAAGCAAGACAGCTCGCGATTAAAACGGGACGAATCGATGAATCTGTCCCCCCGAAAGATCGAGTAGCTGCCCCTGGGTTCCCGATTATGCTGAATTCGCACCTCCTCGCTTCATGATCACAGTGGAGTCAAATATCTATTTTTGATAGTATAATTTTTTAGAATCATTTTAATAATTGCATTATTTTGAAGGGTGGATAAAATAGTCAGAAGAATTTTTTCTTGAGAGGGCTTTTATACGAGATTTTAAAGTCGTCCATATTTTGCCTGCGAAATTATATACGGATGTTTAAATATTCTTGTAGACCGTGAAAAGACGAATCCAACGATACATGTAAGTATACGGTTATGATTATTTAATCTCGAGATATTGGTGTCTGAAAGGTGAACTACTTGATCGTGACTAATGTTGTCAGACGCGGTCATTTTTAGTGGAACCTTGGAGCTTTCTTTGGATAGTCTTGTAGAGGGTGAAGAGACGAATCCAACGAGACCAGAGACATGCCATTTGGATTATGCAATTCAGAGATACTTGCGTTTGAGTATACTAAGTAGCTTACCTTTCAGACGCAAGTATCTCGAGATTAAATAATCAGAACCATATGGTTACGGGGGTCATTGGATTCGTCTTTTTACGCTCTGTAAGAATATCGATAAAAAACTAAAATTCTGTTAAAAAAGATATACCGACGACGATTTCATACAAACCGATCTTGAAAAAAATTTGTCACGCCCAAAATTAATGGACTCACAAATTTTTGTCCTGCACTGCTGCATCAGTAAATTAGCAAAGTAAGTTTGCCATGTATGTGCATCATTTGCCTACTCGTCGGGCAACTCATCAAGAGTCGAAACTGGTATCCTGTGTGTGCCGACTGTTATTAACAATTGAGGGCCTCTACACCTTCATTATGCGCTATAAACACGAGCCAGGGTTATAAACGTTTGCATAGCACACGACGATGGTATCTAACTTTGTTTATATCTTTAAAATTATCGAGTAGCTGCAGCCATTATTTCACATGTACTGCACGTCCGAATTTTATCATAGTTGCGTTTAAAAAATAAGTATGGAAAACTCCATTGACTGAACGATTCTCCTAAAAAAAAAATTGCCAAATTCACCCTAATATCTCAGACACAAAAAGATGTGTTTTGCACAAAATGGCGCAGTCCTTTCTCACAAAAAGCGCAGCAACTCTTCAGACTAGTTCTCTCTGCTTCCAGAGAGAACGTCACCGAATACTTTGACCGTGTGTCGCGCACACTGCGGCCGCATTTTGCGGAGCAGCAACTTGCGAAAAAGCGATCTTTTAGCGAAATGTCAATTCGCAAAATGGAAGGGGTAACCCGACACGATGTTCCCTGGAATATGTTCGCCGATGAAAGCAGCTGACCTCAATTTCGATTCAGTTTGCTAAGAGTACTCGGCGCCACATTGTCCCAGGATCTCGAGTACTCTTTGTGCTCGTCGGCCACATCCATCGTCGATATCCTCCGTCCCCTAATCGTCCTTATAGGTTGTACCACTTACCGCGTCGCTCCTCTAATAAGAAAAAAACCTTCACCTCTGGGAAGAGCTATTCGACGAGCTCCTGCATTATTTCTTGCAATTCTCTGCATCGTGTTACATTAATTTTAACGTGCAAGATTCAATCAAAAATGGATTAAAAATAATGAAGTATTGAAACAGTATTGAAAATAATGAAAGCGCTGTCACCTATTTTTCTCATTTAGCTGAAACACCCGGTGTACAAGATTCAGTCGAAACTTGCATTCGCTCGTATTAAAAATAACGAGGCACTAAATTTTTCAGTTTAATCATTTATTTATATCGTTGTACCAAATATGTCAGCTATATTTCTACACCATCCCTCCATAGTAATAAAATATTTATTACGGCACCAGATAATTAATTAAATTCCATTATAAATATATAAATGTGCATGTTAAAAAGTGGAGTAGAAGCCGAATTTTCTGGCCTGAAAATCGAGATTCGAGCGAGCTCTGATTTAAAAAGATCGGACAGCAATGAAAGCGTCTACTACAAGATTCAGTAATGTAAATAAATGTGTGCACTATGTTGTATAATAAATTCGATTTTAAGCAACACACGCGATCCCGTACATTCGGACCGACCATATTTGCATAACACAGACATGCATAATCACGGGGGGGAGGGGCTGGTTCATGCACGCGTCTCTACACATGTATAATAAATCTGAAACACAATAGCCCGGCGCTCGATCCTAATAATGTTGGTCGGAACGTTTTAATAATATCGCTGGATTTAATCCACATTTTTCCGATAACCGATACACATAAGCTGCTCTGTCAGAGATTCCGGCACCGTTGAGCATTAGCATCGTAAGAATGTAGATTTCAATAACACCGACCGGTGCTCCAGGCAAAGCTAAATTAAACTTAATCATTGATTTCTGATGGCCGATGTCGTGCATTACGTTATTCAATTTCTGTCGCGTCTCGTTGCCTATTTTCTCCACTGTATCAAATGTCCATTAAAATTTTTTATTTCACTGATCGCGGTCACGTAACATAGCTGTCAAACCAACACGACTTTTGTTTCACGTTTATATGCTTCTCCGAGATTATCTTCTCATTTTTATGTTGTCCATAAAAATGAATACACGACTGTTTATCATTTCACTGCGAAAAGTGACATCGCTGTTTTAAATTATTTTGTCATTCCACCAACGCACATTCAGCGCTCTTCTTTATTATTAATTAATTATAAGATTATAATTACTACAGTGCAAGATCAAATCTGTACTGATTTGTACGATGAATCTTGCTGTACAAGGGGGCCCGCTTTAGTTACCCTCCTTGAAGTTCATCTTCAGGTTCGTTCGGATAACAAAGGTCCCACTCTACCATGTTTCAAAGAAACAAACGCGGTCCAAACAGTGCCGTGTTTGTACTCGTTTCACTCAGAAAAACGTCGCGAATACGATGACAAATGTTTCATTAAAAAATCATTAAGTTCCAACAATGTTAGATTACTTTGGCTAACGAAAATCCCAATCTGCCATGTTTTAAACGAACAAACGCGGTCCAAACAGTGCCGTGTGTTTGTACTCGTTTCACTCGGAAAAACGTCACGAACACGGTGACAAAAGTTTCATTAAAAAATCATCAAGTTCCAACAATGAAATCTATTCTATAGTCAAAAATTGGTTTTATTAGTGAAACTCGTGTGTACACGCGAAACGTCGGTCAAAACTTGGTGCGTTGATCGAGCAGATCGCGGTTCCCTCGACCGCGTAAAATCAAAAAATGACCGATCGTTGCGAGTTCGTTAATCTTTCGAGAGGGCGAAATTTCCCAGCTTGCTCCTCTCCTCCGTGGCCCTCTCTCTCTCTCTCTCGAGTGCCACCTCGTCATTAATCACCCCTGCACGCTTCTTATCGAGCTCGCAGCTCGGATTCAATAACGCGGCGCGCCGTAATTTCGCGGGGGTTATTAGGGGCACACAGAGAGAGAGGGCACCCCTCGAAAATCGTTAATCGAACGATCCCAAGCCGTTTCCGGAGTCCCAGTCGCCTCGGGTCCTCGCCTCTTTTTCACTATCGTGATCCGATCGAGGACCTCGTGACGTGCTTGTACCTCGGTTCCACGCGAATAAAAAGAAACGACTTTGTTGTTCCCAGACTTTTTCCATACTGCTCAGAGACGCCGTGGCTGAACCATTTCCCGTTTGGATCGTCGATTTCAACATGCCCCGAATCACCAGAAATTAAATTTTTCATTCACACGCTCGGAACCTTTTCAACAATCGCGACAGGAGACGTTCTTGGAAGTGTACGAAATTAATGAATATCTCCGCCATTTTGTGACATGTCGAGTTGAAAAAATTGGAACGTGAAGCTGCGGGGTCTGTTTGCATGGATTGAATAAAAGTGGAATTTTTCATTCAGCGATTGCCTTTTTAAAAAATTCGCAGTGCAGGGCTCCGGGGCATTTGAAAAAATAAATCCTCAAAAATTGTAGGAGGGTTACATGAGAAATTGCGATAATGAAAATTTTAATACCGATAAAAATGATTTGGAACAGCGTTTCCCGAAGCAGGAAGCCAATGCAATTATTGAAAATGGTAGAACAATCGCTGGAGAACATTTTGGAGAACGACCAGCGGCGTAATTTCGCGAGAACTTCATCGCAGGAACGTCTCGAGAATGTTCCGTTCTGAGATGAAGGTGTAACTTGGTAGAGGAATCGCGTTACTCCCGGCCAGGGTCATTTCTGGCACGAAGTTGTCAACCGTTTCGAGGTAT
Source organism: Lasioglossum malachurum (assembly GCA_028455605.1). Lineage (NCBI taxonomy): Eukaryota > Metazoa > Arthropoda > Insecta > Hymenoptera > Halictidae > Lasioglossum > Lasioglossum malachurum. The sequence goes on from CM052315.1 coordinate 7,303,444, forward strand.
CTCGAGTACTTGGCATTGGCCCTCGTCTGGGCCGGCCGTCTCGTTTCGTTTCGTCTGGTCCTCGCCCCATTCCGTCTCGTCTCGTCTCTCCTCGTCTCACTCTGTCCCCTCTCGCCTCGCGTTTGATACCGGAGCGTTTTCGTCGATTTGGATGGCCGCGCCGAGGCCAGTTTCGTCTCGGCTATTTCCTGTCGCATTTTCCACGAGAACAGAACACCGCGATCGTCGACCGCATTTCTCCAGGGGCCGTTTTAAACTTCGCGCCGCGGATCCGCCTCCGCAAATCGACGTGGGTCCATTCTGACCCAGACTCTCGGTACAACATTCGCCAGTTGGCCCTTCGAATCGTCGACGAATTCTTATTCGGCACAGTAAGCAAATCAACGTTGGATCCATGAAATTTTTCATTTCATTGTTTTTTATATTTTTTTACGAAAATGTTGTCAGCATATCGGTGAAGCTCTCTTGATTAAAATGAACCCAAAGCTTGATATCGTTCGATTTATATCTGCTGTGTAATCCACGATTCAATAGGCAACTTCACAGTTCGGATAGTCGAGACTCTAGTATATCGTGGATTAGACGAGCAAATGCGATCCAAATTGTGTCGTGTTTGGACTCATTTCAGTCAGGAAAATGTCACGAATGTGTCAAAGTTTATAATAAATTTCAATTGTGATCATTGGATTTTTATCAATTATTAATTGAATATTTAATTAATTAATTTGTAACAATGCTAGAAATAAGTATTCTAGGGAATTCATGGCAGTGAACGGTAGTATTATAACGTCCCTGTCCCAGTTTAATAACTCGTTGCACCAATCTGGCATTTCAATAGGACGTCAGAAAATCATGATTTATGTCATGTTATACGATTGTTCCAGCAAATGAGCAAAATGCGTGATAGATTGCCATTAAATTCTAAAGTGCCATCGATAAATATACATTCGGAAATGACTGATAGAATTCACTTGCGATTCGAATCGCAAATTTTATAATACGTATCAAACGGAAAGAACATTAATAAAAATGAGGCGATTCTGGTTACAATATGAGCAGCAATTTTATTGCACGATTTTTCCGATACCGCAGCCGTTCCAGTAAAATTGCGATCGTTTTGACATCGCCATTCTCTTTTACGTCTGACACTTTTAAAAATAGTTTTAAATGTCAATATTGTTCTTAACCTTCAAGTTATAGAACTCTATTTTTACTTCATATTTCCTTGAAAATAAAAAATAACTTTCCCTTAAGAAATTATGAAATGTTTTTAAAAAATAACAATTCATTGTAGTATGAATAAAAATGTTATTTAAGCACGGTAAATTTTAATTTATATTTTCGAGAGACATAGACATTTATGTTCTCATTTTTGTATATTTAAAATCAGTGTTGGTCGGAGAATTATGGTCGTATATAAAAAAATAAAAAGTGACACTCGACATAGCAAACATCCACGAGTTAATCCACGACCGTATTAATTAATATCATATTTTACTATATTACGTATCTAAACGTAGCGTGTCGAACGAATTTCTTCTTCGTATGGGCGCCGTGTCTAGCTAATTAATAATTACTGTATAAAGGCGCAGGTATTAATGGATTACTGCGGTAATTAATTTCAATGTTGATTTCATTACCGTTTTCAAACAACCCGAACGTATCAAACGAGGGGATTTCCGTGATATTGCGTGGCGAAGTAGACACTCTAATAGAAATTATATTAAACATTTTGTCAATAGCGATATTCAAGTACCTTCAAAAAGAAATTCTAATTAGCGGGCATCGAAATTAATCAATACGATAATAAAAATAGCTCCGAAGTTAAACAATTCCAATGGAAAATTATGGAGAAACAGTCAAAAACACTGGAAATCGCTCAACTTTAAACACTTATAACCTTTCAACCATTGATCCTGCAGGATCGAAACTTGGATTTCTCACATCTCCTCGTGCAAATCTACTGGATAGCATAGGAGAAAGGTAAAAATTTATAGGAGAAAGGCAAGAATTTCTGGTTACCCAAGGAGAAGAGCACCTTCCTAACGGTTGGCCAGCTAATATTGCAACAAAGGCCGAACGAAATGCGAACCATAGATGCTACTAGGGAAGAGACACCCGGTAGATCGAATTCTGAGCATGTTCGTCGTGGTCGTCGGTGACGAATCACTTTTTCCGGCGGGCCGGTAACATCGTCGCGGGACACATTCTCCGGGAAACATTGAAAGTCACCGGGGCGAATTTCCATATGTAAATCGGCGTGGCGGCGTGCTCGGCCTCTCTCTTCGGCTGCGAAAAGGCCGAATGGGGATGGAAAAATTCGAGAAAGCCACGGGACGGACAAGACGAAACGAGACCGGGAGAGTGGCCGAGGGCCAATGCCAAAACCCCCGGTACACGGTTGACAACCCCGTCTAAACGAAACACGAAGAGAACGACGGGACGACGACGGCTTGCTAGAAGAAGAAGAAGAAGAAGAAGAAGAAGCCTAGCAGAAAGAGGATATGCGAGAGAGAGAGAGCCAGAGAAAGTTTTAGGCTGCGTTCACCCGAGAAACGGACGGACGTCCTTCGTTGTCGCGTAAACTGCAAACGATTTCCAGGGACGGTGGACGGACGAAACAGAAGAAAAAGCACGGAGAAACGACCTTCTGAAACTTTCCTGACGTTTCCTTCGGCGGCTCTCTCTCTCTCTCTCTCTCTCTCTCCTCCTCTCTCGAGAGAGAAACGAAAAAGAACCGTTGCTCTCCCTGTCTCCGCGCGAAACGGGACGGGGCCAAGAATGGGGGTGGGAAAAAAAAGAATAAGACGGAAAAACGGCGGAGAGGGGCTTGGGCTTCGACCATTTGGGAAATGAAATGCTACGGAATTGGAAAAGTTTAAATGCGCCGGCGAGGACGCTTATGGAAATCGTCGCTCGTTCGGGAAGAAACAAATTTTCCTGACGGAAGTGCGTTTTGACGACGGCCGCCAGCACTAAAAGTGGATCTGCTTCTGTTTTTGGCCGGCTGTCGCGCGTTTCCTCCGTGCTTTATTTATCGGTGCGGTAATGTGCACAAATCTCATCCACCGCTGCAGGAGCCAGTCTCTAAAATGCAGAGGAACTCGATTCTTGGGGAGTGCAACGCGAGGCTCGATCAGATAAATCGATCGTACAATATTTATCCAATGACTGAACTTATTTGTTTTGTCACTGTTGTATTCGTGACATTTTTCCGAATAAAACGATCCCAAACACGGCCCAGTTTGGATCATTATTACCCCTGCAATCCACGATATAGTGGAGCCTCTACTATCCGAACCGTTCGTATTCAACCTAAAATTTAAAAACTAAACTGTTCAATCTAAATGAGGACCGCATACAACATAAAATTCGTAATTTTTAATTGAAACATCAGTTTGGATAATCGAGATTCTACTACAAACAAATAAATATAATCCGAGCAGGGTCGTGTCTGGTATCATTTCGATCAGGAAAATGTCAGGAATAGTATAATAGAAGTTTCACAATGAAATCAGTCCAAACAATAATAATGAAATTTTATGTTACGAAGAAATACTATAGAAATTTTTTATCAAGGTTGTTTTTAATGAATTTAATAACAAGAAAATGTTACGGAGCAAGCTTTGAAATACTTCTCTTTTATTCTTGACCAGCCACTGTAGGATCTGGGTCATTGATTAATCAATATTGTTAATACTTTATATCATTTATATTTTTTGCGTATACATTATTATCTTGGCAAAAGAAGTATCAAGAAATTCTAGATAAAAGGTCCGGATTATTAAGATGAAACATGGTAGAACGAATTCGTTCACAATTCGTGGATAATAAGGATTATTATGGGTCAGCAATAATAAGGAGAAAAGCGTGGTTTCAACAGAAGAAGTTTCCTTCTTTAAATGAGAACATAATACAGCTTGAAATTTATTTCTACGTCTTTATTGCACAGAAGATATGAAAATTATTATTCGTTATAAGCTCGTTGCTGATCCAAAACCCATTCATTTCAGAATATAATACATTTATTAATATGAAATGCTTTTTAATTATACTGAACATTTATATATTTTTATCTCGTATTTTTTATTGGCTCGTGTTCTAGAAATAAAATTTGAAGGAATTTTTGAAGCTCATTATGTTCATAAGTAAATCTTATTTAGGTTTCGGCAATTTTTTAAAAAAATGTCATAATTTTATTTTTAACATTTTTCCAAAATTCTAGTATATAAATATTTCAGAAATAAATTGTATCGTGTTCTTTTCTTTTAAAACCGTGAGAAATAATGTTTGCTAATTTTCACGGAATCATTCGAACTGCATTTCGAGAAAAGCAGAATATAAGACGCAGCCATAAGTGTTTCTAATCTGGCTCATTAAACTCTGTCGCACACAGCTGTACACGTTCCCGCAATTTACCAAAACAATTAAAACGAAAATTCGCGACACTTCACTCGAGTTATGAAAAATGGTTCCCTCAGGCATTTATATCCCAGTTAATCCGGCGAATGGGTTAAGCAGAAGCTTCATTTATCACGCGAAATGTGCTTGATAAGAAAGAACATGCACACGATCGGCAGAATCGCCATTAAATAAATTCAATTTTTTATTACGCCACCCAGCGATATAACATTTAATCGATCGCGCGAAATTTTGTCTAAATATTCGTGTAATTCAAGCTTATTTGGTAACATAACCTCATTTCTAGTGATGTAGAAGAACCTAGTAAAAGGATATTTATTTTTATATTGTAGTTTTGCAAAATATTTTCATACTGTGGTTTTATTTGAGATAAAACGAATAACAATTGATCCTGTGGAAAATGATCGAACGAAATTTTCTTTTAATATTCGTGTAATTCAAGCTTGTTTGGTAACACAACCTCATTTATAGTGATGTAGAAAGATCGTATTTATTCTTGCATTGCACTGGATATCAAACCGAAGTTTGTTTGATCAAATATATAAATAGAAAGCACCTTTTCACTTGAATTTGAAATAATGAAATAAATAAATGTTTTGTCTTATGGTTTAAAAAATCCCAACCAACAATGATATTTCCATGTTTATTATATATTTTCTTGAAGAAAAGAATGTTTAGATATTGAAAAAATTTTCAAAAAATTCGGGGCTCACGGTTTACAAGATCCCGGACCAATAGGAGAATTTGCATTTACAAAGAAACCTTCTAGTTGATCAGAAGATCAAGATTGCCATCTGTTTCCCAAATGCCAGTGCAATTCGGGGTTCACGGTGAACGTGACTTAATCTAAGGTCGTTTAAAAGCGATGACGAAGGTGGTGGTTGAAGAAACACAGAGAGAAGAGAAAAGAAAAAAGAGAAGCGGAGCAAGTAGCGCGAGCTTCAAGACGAGGAATCCTCGTGCCTGACTCAGAATCCAAGACTAAGTCAGCAACTGTAAGCACAGATTTCTATTCCTGGCGGACTCAGTCATGGACCCCCATGGACTCTCACTTGGCGTTCCCGTTGCACGACTTTTCAGCGCAGAGCCCCTTCATCTTCAGGGTCTTACAGTTCCTTCAAACATTTTTTGTAATTTCACAATCACCAACACGGCGAGATGTAGTCTCTAAAAATTCTAAAAACTGGATTGTCGAGGATCGTAACGTGATTTTTCGGTGATAAAATGTTTATCCAATGATTGAACTTAATTATTTTGTCACTGGCATACTCGTGACATTTTTATGAATAAAATGATACCAAACACGATACCATTCGGATTATATTTGCCTCTGTAATCCACGATATAGTGGAACCTCGATTATCCGAACCACTGAGTGAACTATCTACTAAATTGTGGATTACTCAGCAAATATACGTCGAACAATGTCGTGCTTAAGCTCATTTAATCAGGAGAATGTCTCGGATTTTATGAGATAAAAGTTTCTTATTGAAAGTTCATTATTATTTAAGATAAATTTGATTAAAATGATTAATGTTAACTTGTGGGTACAATAATGAATATAACAGTAAAGCAGAAAATAAATATCTACAGTTCCTTCACCCGTCAATGGAGTCACCCTCTCGAAGAGATTCGAATTCGATTGGAAATCGTTCGAGTTTGATCAATGACTGCCACTTCAGCATAAGTTACACCGTCGGGTTCTGCGAATTTTATCGATAAGAGTAAGTGGCTCGAGTGTTTGGAAAGCTTCGAAAAGATACTCGAATTCCGCCGTTCTCCGCGAAAAATCAATTTGTTTAAATGTTTATCCGAATTATTAACGTCTCTTGATGCTGCAACGAACTTGAAACAATTGAAACATTCTACTCAAATAATAATGTTGATTCCTTTTCTTTGTTGCTCGATCAACATTTGTAAACATCATAATGTTTAAATTTTTAAATAAAAAATTCAAGGACTAAAATATTTAAATTTTCAAAAATATTTCAATACTCAAGTTGCATATTGAAATGCTGAAAATTTTAATGTTTATCTTATTTAAAATGTTAATATTAAACAAATTTATCAAAAAAAGCAGTAAGACTACTCCAAATTTATTTATCTAGTTTATTATAAACAGTTTTCTCCTTTAAAGCTTTTAAATTTTCGAACAAATTTACATCCACCGAAAAGCATCTTCATTATTACAAACTTAATTAAGCATCCCGTGTGGCTCCAATGCATAGCCAAAATACAACCCCGCGTGTATCCGACATTTTCCAGAAATGTGCTACTCAAATATACGGGGAAACGTTTAAGCATTTACGATGGACAAGAGAGTGGGAGTTGGAAATTTTATAGACGAATATGGAAGTTGCTCATTAAATAATTAAGATCGTCCCGGAGTCGATACGACAGCAGAAGAAATCCGGATAGTCTGATATCAGCAAGGGAACCGGAAAAGCCTCTTACAAACGGCGAAGAAAGAACTGTTCCTGTTAAAAATAAACGCGAGAGGTAAGAGGTTAAGCTGGAACGTAAGCTTCGATCGAGACCAACTGCCATTGGTCGATGGGACTTGTTGAACAGATCTTTTGGTCTCGAAAACGAATAAACAAAAATACAATCTTTCACTCTCCACCCCTTTCTGTTCTAAATATTTAGGACAGGCGTTGTCGAGGTTGTGTGCTGCGATCTTGTAATAGATGAATATGAACATGGCAGGTTATTTCAATATTTTACTATATATCTGTACATTAGTAGTTTAATATTTCTATATTTTAATATTTTTATATCTTAATTTTTCTATATTTTAATATTTCTAATTAACTTTTCTATGTTTTAGTATTCTCATTTTTCTATACATTAGTATTTATACTATTTTAATATATCAATATTTTAATTTTTCTAAATTTTAATATTCCTATACTTTATAGTGTTTCTATATATTTTAATATTTCTTTACTCTAATTTTACTGTATTTTAATATTTTTATGTTTAAGTATATTTTAGTATTTTCACTCTTCTATACTTTATATATTCATTTTTTTTTCTCAATTTTAATATTTCTCTATATTTTAGTGTTTCTATATTTTAATATTCTCATTTTTCTGTATTTCAGTATTTCTATACTTTATATTTATATTGCAACATACCAAAATATAATTACAATCAAAACGAACCATACAGAAAATAATAATATTGTAAAAGCACCAGTCACCCTCTGCTGAAGCAGCCCTCCAACGAGGAGGCCGTAATTTTAGGGAGTGCATACGATACCGATCTCTTTATTTATCTAATTCCACGTGTCTAAAAGAAGAAGCAATTCGGGATTACACTCCACGAAGGACGTGCATAATGTCAGGAGTGTTCTGCGCGGGGAAACTGTTTGGCTAACCCAGTTTTCGAATCAAAAATAGCCTTGGTGTTCCCTGCTTATACGTGTGCACCACTTCGATACATATTTCCCCTTCCCAATATTTCACGAAATTTTGTCAAATATCTCAACCGTTGCCGTTCGACTGTTACCTCTTCTATTTGACGCCATTTCGAATGCTCACCGTTGCACTTGCACTTGCTGTTGCAGTTGCAACCCCCCTCGAGCAGATTTTCATTTTTCTTCGGAGGCGTCGCTGGGACAACGCTTCAACGATCAAAAGGGAAATATGTTTCACGCATTCGAACCGAACATTATTCGCGCACAATTTTTCGCAATGGACTTTTTTGAATAAAATGCCATTTGTTCGTATGGATACTTATTTTTACATTGCTGACTCAATGCTCAAACACTCAATGTTTCAATATTATTAATATTTGAATATTGCCATATTTGGATATGTAAATTTTGGAGTATTTAGAGTAATAAGATATTAGAATATTAGACTACTGGAATATTAAAATATTGAAATAATCAAAGATCCAAAAACTCCATCATCTATATATTCGAATATTGACACGAAATATTTTAATATCCGATAAAAGCAAGATTAGTCTTATTAATCTCCTTACCTTGTAATTTCGAAAGTGTTCAGCAACGTTGTTTAGTAGGCTGGCGAACTCCGGATTGCGAAAATCGTGGACTGTGTTTCTCCGCAAAACAAACCACCGTTTCCCGGTTAAGTCGTTGCCATGCCAGTCCCTTCAATTACAGTGAGTAGCGGCGAGGGATGCAGAATAACAGAGGCTGTGATGATCAAACGTGGAAGGCGCGGCCGAGTTTTTAGAAAATTGCCGGGCAGCCACGATGCACCGCGATGTGCACCCACTGCATCGTCCAGTCGTTTCTGTGACAAAATCGTACAACTTTTGATGGAGTTAAGATAGAACGGTGGGACTTTTTTTAAACGACTGCTCAAATATCGTAGAATATGGGAAAAATACCGGGGAAAATTCACGGTTGCGTTGGGGGTTGGAAAAGATTTATCGAAGCTGAAAAAGTTTACTTCTCCAAGATTTCGGATCGTTAATGTATTAACTACCAGACATTTACAGCAAAACTGAGTAGACGAAATTTTAAATTGTAGGAAAATAAACGATATTAATTTGTATTTTCAACTCGCTGAAATTATTTTAAACATATTTTAAATGTCTGTACACGGCCGCCGTGCGTTGCAATTAATGCAGACAATTTTCATTTATCATAAAAAGCCACAATTGTCGAAAAAGTTTGCAGATTCGTTTTGAGCTGGGAAAAATTGATCAAAGGCTATGCAGAGAAAGGTGAAAATTCGTCGCGCAGCGTCACGAGAGCGCGACATCCGTCGAATCGTTCGGCCATTTTGTTTAGCACGTTTATATAATTTTCGGGAACACGGAGGCGCGGCGTCGACAAGCGGCCATCAAGCCCCTGTTAATTCGATTCCTCTGTTCGATTCGGATGTGCCCGTGGACGTCGCCGTGTTTCATACGCGGGATTCAACATCCCCGTTGTCGACGACACGGCGACTTGCGTTCAACGGTAGTTAGTGGACCGTGCGGCCGTCGCATAACCTGCAGGCTGATGAGAACATTTACGTATTATACTGGGTGCCGCGTTCGAACGCGAAGCATTTCCCTTATTCTCCAGTTTCATTCGATCTACTTAGCTACACTGTTCCAAAAGGCATCTGTAGTGGTAGGAAACAATTTTATGTCAGTCCCTAAGTTTTTATCAACGGAATCATGTATTTTCTTTGGGGTGTGCTTGTAGAGCGTGAAGAGACAAATCCAACGAGTACCATGACCATACCTTTCCGATCATTCCATCTCGAGTAATTCATGTTTGAAAAGCTACTTAATAAATATATCCGAACGCAAGTATCTCGGGATAGAATGATCGAAATAGTACGATCATGGTACTCGTTGGATTTGTCTTTTCATGATCTATTAGAATATCCAAAAATATATACAGCGTGTCGATTAAAAAAATACTAATGACCTTGAAATCCTATGAAGGACATTACCTTTCAGATGCAAGTATCTCGAGACTGAATAATCAGAAACATATGTTTATATAACTCGTTGGATTCGTCTTTTTACGCTCTACAACAACGTCATAAAGAAAATACAGGCTTGTGCTAAAAAAAAAGTACCGAGGTTCATGAAATCTCGTAAAACAGTAAATTCAAGTGAAAATTCTTTCCACCACCTTATCTACCCTTTTGAATAACCCAACATTGTCCTGAGCATTTTCTCTGTCAAACCAAAAACAATGGAGATATTTAATTGTCGATGGTATATGGGTTATCTATTCGAATTGAGCACCCTATATACGGGACACCGTAACACAGAACGCCCCAGACCCAGCAGAGATAGCGCAGGTCTCTAAATTGTGGCCAAAATGCCTTCGGCTATCCGGACGATTGCTCGTCAAATCGATTCATTGGATTGCCCTTTGCCAATTCATTCCCAAACAAACTGATCGATATGAAATCTACGTTAGGTGCGCTGCAACGGAATCGACGGGGAACGTCAACGAGCCCCTTTACCGATCATATTAGATCGGTGCAAAACTAATGCCAGTTTCGAGTCGGCGACTTTGAAGTAGTATACTACGGTCACAGCCACAACTTCTTGAGATTTCTCGTATTGTGTGTATTCACATTCGGTTTTAAAGCGGCTCAAGTTATCCGATTCATTTTTATAGTGCCATTTTGCGGTTCTCCGACGGCTCTTCAACCCTTCATTTACCACCCTATTTTTACCGAGGTCTTTCTCTTTATCTTTTCTACATACTTATATTTATGTGAACTGAGTTTAAATGTGGACAATTTTTTCTAAAATAATTTTCAAGAATTTTTTTAGCATTTTTCTGAAATGTTCGAATATTCAAGCATCCGAGACTGGAAGATTCAAATGTAAAATGTTCGTGAAAATTGTCTGCCACTCAAAAAATCTTGAAAAATTGATTTGCAGCTTTGCAATATTAAATAAATAATTGATGAGTCAATATAAAATGATCTAGGCCGCAAATTACTGTGCAAATTCGAAACAATTTCAGATTAGGGATCCGCACATAAATTGCTGTACTTTCCATCTAATTTGGCAACGCGTGTCACCTTCTGTCAGATCCCGGAGCCGATCAGATATGATTAATTCCGATCGAACGACTCAATTTCGACCGTTATTAAAAACCAACTTGAAATTCCTCTTTGACCCGGCGTTATCGAGTATTCTGCGGGGGTGAATACTGTGGAAAGAGGTTCGCCCCGAAGGCTCGAGAAAAAGGAGGACCAGAGACTAAGGGGCAAAATGGCGAGGGTTGGAAGGAAGATTTAAATTACATCGCCGGGGAAAATTTTCTTTGTCGATCGGACGCTTGTGAAGCGTGCGGAGGAAATTTTGTTTGACGGAACAGTTCTACGTCCGAGCTCACTGGGCGCTTCGGTTCTTCGCGAAATTAATAAATAAACACAGAAGGAGGATTTTCTTCTAATGAAAAATCTTCCTTTGATTCGCCGTAATGGCAGAAATCTATTTTTTTGGGGAATCCTTCAGTCGTAGATAAGATGGTAACACACTTCTCAGCGTTTTTTCAGCTAAAAAGCAGCTCCTTCGATCGAATTATTGCTCAGCCATTTTGCAACGTTTTGCAACGAAAGAATTCCTACGAACTACTCCACATGTGTAGTATTAAACAACGTCCTTGTTTAAAAAACAAGATGATTAACTTTCCAAGAAAAAATTCCTAAAAATGTCTTTTTCCGAGTCATTAGACAACTCCTATTTAACCCCTTGCCAGTTTCTTTGCAGTTACAGTGGGAAAAAAGATAAAGGGAAAAGAAAATTTATATTTTTTGTGTGGCTTTATTTTAATGCTTAAATATTAATTAAAAACGAACCAAATTTCAATATAACATTCATATTTGTTAGACTTCGTCAAAATCTTCATGACGAGTCTCTGACTCGTTAAAATACGGCGAGGGGTTCATATTGTTTAGGTGCTCCAGGAAAAATGGCAGGTCAGAAACCGATCACTATGGCAAGATGGTGGAGATAACGTAATGGATGGGATTAGGTACGAGAGACCCTGTTGGGTCTGAAGTGCTCGTATAAATAAATTATTGTCGTTGTTTACGGGCCCGGGGGCCGATAAACGAGCTCGTTAGCAGTCAAAGTAACAGTGTACCTTCCATATAATCTTCTTAGCTCGCCTTTCTGTTTCGCCGAAGTGTTTTCTATTCGAACATTTTCCTTAAGGGTGTAGTAAGGGTACACCGTAAATGGGGTAGAGAGAGGTACGGCCCTGTAATGGCGGTTAATTGCTTTCGCGTTTTCCCTTTGCTCGCACCTGTCATACTCGCTAATTGGGAATTTTCGACGACGTCAATCGGGGCTCGCTGCAAGTGGATTAGAGTGATATTCGGATCTATTGTTGTTTGATTGACCCATCTGTTCTTTTCGCAAATTTGTCAATTTTATTATTTAATTTGCTGAATTAATTTAATGATCAAGTTTTTCTTTTGCTGATAAAATTACGTAATTTCTAGATCTATTTATACTTGCAAAATTTTTTAGTTTATCTTGTATACATGTATAATTACAAAAATATTTTGGCAGAATACATTGTGAATTTTTATTGCGTTTTTTTTTTTTAGGAAATATGATTTTTAAAAACATAAAATGATTACAGGGTTGCGATTGGCGAGTCTGTGCAGCTACATATGTAGAATGAATTTTACAAGTTTATCTGGGTAAACCAGTTTCGAAACTGAGTTTTTAAAACCTGACAAATCCTAACGGTTGCACACTAACAAGAGAAGTTCTGTAACTGGAAAATTCCGAAAAATTGTTAAAACTTTGCAGAAATTTGGTTCATATGATGCTGCACACAGGAGAATTTTTTTTATGCTGGAAAATTGCCCATGGGGTGAGAACACTCTTCCAAAGAAATTTTGAGTCTCCATATTACAGTGAATATTTCGAAAACTTTTAAGTACTTTTATATATAATTATTTTTGAATATCTAAATACTTTGTATGACTAGTACTGAAAAATAAAACTACAGAAATCTGCAATATTATTACCGTAAGTTCTAATACAAAAATATATTTACTAGAAAACTCATATAACAATTTATAATTGGTAAAATTGGAACTCTTGTCGAATGAATATTCTTTTATGAATAATAATTAGCAACTTATTTGGAACTCCACGCACCTTAATGAATAATAAATAAATTCATATTTCCATCCTCATTAAAATTCATTGAAACACTAACCCTCCTGCTTATTAACAAACTAAAACCAATCTCCCTTTTTCTCTCATACGATTAAAACATGGAATATGTTGTTCGCAATTAATTTATAAAAAATTCCTCATTAGTAACTCGCGTAACCATAAAAGAAGATTTTCACATACTAGGTACAGAAACCTTTATACGATTCGTATACAATATCCACTTTACTAGTACGTTTATTGAAATGAATAATAAAACTACTCGTCACCTAATTGCAAAGCTTCGCTCTAAGGAAGCCTGACAAAAACCAGGCAAATTAAATTCAGTTAAAAACGCTATACGTGAAACTCAGTGTTGTATAACGCACGCAGAAGTCGTATGAAATATGTTGCCGGAAAATTAATTTTGGTTTTCAACTCCCATTCTCAAATCGAGATAAAATGAAATAGATCTATCAACCGACTACAAAATAATAGAAAAAATACCAGCAATGTGAATAACAATTCAGTTGATTTAACAAAACAGCGAACCTTGTAATAATAATAACGTATATAGTGTCATTTTTAATTCGTACAACCTCCAGAATTTCTGAAGAGTTCGTTTACCAAATAATGTGCAAAAGAGAAACATTAATGTTTGTTAAATGATGTGCAAAAGAACGTTTATTAAATGATGTGCAAAAGAATATTTACTAAATGATGTGAAAAATAAAATGTTTCCACAACATTTGCATGGACATAAAGATTTATTTCTTGTGCAAATAATTGCAATTGATTGAAAATAACGTCTCCGCATTTTTACGTTGTTTGAATATTTTCACTGTATTAAGTTTCACCTACTGAGTTTTGTCATAAATGCATAAAATCTGCTGTCGATTTATAAAGTGGTTTTATGGCAAAAAGTGCTGTGCATTTATGGCAAAAATTAGTAGGCGCGTAATTTAGAACAGTAAACATACAAAAATTTCACGATACTGTTAAATACATTATTTTCAACCTATTGAACATATTAAGAAAGGAAATAAATCTGTTTCTTGTAAATTTTTATTTGCATAAAGACTCGCTGTCCATAACTAACATAAATCTACAAATCGTATATTTTCAATTTTTATTACAGTTCCAAGAACTTAGAACCTGTGTCCCACTTAGAGAGAGTTGGGTAAAAATTTTACTTAAATAAAAATTAATTCCGGTCTTAATCCAACTCTGGTCCCACTCTACCTTCCCCTTCCACGACGCCGTTCCCCCACGCTTCCGCCTGGTCACGTGACGCGTTCCGCCGTGTACGACGTCACGTGACTAATCCGGTCGAGAGAGAGAGAGGGTACGTTTTTCCCGTGGCGACAGTGTGCGTGCCTGTAAATAATAAACGCGTCAAAGTTAATGCTTACGATCGACGGCGAGTCGGACTAAATCGAGGTGAATCAACGCATTCCTGCCGCGAGCTTGATTTACGACTTGCTATTAGCCCGCGTGCTTTCCTTCCTCCCCCTCTCTCCGCCTCCCCCCTCTTTCTCTCTCTCTCTCTCTCCACGCCGTTTATTCCCCTTTGTGTCGACTGTATCGAAAAACCGGGCGACATTTTTCATCGTCGTTTTCCCCGTCCCTTCCGCGTTTTGGTATCGGCGACCGTTCCGCGGCCAGTCATCGTTTTAACTCGATAAAATGAGCACGTGGGAGCCCGCCGTAGGAGCCACGGAATGCAAATACTATACACGAGCCTATTGTGCCATGACGCGTGTCGGGAGCGTTGGGAGGGGGGAACACTCCGAACGAGTTTTTCTACATCTCTGTATGTGTGCGGATCGTTTATTCGCGGTTACTAGGCGCGCCGCGACCAGACGCTTTTGCTTTTGCGCTGCTGAAGATGCGCCCCGGGAAAAGATGACGGAAGAATTTATGGCTCGGCGCCGTCTATAAGCGCTTCGTCACACTCGTTTTAGAGCGACTGTCCCCGAGCCTCTGTCTCTCTGCGGTACAGAGAGAGAGGACCTCATCGCGGCGAAAATTGCCGCGCCGAGCTTTCGGAGAAAGCGATTTACACGTCTCCAGATTCTTGAGGGACTCTCAAAACGAGCCGAAACGCGCATGTTAGAAATATTAAATATGTCGCGGTAACTTCTGTGTTGGGATTACCTTTTTTCGAAACTTCATCCGAGAAGGAAGAAACTTATCATTGTGACCTGAACAGGATTGTAAAAAATCTTTAACCGTGCACCATGGGTATTTTTAAATTGTAATCACCGATAGGTAATGCGTTAATAGCAGAAATCAACAATTTGAAAAAATTCCATATCTCTAAAAATTAATTTAAAAAATTGTTGTGTTTTAATTATTCTTCTTTGTACAGTTTTAAATTACACCATTTTTGTCATAAATGCCTAATAAAATCCGATGTCTAATAACAAGGAACAGGTGACTACGCTTTAGCACTATCGAATAGCAACGGGGACAAATGTTTGATGTGGACACACTTTAAAAGTTCGGTCTTTCGTTCCCGAAGCTCGCCTGTACATATACACACTTCCTCTACTTAATAATTAAAAAGCAGCTAGCTGGTTACAGATTGATTCTGCAAAACTCGATAGAAACTTGGCCGGCAAATCTTTGATGGATAGAGCACACTCGGAAACTTCGGTCCCTTGTTGCGGAGTTAAACCTCCGACGGATTCCGGATAGTTCGGGCGGGGAAACAAAAATTTTAAACTGTTCTCAATTAAACTAGATAAATTAAACAATAGATTTACGATGTTACGTATTTATTCCATATTTATCCGTTAGTTTATTTGCGGCTTCGAGAATTGAATAAATCAGCCGAATAATGAATAGAGAAAAGCAAAATCTGTGAACAGTTTAATTATACACATATATTTATAATAAATAAATATATAATACAAATATATTCAATTATACAATGATAAATGAATATATAATATAAATATATTAAATGATATAATAAATGAATATATAATATAAATATATTAAATGATATAATAAATGAATATATAATATACAATACACACACACATATACATATTCAATTATGTTATAATAAATGAATATATATAATAAATATATTCAATTATATTATATGCATAATAAAAAAATTGTATCATATAAATATATTCAATTTCAACAATAAATAAATGTATAATATAAGTATATTAAATTATACAATAAATAAATATATAATATAAATATATTTTTTCAATTGAATAAAAATATTTCTAATAAATTTTTGCGGCATCACTGAACTCCGGCAGATGCAACATTGATAAAATGTGGATCGCAGAGGGAGTCGCCTCTAATTAAATAAAATTCGATGAGAGCTCGGGGCGCGGGGCCTCACGGTACACGACGTCAGGTGACAAGAGAAGGAGTTAGGCGATCGCCGTTTGACAAGGCAGGAAATAAAAGCTGCTCGGAATCGATGGGAACGCGATGGGAACAAGTCTCGGACGTGTCCGAGGGAAAAACTCGGCTCCGAGATTCCAGGGCTCGGCGGAAATTAGAATTTTCACGGCGGATGGAACAAGGGGGTTTCCCGTGGCCTTGTAGGAGGGCGAATCTTGGCGGTCGGAACGAGTTTGGCGTTGATGGAACGACAAGAGGGTGGGCTGACTTTAGGTGGCCCGTCAAAACGAGAGGGAAGGACTCGGCGCTACGCTCCTGGAGCCTTCCTACCCCTAACTGCCGCGACACGATAAAGGACTAGGGGCCCACCCCTGGATAGACCTGACAGTCTGTCTTATGTGCCGACTGACGTGACGTAAATGTTGTTCCAAATAGTGAACAGTGTGTTCTCTGGTTCAACGTTTCGTAACACAATTTTCCAATGATTCGACTGAATGTTTGTAATCAGACATTTTTATACAATAAATAACTTGGATAATTAAGCATTTTGTCTTGTATGAAGTACTTGTTCAAATAATGTTACTAATCAAGCCGTTATAAGTATGCAGACGACGCAACAAGACGATTTTTACCCACTTCGCCGGACAATCGGAAGATTTTGTTGTATTTTTTCATTGATATTAACAAAGTGCTCGGATATTGTTCTTACCACCTTATTCCTGGCACTTTTCTGCTTAAAACCATACCAAACACGATACCTTTCGCATCAAGCATACTCGTTTAATCCACGATTTTGTGGAACCTCGATTATCCGAACCGCTACATCACCTATATATTAAATCATGAATTACACAGGAAATATACGTCGCACGATGTCGTGCTTGGGCTCGTTTTAATCAGGAAAAGTTCACGAATATGACGACAACAGTCTTATAAAAAACTAATTAAAAACAAAAAGTCAAGAAATTTTTCAACATAGTTTGCTCAGCTGCCGAGCGAATCGGCGTTCGAGAGTTTCGATTACGAGCCCTATTTAGAGTTCGAGGGAGTCTGCGACCCTTAAAATGTAGGCACAAACCACGCCCCGGCGGAATTAATTAACAAACACCTCAAACGACGAACCAGCCCCCGGCAAACATTCGGAAGTGCTTCGTGCTTGTGTGTGACGCTAGCAAGTCAACGCGAAACGTCCATAAACTTCTCCCTCTCTCCCCCCTCTCTTTCTCTCGATATCTGTTTACCCGCGGGACACACGCATCTCGCAGCTAAGTGCCAGACTTCAGAAATTCGGAAATATTGTTCGATTTAAAACGAAAGCGCCGGGGATCGAGAGCTGCCTAAGCGGATTAGCTCCTAATTTATTAAGCCCAATTTACCTGAAGAGGTAAATTCGGTGATAAAGCTCGTTGTATATAGAGTACTGTGTTTAAGGGAGCTAAATGGTCACGTTATTTTTGGTGTGTGTGTGTGTTTTATGGGAAAAATTTCAAGGTTCTTGGTGTTTTTTAAAATATTGGATTCAATTTTCGGTGGTCTTGTAGAGCGTCTAAAAACGAAACTAATAACTATAATAAGTGTATGGTTATGGTTATTTAGTCTCGAGATATTTGTGTCTGAATATATTAAGCGGTTAATTTTCAGACGCGAATATCTCGTAAGTGAATAATCGAAATGGTACACTTATGGTAGTCGTCGGTCTCGTCTTTTTATGCTCTACAAGAATTTCGAGAATAAAACACACGGTTCCATTAACAAAAATATTGATCATCTTGAGATCTCGTGAAAAAATGACTTTGGGAAAAAATTCTTTCCAGCATTGTTTGTGCAAAGAAATAATTCCAAAATTTTTATTATACACACAAAAATAGCTTTCATTTTTCATATACATAAAAATAATTTCCCTCGACAATCAATGGAATATTTTGTAAACTTCGATCGAATCGAATGAATCGATAAATCCGAACGTATCGTCTAAAATTCATTTAAATTGTTATATCGGAAAAAAGTAATTGAGGAACTCTGAAAATTTATTCTTTCCGAAGTCGACTCGGTAATGCTCCTGCAAAAACTCGGTAAATAAGAAATGCATAGTCTATGCATTTTAATTGAAGGCGAGGGACTGCTTCGGGTGATTTTATTCGCGAAAGTTGCAAATATATTCATCTGTCTTTGCCTCGAAAGAGAAAGTTGAAGCATCAAACGTCTACATAGCTTTTCGTCTACCCTGGTTTTCTTTGTCTTCGTTACTTCTGCTGTTCTTACTGTAGATTCGTCTAGAAGTTCTACAGAGAAAGTTAAATGGCGTAAGGAAGTCTATCTTTCCAGCTTTGAATGGCTTCATAGCTTTTACATGAAGCTTCTTATTTATGTTAACCAGTACTGCTAAATATTTTTCAGTAAATATACACATACATAGATGTTTTTAATATACGTTCGAAAAAATAACATTTAGCACCAAGAAGTTTCACAATAAAATAATTAAATTTTATCTCATAATTTAATAACGATTCCTTTTGTAACCAGTATTGCAATAAAAGTTACTATATATATATATATATATATATATATATATATTTTTTCGGTCAGATCTGTCAACTAATGAATTTTAAACAAGATTATTATACATTTATATTTCGGCCATTGGCACTCCGTTGTGCGAGAGTATCTTCCTTTCGGTGCAGCGACTGACAGCACAATAATTTTAATTAATCAAGTTTCGCTCGGCCAGTTTAATTATGTCGCGCGCTGCCGTAATTAAATTACAATGTACGGCGTATAGTCGGAATGCGAAAACTTAAATTAAGCCGATGGCCAGGAGCCGGGTAGACAGAAGTTTGCTGTTAATGAGAATATTTTCTAAGTGGTCGATAACCCCCCGGATCCGTGGGATATCGAACCAGGGGATGACCTTGTCAGATGGAAATTGCCTATGGCGGAGCTCGTGATAATTACGCCCGCCATAAGCTTTAAGTGTCCGAAGAGATCTAGTGGATAATTATCTCGTTCGGCCGGGATACGAAAGTATTTTCCTTCAATTTTCCTGTCGGATTAAGAGCGTCGAAAATGCGATAAAACTGCAATTTATACTGGGTGTTCCATTTCGAGCGATCCCCTCGAATACTTCCGAAATTACTGATAATAACGAAAAATATTTCCAACGAAAATTACTTGTGGTATCGAAAAAGACATAATTCTGTAGCAGCATCTTTTTTAAGATGGAGGTCACCTTCAACTTTTTTAATGGAATCATATATTTCTCAATATACACATAAAAAGTTACTAACTTTAAAAAAAAAAACCATTAGTTCAGGATTATATAAATTGAATTAGAATACCAAGTGAATTGGATATTCGAGGCCGCCATCTTGGACCCTCGATGTACACACAGACTGTCTCTCATTAATAGCAAGAATCCGTAAATTGGCGGTGCTACACCACCGTCAGAACTCCGTGTGTACACGCAGTAAACAAATCTTTGATCGGCGGAAGACCTGGCCCAACTTTGGCCGCTCATTAATAATAAGAAACAGTTGGTCGATTACACTTTGACACTGTGGAACCACGAGCGAACCTTTGATGAGCCGGACGCAGTGCCCTAACTTCGGTTCCTCGCGATCATTGTACGTAATAACGCCCCATCTCATTAATAATTGGTAGACAGCCAGTTCATAGACTCTGTGGGGGCACTCTAATTAATTGGGAGATTTAATTAGTCATATAGTAATCTTATAAAATGTGTCAATTATTGTGCCTATGTGATATATTTTACTTAGTCCATTCTATTTGACTTTATAAATATAATTTCTGCAATAGTAATAAATTCTTTATAATATAATTATGAGATAATTTAATATAATTCTACTGCAAAATCTCAAAATCTCCACAGAGATCCATCATCAACGGGTCAAAAGAGACCCAAACCCACTCACTCGGGACGTAAAAACGAGCTTAATTAGATGTAGGAGGTTCGTTAGCTTAATGTTCGATTAAAGACGCGAGAGATCAAAGGTTCCGGTCAGCGATAGTGAATTAGCCTTAATTCAAACGGAAGGTGCTCTCCGTCCTTTGTCTCCTCTCTCTCTCCTCTCTTTCCCGTCTTCTTAACGGGCACGAGGCGTTCGCGAAAATCCGCCACTATAAATAGTGCGAACCCGTCTGACTGCGTGTCTGTAATCTCGTGAAATGTGCTCTCGAGTTCCTTGTCGAAACGGCGCGGCGCCGCGCGTCCCGACGCTGCCGAGATGCCGAGATAATTCACTGGGCCAGGCTTTCCTCGCGGCGCGACTCGTCGTTAAAATTAGCGATACGACAGATTTCGCTGGAACGGACACCGCCCGGCATTGTTCCTTTTCTTGCAGGTAATTCATGAATCAATGGGACCGCTCTTGGGAAAATGGCAACCCTCCACTGTCGTTCGACTTCGGGACGAGACGATCGCAATTAGCGAATAGCGTCTGGCGTTAGGCCGATTATACACTTCTGTTGCGCTCTGCACAGTTTACACGTTCATTCTAGGAGCGCTCAAGCTAGATCAGGTCCGGGAAACTGATTGGCACGAGAGAGTGTCTCCACTCCTGCGCTTCGATTCGCACGAACTCCCAACGCTGGAGCTCCCGACGCTTGGACGTACCTCCACCGCCGCGAACGGGCTCGCACGAGCTCCCAACGCTTGAGCGTACCCCTACCGTCGTGCTCCGATTCGCTCTGGGTCCCAACGTTCGAGCTCCCGGCGCTTGAGCGTACCATCACCGCCGTGCTCCAATTCACACAAGCTCCCAACGCTCGAGCTCCCAACGCTCGAGCTCCCGACGCTTGAGCTCCCAACGCTCGATCATACCCCCACCGTCGCGCTCTGGCTCGCTCGAGGTCACGACGCTCGAACGTACCCCCATCGCCGGGCTCCGATTCGCACGAGCTGCTTCTCCCACTATCGCGGTCTAATCCCCACTACCGTGCTTCGACGATCCCCTACCCCCACTACCGACTCGCACGAGTAGGGGTTCCAGGGATTTGCTGAATTTTAGTTATCAGATTGTAACATAAATTCGTTCGGTTGTAAATATAAATATATTCCAACCTGGAGTTCCTGAAGAAGTTCCTGACGCGAGATTCCTGAAGCGTAATTCATATTTATTATTAAATCATATTTATTATTTATGGAAGTCACTATCGAACCTAGCACTAACGTAGACAACCCAGAAAATTCCTGAGCGTCATCAATGCCACCACATCGTCCTCAGCATCGCGTCCCCGCTTATTGTATCCCGGAAAATGTAGGACGCGCACTATCATCCGGCTTTGCCATACTCTCGAGGGTCTACTACAGGGTTGAGGCAGCCAGAAAGATATTAGCGACTCAATGTATCTTCGGCAACAGTCTGTAATCCGTTCCTCGGATGAAAGCAGGTTGACCAGAAGGAAAAGAAGAAAGGAAAAGACTGTCAGGAAGAACGGATGAAGAAAGAGAGACACGGATGACAGAGACAGGAGAGGAGGAAGGAAGGAAGACGAAGATTATATAGGTAGCTACACGATTTGGGTTAGCGCCAGCGTCGTTGGCAAGCGACTTAGGGGGTCCGTCACTTGGCGCCGCAATTGCTATACTGCGGACCCTTCCAAATTCTAAAGGACAATCCACATCTGCCGACCTTCGCTGCTACCCTATCGTTCGCCGTACTTCGTCAACGTTGATGGGTCAACAACCCTGCAGGGACGTATAAAGTCTTTTTCTTGGAAGCCGTCTTCTTCTGGAATTGTTTTTCTGTGATATAGTATGAAAAAGTGACGTAACTGTTTTGTTCTTAATTATTTTTTGTGGAGCTTTTACTAGTGCACCCGCAACATTTTTCTGGTTAAAATGAATCCAAACACGGTACAGTTTTCATCGTATTTGCTTGTTTAATCGACGGTTTAGTGGAACCTCGATTATCCGAACCGAACAAAACGGATCATCTCGTTATCCACATTCATGTGGCTTGAATTCGGGCAACTTTAGCTGGATAATTGGTCTATTATCGAGACTATCAGATGTTCCATTGATCAGTTCGGATAGTAGAGCTTCCTCTATCTTGTGGATTAAACGAGTAACTATGATGCGAACTGTATCGTGCTTGGACTCGTTTTAATCGTAAAAGTGTCGCCAATAAAATGGTCTACGTTTCGTGAAAAAATCATTAAACACAAAAGGAATTTTTTTACAAGATGGACTGTGAAACAAAGTATGGTAACGGACACGTAAAGCGAAGTATGTACTGCAGAATTTTGTTTCCGTTTCTCGCATTGCTCCGAAAGAAATCGGTGGCGCCTGTCGGAGAGACCGATAGTTCTAAAAATATCGTTATCTGTTTGCATTCTTCGATTTTAAAACAAAGAACAGCTGAAAATTTCGTTCTCCCGGATACATATAGCGCGTCCGATGATTGAAGCTTGAATTCCAATGGCGGCACCCGGAATCGCGAGGGATAAAATCACGGTCGTTAGCTACGTGGCTGCCATTTTTCGGATTTTTTTCAGAATTTTTTCATGCACGATTTTCGGATTTTTCTGACATATATGTCTAAATTGCCCCACTTCCTTTCTAACCCAACTTTTAGAACGGCATTTCATTATTGCGAAAATTCCAGCTGATAGTTCCTCAATGTTAACTGGTTTAAAATAACGAACAACAATATTAATGTAGTAAAGTACGTTGTTTCAAGCACAGTAAGTTGCAAACGGAACATTTTTTTGTAGCATACCACCTACTTTCCAGCGATATCAGCTCCATAATTAAATACTTTCAGCCTCATTTAAAATGTTGACATCATAATCTGTACCAGCACCGTGAACATTTCACGTCGGTATTATCATAACTACGAAATAAAATCCACGAAATTCGCGTTTGTTCAAAAAGCGAAACGGGCGTAACGTAGCGAATAAAAACCGTAACATTGTTATAACATAAAAATTCGAGTTTGAATTTCCGTGTGTATAACCTCGAAGGAAACTTCGTTCCGTGAGAAAAGATTTTCCACCGCTCGACTTTCAATGCCGACCGTATTTCGAGACCGGAAAAACTCTTTTCAGGGTTTTCCGAATTATATGCGGAGCAGTTATGGCAGCGACATTTCTGTATAACGTAGCGTTAATTTGAAAAGTTATTTCATAAAAGATTTACCGTGTATCAAGCAATTAAACTGTGCATTTACTGTGTAGCAAGCACTAAAATTTGTAAAAATATTGTGTGAGGAAGCTTGGAAAAATGTTGTAAAGAAATAGAAGCAACATAAAATATGACTAAACTCGCATATTGAATTCAATTTTTAAAAGATAATTTTTATGATCCATTAATTCTATGTTTAAAACGACAGAAGAGGCAAGAATAAAGTTTGCAGAAACGAATTTGCACAAATGGTACAACTTTGTAAATATTTCTCCATTTTTGTTTTTGCGAGAACGATCCAGCAACAATCTCGCTGATTGTTAACGAAAGAGATGCATCAACGAGATGTTGAACGACAGTAAGAGCGGGGATGAGGAAGATTCCACCGTGTTCGACAGTTGACGAGGTGAAAAAAGGCTCGGGTCGAAATAAAAAAAAAAGAATGTCGGAGGGCGACAGGGATGGAGAGAAATCGGTGTCCATGATCGGGAGGCTGCAAGCAAATTCCGTGCTGGAAATTCCGGGAATCGCAATAAATAAAAACGGCTGGGACTGGCCGGGGACATGGATTGAATGGGAGAGTACGGGCCGGTGGAAACCGCGTACCTCATGATTTTTCAAGCCCGCCGCGCCGTCGTTTACCAAACAATTCCCAATTGCCTTGTCAAAAAGTTCCGGCCAAAAATGGCCGCTGATTTATAAGCCGCGGATTTATCACCCGCGGAAGGCCGCGGCAAACAAAACGGGCGTCCGCGGAAGTAGAATGGGCTGCGCGGGACATAGGAAAAGAGAAAGTGCTGGTTCGAGTCAGAATTTCGGAGAGGGGGGTCACCGCGCGACTATAACGGGAGTGACACCGTCACGTGTCGCCGAGGCGGAGTTTGCCCGCTGTAGCTGCGCCCTGATTGGTCCGTATTATATATCTTTTACTAAACTAATTCCTCTAGCCTTCCAGAGAAATTGAAGTCCTTTCATATAATAGTTTTTCCGATTTAAAGTGTGTGTGATCAGTTTTTCTCCTAACTGTATACTTAGAGTCAAAAAATATATTCAATAAATTCCCATAACTAAAAAATGGGTCATTTGACCCCGCGTGGTAGGTTTAGTGTTAATAACTCCTCGCCAAATCAAGGTAGAACATTTCCGTAAAGGAGAAAGTTGCTTCAAATCACCTCAGGAATGTTCTGTTTCGAGGAAGTACATTTTTGGGACACCCTGTAGATATAGACATTTTTGTCCATCGCAGCGTTAGCGTTAGCGAGAGCAGCAGCCTGTTTCGCCTGTCCGTTCTATCGTGAAACACGACGAGACTCGCGATCGCTTCGTTTCCGAGAGTATTTTAAACTCTCGTCGGTCATTAATACACATCCGTTGGCCGGTGCGGAGGCCGGCGCGGGGGTGGAGAACGGCAGAGAACGCGAGTACGGTTCTGCGAATGAATTATCGCGGGAACGCGTCGCGAAATCGTTCCGGGCTCCCTTGTACGTGTGTCCCTGCCCGGGGCCCGCCTCGATATATTCGCATTTATGAATACGTAAGCGGACGAGAGACCGACGAAAATCGTTGTAGCACTTATTCCGTACGCGCGGGTAACACGCGGCCGATGAATCATCGTCCCGGGCCTGTTTAGCGGTCTCGCGAACCACCGCCTACTGCGGAACCTTCGCGATTCTTCCGGAAACTGACGTTACCTAAGTCGAAGGACCAGTTTTTATAAGTGGAATTGGTTTGACGACTTTCAGACGGTCCGTTTGTACCGTAACACTCATTGAATTGCTTCCACCATTGTTATATTTATTGTCAATACTTGTTTATTTTTTATTATTTTTTTATGACAGGCTTATCATCATATTCGTGACATTTTTCTGAATAAAATGATACCTCACACGATGCAGTTCGGTTCACATTTCCCTGTTTAATCCACGGTTTTGTGGAACCTCTACTTTCCGAACTGATCAGCTGGACTTGGTATTTAGTTAATGGAGCAGTAATTTGGTGAGTTTACTGGATTAATTCTTTACTGATTAGTACAATGAATTGTATCAGGTTGAACGCTTTATTGAATGCAATTTATTGCAGAATTTTTATGGTTCGGTTAATCGAGGTTCTACTCAATTGGGGATGGAACGAGCAAATATGGTTCGAACTGTACCGTGTTTGGACTTATTTTAATCACAAAAATGTCGCGGATATACTAGTAAAGGTTTCATAAGAAATTTTAGCACCCCAGGCATCTTTTTCAGTGAATGAAAGTATTATTCAGTTTTTCGAGGATAAAATGTTAATGGTATTGTTTGTTTAATGGAAAATGTGTATAAACCAGTTCTCGGATCTATCTTTTAGAAGAGGAACGTTGAAATAGAAATTGGAATCCATAGTAAACCATGAGATCAGTTAAGGGATGGAAGCGACACCCTTGGTCGGTATTTCTACTGCTAAAGATTTGATCAAGATAAAAATTTTCAATTTTCCCGCTCAAGATTTATCGCATATTTCTAAGCGCTTTTTAATCCGACGATGTATACACCGTCGTTGCTCAAAACTTTGTAACGACTTCTATTCTTCCGGTAAATGAAAGGGGTTTTTATATTATATTCATTTTTCAATAAATTCAATGAAGCTAGAAAATGTGTCAATGTGTTCTCCCGTTATTCAAATACGAACGAAACTGTCCGATGAAATTGCTTATTCTATTATACTGTACTGCAGAATAAACTTTCTACAGTGTTCACCAGCAATAGATAAAAACCACGGCAAATTGTTGTATAATGAAAATTCAGTGACACATTGATTACTATATAAAACTCCCATGAAACTTTTAACTGTATTATACTGTAGTGCAGTACACACGTTCATATTGTATACAGCGAAGGCACCATGACACATTTTGTCACATATTTTTAATCAAACAATTAACTCAAATAAAAATCTAGAAAATTCCATTCAATTTATTGTTTGTCAACTCAATTACTACTGAATAAAAATTCGAAAATACAGCCCCAAGAAAATACCTTGTTTTATCCACATTTAATATTAAGAATAATATTGTCATTTAAAAGACAACAAGGAGACTTTATAATTTTTTAACTGAACAGAGCCAGCTGGAATGAATATCCGAAAAAATACGAGTAAGGAGATAGCGTGAATTTGTGAACGTTTTGCTAATATTAAAGCGACTACTTCGTATTGTTAGCGAGAGGAGCCTCCGACAAAGCGTTTGCGTCGGAGCCGAGGCAAACCAATAAGAGGGAATTGTGTAACGCGAAAGGAGACGATTTGTCATATAGACTAATTTGCGTTTGGATAGGGGGACGAAAGCAGAAACTGTGGCACGTAATTAGTTCCCGCCGCGGAATGGCGACGAGATTCGGAGTCAAACTTTCCCGATCACCCGAGGCGGTCCACGGTTAATTTTGTTCATGCTGCTCCCAGAGCCGTACCCACTGTATCAAATAATGTTCGACTGAAGGAACTCGCGACGCATTCTCCGCCATCCACTCTAATCCTGTTAATCCTTCGTCGCGTTATGTCGACGTGGAAAATTCCCTCTCATCTGCGCGGAATAATAAACATGCGTTGCCTTTAGGGTTCTCATCAATACCAGATTCTATAGATACATCCTTCGCGTACAACACGTATCTTCAAATCGCATTGCTTTATTTATTTAGCGCGGAACAATCCTGCCAATCCTTAAACACTGCTCCATAAAACCAAGAAAAGCTGCTCATAGACAAGTGATATTTGTGAATTTTTTCCCAAGAAACTATTACAAATACAGAAATGAACTTTTATGGAAAGTATAGGTGCATCCTTAATCTACAAGAAAACATTTTTTTAAATTACATTTGTTCAGTTATTTATTTCACAAAATGCAATCATGTTGATCCTTGACCACTGCTCCATAAATCAAAGAAAAGCTGCACATAGACAAGTAATCTTTGTCAATTTTTTCCCGGGAAACTATTGACAATACGGAAATGAACTTTTATGGGATGTGTAGGTGCGCATCCTTAATCTATAAAAACGTATTTTTTAAATTACACTGTTTTATTTATTTGTTGCACAAAATGCAGTCCTGTCGACACTTAATCTTTATAAACGAAAAGGAATGCATAGACATTGCTGCGCGCAAACAAGTGATCCTTATCAATTCTCACAGGTCCAAACATTGACATCACTCATAAAGCATCTTGTATGACACAGCTATCGGCGACGTTAAAAATTGCAAAGCGTAAAGCAGAGCAGTAAACCAGGATGCAATCTGTGCACGGCCATTAACGTCGCCATATCCCGTTGCAAAATGGCAAAACGGGCGTTTCATCGGAGGGTAAACGGCACCAGGTATTTGGGAATCCTTGATAACGACGGTGGGGGTCCACTCGGATCGGTAACGGGCGCATTCTGATTAAGAGGTTACGTGTTCTTTCGCAAAACTGTCCGTTTCCCAGGCACTTTGGCCCTCCGTTCGCCTAAGGTTCTTGCTCAGGGGGAGCTGCAACCCGCGCCACCTGAGCCAAACGACTGTACCCGGGCTACCTACCAAATTAACTTTTACTACCATCTTCCCAATTAATTTACAGGCCCTCGCCGCCGCCTAATTGCGCGCATAAATTATCCGGCACCCTCGAGATTGTCCGTTCCCGAGCCACTCGGGAGACGTCCGACTCTCTGGCCTTGCGAACGCTCTCCTTTCCTCCTGCACACTTACCTCCCCTCGACCCCCTCCCGACAGTTTAGGGTATGCCGCGTTAGCTCTTCAAGTATACAATGTGCTCCAGCTGATTTGAAAATTTTATCTCGCGTTTTGACCTTTCCACAACCTTCTAAACGCGGAGGTGCTTTCATCTTGATTTTATGGGGTAGCGGTTAAGGGGTAGCACGAGTGCCACTTGGGCAATAAATAAATGAACAAACGCAACTTTAAAAAATGTTTTCTTGTAGATTAAGGATGCACCTATATTTTCCATAAAAGTTCATTCCCGTATTGTTAATACTTTCCTGGGAAAAAATTGACAAAGATCACTCGTCTATGAGCAGCTTTTCTTGGATTTATGGAGCATTGGTCAAGGGTGAACATGATTGCATTTTGTGAAATAAATAACTGAACAAATGTAATTTAAAAAATATGTTTTCTCGTAGATTAACAGGATGCACCTATACTTTCCATAAAAGTTCATTTCCGTATTGTTAATAGTTTTCTGGAAAAGATTGATGGAAATCACTTATTCACGTAGCTGTCATAGGAGAGCCTTATTGAATCAATTTTTTCAAAAGCATGCTGCTTCTCTTCGGGTCATCCCCGACCCCCCGCAATATTTTTTAGCTGTTCGTTTTGCAATAAACATCTCGGATCCAATAACAAAGTTTAACGAGCAGGGGAATTTTTTTCCACGTTGTCTCCTCGGAGGCGGCATTTAAGTTTGTTTCGACAAGGCATGAATATTACCACCGGGCAAACTCTGTAATCCCGTTTGCCGTGTCCCAAGTGGCGCGTCTATAAGCAGGGAATACTATAATACCATAATCCGGGTGAACGAGTTACGTGGCTCAGACGCCGCGCCGCGTTCGAACGGCCAGCTTGCACTTTTTTCCTCTCGCTGCTGTTACAATACACACAAAGAGAAAGAGAGAGAGAGAGGGGGGGAGAGAGAGAGAGAGAGAGACAAGGTGTCTATGATAGGTAGCTAACCCATCCTCGCTCCATTTCCTCATCATCCCGGGACGAACCTGAGGATCCATCTCCCGTCGAAGCATTTTTCATCCCCGAGGCTTGATGGGCGCCGGCTATATCCATTGCCGTGTCATCTTCGATCTCTCGACGGGCCAAAGAACGGGAGTTTTCTTATTTCCGGGTTATTCTCGTTTGCTTTCCACACTCCCCTTGAATGCCAGTTTTTCGAAACCGATAGTCCGTCCATTAATTTCCGAGGCCGGGCGCCGCGCACCGAATGCCAATGCAATTTCGTGTTTCATTATTATGGCGGCCGGTGTTGGTCCGTATCATTGCGGCGCTTCGCTCGCGAATTTCAGTCGAGAGAAATTTTATCTTGCTATGTAAAGACACTGTTAGAGCATGTAACGAATTTTTATTTATTTACTTCATGATAAGCTTCCTTGTTTCTAATGAGTTTTTCATGAAACTTTTACAAGCAAATCCGCGATGTTCTGCTGATTAAAATGATACCCAACACGATGCGATTCGGTCCACATTCACTCGTTTAATCCACGACTGAGTAGATCCTCGGCTATCCGAACCGGTCCGAGAGCTGTTCGATTTAAGTAAATGTAAATGGAATTGCACCGTGTTGGGTATCGTTCTAACCGTGACGGTGTCAGGAATATATCGGTCAAGGTTTCACAAAGAAATGATTAAATTGAAAGCAGTACCATCGTAGAACAAGAATACTTTCATAAAAATATTTTCACAGCCTTTTGCAAATCCAACGCGAGATACAGAGGCGAAAATAATGACACATGGAGTATAATAAAACGACAGTATAATCCCTGGTTGAAATAATTTAAAAGGCGCGAGAATTTTGCTGGGAAAAAAGGAATGGGGCCTCGTGCCTCAAATCAATTAACATGTAAGAAGCGCAGCGGTGGTGAGAAACAAAAACGAACCAGCGTCGGTAGAAAGAGAGAGAGAGAGAGAGAGAGAGAGAGAGAGAGAGAGAGAGAGAGAGAGAGAGAGAGAGAGAGAAGAAAGGAAAACATGTTAATTTCAATGGTGGAAGGCGTATAATAATGACGGTCGGTTCACATTAGTCTAATGCATTTATTACGCGTTTCATTTTAATTAAGCCCGCGCGGACGGGAACAAAGGGGAGAAAAAAGCGCGGCGGGAACGAGTCAAAGCAGCAATTTTAAAGCACCGAGTCCGCGTGAAAAGCATAAAATTTATTCTTCGTTTACTCGGCCGAGCTGGCTGGCTTTGTCTTGCTGCCTAGCATTTACCAGCCGCCGGTTGGTTAGCTCCTAACTAGGACGAAACCAAAAGGCCGGCTCTTTTCCGAGGGCCAAAGCCTCTTCCCGCTCGCGCGCTCGGATTCCGCGACGGAATCGCGAGTTCTCCCGTGAAATTCGATTTATCACTTGCGAACACCCTCCCGGAACGTGTACAATAATGTCTCGAGATGTGTGAAAGAGATCTGCGAAAGATGTATTCCCAATGCCTCAGGGTGTAGCCCTTCAGGGGCCCGAAAGATGAGATTTATAGGTGAGACAGTACGGAAATTGTTAAATAACTTTTTGGTTTATAATTATTTCTTCGTGATACTTTTACTAACACATCCGCGACACTTTCCCGATTAAAACGAGACCGAACACGATGCGATTCGGTTCAGATTTACCCGTTTAATCCACGAAATAGTGGAACCTCGATTATCCGAACCGCGAGGCATCTTACCTCGAAAACTCAAATATCTCTGAATCGAATGATCGTAACCCCATGGTTATATAGGTCGTTGGATTCGTCTTTTCACGGGCAACAATACTATCGAAGAGAAAATGCAATTGCAATCTTTTTAAAAATTCATTCTCACCAAAAATCGAAGTCTTAAAGGGCGTTCGGATATTAACGCGAGGCGCCGCGTATGAGAAGATCGATTTTTCAGCGGGCTGTCTGTAAATCTCTCGATCGGGAGCACGTCGGTGAACAGTGGAATCTCGTCGGGTTCTTCTTGCGGAAGTGACGCGCTTTCGAAGGTACTGAAACGCACCACTTCCTTCCGTGTCGTCGTGGACCGAAAACGAATGGAGAAAGTTCAACGCGAAATTCTGTCGTCGGATAGCACAGTGCCGGCGGCGGTGGCGGGAGGAGGGGTGGGAGAAGGGGGGCGCGAAAAATTTACGGGCTCGACCGCCATTGAAATCCGTCGGTGGAAAACCGCGAAATCGTTGAAATAGCGTCGCGCCGGAAATCTCGCGGAGATTCGATATCCGGGCGATCGTAAAGAAACGGCCCTGACCGAAAATTACGCGAATTCCACACGCCGGGGATTTATTATAGCTCTGCTCCTCTTGTTGTAACACTTGTTGTTTGTTTTCTTCGTGTTTTGTTCACTTTTCTGTACCTGTGTGCTTTTGTTGTTGTCTTCCATGCAGTCGATACCGATCGCACTGCCTGCTTTCGGCGTTGCTCGATGCTTCCGGCCTCGCAAAAATGCTTCTCTGAACCGAACGGTTGTGTTTTGAACTGAATAATTGATTCTTGAAAATTTTTTGCGATCTTTTTCCCCGACAAAAATGTGCGAATTTACTCAAAAATTAATTACTGAACAATTGTTTGGACGACTCCCCTCCGCACCAACCTCCTGTGGGGTGGGGAGGGGCAGTATGAAATTTTAGGTTGGCAACTAAATTCGCGTTTTGTTTCGTAATTCTACTTTTATTGTATCATTATAACCTCATTCGGTGACCATTCCTTTTCAACTGCCATTGCATTGGGAAGCTCTGAATTTTGCGATTGATTTGATATAAAACACTCGTGCTTAAAAAAAAAAAAATATATATATATATATAAATGACTTCGTTTGAGAAAATATGGTGGTCGCGAACTTAGTTCCCACCCACTGGCAGTGGGAGTCGTGGAGCGACCGAGGAGGAGGAAAGAGAGAGAGATAGAAGAGGTTGCCCGTTCTAAACGTTGAATATTCAGGAAATAATCGGTATAATTATTTGATCGATTCGATCCGCTTGAGCGTTTTAGTAAAACATCGCAGAGAGATATTCAACGAAATGCTTCGACGCGGCGAGCGCGAAAACCGCCTCGAATAATTCAGGCAGGTAATTAATGTTTAATTAAATGCCTTCTCATTCGCGTTCCGAGCACCGTTTATGCTCTTCGGAAGCGGAAAAAGATACCGAACTCCGGCATCAATTTAATTTATCCTCTCCGCATTTACTTTCCGTTTTCCACCGGGAGCGGGTGGGGGGTGGGGCTTCGGGGATCTTAAGACGCTCTCGAACGCTTTTATCCTCTTCCACCGCATTAATTTCAGCCTTAGTTAATACATCGCGTTGCAAAGGCCGGGGAGTATTCCCCATCGGAAATGAAAAGTATTGAGATCGAACGGTGCATCGCTGCGGATCGCTTTTGTCGACGAGAAGAACTTTCGCAATTTTTTCTGGAGGAACCAATGAAGAGTTTCTCCAAAGAAGAACATTATTAAATAGTATGTATAGCGTGCCACTTGTGGTAATTTTTATGTTCCGGTAGGTTAATGAACGTCCGAGAGACAGCTCCTCTCTTGGGAGCTGTTTCCTAGATCGTGCATCAGTTCGGATAGTCGAGGCTGTACTATTTCGTGGATTAAACAGGCAAATCTGAACCGAATTGCATCGTGTTGGGTGTCATTTTAATCGGGAAAGTGTCGCGGATGTGTCAGTAAAAGTGGCACAAAGAAATAATTAATAACAACGCAGCTATACCACAAAATTGTTAGTGTCTCTCACCGATGTGCTGACGAACATTCGAAGCCAGAGAGAGTTTGAAACTAAAAATGTCGAACAAATTAAGAACCTTCGTAAGCACTGAGACAATATTACACATTAAAAAATGCATTGATATCAGTAATTTATCAATAAAAATCCCATTCGAAATTGCAGCGGTGTGCAAATCAAGAAAAACGGTGCGCGAAGGCTAATTCTGCGGATTCGCGGATTATGGGAGCGGTGAAAATCGCGTCTAGTCATAGTGGAAAGTTAAGTAAACCCGTTTCGGGTGACTGATTGCGCGCTGATAGAGGGGTCGCGCCGAAATTTCGTCGTCCACGCGTTGAAACTCGTCGCCGACTTGAGCGCAGTCACGGCCGTAAACTTTCGGCGTAGTCTGGCCCGAAGTTTCCGGAGGGGTTTACTTTGTCCCCGTCTGCGCATTTGCCACTTTCCGTGTTGTCCAAACGTAGCCTCAAAACGCCGCTAAACGAACTACCAACTATTCGAAACGGGAACCTGGTTTGCGGCTTGTTTCGCCATAACTGGATAAATCTTGGCAAACAACTCGATCCCGCTGCCGTGGCTCCTTTCTGAGACCCGCCATAACGTTCCCGGAGTCTCGTACCCGCGAGTCGGCTAATTATTAGCCTGACTCTACCGTTGCTTTATCCTTTTTAACGTAATAATGCACACGTAGCTCGTTAACCCCTAACAGACATTGATCTCGAAGAGTTGCAACTGATTTTTCAAAAAATTTTCGATACTTATTTCTGTGTAATATTTTATTTATTTATTCTTAATATTTAATATTTGTTTAATTGAGCTCTGAGAGTTGCAGAATGATTTTTCAAAAAAATGTCCAATATTGATTTATTTATTTTTAATATTGAATATTTATTTAATTGAGCCCCGAGAGACGCTGGAAGACTTTCCATAAATCCACATTGTAATATTTATTAATAATCTTCATCGCGCACTAAAAGCTTGAAACGAGGAGAACTAGTCGAACCGTAAAACCGAAAAGAAGCAATCGCATTAGTTTCAGCAATTGAGGAAGGAGCTCGCAGCAGAGACGCATTAGTTCGTCCACTATCTGTTTGTTTGATCTGTTAGTTTCTGTTGAAATTTTCTCAATTTGCTTCACGTCTCGTTTTCTTTAATTACGCGTTGTAACGCAGCCGCCCGCGCCCCTATCCTCATAATTTCCTACGGTTCAATTACCAACGATAAGCAATTTCCTATCGTAATATTTTCCTTCGATGTGGCGTAATCTTATTACCAAAAGCGCGTGTCTACGCTCCGAGGAGCGAGGCCGGCCGCCAATTTTATTTCTTAGGCGCCCGAGGTCCAAGCCATCTCGTCGAAATTACTAATATCCGGCTATGTACACGCTGCCACGGGTCAACCGATCGACTAATCAATTTTCGGTGCTCCCTGCCGATTTTTTACTACGGGTCAGAGCATGAGAAACGTCGAATCATCTGGTTCCGTCGATATTTGATTCTCGCGCGTTCCTCGAGGGGAGAAGCCAATTTTAATTTGCGACGTGTAGAGTCGTGTTTAAAGATATATGAAACAGATCTGCGCGATATCTGTCCCCAACATCGCTGAGCGACACATTGAAAACTCGAAAGATTGCGTTTATTGGTGGAACAACACAGAAATTGTTAAATAACTTGTTTGTTTTTCATTATATCTTCGTGACACTTTCACTGCCACATCCGTCACACTTCCCCGATTAAAATGATACCAAACACGATGCGATTCGGTTCATATTTGCACGTTTAATCCACGGAATAGTCTAACCTCTACTATCCGAACTGAATCTAGTTACAATATGAAGCTCAACTGATTCGTTCAGTGAATCGTGTACTAGTTGGACTGCTTTAGATTAATTATTTACATGTAAAACAGTGTAGAACCGGTCAGTTCGGATAAGGGAGGTTTCACTAAATCGTGGATTAAACGAGCAAATCCAATTCGAATTGTACCGTGCTTGGACTCGTTTCAACCGGAAAATCATCAGGAATTTATCAGTGAAACTGTCGCGGAAAAATAATTACAAACAAAAGAGTTCTACCCACTTGTACATATATCGAGGCATTACCGCACAACAATTCCGACTCACGTAACTTCTCTAGGGGTAAACGTTCGTCGCAGAGCTTCCGCTTTTAGGCAGCTCGGGGATCGCCGGTCCGTCGACCGTCTTCCTCCTCGAGAGCTCGGAATCAATGGTACTCGGCGCGAAGAAATAATGTCATCGCCTTAACAAACTTTCCGCGCGCGCGGCGTTCTCGTTTTATTTCCGCCCGTCGACAGAGGCGTCGAGCAAAACCCACGGGCTCTGTCGCGGCCTCCGCCGTCCTTGTCTGGCCCGCGAAACAGAGAGAGGAATAAGAGAGAGCAAGAGAGGGGAACAGAAGTGGCAGGAGAGGAGCGGAATCGCTCGAGAGAAGAGCTCGCCAAGCTTTTACTCCGTACTTCATTACGACTTAATTCACATCCGCAAGGAACTCTTTCTCGCCTGTGTAGCATGAAGGGTGGCCTTCCCCCCCCCTCATCCAAACTCTTTTACCCCCCTCCTTCACCCACCCCCAACTCGCGACCACCCCCTCGAAGGAGAGGGAAAGTGCAAAGGAAAGAAACGGGGAAAAAGTGGAACACGGTTGCAAGCTGAATTATCTCCGTGAACCAGATAAAAGTGATATTTCAAGCTTTACTTACCGTGATTTCCCCTAATTTTTCTATCTCTCATCCGACCTCCGACCCCGCCCCTCCACCGAGGGGGCGGGGGTTACTCAATTCCAGTGGTAACTCAGTTTTCCGTGATCAGTTTTCGAGGTGCATCTAAGTGAGAGAGAAACGAGCTTTTTAAACTGACTAATCTCGTTTATTTACGGCTCGATTAGGCTGATTGGGGGCGTCAGAGAAATTATGCTCTCTCGGTACTCGGGCAATTTTCTGACGTTTTTTATTTGCCACTTGGGGAGGCTTCCAATTTAGGATTACACATGGTTTATGTGAATTTTACGGGAAACTCATGTATTAATTATTGTAGTTAATTCTTCTATTGTAGGTTATGTTAAAAAAATGATCCGCATCAATTATAAATAGAATAACTTAAATGTTAAAAAAAGTATAATAATAAGAGCGAAATAAAAATGGATAGATCAAAAGCAAAACAGTAATGTTATAATTGGTAATTATGAAAATATAAAAGTTGGGATAATGAAAATTGCGCAAAATTTTGGTTGATTTAGAGCGGTGTTCATTAATCGTGCAATTAGAATTCGCGGATTGCATTCGTAGCGAATCGAACGAATCAAATTTCACGATGGAAATTAACACTCCTCCGGCATTTTCGAATAATTTATTGAAATCAGTCTTCATTACTCGGGGCGGGAATAGTCCGTTGAAAAGTTGTAAATTTTCGCGGGATCTCGTTCGATATTAACGATTTATTGGATTGTGCCAGTTAATTACTTGGAACGATTAGGTTGCGGTCGATTTCGATACGAACCGTATCGTTATTATATAAGAGGATTTTGTCGAAGCTTTCCAAACGCTATTTAAACGCGAACTAATTGTAATTTAAAGCTCCCGACATTTCGCCTCTGAAATACGGCGAATTAATATTATACAAGAATCCGTGAATTATTTCCACAGTTCCATCGACAATATTTTTCAACAAACTGTACAAACTCTTGTATGTAAACGAACTCGGAAAAATTATTATTGCTAATTATGGACAAATTAGATTCTAATTTTATAAATAAACTATGAACATTATGTGACTGACCTTGAGGGTATATTTCAAGGACACTGAAATCAACTGAATTTTTGTCTTTATATTATTTGTGTACATTATCTTAAATTTCAGTAATAATCAACTTTTTATTAATGATTTTTATCGTAGAAAATTTTAGAAAAACTGTTGTTGGTGTTGATGTCTCTGGTGATGATAATTATAATGTTAAATTCCAGTATAATTTCCAGATCAAGCTAATCCAGATCCACATTTTGTGTTCGAACATTTTCAAAGTGATTAAAATGGCTTCCAGCGTACGGGATAATGGAATTGCTACGCAAGAAAGCGTTTTCACTATTTTTGCGAGAAAAACAGTGGCAAAGGAGGCAAGAATACGCGTTAATTTCCCGTCGGCGAAAAGTTAAACACGCACCGGGTGGCAATTTGTATCGCGGTGAATTTAATTAAATTGATAATGGGATCAGAATGTAACCGCATACAGCTGTAGGTTTAGAGAGGCGACCGTAATCATGGCCGCCGTAACTTACGCTGATTCATAGTGTTGCCGAGCCACCGGGGGAATCAAATTGTAGTTACGAAATAGGGGGGTAACAGTAATGACAGTAATAAAAAGACGTTTTCATTGTTTCCACCGCTCTGTACATAATATCAATTGTAGATTTGAAGAAAGA
This sequence comes from Lasioglossum malachurum, assembly GCA_028455605.1. Classification (NCBI taxonomy): domain Eukaryota; kingdom Metazoa; phylum Arthropoda; class Insecta; order Hymenoptera; family Halictidae; genus Lasioglossum; species Lasioglossum malachurum. The sequence continues at coordinate 7,340,873 of CM052315.1, forward strand.
CAAATGGCGACCTCACCTACAAATCGAAACCCGTCGCTCCTACGGACATCGTAATTTCTATTCATTTGAAAATAATGCATTTTAAACGAAAAATCGTCAATTGATGTAAAATTCATTGAAATAATCGTTGCAATAAAATCGAGTGCAAGTTTTAACAGCCATCGATCAAAAAATTGCTCTAATTTCATCGATTCGTCCCAAAAAACGTGGAATCTAACGAACAGCTTCAATTTTTCAAATAACACATTGGAGATGTTAGAGAAAAATAATTTCGAAGATGCTCTTTTCAACTAAAAAATTGTACAAATTAAATTAAATTGTAAGACACAGAAGTCCAATAAAAATGTATTTGTTCGCGTTCCAGAATTTTAGTGAATTAAAAATAATAAATATTTCATAAAAACGAATGACTCTTTGCGACGATGATTTGAAACGAATGACATTTTGAAAATTGGCGGTAAGTGCCGGATATGTGTTACCTGGAAAATATTTTTGCTGCCGATTTTTCGGTCGTCTCTGTCTGGAAAATGGCTTCCGATCGTCTTCTAGAGCCCGGGGAAGTAACGATGTTTTCTGGCAGCGGCGTAGCGGCCGTATTCCACGAATCTCATCCGTGACAAATCTCGATCTCGTTTCTCAACCACCTGTGGAAAGTGAGGCTTTCATCCCTTTCAGAAGAAGTTGTAGAAACGACCACTTCCGGCGAACCTGGCCCGCCTTCCGATTCGATGATTCCTCCAGACACCATTTTCTGCGCGTATTCCACTCGTATCTCGTTTATCGTTTCGACCTGCACCGTTAACAACAACCAAATAAATAATCTAGTTAACACTAAACCTACCGAGCTTTAAAAATGACTGGCATGTTGCCCCATAAAAGCGACATCACAGAATTTATATAGATTTTCTGCGATTTTTATTATAATATGTGCTTGGATACAAAAATGTGTATAATCATTTCCAGTGGCAAGCATAATTGTAATCTCAACAATTCCAAAATGAAAAACGAGAAACCAGTCATTTGACCAGCGGTGGCAGGTTTAGTGTTAATGTCGGTATCGATAAATTAATATTCTGCTAAGGAGGATTTCAACAAAACCGATTTATATCAACTTTCATAAATTCACTCTTTTTCTTGCCTCTCTCGCGTGGAAAATATTTATATTAACGACAAAGATAAATGCAATGACAAAACCCCGTTGTATCCAGTGCACGCGCGTGCCAATAAATAAGATTGATTACGCTGTCGACCAGCAATTTTGCGTTCCGATAACTAGTAAACAATTTTCTTGATATCGTACACCGAACGTGACTCTGGAAATCATGTCTCTCCACCAGTCTCATTTTTTGGAAATTCAATATTTTAAAAAATATTGAAAATATTTCAAAAAAGAAGAACAGTGTAACGAAATTTCCCCTAAAATCGGCTGCAGTTCGAGAGATAAAGCAAAACGCGTTTATCGAGAACACTGCTGAGCAGCTCAAATATCCAACATGGCCGCCGCCGCGTCGGTAGCCATTAAGCCGGGTCATATAAAACCGGTGTTCGCCATATTTCATTAAATCGGGAGTATCGGATGTATGCAACAAAAATTGTATATTTTTCGGAACGTTATCGGTTTAACGGAGCAGTCGTTACGTTAAAAATGGCGGACACGCAGAGCGAAGATAGGGCAACGTGTAAAACGGCCGAGAACGCGAGGGAGGCTAAGGCGAGGATGTTCGAAGTGCAGGGATTCGAAACTATCGTAATCCTTTGTTAGCACGGATTATAGCCGCTGAAACGTCGGTAAGCTTAAGGTAGTTGAGGCGTCAACTTGCTATCAAGATTCCGTGTAATTGTCTCGATAAGTACGTTTAATTGGTGCGATGTCCTGGCCGCACCGCGAATCCGTTCGATCGTTCTGTCCGCGAATACGGCTAATGCACTCTCCGTTCCAACGACTCGAATGCGCCATATTGTTCGCCGAGTTTCTGTTACAGTGCATCCTACCGGTTGCACCTGCTCACCCAATTTGTCACGAGCTGATTACTCCTTGATCCTCCGAATAAGTGAATCGGTTATAATCCTCCGTGGGCTGCGGCCGATTTGTCACGCGGCCCGGCGCGCCGCCATTCGAAACTCCCTGCTGTTTATATTTATGCTAATTACCGCCATTCAGCGATCGCTAAATCTTCTCCGCGTTGTTCATTTTCGACAAGATTTCCCTGTTCCAATTGGTGGCTATTCTAAAGCGTGGAACATGTCCGGAGCGATGAAAATCTGCAAAAACAGTTCCCGCACAGTTCTTGCCCTAAAATTCCAGGTTAAATATTTTTATTGCGTTGTATTTTACGCATCATGAAATCAAAAATAAATGAAAATATTCTTTAATCAGGAAGGATGTTCTTAAATCGGGAAGGATGTTATTAAATCAGGAAGGATGTTCTTAGATCAGGATCGATGTTCTTAAAAAATTATTGGATCCAAGTAAATTTGTAGATTTAAAAATTGCCGGATTAAATAATTGTTTCTTCGTCTCTGTCGACACGCAGAAGAATGAAAAGCTGAGAACATTTCAATAAGATTCCACGGCCAGGCAGCATGGTACATCTCGCGGAGGAGATTGCTCAGGTGCGAAAAGAACGGGAGGGAGCCTCGAGAGGCCTCGGTAAAGGTTCGTTTACGGCTGGCGAACTGCTCGAGATTCTATCTTGTAACGACGTCTTCCCGTTTCTTTCTCTCTGCCGGTCCCTGACCGGGCCGTTTCCTTTATTTCTCTTTTCCCCGTCACGATGCGTGACCGGCGTCAGGATGGCACCGTTAGAAACTGTTCTCACGTGTGTTCACCCACTCGTGGTGAACACGTACCGCCGCGAAAATAAGCTTCGGGGTTAGAAGCGTTCGGAGAGGCGACACGACGCCTCCTCGGACCTTGTCCCGCGTTCCTTCTCGTCTGGCACCGTCACGGCTGTCGGTGGCTCCTTTCTGCGCGGTAATGACTCGGTATGGCTCCCCTATAACCGTGTAAGGAATTATTTATTGGCCCGGATTCGACCAGCTGGGAAATTTCCTGGTTCCACTGTTCCGACGGATTATAACGATGATTTTGATCGTCTGGCTGAAATTTGTCCCAGGCAAACCAACTTTTGGAACAACCAAATATTTATTAAAAAAAAAAGAAACTTTTTTATTTTTTTATATAATCCCATAGACTTTCTAAGTAGTAGCAGTAATAGATAGGTAGTAGTAGAAATCCAAGTTTCAATCCTAGGAATTCAATAGCTCAATCATTGCATGTAATTATTAATTATTGTATATATAGCAATTAAACAAACTTATGTTTATTTATGTGCTTTCTCCTATAATGCCTCATTCTTTTCGTGGACATGTATGCTACAGTCTTAAACTCGTTACAAAATATATGTTTATATCGCATTGAATAAATACGTCAGCGCGTACCAGCGGCGGTACGTTACTAAAAACTGAAAGAAATTTTTATACGGTCCCCGTTTGTTGGAGTCGACGCTAAAAATGTTTATTTCGCGTGAAGTTCCGCAGTCTATTAATAACAACGTTGTAAAATAAGAAACCTGTGATGCGAGCTTTCACGGTAGCTCCAGTGTCAAGGCTGGCTATAGAGATTTCGTTTTACAACGCTACTTTCCTCGGCGCCTTTCGGTGTAAGTGCATCGTAACACGGAATTAGTCTGGAGTTCATTACATCGAGTTCGAAAGAGAGCTCTCAGGCCAGCGGATATAGTCCACGGATCAGACTCTCTTTGCGTCCAAGTGTAGCCGTTCATGGTCGTTAGAAAGGGTCGTCAATTGTGCCAGACGTGGGCGCCGTCTACGTATGCCACGGGCATACGTAGGTAGCCCCGTGCAAATCATAGAAATCAGATAACAACGTTGCCCGCCTCTGCGAGTTCGTCGCCGAAACCTTCTCCTTCTCTCTCTATCCGCGGTCACGTGCTCCCTGCATTACCCGCCTCCTTCGTTTACATACCACTGAAGCCATTTCAGGTTCGATTGTGTCCTACAATTGCACTAAATTTCCTATACAGAGTCGATAAAACAAGTTGCATTCACTTCTTGTGGGCAGTTATTCTTTTTCATGAGATTTCAAGGTCGTCAGCATTTTTTGACCAATGGCGTTTTGAGATTCTTGTAAAGCGCGAAAAGACGAATCCAACGAGTACCATGACCGTACCTTTCTGATCATCCATTGCGTGTCGATATATTAAGTAGCACGCATTATTTACACAAGTATGTCGAGATTGAACGATCGGAATGGTATGGTTATGGTACTCGTTGGACTCGTCTTGCCACGCTTTATAAGAATATCGGAACGAATTCTGTTTTTATTGAAAAAAGGTTGTAATTATTTTAATCTGTCATAGACTGACACAGCTAATTTTAATGTCTGAATTTTGGTTAATAATTGGAATCTTCGTGGTTGAAATTTTTCCGCGAATTTAGAAAATTGCTCGAGGGCGAACGAGCTCGGGCGCAACATGGCGGCGGAACCGGAAACGCACATGGCGCTGGCAGAAAGAGAGAGTGCGAGGGAAAGAGAGATCTGTTTGGACGCGTTAATTGTAATTGTAAAGCGGTCGAATCTCCAGGCGACGTTATATGCGGCTTCGACGACCGCGGCAGAGTCCCGGAGGTTACCGCAGCCTGGTTATCCGCTGTTCTATTAACAATTACGAATGAATATTAATTGCGAACACTCCAATTTTCGGAAGTGACGCAACAACTTTGTCAGGTTAGAAACATTCGCTTGTTCCCGATAACGAGGCACCCGCCGGCGCTGGACGCAGTTGCTGGATGCGAAATTCTGGCCAACGATTACTCGATCACTATGCCACCGTTAGAAAATTCAATAGGAATTAAATATGCAATGCAAAAGTTCCAGGCCAGCGATAGAAATGGATACATACAGTGGGATAGGTTTGTTCTAGGATGCGACACTTAAACGGAACCACCCAATATCTCCGTTATTTTCAGTCTGATGAAGACAATCTTGGGAACAACATTAACCCATTTTAATGGCTACGATTGGTGATGGTGGATAAAATATTTTTTGAAGGTCACTTTTTATAGAATCTCAAGGTCACAGGTGCATTTTTTAAACGAATTATGTGGTTTCTTTCGATATTCTTACAGAGCGTAACAGGACGAATCCAACGAGTGCCATGATGGTACCATTTCGATAATTCGAAATTGATTGATCGGAATGGTATGGTCATGGTACTCGTTGGATGGGCCTTTTCACGCTCTACAATAATATCAAAATAAATGGTAAAGTTCCTTGAAAAAATGGTCCTTGTGTTATATAAAAAACGGTTTCTTGCATTTACATTAACATTTCTACTTTTTATTTTTGCTCCTTCGTGTATCTATTCCTCTCGCAATCTCCGATAAAAATACGGAGCTTCTTTTTGCGCTCGACAGCCCTCGCGACTCTCAGATTAGCATTTCCTCGATTCTCTTATACACTTTCCCCGGAGATTACGGATCTCGCATAATATTATATCGAACGGCAGCGAGCGTTATCGGGGAATACGTTCGTTAGATAGAAGACAGAAGGGAATTATTATGTAAAGAACGCCCGGCAGAAATGGACGCGAGGGAGAAAGGAGTCACGGGGAACGCTTCTCTGCGAGTAATCGTTGAGTTACACCGGATAAATAATTGCCTTATTTCAATTGGTAACGGTATTCAACGATTATTGCCGATACACGGGAAAGTACTTTAATGTCAACGACGATTCTGCCTCGAACGGCCGGGAGATTTCATAAATAAAAGATGAAAAGCGGTTCGACTCGACGAAATTGAGAATCCTGCCGAGGAACAGAGGCGTCCTTTCCGCGGGATAATTTTGCTTTAACGTAAACACTGTCTGCGATGTCTTCAAAGAGTTACCCGGTGAGTAATGGCAAAAGAACGAAACAAATTTGCACGAGTCCGAACAATATTTAATTATTTTTCTATCCAAACTCTCTCTCTCTCTGGAAGTGATTATAAAAGAACGTACTTTCGTAAACCATTTTACAAATGGCAGAATTGAATGAAAAATCGAATCGTTCGTTGAAGAGTTTGTTGAATTAATTTTTTTTATAAAAATAGTAATTCTATCTGTCACTCAATAAGACAACTCGATAATCTAATTTAATGATTCCTTTTCGGATTGTTGTTTAAGAAAAATCAGTTATAAAAATTTCCCACATTTTAAACGGCTGTTTAATGTTTTTTATTCGTTAAGAAAATAGTGCAGCAATTTTCTCAATCCATCGTTCATTTTTTGAGGGGAAGAAGTTACCCTATCTCCGCCAGTATCGCAGTAGCGTCGTAGAAAAGGAACACACAGTATTTTGCACAGACCTAAATAGAAGTACAGTTCAGTGACTGCAGATCCCCTGAATAATGAAACAGCGAAGCACTAACAGTCCGTCAAAAATTATTAGAAGCTTCTACCAGCACCTCAAATAATAACATCAACCGTCTCTGCAAACCGGTTTAAACCGCAAGAAATTCCGCAAAACGGCTGACAGTTGGTCCGGTTAACGTTACTCGAGGTGCCAAAGTTGGCAAAACCGAATCCACTTGTCTGGAATAGAGCGAAGTTAATAAAGTTCCGGCGCTAAACGTTTTAATCCGCGCTCGAATCATGATTTATTAGACGGGTTTTGAATCAGGACTCAATTACGCGCGTTATTGCACATTTAAACACGTTCTCGAAATAAGTTAAACCGTGGCCTGTCCAACATTCCCCGAGGCTCGTTAATTATACTTTCCGGTGGTCCGTCGATGGCGAAAACCTTGCGAGTTTCGAATTTTTGCGAACATTTCCACGACAGATCGAGGTGGGGTTTAATCAGATTTATAGGCCGCGCCGGTGCAAAAGGGAAGATGTTGATCAAATTTTACGGGTTAAATCTGTCGCGAGTTGTTTATGCCCGCATAAACCAGTCCAATTATCGTGAAAGCTTGAAGCGCATCGCCTAGTAGTGGATTACTTTTGCGCGCGGACGTGCACGCTCGAGGAGAGCAGGTTCTCACGTCGATACGCTGGAATCCCGCCAAATCTAATTTCAAAACGGAAAAATAATATATGCCTCCTTTCGGGCTCTATCTCGAGGAAAAAACATTCGACGCTCAAAGCGAGCCGTTTCCCGTCTGTGTTCGGCTCAGGGCGGAAAAAATTCCGAGCCGTTTGAATTAAACGAAACGCGGCGCGGCGTCGAAAGTCTCCCGACTCGAAATGTCCGATACGAATGTTTTTCGTTCTCCAGCGAACCGTGATACCGACAAATCCTGCTGGAAACTTCGACGAAATGTCAGAGCCGAAGCTTTTTTGATGGAACTGCTCGAGGGACGAGATAATTGTATTGGATCGCGGGGTTCGGGATTTTTAAACTGAATACCGGGTGTCCCGGTGAATTGGAATCGACTAGACATCTGCTTCGTTTATTACTGTGTGAGAACACTTTCCAGGGCAAAGTTATGATTTCTAGAAACGTACAACAGTGGAAACAATCTATTCTCGAGACATCAGTATTTTTTTTTTTAAAGAAAATTGGATTTTTTATTGTATCTTGTTGTAGTGCGTGGAAAGTCGAGTCCAACGAGTACCATGACCATACCATTCCGATCATTCAATCTCGAGATACTTATGTAAACAATGTGAGCTGCTTAATATGTTCAGACGCAATGGATGATCCAAATGATGTCATCATGGTACTCGTTGGATTCGTCTTTTCACGCTCTACAAGAATGTCCAAAAAGGACTATAGTTTGCGTTCGAAAATTTTTTGTTATGACTATTTCTACAGTTTTATAAAAGCTTCCGAATCGTTATTCGAAACAAATTTTTATTCCTCCAGCTAAACATATGTACGCGCAGTGATGTCAATACAATGTTATGCTGTCTGCAAGCTTCAACGCTCACTATGACAAGGGAAGCGTGCACCTACCCCTCAACAAAACGTCAGCCAATTAAAGCCACCTTTTAATTAACATACATTTTTGCCTGTTCGTAGGAACCGGACAGAAATTGGCAGAATAATAGTTGACACGAGAAAATATTTCAATTTGAAAATAATGCTTTCGACGCATATGATGCGAGTGCGTTTTACATTATGCCAGAGATGTACTTTCCAATAGCTGTTATTTAGACAACAATTTAATAAATATAACAGTCATTTATAAATCTCGATTTTTTAAGAAAAAAATTGAAAATCTTATGTAAGAAATATGTAATGTATGTATTCGAAATCCGTAGTATTTTACGTTCGTAGTATTAATGAGATTAGGATGTCTAGAATTAAATAATTAAAAGTTTGCATTTTCACGATTTGCAAATTATTCGTAATTGATTCGTTTATGGTTACGAGACATTCTCGACATCCTGCCAAGCGTCTCGCAGAAGGTCCCAGGCTTCATTTTTAGACTTTGACCAGTATCCTCTAACTTTCCTGTCCAGGTGATCCCAAAGCACCTGTCCAATCTGCAGGTAATGTAAACAGGCTTTCAAACTGGGAGAAGTATCATAAACAGAGAATGGACAATGTCTACAGAACGCTCGTATACTAAGAAAGTCTACAGTCACGCACAAAAGTATTGTCACATCTAACTTTCAATAAAATACAAGCTTATAATTAAAAAATATCATTTCACATTAAATTATTCAACACTTGTGATTTATTTCAAACCGATCAAGATTCATTGTACAAATTAATACAACGTAGCTAGACAATTTCCATTATCAAAACTATGAGATATATGTTATTCATCAGTTCGGATACTCGAGGCTCCACTATATCGTCGATTAAATGAGTAACTATGACGCAAACTATATCGTGCTTGGACTCATTTTAATCGTTAAAGTGTCGCGAATATATCAGTAAATAATATTATGACCTTCGGATAACCTTAAGGACGAAAAATTCAATAGACTAAAATATTAACGAAGAAACATGGATTTTACTAGATTCTACTATAGGATTTTATTCAAAGTAAAATAGAAATTAAAAATGTCGGATACACACTCTAAACACAGAATTTTATCAAAAGTAAAATAAAAATTAATCACTAAATCAAAAATCTCTTCGATTCACCTTTGAAAAATCCAATAAATCTCAACATTCTCCTTTCTCTGATGGACCTTTCACGCGAGAACACCGCAAGAAGAAGGGTTCGGGACGAATCCTGAAGGAACGGTCGTGAAAATAATCGCGCGTCGATCGATCGAAGGATCACAAGCGGGAGTGACAAACCATACATTGGTTCTCGGGTGTGCGGGATCGTGCCGGAGCGAATTGCAGTCACGCGCGCGAACAAAGAAGGGGGCAGCCCAGTGGTCTCGGTCACGTGTTCGTTTCATTGAGGGAGGGGGAGAGGGACGGTGTAGTAACACGTATACACGTGGGACTGAATTTTCCGGAGCATTGTCGAGGAGCACGGCGGCCGCTCTATTCGATTCCGGATCGAATCGGATGAAGGTGAAGGGGGTCTGGGGTTAGGTTTTGGACCGGATGAGCGGGAAACCGACGTTTGGCCGAGCTGCAGGATTTAGCCCATTGGCCAGCCTAATGGCACGGATTTCATTATGCCAGGTTTACACGACGGCGAGCCTACATTACGCGCGACAAGTCGTCGGCCCTCTAGCCGACGATTCCGAATGCAAAACTGTTACCCGTGGCAAATTTGCTCGCCGGAGAATATTGGCCCGTCGGAAATGGCTCGACCCTGTTGACGAAGACGACTGGTGTTTGCACCTCTGACATTCTTCATTTTAATTTTTAGTCGATGTCTTTGAGCATTCGATATCCGATTGTTTATTGGTTCGCCGAATCTACAGGGTGAACCTCGAATCGTGACCAGTAGACATTCGTTCATATAGAACGTTCATGAACTCATCGTGACCTAAAATCGAGAGAATATATTTCTAGAAGACATATGTAGAATCTCAGCGATCCTGTGGCGTCGAATCAGCTTGATTAGCGCGGAAAGACCTGCGCCAGCGATTTAATTAGCGGGATGAAGGGGATCAAGGGGAAAAACAGGATCGCGGAAGGAGCTCGGGTTTCATAGGGCTCGCGCGTTCTCCCCCGCGGAATTCCGGATTCCCTTTGCGTTCTGCCGCTTTGATTCCTCGGTAATTTCGGGCGCGAGTGCGTTCATCAACGGTGCGTCCCACTTCGTTGACCGATCGGTGTTCCGTGGGGCCGCCGATTAGATTTGCAGTGCGCGCAACAGCGCGAAGTTAGGCGCGCCGGAGTATGAGAGGCCGGGGGGATTTCGCTGCCGGACGATCGAGCAATCCGATGATCGAGCCCTAATCGAATTAAACTGGCCCGGTTGTAGTCGTGTTTACGACGGGCTGACTCGTCGGTTTGGATTTGCAGCGTGAGCGCGATAATAGCCGCACACGCGTTCGCCCGCCTCCCCATCTCTCGCTCTCTCCCTCTCTCTCTCTCCCTCTCTCTCTTTGCTCCATCGGAAACCAGCCTCTCTCGACACGGAACCGTTTCCATTGACCGATCTTTGGTTATTCGGTACGAATTTTGGCAGAACCGTGTGATAGAGGTGTTCGAAGATGTTCGATTTTTTAATGGGTTCCATTTAAAGAGTTGTAACATTTTTGTTTCCACCGATTTCTTTGTGAAGCCTTCGCCAATATATCCGTGACACTTTCCCGAGTAAAATGAGCCCAAACACGATATAGTTCGAAGCTTATCCGTTCGTTTAATCCACGATCTAGTGGAACCTCTACCATCCGAACCGATGATACTCAAGTGCTTTTATTATTTCAAGACATATTTGAAACAGTTTAATCGAAAGCGATCTATATTCAAGAAGATTCATTGTAAAAACTCGTCTTTTGTTATCGTCGTTCGGATAATGAAGGTTCTACCATGCTATAGATTAACCGAGTACACATGTTTACCGTTCGCCCAAGCTCCGCCGAATCTAAACTATAGCTACAACCCTTCCAGGAGCACCGGCTAAACGAATTTCCGTTCCACTGGATCTCGAGGCTGTAGCACTACGCTTCCGTTAATCGAAACCGCAGAGAATCGGTGCACAATGTCTCACCCTCCATCTTGGTCCAATCGTAAACGGGCGAACGTGCCGCGTTTAACTTTAAATATTCCTTGGCCACGGTTTTAACAGCGACGGGGACCGGATTGGATTCGTTGCCGGCCGCTGTCCAGGTCTAAGTAAACTAAATCTTCAGCGGGAATTTACGATCCCGTCGAGGCGCTTGGATCCGCGCAGCACCGACCTGCGGCCAGAGATCGATAGAATCAGGGATCCAGGGACTTCTATCAACCCCGCACCTGTTCAACACGATTTTTAAATCGGGAGACCATCACTTTAACGATGGCGATCTACGTGCTCTCATTAGAGGATTACGGTGACCTTGAAACTTCGAAGAACGCGACGTTATTTACTACAATTTATTAAATGTTACACAAATGTGACCAAGATGGTGCCCAAATATGTTGGTAAAAGTTCCTTAAAAGAATCTCTAAAAACAACAAAGTTCTGCATAGTTATATACTTGTCTACAGACCAGTTCGGATAATCGAGGTTCCACTATATCGTGGATTAAACGAGTAAATCTGAACCGAATCGTATCGTGTTTGGACTCGTTTTAACAGGAAAAAAGTGAAGATTATGCTGGTAAAAGATTGATATAAATATTATTATAAACAACAAAGTTACGCAATGTTTTATACTGGCATGTGCATCGAGACCTTCGCGTTTATGGTGCGAAAATGGTAATTTCCTCGTGTTTAAATCTCTTCAATTGTATCGTGTGTGGTATCCTCACCGAAAAGATTCATCTGAACATCATTATGAACGATGACAATGTATGCGGTGCCGTTAGAAGATCACGATGACCTTGATATTTCGAAGAACGACGACCCTGAAGACATTGTGGGCATACACGTGACGGTTTATCGGTCGTTAAGCGGCCAGGAAATCTGTTCCGGAGGATGGGAGAAGCGACGAAGACGAAGTCGAAGACGAAGACGCACAGGGTGCTCGCATACCGAGCGAAACTCACGATTCCGGAGTGGCAGTAAATTTAATTTTCTCCGTCAACTAGACGGAAGTCCCTCCTCCGGATTCTTCGATGGTGTACCCTTACTCTCTTCCGGGCTGCCTTTTGGCAATCAAACGAGCAAGAAACGCTGCGGCTTCCGGCAGCTGGTTCCCCCTGGCCAGAACTTGCTGCTAAGAAACTTTATCCCGCGGGCCCGCTGCCATAATCGTCGGGGAAATTCGTCGGGGACTCGACGCTGCTCGTTAATAGACTGCCGATGCTCTTCCGAGCTTCCACGATACACTCTGACGACGCCCAAAAGTGCACCGCATAATGCTGCGGGACGCTGCATCGTTGCATTCAAGTTGTCTAGTTTAAGTGTCTCATTTAACCCACCCGACCGCAGAAATTCTTTAAGTATTCTGGTTTTGAATGGCAACGTTTCAAGAAACGAGCACACGTCGTCTAATCGCATCAAAGACTCAAGGCCGCAACCACGGTAAATATAATAGGAAGCGATCCCCTACTCGAGAGGTATAGTGATGCATCCGGGGCTCTTACGCGGCTGTACACTATGCTGATAGAAACTGCAGGTCGTAAGACGGCGTGTTCGCCGATGTTTGTCTGTGTCACCGGCGGTATAGACTCTATGTACACGACTTAGCTCCGAAGAGGAGAGGAGAGTTTGCTATAGCGTTCTTGCTTGCATTTGCCTAACCGCGTTAACGGATCCTGATCCAAATATCAGCCGCCCGTGCCTCGAACACCGTTCAGCAGACCCTTCTCAGCCAAGGATCGTGCCAAGAACTGGCAACCATACTCGCTCCCTTCCATCCCCACTTCTCCCCTCCTCTTCTTCATTTCCAGTCTCCGGTTTTTTAGAAAACTTTTCCAAAATCTTTGGAGCCACCAGCGAGATTCTTTGGGATAACAGGCGAACCTCCTGCTTTGGGGATCTGTGAACCCTTACGCTCACGTCTAGACAGATTTTTACTGAGTTTTATGGAAATTCTCTTTTATTCGATACTCTTGTAGAGTGTAAAAAGACGAATCCCACGACTACCATGAACATACCATTGCGATCTTTCCATCTCGAGATATTAGCACCTGAAAGATTTTTTTAAAAGATATTTAATTCTTTCAGACACGAATATCTTAAGATCGAATGATCCGAATAGTACGATCATGGTACTCGTTGGATTCGTCTTCTCATGCTCTGCAAAGATATTGAAGAAAAAATACAAGGTTCCATTAAAAGAAAATTAATTATTCTAAAAATTAACTATTCCAGATGAGTGGCAAACGAACCAGGAGCTTCAAGTGCGCGGTTCACCATCGTGACCGTGAGGTCTGCTCGGAGAACGATTTTCATCTACTCGTCCACGAGCCTCCGTTCTTCCGCAGGTAAGATCATTCGAATTAAGATCACCTTCGTTTCCTTTTTCACAAATTTTCACAATGTCCGATAATTTTGTCTACTGCCGTCCAAGCATTTTCCGCGACCATAATCTCTTTTTTCCTCGGTTTCGTCGACCACGACTCGTGGATTCCGTTATCCGGAGCGTGTACACTTCGACGATCTGCTCTCAGCTATTCCATAATCGAGCATTCCGCCACGGAATTAAAAAAAAAGGAACGTCTGCATCATAACCGGGGGACATTCCGATCCAGATTCCGGGCTGCTTCGCCGATATTAGGCTGCGGTTACATTGGGTGCAATTTCTGCCTGAATCAATATGCTGCGAAAAGACATTTTTAGGACTAGACCATCTGCATGAATCGACGAATTTGCATTAGAACAATTTTTATATGAAACAGCGACTACACTGAATTCTTGTCATTTTTACAAAGTACAGTAGGCCCTCGATTAACCGGATTCCGATTGTAAACAAATATGCGTTTAAATATGATTATATTATGAAGGAAAATAAATTTTCAAAAATAAAAAATTTATTAGAATATAATGTATATTTTTTAATTATAAGTTAACTATACACACTTGCTTCCGATGACAATAAAAGTAGAAAAAAAATATAAAAAAAAACTTTTTAAAAACCACGCTTATATTAAAATGCACTAAAAAGGAGAAAATAATATTTTTCCTGGTTCTCCATAAAATACCAAAAATCCAGTTAAATAATTAATAATATTTTTCCCCAAAATTTTAAGGAATTAGTTCAAAATTTCTTCTGTTACTTTTATAGTCATTGATGTCATTAAACTAATTGTTTAAAATTTTGGGTAAAGATATTATTAATCATTTAACTGGATTTTCGATATTTTATGGAGAACCAGAAAAAAAATTATTTTCTCCTCTTTAGTACATTTTAATATAAGCGTGGCTTTTGAAAAGCTTCTTTTAATAAATAAATACATTTAGCCTAACCATTGCTAGCAGAAACCACTTTACCGAGTTGTAAAAATACATTCACCGTAACCGCAGCCTAACCGTCGCACTTTGCGTCGATTGATCGTCCAGGCTGCGTGTATCAAAGATCGGGAAGGTGCCTCGACCGTGGTCAATTTGACTTGTTTCGTGCCACCGTTCATAAATAATTCATCGTGTGGCCGAATCGCAGAAAAAATAGAACAGAAAGAAGAAACTGGGTGGGGTGGAGGGGGAGAGCGAGCGAGAACGCGACGTTACCGAGGAAATATGCGATAAATGCGCACGCGATGCCGAAGAGGGGGGCGAAGCGGTGGGGGAAAATAAAGAGGAAATTGCAGACAAGAAGCCACGAAACGAGGGAAATAACGTGTACGTACGCAGAGAACGAGAGAGGGAGGGGCGGAGATCAAAGAACGAGATCCAAAGGAAAACAAATGGCGGAACGTGCGGTCAAGTCTTTATGCTAGGTTTTGAAATAGTTAGTGGCTCGTGGTAGAATTAACGCTTTGAGTGCCACTTTGATCATACACGAACAGTGCACAATCTTTTTAGCAAACTTGAAATTCAATTGTTACTGCAATTTATTAAGAAATTCGAAAATCATTAGATCACCAAATATGTTGGTAAAAGTTCCATAAAAGAATCTCTAAAAACAAAAAAGTTCTGCATAATTATATTCTCGTCTACAGACTAGTTCGGATAATCGAGGTTCTATTATATCGTGGATTAAAAGAGTAATTCTAAACCGAATTGTATCGTGTTTGGACTCGTTTTAACCGGTAAAAAGTGACGATTATGTTGGTAAAAGATTGATATAAATATTATTATAAACAACAAAGTTATGCAATGTTTTATACAATTATGCAATGTTTGCAGTGCGAAAATGATAATTAAATTAAAATCGTTATAAATCAATGCAGATCGGTGGATACAGATCAGAAGAAATTAACTTTTTTGTAGAAGCTCCCCAAAATCTTCGATCCGCGGCGCACAGTGCGTCCGGAAAATCGTCGCGGTGCAAAACGGAGAGAACGCCGCGAGACTTAAGGGCTTTACTCGCGTCGAATTCCAAGCGTGCTCGCGCTACCTGCCTGGAATATCCTCTCGTTATATTTCCACCCTCTTCTCACTCCCCGTTTCTCTCTTCTCACCCCTGTCCGCTTGACGCCTGAGCGATATTTTATTTGCAAAGAGCCTGCAGGTTGCCGCTTGCTTCTTATCTTGTGTGCACAGGAATTTCTCCCTGGTAACGTAGAGATTTCATGCTATAGATGAATGAACCAGAGAGAGGGAGAAAGAGGGAAGAGATATGGGGGTGTCGGTGCACCATGGCGGGGGTGTGAATCACGTTTTGTTCTATTCTTGCATTTGATTCGCGACGCCCGCCTACGGTTTGACGACGTTTTTATTCCCGACGTCCTCTCAGTCGTTTCTCTTCCCTCTTTCAATCTTCTCAACGTGTTTCCCCTTTTTCCAAGTTTCTCGATCACGCCAAAGGGAACTTCGAACAGCTTTGATGGAATTCCGACCGATGCTCGAGGACCCTTTGTGACACGCGACGGCCCTTTTTCATTTGTCTCCGACGAGTGCGTTAGCGGAAAATCTTTGGCACGAGTGACCCCATACAGTTTCCGCCGGTTTTCCTCTTGAGCAAAATCGAAATTTCACACGTTCACGATCTTGTCGCTTTCATATGGATCCACTGTGCTCTGGTTAGAAAAGATTTATCCATCTTCGTATCTAAATAACCGAATATCCTCTTCGTCGGGTTCGGATAAGCGAGGCTCCACTATTTCGCGAATTACACAAGTAACGCTAAAATTTTTATAAGAAAATAATGAAAAAAGAGCTACGTCGCTGAATTCATATTGTCTCACCGATAAGCTAGGGTTAATTGACTATGTCCTCGCTACTCTTTTCATACAGTAACAATAGTGTCTGTACATTATACAAGTTACATTTTGCAATGCTTTCACCCACATCAAGGCATTACCGTAATTGGACGGAAGATTCCCGGCGACTCCGTGGCCCATAATAATTCTAGTCCGCGTTCTCCGAGCTCCCCCATAGCTTCGGCACGCGAGGGACGTTTTTAATCGCGGTTTCCGCGGGCCGTGCACCAACCGGAAAATTTCGACGAGAAACATGGCTATTAAACGCGGATTCCTTTCTGTTCCCGGCGTCGTCGTCCCGCTTTACAAATCCCGACGCGTCGGCGTCGGCAAGAGAGTTTTATGCTGAACCCTCATATAGAGTCTCGACTTTCTCGCGGTGGAAACAGGGTTTTCTGCGTGGGTCCCGGGACACAGACCGCGTCCTCGAATAGCATAATCCGCAACGGAGCCGCGAAAACAAAGATCCCAGGCCCCCCTTCGCGACGCTCAACTTCCGCTGAAACACGCCGCACGTTAACACGACCGATTTCATTCTTCTTTCACCCGCCCGGGATTTTCGCACCCTTGTGGCCACGATCCTTTTTAAGCCCGCAAAAAGCCCCGAGGTGTGATAAGGGACGATCCATCCGGCCGCTCCATCCGCGGATTAAATTCTGCGGCGGTAAAGGGGGAGCCTCGCGCTTCTTCACCGTTTGACTTCATCATTTCTTAGGAAAATATCTAGGAAACAAATCGATCTGAAACTTCACACATATTTTCACTCCACTCTGGAAGAGGTACTTGAATTTTCTCAGCCCCACCCACGTGGAAATACAGCTTGCACGATCATTAATTGTTCGAGTCGTTCAACCCTTTTGTCTGTGCAGAAATATTAATTAAAATACGTTTTGCGCATCTACTTTTTATGTAAACGTATGAAATTGATAAGAGAAGCTTTATCTGGATTTTCTTAGTTCTATTTGAACCAGGATTTTGATCCTGCTCTTGCAATTTCGATTACCCTGCCACGGTGACAAACCACACGAGCCATCCTTGACACTAGCGGATCCATTCTCACGTACGCATGACAAATCAACGCATAGCTGTGCTGCTCGCTATCATGAATTCACCGCCGTTGGTCCACGATTGTTCCCGCCGAAAGAGGAATCGCCGGCGATAAAGCATTCTTAGTTTCCCTTGGGCTGTCAAAAACGCGAGCTCCTTTATACCTTTCCTTGGAAAATGGCTCCGGTCCCTATTGCTTCTTATTATTTTACACTTTAAAACTGAGAAAAATCGAAGAACTAATCTACCAATATCATAAAAGATTTTTACGAAACATATACAGTCATATTCGTGACATTTTTACGATTAAAATGATACCAAACACGACACGATTCGCATCATGTGTACTCGTTTAATCCACGATCGAATGTAACCTCTATTATACGAACGCTCGCGTTAGTGATCAGTATTAACAAAGATGCTCCGAACTATGTCGTGTTTGTGCTCATTTTAATCAGAAAAACGCCACGAAGTTGTTAATAAAGAAATCATTACCGATATCTGAATGACAACAGTGTAAACGGAAGAACACGCAAATGATTATCGAATTAACATTATCAATAAAAAGATAAATCGGTACATTACACAATTGGTGCGCCGAACAATATGCAGAGGAACAACTAATTGTTTGTTTCACGGTCCGGCGGGAAATCACATCATCCGCGAGGAATTTAAATCCCGTCGAACGTCGAGCGTCTCCCGGGCATTAAAATCATCGTCGGAAAGCACAACTGACGCAAATTGACGTCGCGGCGAATACAGTTTTCCGATCGATTGACGCAAATTGACATCGCGGAGACTTTTGCACGCGGGGGCCCATCAAAGATTCAAAAGAATCGCAAACCACCGAATTCCGGAACGCGTCTGCCGCATTGCGGAGAACCGAAGCCGATTAATGACAATATTGCCAGCATCTAATCAATACCATTACAACAATCTATTCATAGTTATCTGTAGACATCATTTCACAAATGAGCAACATTCGATTGCACTAAAAATTGATTTACATGCGATGATTCTTTGCAAATGAAAAAATAATGGGAGATTCCTGAGATCATTTGAAGCAACTTTTTCCTTTACGAAAATGTTCTCCCCCGCTTTGTTGAAGAGTTATTAACGAAAAACACGGACCAATCAGGACGCGGCTACAGGGGACGGGTCCC
Source organism: Lasioglossum malachurum (assembly GCA_028455605.1). Lineage (NCBI taxonomy): Eukaryota > Metazoa > Arthropoda > Insecta > Hymenoptera > Halictidae > Lasioglossum > Lasioglossum malachurum. The sequence goes on from CM052315.1 coordinate 7,359,407, forward strand.
GCCCGCTGGTTCGTCATTGGTCCGTGTTTTTCGTTAATAACTCCTCAACAAAGCGGCGGAGAACATTCTCGCAAAGGAAAAAGTTGCTTCAAATTACCTCAGGAATCATCTCTCCAAAAAGGTTCAATTTTGGGACAGCCTGTATAATAAACCTGCAGATTATGATAGTACTTCTCCATTAAAACAATTCGTGGAGTCAATTTCCAATAAACAAATCATTAAAGGGGGCGGTCTACCAAAAGCGAAAAAAAAGAATCCTCGCACAACTCGATATGCGAAGGTGGATCTTCGCCGGCGATTTCTGTGTTTCCGGTGGCCATAATTAACCGCGTCGAATTAAGTCGATATCATTAAACTTTCGCAAGGATTGCTTGTTTTCACTCTCTTTCTCTCTCTCTCTTCTCTGGTAATCGCATCCTTCCGACAATTTCACCGAAAGCAAAGGGGAAGCAATATCAGCTAATTAGGAACAAAGGCGAATTTCCGATAATTAACTAGCAGCCAGTCGCGCTCCGCGGAACTGAATTAATTTCGCGTCGTTATAATTTTGTGGCATTACGATCCCCGGGTTCTTTCGTTTCAGAATCGTGGCCGAGGAGAGCGCAATAAAGAATGTAACCTCGTTTGCCGCGTTTTACCGCTGAATGCCCTACGTCCCTCTGTTCGCGTGTTTTCCTTCATCTGTGTACGCTTAATAACCCACTTATTACCGACGGAATCGTAATAAACGTGAAACAAGTGCGGACCCGGTACGTTATACGCGCGTAAATAACGCCGTTAAATTAATTGTAACGGTCGTAAACGCGTTCGTATTCGAACGTTTAAACATATTAACAAATGCCCCGATAAATACGCGGCTCACCTCTCAGGAACTGTGGCTTGGTGTCCTGGGTCTATTCTGACCCAGTAAAATTATTTGAACATTCTACTTAGCAGCGCACGTGACCACGAATTTTTTCCGAACTTTTCTAGGCAACATCGATTTTTTAAAAATCTCAAAACATAAAAATTGCTCGATTGTAGTAACGACAGCTATAGGGTGAATACAGTTCTGATGTTTTATTTCTCCGGTTCTGCACGTAAAAAAGTTACAAAAAAATTCGTGAACGTCCTACCTAGCAGGACACGTGACCACGAATTTTTTCCGAATTTTTCGGCGCGACATCGATTTTTTAAAAACTCCATAACATCAAACTCGCTTGATTGTAGTAACTGCAGCTATAGGGCGCGACCACAGTTCTAATGTTTTATTTCTTCTATTCTGCACGTAAAAAAATTACAAATAAATTCGTGGATGTTCTACCGAGCAGGACTCGGGACCACGAATTTTTTCCGAATTTTTCGACGCTACGACGATCTTTAAAAAATTTTAGTATCTTAAAATTGCTCGATTGAAGTAACGTTTTAATGAATTCTACTCTATTTCTTGTTCCAACTAATTGACACTGAAATACAAAATGGTGGGATTTAACCCAGCAAACAGAGACGCGAAGTAATACGGAGATCCAGGGTGCGGCCGTTAGAAAGAACATCGAATAAGAGGCAAATAGCTTGATTAGCTTAGCCGTGGCTCAAAGAGGAATAACGCTCAGAGGTTTCTGCTCCATCAAGGGGCGTCTCTTTTCACGGGAATGTTATCGAGAGAGAGAAAAAGCGAGTGTAAGGGGGTTGGAACGTATGGAGAACTGGGCCGTGCGGTTGCAAAGAAGCACAAACCGCATTGTCGTCTCCGGTCTCTAATTTGCCGTTGCTACTTCCCGGTTCCCGACCGATCTTTGACGTTACTGTGGAGAGGGCTCTTTGTAATGCGACAATGAACAGAGGACTGTATAGATCGTCAATGATAAAGTTACCGTTGGACGCCAGTTTTCCGTACCTTGAAAACTGGATCGCACGATTTTCGTCTAAACCGAATGCTCCAGTTTATTGAACATTTGTCTATTGTTTGAAAATGAGTAGGTGCGACATGAAATAGAAAGCTAAAAGCGATTTAAAACTACCGATATGTTATTACTACACTGCGGATCTTTATGCAAAATAAAAAATGTCTGCGTCGATTATAAGACACAGAGATTAAATAAAATTTCTTTCTTGTTTTAATTATTTTATTAAACTGAAACTGATACGTTGATGTTCTTAAATTTCTTGTTCACTGCTTTAAATTGTACGTACCAATTTTTGTTATGAATGCAAAAAATCCGCAGTCTAATTATGTATATTACTTACCAACTTATATTGAAATGATTAATGGAAGGAATAAATTATTTGGCTGTACCTTGTAATTGTGATGCACGTTACAACCGCGGCAGAACGCCTTTCCCGTCCGAACAGTATGTAGCTGGTTTCACTGGTTCGAACCTAATCGGAAGAAACAAGTCTCCCGGTGGCCGAATCCGGCCATAAAAATAGATTTGCTTCCTTATTGTTTCCCGGTCGGGCAACGCCAAGTTTCCCCGGGCAGTTTATTACAATTCCTTTTGACCTGGAATACATCACGCGTCGAATGTAATTGAATTTCCCGCGCCGCAGAGGATTGCACGCCACGGTGGACAAACGCGGTGGGTGGGGGTAATGTGGGCGGGAGTACGAACGCGGGTGGGGGGAGGACGGAGGATGGGCGTTGAAGTTTACTCTTTCGCGAATGCGACTACAGCTTCCGGGGCTTCATTTTCACACCGCGGCCCCGCACTTTATAGAAATAACGAGCTGGCCGAAGCAAAAGGGTAACGAAAATGAAATTCTCGGCTCTTTGATACACAGCCGCGTTAGCAGGCGCAGGCGGGATTTCTACTGAAAGAGCTGCTCGCGAATTATTCCGATACCTTTCGAGCCCCGTCTTGTTTCGCCGCCATTTATTATGCTGCTCGACGTGCACGTCGATGTACAATGTACTGGGTGCCGTATAGAAACGTGTCAATTTTTGATTTTCTAAAGACAACTAATCAGCTCGCATTGTTCTCAGTGCTACAGTTCATTATGATGGACGAACAAATATTTAATCGTCATTTTTTGTCATATCCAAGGACATCGGATTTTTTCAACGACACCCTATATGGTTTTTTCAGTATTGTTATAGAGCATGAAAAGATGAATCCAACGAGTACCATGATCGTACCTTTCTGATCGTTCAATCTCAAGATATTCGTGGCCGAAATGTGGTCTACTTAACAAACATCTCGAGATTGAATGATCCGAATGGTACGATTATGGTACTCGTTGAATTCGTCTTTTCACGCTCTGTAAGAATATCGAAAGAAAACTATACGTTTCCATACAAACTAAACGCACCTTGGGTGTTTCTAGCTACCTTACCTTTCAAACGCAAGTACCTCAAGAGTGAATGATCCGAATGGTATGATCATGGTACTCGTTGGATTCGCCTTTTCACGCTCTACAAGAATGTAAAAAAGGTTTCTGCTTTCTGCAACCACAATTTGTATAACAGAACGATACACGCTTCTTTGCAAAACACATTTATTTATATTCCTTTCGTACAGAATTGTTCATTATTTCTACTTATGTTAGTAGTGTGTAATGAATTGTAGAATATGTTTGTCGTTGAGCGTGCGTTTGTATCTAGTAGATTTCGTGTTTAATATAAACGCTGTGTAACATGTTAATGCTAGAGCTGATTATCGCGTGAAAATTGCAAGATCAACCTGAAACCGTGACCGATTATACGTGAATTAATCTGTGAGAGATTACATAGACCTCGTTTAACATGTAAACACGGTTTACATGAATTACCGAATCCAATTTCCATACGACCGCCGGTAGCTATCAACTGTTTTACAACAAACGTTTAGTGAAATATTAATCTCATCGTTGCGCTGTCCTCATGCAATGATAATAACTCTTACACAGTAATACAAAAAGTGTGATGCTTATAATTAACATGTCAAGCATGTCCGCTGACGTTTAACATTAAAGAATGTTATTATTAACAACGTCGTTAATAAACTCAACCTTGCTGTTCTCATCGAATCTATATTACTAAAAACGGAACTGCGAGTGTGTGTGTAGAATAGAATAAATAAAAATCATAATATAACTACGAATATTATAGCAATGCATACATAGTTCGAAGCTAGAATTAATTAGCATTAATAAATCTAGCTTGCCACTTGATAATAATAATTATTTTAAATTTCAGATAGATTATTATTGTAGACTGAGTCAACTTCAATCATTTGTTATTCAATCCGTTAACTACGGAGATTGTCATAGTTTTGTAGGCTTTCACGCTTGGCGAACTGTGAAAGAAAGACTCACAGTTCAGAGGTTCTCACGATCAGGAAGGCCATACTTTTATAATTATGCTATCAAGTGGTAAATAAATTTCTTGCCTCGTGTTTAAAAAAGATCTACGTTTTTGTCGCAGAGACGTTTCAATCGCGGCCGAAAACAAAGAGAATAGTTGACGACAATGGAAATTATGTAACCAACAAGAAAATGTCTCGAGTATCTTTTTTCTTAACAAAAAGATTTAAAAAAAAACAAACAGAAAGGTTCTCAGAAAATTTTTGAAGAAATTTTTGAGAATAATTATATGTATATTGAAATGAAATATTAATTCTATTTCTACAAAGATGCGATGGAAAAAAAATAAGGCAATACTTATATTATGTTAACATTAAGATACATTTAAAATTCATCATCTCATAAATTTCATCCCATGACTCATCTCGCCCACTTGCGGTGAGTCCCACACACCAAATGACACACACAAAACCGCTTTTTTATACTTGATCGCTTATCTGGATTCTTCGTTACTAAGGAAAAATGTTTTTTCTGTTAGCAGACTAAAAAATTCGCTTCGGCTATTTTTATAAGTTACGGATATTTTTCTTTTCCCATCTGGAAGCGATAAAGTTGCACAAAAGTATACTCCAAAGAAACTCTTCAAATTTTGCAGCATCGTCATAGACTGAATTAAAAATAAATAGCCAGAAATATGTAAGAAATTGTAAAATAAACGTTATGTTAAAAAAAAAAAATAGATATTTACAAATGGTATACAACAGATGGAACGTTCCAATAATTGTAAATATGGATTTTCTTTAGCTTGGTTTGCCAAGTTCTATTTTCATAGAAATAACAAAAATCTAAAAATTATTATTATTAGATTCTGATTGGAAACTAAATAAATTTAGAAGCCTCAAAACGAAAACTGTCTGTCTAAAAAGAAAAAAGAGAAGGATAGAGGTGTGCTCCAAACAAAGTCAAGAAACAAGCCCAAACACAAAACAAAATATTCACAGAATTCCCAACAAATCTATCAATTCCCTACAACAACCCTAAGTTCCGAAATTCAACAAAGTATAACCTTGTTTATTCTATAGCAGTTTGAAAGGGGGGAGATAAGGGGTCCGGCCTCGGACTCCAAATCCGAGGAAACTCGAGCTAGTCACGTAGCGGTGGAAGTTACTAAAGGACATAAAGGGGCCGTTGCGAACTACCGGCTCGTGAAAAACGTTTAGGGGCCGCATTTGGGGCCCTGTCCCGCGGCACACCTGGTCACTGCTGAACGATTTGCAGGCCAGAAAGGCGAAAGAGAGCGAGAAAATTTCGCCGAGAGCACGTTTCACAGGTACACGTTTCATCGTGCACGCTGCCGGGCAATTTACTTTTTCCAAAGCGACTGCTAACCGTCTGGGACCTGTCAGGACCTGTCCCGGAACCTGCCAGCATCTGTACCTGCGCGACACTGTCCGCAGAAAAATTACGCGTGTTATACCACCCATCGTAAATTATGGTCGAAATACGTGCCACGGACCGAAGAATGGTTATTTAACGCTGCAACTTCTGGACTATTACTTCCAACCAAAATTACGAAATTTTGCTACTATTTGTAAAGTTTTTAACATTGCTATATTGTTCGCGATTCATAGTTCAGTTAATTTTCCCTTTATTCGTGATTTTAAAAAATTATTTAATGCTTCTAAAAAATTGTTAAGCAAACCAAATTATATCAAATTTCGTTGGGTCTAACATTTTGAACATCTTTAAGATTTATATGTTGTACAATTCATTATTTTTCAGCATTTGGAATTTTTTTCTATGTTCAAGGTCGCCTACGGTATTTATCTTTGGCTCTCTAAATAAAAATATTATATTGAACGAAGGGCATGGAGCAACGCATGTGTTGCTTTGAGACATATTAATGACATAGAGTTATTAATAACTGAAGTCATTCAAGTTATTAATAACTTTACACCCCTGCTAACGTCACATAATTTACTAATACTACAAAATCCACTTATGAAAGACTAAACGGTAACAACGGACGCTAATATTAGACGCATTTCCGTTTATTTAAAAAAAAAAAAAAAACATGACAAAATCCCCGACTGTCTGAGAGCGCATTAACTGTTCAAATACCGCCGACGCCAATTGGCGTCTTGGGTGCAGTAACCTCGGCGAGATAAATGTGAAGTGTAGAACACACTGTCGGTCGTTTTTTTCAAAAAGTTCTACATATGCAATAAATAATTGTCTTAAAAATCTCACGGGTCAATGATTCTGACATCTTCATGCACATATTCTGCATAATTTACCAGATATTATATTAGATGTAAAATTGCAACAATCCCGTCAATTAAAAAAAAATTACTCGCGTTACAAAAATTTTCTAAATAATTATTCACATTATGAAGATTGTTGTCGTGTCATTTTCAACTAATTATCCAATGCATTCAGAGAGTACGGATCTCCACTTTGAAATGAAAATAATTGTCAAACAATATTCCAACCATTCTGTACAACATTTTACGAAAAACCGAAGTTTCATAATGAATTTTCGCACTCCACGGTACGCAGTAAATCACCGACTAACAGCGACAGCAGTGTTAAACCATAAAAAATTTATATTACTTTTTCCCCGCATATTAGAGGCACGCGTGCCGGAAGAACAAAAAGAAGGTTAGAACAGTCGACTGTCGAGTAAATAGTCGGCAGTTATGCCCTTTCATAATAACCGTTCGCCGCACCGCAACCACCGCGTAAAACCTGGCCGTATAATAAAAGAAAATATTTTCAAGCATTACACATCCAAACTTAAACGTAGTGGCAAGAATAATTCAAAACTGGTTACACGAACCCAACAATAGCCCAGTTGAAATGAAAAAGTTCAAAAAATAAAAAACATTTTTCCAAATAAGAATTTCTACATTTGCCGACTCGTATCTAACGAAGAAACTATACATATATCACCGGATCAAAATACTGAAATCGATTTGTGGAACGAACAAGGCAGTCAAAATAGAAAATACAAAAAAAGTTGAAATCACGGATCAAAACTTCCACAACGCCATTTTGAAAACGGAAATATTTCCCGCGCTCGTACAACGAAAACGTAAAAATTCTTACAAAAATCAGTCCCAGAATCGCAGAACGGTAATCGACATATTCACTCGTACATAAACACGCCGCGTCGATCACGCACACAAGCTGCCACAACTTTGTAACAATTCTCATTCACTGTCCTTACAAAATCCCGAAGCAACCAAAACAACCGTCCCATCGAACCACTGTTTTCTTCACTGATCCCGTGTTTACAGAAACACGCTTCTCTAGCGAAACGCTCGCGCACGAACCACGTCCTCTAGATCGACCTCGCCATCGTAGAAATAAATCGCAGAAATGCACCATAGAAATAAGACCAAGAAAGTTCACTTACGTCGAAGAATTCGCGGGTTTACGATCACTCGTTCCGAATGTCCAGAACCACAGAAAACAGAACAATAAACAAAACCACTGGATGACACAACAATTTTCGGACGCGACAAATTCGATGGTTGTCAGGAAGAACGTCGCATATCACATACTTTCACTTTTGAGATATTGCCGTCTGAAGTTTTCATCACTAATGCTTTGACATAGGACATCGGTTAAATAAATAATACATCAATTAACCCTTGTGTAGTCAACCGAAATGTATAGATTATTTAAAACCTTTCTGTATTTAACATGTTCGCACAAATTCTCATTATAAAAGTAAATTAATATATTATCGAGTAAAGAATACACATTCAGAGAAATTTTGTAATATTTTTTGGAGGAACATTACCAAATACTTGAAAGAAATACAGTAAATGGGTCGACTAGACAAGGATTACTGCGTAAACTCAAATTTGTTGAAATTCTGACGTGCTGCGTTTTTCCTGGCGACCACAGAATCAGCGAAACGAGTGGAACGGATGAACTGACTAAAACGAACGCGAACAAAGAAAGGCGACACGCACAGCGCGGCGACTCGCGATAGAATGCTGGGGGATCGGCGAGTAGGGTTCGCTCGGAGGCGCGGTGGTGCGCGGTGGCAGTTGATTGGTTGTCGCGCGCCCCACTCGAGCGGCAGGGAGGTCGTTGAGCCAATGAGCGTTGGCGATGCCCCTCTGGCTCGCTGGACCGCGTGTGCACCCACGCAGGGTGGCTCGTGGCTCGTGGCTCGTGGCTCGAAGCTCGCGGCAGTCACTCAGTCAGTCAGTCAGTCACTCGGTAGGCCCGCGGTGCGCTATGAGGTGGGATCTGTGAACGAGCCACGTTGTGTGTGTGCGTGTATGTTGTTTTTTATTATAATTTTGCACCACCATATCCTGCGCGGGCCTTTATCGCGTTATCAACCAGTGCGTGACACACAGCCGGTCTTTTGATATGCGTACCCGTGCGACCCGACCAGTCGAGCATCCACGCCGGTGCACACGGTCCACTATAAGCTAGGCCTCGGATCTCGAACCATAAGTCTCGCTATTCTTCGCACGCATGATAACCGTCAAACGTAACCGCCCCCTCTGTCCCCCGTACTCGCGCGACCCTCAATCGTGACCGATATTGTTGTTTGTTGTCGTCATCGTCATCGTCGTCGTGGTGGTGGTGGTGGTGCGTCGACCGATTTTGTTTTGTTTCTCGCGTCTCTACGAAACCGGTGTTTCGCGAGGGGAGTGTGTGCAGAGCGGTCAAGATCTCTCTCGCACTCTCTCTACGCCACCCGTCAAAGTGCGTGCTGCCAAGGTGACCGTGATACCGCGCAAGACAATGTGCGTGACAGCCACGCCGCTGAGCGCGACCAAAATACTCAAGGATAGCGCGAGACACCCGGCAAGGACTAGCATCGCCAACAACGTACAGGTGCAAGGATTCACGCCGGCACAAAACAATGCCGGTGACACCGACAGACCACAGCACACGTCGATCATGTAAATATCACTTGTTCCGATTCATTTATTAGTCTTCTTGAGTAACGTTGTGGGAGTTTTTCTTCGGTCGTTTGGGAGTCTAGGTGAAGTGTATACAATGTATCAGGTCGTTAAGTATGAAACTTGACAAATGAAACATAAATTTCAAACTCATTTGTCAAGTCTCATACTTAGCGACCTGGTACATGAGGACTCGTATTTGGTTCCATAATAAACATACTTATTTAATAATTAGATAGCGGATCTTTGGGCAAGATAAACATTTTTTACACTACTTGTAACACATTGGAGTGAAGTAGAAATTTATTTTCTTTCTTAATTGGTTTGACCGTTAGCAGTCGAGGGGTCACTCAGAGTCACCACTACAAATTGCTGTACCATTATTCACAATATTGTTTATACACATTTAAGTATTATAATTAAAATAAAATTATATACAATGGAATTATTCTAGATCGGAAGAATTGTTTAATTTTCAAGTTAGAATAGCATCGATTGCAAAGGATTGATCGGTTGAAAATAATATAACGGTATTTTCAAATTCTTCTAAAGTTTTTACTATTTCAAGAGTTACACCTACTCATTCTTGTCATAAATGCATAAAATTCGCTGTCTATTAATAATACAAGAATAGAAAAGACAATAATTTTTGCAATGTTCTCACATCTTGTAAAAAAATGATTATGAAAAATGGTTCTCCTCAGTATTGAAATAAAACACGCTCAGTACTCGGAACAGTGTAGAGAAACTTGCACATTTAGGATGACATTTACAGTCTTGGCAAACTTCGTTTCCAATTTGATCGACAGTAAAGTTTTAATGTCTTTCTATCAGGCAAAGTTAATGCCCTCTTACTTTGCCTATTAGTTTTTGGTGATCGCGAACAATTGTAATTTTACACATCATCCACTAGCTGTATTTATGTCACCTTGTGTTACATTTTATGAAAATGTCACGTTACTTTAGTTTATTACAAACTATGTATATCTTCAGCGATTAGCTTATCTGAAATGTTAGCTGCGGCTGCACATCTTTGACCTTGCTTGTGTTTTCTGTTTTTCATTTTTTGTTCTGTATAGTGTAACACAAGTCGCACTCCCGCAAGAAAAGTGACACACGTAAAAAAATGGCAATTTTGAGGTTATGTCATTGAAAAATATGTAGATACATACAAGTTTTATAGTATTCTTTAAATTGATTTTTCTCAAATGCTGCATTTTTGTGTCACTTTTGAATGTCTTTTTGACACGTTCCTTTATTTTTATTCAATATAAATGTGTTTTACGTTTGAGGTGGGGATAAAATAAAATTGTTGAACAATTATTAAATATTTTTAAGTAAAAACTTCTAGAGTATATAAAACTAGCATAAAAGAATTAATTTGACTATATACTATAAAAAAAGACACATTAATTTCACTGAATAAAATAACAAAAATTATATATTTATTTCACACACACACACACATCTATAAAAATAAAATAGAAATTTATTTTAGGCACTAAAATCGTTCTCAGAGGGTATAGAAAAACTTAAAAATCACTGTGTTTACTAATACAAGCAAATCCTTGCATTTTGCGGAAGTACAAATTAAATATTTACCGCCGCAGCAATCACTGGAACCACTCTAACAACTATATTCAAGTTAACACTAGAACTACCGAGCACTGAACGCAATTGGCATTGCCTTCTAATATTGACAAAATTGTGTTTGTTTAGATTTTGTACCAGTTTTGTTTAAATATGTATTTCAATAAAGAAGTTGACTAAAAAATTTCTCAGAAAAACATATTTATAATCTTAATATTTCTAATCGAAGAAATCACAGGGGCAGGTCATTTTGACTCATACAGTAGTTCGAGTGTTAAAATGGCGGTCAGCTTTGTACGGAGAAATCGATCTGTCGACACGAAAAACAAAATCCTTATTTATCGACCGAAGGAAATTTCGAAAATTTTCACCTCGTGTCTCGGGATCGGTGTGTGTCGGGATCGGTGTGTGTCGGGATCGGTGTGTGTCGGGACCGGTGTGTGTCGGGACCATCGAAACCAGGTGTCGACGATGGAGCACGATTAATTGTATCAGCATCGCGCGGGAGTTAATTTGCCGAAAAACGCGACGCAGAGGCTCTCGACATTACGAGTGCCGTGCTCCGCGGTCGCGTTAATTGCTTGAGTGTTTCACGGTAATTATTTTTTCGATAATTGCTTGTGCCGACGTCTCACGGTAGTGCTTTGATAGAACATCGTCCGAACATGATCGGACGTGACACGCGTCGATGAACCTTGGAAACGAACGCTCTGAAAGGACACTGGCCACCCGAAAATTCTTTGATTTGCTTCCGCACAAACATGTATTCTTTCCTCTTTCCATTGCGTTTTTTTTAACGATTTTTCGGGGAAATCACAGTCAAAAGGATTTGAGCCTCGATGCTAGAACTTGGGGAATGGTCTGGGAAAAATTAGACGTAACATTCATATTTTTGCATCACAGAGATTGATGTTTTAGGGGAGAAATGTTACGGATTGTAGGAAGAGATGTGTGTGAAAAAATTAAAAAGTCGTGACTCAATTGGCTTGGAAGCTAGAGGACCTTCAGGTTGGTGCCGAGGAAAGTTAACTGTAACATTTTTATTTCTCGTTTGAAAGGAACAATAATTTAGAAACAGATCTACGTTGACAAAAAATAACCTCACTGTTATTTCAGTTAAAAAAAAAATGTAAAAAATTCGTGAGAAACGGAACATGGCTTGGAAAACAGTCTTTACACGAGCAATAAACAATTTGATAACAGTAACAGGCCCCAATGCATCTCTCTGTTGAGAAGCATCCGTAACAAAGGCTCCCATCGTGCTCTCTCTCTCTCTGATTTCCGATCGCTTCTCCCGTTTTATGGGGCTCGTCCCATTAGTTGCGTGTTATGCAAGCCTTTCTACGGTGAATAAACAGCGCCGAGGGCCCCTGGCGATGATGAATATTGTCTCGACGATTCCAGTTGCACGGGAAAAATTGCATTATCGGCTGATCGGAGATCAAACTCGGCCATTATTCTGTTCTTTCTCTGCATCCGATCGTGTTCTTCTTTGGTTCGTTCTTAATTTGCATCTCACCGTTTTGGTTATTGTCGAGCAACAGTGTCGCGGGGTTTTATGCAGATGCAACGACTGTGCTTCGGATCCTAGAAATTGCATAAGCTGAGGCGATGGAATGAAAGGGTGAGGAGTTCCGAGGAGATTTTTTGCGTTCTATCTCGTGCAATTGTTGTCACTACCGTGAGGATTTTGTGTTTTAAATAACTTTATTTATGGCCCTTTCCTGACACCTCTTTGTTTCATTTGTATGCTGAGATTGATTTCGCGTTGGTATAGTCAGCTTTTATTAGGATTTATTAATATTTTATTATTTTTGCACTGCGCAGACCTTTGTGTTTATTATGGCTCTCACTTTGATAAATATGAGAATTGTTCGTATTGTCAGTTTTGTTGTAAGTTATTATTTCAGTCAAGGCAAGTAAATCTTTCCTCATTCTGAATTCTAACTGAATAAGAATTTAATTTATAAAATTTTCACCACATTAGGAAATATATTATTGTAAAAAATTCTGTTTCTTTATATATATAAAGCAGAAAAATCGAACGTACAGTGTTCGACAGTTTTCAAATTTATTTATTTAGATAAATTAGCGAAATATTCTCGTTGTTATTTTGTGTGGCAAACACTGTCCCCAGAAAAACACGTCTGCCAGAGTGCACGTCATACTTACTATATAATACTTCTTTTATGCGTTCGCGTAAAGTCGCCATTTTCACGAATTTTTCAATAAAGTTTTTTAGAGGAGACGTTTTAAACATACTTTTAAAACATCGACTCTTTTAATCCGCGTATTTATAGATCCTCTTACGGCTGTAGGGACGTCCTTTTTAAAAGGATCACTCTGACATTTCAGTTTTTACAATGGAGGTACGTGTTCCTTCTAGTTATTTTTTTATTTTTGACGTTTGGAGATGGTATAAAAATTTTACTAATATTTTATATCGCTGTATCTGCATGCATTTGTTATATAATATAAATCATCTCTAGCTAAAATGATCGCGGTCATCATTTCTAAAAATATTCAATTTGCAAAATAAAGTCTACCATTGAGTGCATTGAAAATGCACAAAAATGCAACATATCAAGTAACCCAAAGTTTTAACGACACTCGAATTCAGTAACAAAAATAATTTGCATAAAAAACCACCAATTAGAATTTCTAAAAGTATTCGATCCGCAACGAGGGGATCGACACAAAGTGCAACAGAAATATTTTTTGCCGCAACGATCCGGTGTGTCCATTAGTGTCCCATTGATCCTTCGAGTATGGGACTGCGCAGAGCTCAAGTGCGAGACAGAGAGGGCTCCTCGAGAACTTTATTTCATCCAATTGCACATGTTGCAATAAACCTGTATTTGCAGTGTCATCGTCCGATAGCTGGACCAATTTGCCGGAGATTGTGCAGAACAAGATCGTGAACAATAGTTCCACGTATTGTATTTCGTGAAATCGAACAAAATAAATTCCCCCCTAGCAGCTTTTCCTCGGTTCTGCCGACTGCGACCGTAGGTCGGTTCTCCGAACATTATACCGCGAAATCGTGCTGAGATCATGAAGTATTTCCATTCTAATCTTCGTCGGGTGGGAACATCCTCTTGAACGACCATTTGCTCTAGATTATCATTCTGAGGCTGACTTTGGGAATTTTTTTTTGTGGATTCGGTGAAGAATTTTGCGATGAAATTTTGCATACTCATTTGCCATTATGTGCAGCATATAACATAATTTTTTTCGGGCCAAAATTCTTAATATTTTACGAGTTGTACGTTCTTGTTTGTAACTTTTTTTAGCTACAGAGTTTTCTTTTTTGCGCAGCTGGCATAGTGTAAAGTAAAATTAAAAACATAATAAAAAAATTAATTATTTTGGTAGAGCCTCTTAGCACTTCATCAAAGCCTAACGGAATCTTGATCTTGATAATTACATTATAGAAATTACTATGAAATCTCGGGAGGCTAATCACCGTATATAACAAACCCTTTAATTCCTTTGTAATTTTCCATGAGAATCCTCTGGCCTTAGAATCAACCAATCATACGTGTACAGCTAATTGAGAAGATACGCCGGCTCCAAACCTAATAAACCGATCTGCTTGCATAGTTACAATAATATCAACAACCGCCGGCATTGTAATTATTATTATCCGTGCAACTATTGAACATTGTAACAGGATTGGATACTCCGGGTTGCTTTCGCACATTGCTGAAGTTAGTTTGCACATAATTCTCCTCGGCGAAATGTTGTAATTTAAATGTGCACGATTTAAAATAATTAAAGAGGAAATTAAATGCCAGGAGGCTCCACGGATTCCAGCTGGAACTTGTAAATTTTCTTTGTGCGAAAATTTAGCGGAAACGGCTGCGAAACATAGTAATCACATTGTTGGTTTTTATGCGAATATAAATTGAAGACTTTATCGCGAAACATTTTTTAATTATTTACTGTAGAGCGAGTTTTAATAATAATCCGCGAATAAATAAATGCTTTCTTTCGAATTGTCATAATAATTCTGATTATTGTTGTCTCGGTGATTTTATTTGTAAATTTAATTAGGGGTTGATTTTGAAAATATTCTTTCTTATGGTCGCGACTGTTTATTTTTTTTGATACAACGAAAGAAGGAAAAAGTGAAAAATATGCATGTCGGATTAACTTTATCAGGATTTAGCTCTCCGTTCTAATTATATTTGCCTCGCAAATAACTTTCAACTAGTGACAGACTGAAAACAATATCGCCAATTTAATATTTTCCTCTGACACAGTGTGCACCAGGATATCATTCATTTCGCCGCCATTTTGCAGTATTTCGGCCAATTTCACAGTCGAACTGTGTACCTGAAATGTAATTATTTACACAGGACATTATTATTCTAGTTTTTTCCTGAATATTTTATGTTTTCAGCAAAGAAAAATACGTGGATGATATTTTCAGATATTTGTAACACATAAAATGTTTAAAACAGGGAATGTAGCCCTTGTATCTTGAAATTAATGCAAACGACCAGAAAATTAGGAAAGAATTAAAAAATTATTTCCTATAATAGATGTGGACAATTTTTTTATTTTGCATAAAAATCTGCTGTGTCGTTATGGAACTTCTTTATCAGTTGTAAAATTCAATAATTATTTTTAGAGACCTTCGTCAAAGAGAAAATATAATTGTCTCACACATTTTCATAATTTTAATAGATTATTAAAATCAGAAAAAAAATGTACAGTATTTTACTCAAAAAGTAAAAATTAATTCCATGTTTCATTTTAAAAAATTCCTTTTTACAACTTTGCCAGTCCGTTGGTTATCATATGTAGTTTGAGGGTCCTCTATGAAAATGAGAATACCGACATGGTTAGATTGTATTGTTTACGTTGGGACGCCGTAACTCAGCCAGCAGAGTGTTTTCGTTTCATTCGAGCCCAATGATTCGGACAAAAACATATACATCTACACATTGGAGTCTCTTTCGTGCCCTAGTGTACTCGACTTTATTTATTTTTCTTGGAACGGCGGCGCACAGAGTGAAGACAATGTAAGTTTTAGAATTTATTTCCACGTATTGCAACAAATTAACACGTCTCTGGACAAATATTGCACACACTCTGCAGTCTATTAATTTTACATCATTTTTATAATATAAACATCGTCAGCATAGATTGCTCGAAGCAGGAATTAAATAAATATATTCATCTCTAATTCTATTGTAATAAATCGAAAATAATCGATTTGGGAATTTTTAAAAATTAGTCCGTTTTGTTGAAATTGATACAATAAAAAATCCTATTTCATTCTATCAATCCATGAACAATTGTGATTGATTTAAACAAAGCGTGACTATAAAAATATATTTACCCACAAAATGTGTGTGTGAAACACCAAAAATGGGTGCATGCAATGAGGATGATGGAAGGAGTAGAAAATGTTTGAAATTAATATGTACCGTGAATACGATATTATTTTGATTCGATGGAAGTGATATTTCATCAGAGTGATATCGTGTTCGCTGTTCATTTTACTCTCACGTATCGAATTTCTTTTTGTTTATTCTATACACGTAGAGGTGTATATCCTCGAGATCATTTTGAGCGTTAACGTAAACCCTAAATCAATAATTTAATTACGCGAACCCTAAGTTAATCAGCAATTTATTGTTCAATTAAAGACAACATATAAAAATATGAATTCTTTGATTCACAAATTTAGATGCATATGTGTATGCTTGCGTATTTTTTTAAATAATTAATTAAAATTATATTGTAAATTAAAATTATATTGTAAATTAAAATTATATTTCATGAAATTGTGATTTCGAAAATTTTTATTTTGGATAACGATCTGCAGTTTCTAGGTGCAAATTAATTTTATAGGGAACGATTAGGGTGATCAGTGTGCATGTGACAATTTGGCTCTAGCCCCAGCACTTGGCAAACAGAGTGAACGGTGTAAAACTATCAATAATTCCTGAAGTGTCATTAGCTTCAAAGCTCAGAGACAATTCATTAGAATAGTTGAGAAACGTGCACGGTTGTCGGACGTAAATGGTACTGTTTCCGGGTGTCGTCGTTCATAGTGGACAAATGAGTATCCACCTGACGGCGAATATCATCCTAACTGCTCTTGATGAGCTTCCAGTCTAAACGTCTCGCGTGCAAGAACAAAGTCCTTCTGTCTTCAACTCACATCATTTACATAACACACCATTAACTACAAAAGAACATTAAGCAACTTCAAAAATTTAAAAAAAATTTTTTGGTAGTTCCACAATTCGATTCTAAGAGGGGCGATCATCCCTTAAAAATAATTTAAAATTCGTTCGATTATAACGTAATCGACAACTTCAAAAATTAAACAAATATATTAAAACTGTATGTCTACAATACAACTTTATTTTTTGGTGGTGCTATAATTTGATTTTGAGTGGTATCATCCCTTAAAAAATATTATCGAGAGAAATTATTAAAAATTCGTTTGATCATAATGTAATAGTCGTTCCACAGATATCCGCTATTATATTTATGAGTATATATTATGTATATGTATGCATGTATACAGCACATTCCTGTCCATAACTATTAGGACACCTGTTGCGTTTGAAGAAAATATGCTATCTCATAAAGACTGCATTTTTAACAATTTTTCCGCTTAACGCCTTCAACGATCAATTTATAAAAGAAGCACAATCTAAAATGGATAAATAATAGCTACACAAAATTTTAATAAACTTGGAAGTGTTAATATCTAAATTCATTTTTTCTGGAAGCCATCAGTTTTTTTGCAGATGGTTTTTTATTTTTATACAACAATGCCGAACGATTCAACCGTTATCAGTTCATCGCAGGTTTTCATATAAACTCCCATTTTCTAGTTCTATTTTTCCAAAATCAAATTTTGACCCACCAAAAAATCGCTCGAGGCGGAAGCGAAATACGACAACTAAATAAAACCGTGGACCAATTTCGATGAAAATTTGCAATAACATTCTTAAAACAAACATGCAATTCATATATTTTTTTTTCATTTTTACATACAAAATACAATTCCGATCAAAAATTCACAAACTTCTGCAAAACTACCACGTCCTTCCAGTTCAAGATATACGACTGAAATTTTCAAAAAATATTGTTCAAACTCCATACAATAATATGTACATCTTGATTTTTCATATAAACATAAAATTTTATGTATTTAAAAAATTGTTAACCATCGGTAGAAACAAAGGTAGACATCGTAGTCAGAATAGCTGTCCATACGATTCCTATTGCTTCAGGCTTGCAGTATACGTGCAGGGTGGACAGCTATTATGACTGTGACCGTTCGTCGAGTTCAGAGATCTGTAACTTTTTTGAAAATTGATTTTTCCGAAATCGGTTTGGGTGAGTACTAGCTGATATTGTCTAGCTTAATGCAAAATTAACAAAATTATAAATTTTCAATCTTGGTCCTGCTAATACCAAAATAGAAAAATCAGAAATCTTATTTTGGCGGGATATACTAATTCGCGGTATTAGGGGTGGTTCTCGTAGTATCGCGGCGACCATACTGTCGCAATTATAGAGATATCGAGGATCGTGTTTATAGAGGGCGGACATCGCGCGCTCGGCGATGTCGACGAGTCGATTGCACACGACTTGCAGTGTTTTATCGGCGCAGCTGGGGTTCTGGGATATTTGCTGTAATATCAACGGTGCACGACAAAGTCGTTGACAATCGGTAGACAGTAATAATCTATTGTGTTTATGCGCCGGGGACGATTTGTCGTCTATTCGCCGACAATACGGCAGTGGTATCGGCACAACATGCGAAACAGGTCAGAAATTATTGCGGCCACCTACATCCATCGTTACAACGACATCGACGTTTTCGGTTTCGAGTTGTGCGAGAGCCGCCTGCGTATTGCAAAACAACCCCGGGAGATCGGTGAATTTCGAAACGAGAACGAAATGACGCGTGATTCGTACCATTCGTTTTGCAAATGAGCATTTTGACAGGCCGATTTTCATGTAGAATCACTGTCCGTGGGTAGAACGAGTCGCCTAATTATGCTTAGTGCGGTGGCAGTCGCGACAGCTGTTGGTGTTGGGACACAGGGGTGAGTTTTGGCAATATACGAGAGCTTTGGGCTTGACAGTGACTGATGTTTATTAGTTAAACGAATAAAATTGAATTGTATATGTGTAGAAGTAGTTGAACATATCTTTTGAAAATTGTAGTTCAATAAATTATATAAAAACTATATTAAAAATCTATTAAATCAAAATAAATCTAATGACATAGAAATTGTTTAATTTCGCGGCTTTCAAAATCGCATCAAATTCTTGGTTTCATAATGGACATAATTGGACATAATTTTTTAATTTTTTTAATGAATATTTTCCTTTAGTATCAATTTTTAATACCACACGACGCCTACTAATTTTCCATTAACTTTTCACGAATTTTCAATTGCAGAAATCGTTTTAAGAGAATATTTTCCCCCACTTTTTCATTCAGAAAATCTAGAATGGAAATTTGAATAGAGCAGCCGACTGTTTGCAGTTCCGGTTTCGATCATCGGGCCGGGTTAATCGGCCTAATAATTTGCATCGTTAAACGGTCATCCCAACCCCCCACCCCACCCACGCACGGAAGTGTTAAGCCTCTCGTATTTAATTATCTATTCTAACAGGCCGCGCGAGCGAACGCGAACGATAAACAGGCTTTTCGGTATCCGCGATCGTTGTTAACGTAATAACGATAAATCCGACGGGCCCCCGAAATCGCGGTGATCTCGATACAGTGAAATATCGGCAAAATATCGTCGCGAATATTTTTACGCCCCCCAAAAATCTAGGAGGAAATTATTTTGAAAATTAAAATAGTTTGGATTTCGTTTAATATTAAAATCAATTCTAATGTAGATAAATTTTCCAAAAACAACCCGTTTGAATTTTGTTTGGTAAAAATAAATCTTGGGATTCTAATCAATTGTTACGCTTTCTTCTAATACAATAAATTGACATGAAATCCTTGACATAACATTGCATATTACAAAGACGTCACCTGCCGTACTTGTCGACTCGCGAACGAATGTTTTTGCAATAAATATTCCGCAAAACGTCGGATCTACGTGAAACACGCGATCGTGTGCACACACGTGTCAAACCAATGAAAATATTTAGTAAAATAATAATTGCATCTGTTGAAAACACACGTCCTGTATCGCGATGTTCGAGGTGCGTTTTTCGAGACCCGAAAGTTGCTCGTGTTATTTATTATCTGTGTTTGAAACTCGATTACAGTTTCATTGCGAAATCTGCTCGCCGAAATGAAAAACAGCAGATGCGGAACGCGCGCCGCTCCGCAGTGAATTTAATCGAAATAAAATCTGTAACAAGGTAAACAGCCGCGCGATCTTTATCTGGAGACAGAAAACGCACAAATGGCTTTGGCGAATTTCGCAAAGTGGACGCAGAATATTATATATTCGAGAAATATAAATTTGAAATTACACTATATGTAATGAAATTCTGTTTAAGATTTTTCTAATCCTTTAAAAATTGACTTCAGCGAAAATTTGATAAAATTGAAGGTAGTGTTCTGTGGCGAACGTGAATAATCATTTGGGGGATAAAGCTCCATTTTCGCGAGAGTATAAGCGAAAAAAGAGGAGCTCGGGTAAAGGTAGAAATTATGGATTTGTTCGAGTAACGAAAAGAACTATTTTTCAACCCCATTTCTCCGTATTCTTCGCCGTCTCGTCCGCAACTCCGGATAAAGTTTCACATTTTCTTCGAGACTACATCCCATAACGGCTCGCCGTCCAAATAGAATACCCGACAGACTACCACCGCTGACGGGAACCAAGTAAATACGGCGGCCGAAGTGTATTCAATTTGCAAATCCCTGTCGCGCCGCGTAGTTTGCAAAGTGGCAACGATGAAATTATTACGCGGTAACGAAAAAGTCGTCGATTCCCGGTATCTCCGTCCCGACGAGCCTTTTACTCTGCTTGTGTTTAACTAACACCGATATTTCCAATGCAAATCAATTTAATTCGACACTCTGGAACACTATGATGAAATTTCTAATACCATCGATATTTTTTTCAACGGGATCGTGCAAATCATTTTTGGCAATCTTGTAGAGCATGAAAAGACGAATCCGACGACCTCCATGACTATGCCATTCCGACAATTCAGTCTCGAGATTTTCATATCTGAAAGATAAAATTTTAATGCTTTCAGACACGAATATCTCGGGATTACATAATCGGAGTGGTATAGTTATATAGGTCGTTGGAACCGTATTTTCATGCTCTACAAGAAGGGGTTCGACTAAAAAAATTTATCTGAGAATATTACATATTTTAGTATTATTATTATTGTCTTAAAAATTGTTCCTGCCATCGAAAAACAAGTGACGCAATCAAATTGTATGTAGAAAACCAGTCAAACAAACAATTTCGTTGTTTCACCTTTCACAAACGTGAATTACTTGAGGACGAGCTTTCATCCGAATAAATGTTTCAGCGTTCAAAAAACCATCTCCGACGCTAAAAAAATGCTTTTAATCTAGATTTCCCGGAGATCGATAACCTCATGAATTTTAATCGTTACTTCTAGTTAGGCGAGAGCTCTCGTGCCGTCGCGTCCGGAAAACGAAGAACTCGAAAGTTGATGTTTACAGACTATTTCAGCGAAGAAATGAGAAGCGTTAATGGGTATTCACGACCAAATTACACGGTCCCGCGGGTAAATTGATTTTAATTTTATCGGAACCACGCCGAGGGTAAAATCGTGGAGAAGAGAAAAAAAAAACGAAGGTAGAGTGGAGAGAAAGGGTGTGCAAGCTCGGGTCGGCGAAAAAATCGACTTCGGGAGGGACCTTCGTCGTTCTACTTATGCCGACAGCGGAATTTTTTAACCGTCGATTTTTGGGTGATCGACGACAACCTCGAGCGCACTGCAAATATTATCGAAAGCTGATCAAACGCCATTTTTTCCTCAAACTTCACTCGACAATGACAAGTCTGCTGTAACGTGCTGAACAGTTTCGATCAAAAAAGATCTTCCACCATTTTTTTCCTCGAGAACCGCTAAACTTTATGCAAACAATCTTTTTGCGGTTAAGAGAGCATATTTTCAAGAGTAAATTACAATTTCTTTTATTTCAAAATGTTTAGCTATTGGGAAGTTATGGTCGATTTTTGCGCAAAGTAAAAATTAAAGTAATAACAAAATTTCACAATTTTTAAGCAGAAATTACCACAAGTTTTATAATTTTGCCAGATAAAATTTATAAAAGCCACCCTGCTTTGATATTGTTAACCAGCTATGACCCCTTAATATCGTCAAAAACGGAATCGTTGAGCAATCATGCGCGTGTATACGCCATCAGCTTCACACGCGAATAATTCATTATATTACCATATTGATACAGTATTGAAAGCCATTTTGTTAACGAATTTTGCGAGCAAAGGCCCATCAAAACGGCCATATTTTTAAAAATGTTCGATCGGATAATCTCTGTTTAAAACGATTAAAATTTAATCAATTTCTTATGATCGTCTCTCTGCCGTATCATGGCGAATCGATTCGCCATTTTGAAAGGCAATTTTATTAACAAGTTTCGAAACGGTGATAAATCGAGTTTGGAAAAATATTTTATCAGCTTCGTTCTGCTTTAAACGATTATTTTCGACGTAATTCTTTGATTATCGTGGAATTGCGTTTAAATTTACGGCTTTTCCCGCCAATTTGCTCCGGGAAAAATGGAGTACGATACTTTCAAAATGGTCAACTAAACAGAGAGAATGTTAATAATTTCAGTCGCGTCGGACAAAGGAAGATTAATCGTGAAACTATGCGTTTTAAGTAATAAAAAAAAGGTTCCGGTTTTTGGAGTCGTACTATACGGCCGGCAAAAGTCCATCCGAGCAGAAGTCGTGCGCTAAACAAATAGCGAGTTAACGTCTGCAGAGCGAACACAATAAATTTTGTAAACAAAAAAGTTTGGGCATTTTTGTCCTGGTGAAAATGGAAGGAGCGAGAGTCGGGCGATCAATGCCTGTCAATTAAAAATTATCCGAAACAACGT
The DNA here is from genome assembly GCA_028455605.1 of Lasioglossum malachurum. NCBI lineage: Eukaryota > Metazoa > Arthropoda > Insecta > Hymenoptera > Halictidae > Lasioglossum > Lasioglossum malachurum. Next base: position 7,382,264 of record CM052315.1, read on the forward strand.
TTCGCCTGGGTTTTGCGACTTCAGCTTTCGCCATTGCAGTTTTCCGAAACGTGAATCCGAGAAAGAGGAAAATTCGCGTTGCCAATTAACGGCTATGTTACACTTTCAACAAAAAGTGACGATTCCAAGCATTTTACTGTTTCCTTTTTTTGTAACGTAACAGTGTAGAATATTTACACATGCGTTTTATATGGGGAGATATTCAGACGAATTTGCACTATTTCGAGAGTTTATCACGGTATCTTTTTACAAAATTCATTTTTTTTTATAGGATCGTGCAAATTCTTTTCGATAAGCTTGTAGAGCATGAAAAGACGAATTCAACGAGTACCATGATCGTACCTTTCTGGTCATTCAAACTCGAGATATTCGTGTTTGAAAGTACGGAAAATTGTTTTTTCGAACATGGGTATATCGAGATTGGTTGATCAGAAAGGTATGATCATGGTACTCGTTGGATTCGTCTTTTCACGCTGTATACGAATATCGACAGAAAACAGTAAGTTTAATTAATTTATTTAAAATGGTATTGTAAATCAACCATTTCACCCATTAATATTATTTTTGAGTAACACAATTATTAATAAAGTTACCGCAATTTTTGAAAGAATGAACAATCATATAAAATGCTGAACCCGTGCATTAAGCTCGGTCAGTATTTTAGCAATCTCTTCTGGAAATTTGTGGATACATACAAATCTCCTCTGCTCCTCTAGAGACCCTTTTTTCCCTGTCAGTTACAAAAAGGTCATATTTCAGCGCGCATGAAAGTCGCAGCAGGTTTTACAGACTGCCATAAATGAGATATAGGCGACAATAAAATTTAGATACGTCTTTATAGGTGTTCGATGATATTTCTTCGGGTGGAGGAACAAGGCGTCCCGACGCCCTGGCTTTTCCGAGGGCGTCAGGTGCATACGAAATCTATTTCGAGTGCATAGATGCAGTCTGGCCTCTTGAACATAGTTTGCTTCGATCGATTCCGTCCTTTAAGGAAGGTCCTCTAACCTTGAACGAACCCATATTTCTTCTATTTTCCAATTTTACTCTTACCGAAAATTGAAAATTTGTTTTCGAAAAAATGATTACCAGAAAGGGGTCTGGTTAAATATAGTATTGCCTTATCCAGTCTGAATTATGCCAGCCTATCTTCCACAGTTTATCATAGTACATTTGTACCCTAGCATACAGTGCTGTTCCATTTAACTGTCGCACAATAGTCCCGCTTAGCTCAGCACAGTCTTTGCTCGGCCAATTTCAATTGTCCCACTCAAATTGATACAACCTCTTCTCGCTCAACCGAGTGCATCACGCTCTCATCATATCACATCATAGCCCAGGGTATTGTTGTCTTATTTAACTGTCCCAATATAGTCCCACTTGGCCAAGCACAATCTTGCCTCACTCAATCGTCCCATTCAATATAATTGATACATAACAATCTCTCCTAGCTGAACACAGCACATCATATCTAACCTATCCTCTCTATCCAGCCATCCTGAATCCTACAATCTGAAGCGTGCCCGAAGTGATTCGAAGACAACCATTCTGTTCGAACACACTCGACTCGACTAGCCATCGCTAGCGGTCACACAGCAAGCAGACAACCAAGCAACCAAGCAGGAAGCAAGTCACTGCAGGCGGGGCCGGCGCTCGTTAGCGCCGGTAATTGTCACTTGTTAGGTGGCAGGTTGTCCCCTGGCCGGTAATCCCCAGTTTTGCGTCAACTACCCGCCGGTTCGCCACTCGAAAGGAGCCCGCGGCCGAGGCCAGAGAGCTTTTTCAAAAGCGCTTCACCGGCCGAAACCCCGACCGAAAGCCTCTTGTTGACAAGTCCTTCTATTTACCCTCCCACACGCCCACGCCCCCATACCACCCTCTTTGCTATTCTTTCCACCCTCGTACTCCCCGCGTCCCCGCCTCTCGCTCTTTCAAACTGACCAACCTTAGATCGACTCGAGGTGGTCAATCGAGGGTGGAAAGTCACTGTTCCACTTTTTTTCTCGAGAGAGAAAATTTTCGCGAAAACTCCAAGAACTCGCCTCTCAGGTTGGACGACCTCATTTTCTGCGATTTTTGACAATAGAACTGGCGCTGGTAATTGTTGGCAAGTGACTGTTGGGAGCAAGCTGTTTCTGAGTGTGCTTAGATTGTTAGCGGCGCGGCACGAGAACCATATTTCTTATCCACGTGACGAGTGTTAATTAATAATATTATTTTGCAAGAGTGCGCTAAGGCTAACGGGACTGTTGTACGACACTTAAATCGGACAGCGCTATTAATTGCTGTGCTATCTAATGTCCATTTCGATAAATTATGTAATGGAGATTTTTACACATTCTCCAAGCTCTTCATCTACGGTTTTCGTCGAATTTTTTAATATCATTTAACGACATTTCAAAATTAACTTTTTTCCTCGAACGTTCCATAAATTGGTCCGCGAAGGGTTTTTAATACATTGAGAACGAAAAATTCACGGTAACTCGAACCGTGGGAAACGGGGGAATAACTTCAATGTTTCAGATTGAATGTAGAGTAAATGTTCATGCAGTCACGTAGCCTTCGCCGAAGTGAGTGACTTTCGCTCGAAAAAGTTTTTCAAACTTGAGCGCGTATGGAAAGTTCGAACAGCTTTCACTGGACTGAATCCCTTTTGTTCGGATATTATAAAAGAGCTGTTCACGCTGCGAACTTTCGAAAAATCATTCCGATACTATTAATAGGCTCGCGGTTATCGATTCAGTCTTTGCGACAGAATTATTATTATAACATTTATGCAAATGGGATCGTTGCAAATACTAAATCATTCAAGCATTTCTTCAAACTTTCAACTCGTTCCATATAAAAGCATTAGGAGAGACTTGAAGGAAATTTAATTTTGCAAGATCACTGCTATTTCGAGATGCCATAAGTATGTATGCAGCAACAAACGGAGGAACTGTTGAAGAAGATGTTTTGGCAGAAACTCTGGCGAAGTTCCTGAAGAAATTTCGTATGAAAAAGGAAGTAACAGAAAGTTTAACACAAGTATCCTCACTGACGAACCTCATTCCGCCATTTTCTCGCCACAAGCTAATTCACTTTTACCAACATACTCCTGACATTTTTCTGATTGAAACGAGTACCAACATGCCATAGTTCGGAGTACATTTTGGGATAGTACAGGTTCTACTTAAGCGTGGATTACCAGCAGCACAGAAGTTTCTGAATATACTAGTATGATTCCAAGACGTAGGTGTCGATGACACGTCGGTCGACGTGTTAACGAGTTCATTAGGCCAGGCAGACTCGTTTTCCGCCGGGACATTCGACTTATGGGATTATGAGAACCTATCAACGTGGTTCTAGAGTATAGAACTGCTAGAAACTTTGGGAGGACAGGGGTAGCTTCCGAGACGATCCAAACAATGAACCCCGGCGCCGGGTTCGAGTTGCCGAAGCTGACTCTTGTTTGCCGGAACCGGAGCAGGCTCGAGTTTCAAGCAGCTCGCACTTCCGGCCCGAGTTTTGGCCCGAAAACGCTCGGAGACCCATCGCCTGGATTCGAACGCTCGTTGACGGCCTCTCTGGCCTTGGCCTTTATCAACGACGAGTGTCCTCGAGGCTTCTCTTCCTCCATTGTGCCCTCTTCATCTTCAACTCTTCACCATCTCCCTCCTTCGCATGCATCTGGGTCTCTATCGCAATTTTGCTGAACTCTGCGAAAAAAATTCTTCGATCTGTACAGAACACGATCCGTTGTACACGGTTGTCGGTCTCCTTCGGTTGCAATATAGCCAAAGGTTTTTATTGTTTTCGAAAAAAAGTTTTTCCGAATCGGCCGCATCGAAACGGAAGTTTCGAAACTGATTTCGAAATCAATGTTCTGGAAAAGTTTCTTCGAAATACACCGGTTCCAATATCCGCCGCTGGCCGAATTGCTTTGTTGCCTGGTCGATACTTCTAAAACCCGCCGCCGAATATGGTCTCTAATACAGCCTATAGCGCTGCGAAAAATTCTAGCGTCGTCAAACAAAAAATTCGTTTATTTCACAATGATTCTTTTCAGATTTTTTGCATTGATCTAGTCGGCGCAGTGCGAAATTGATTTTATTTCGACCTTTTGAAGAGACCTGTACTTTCATTCATTCTGGCTGGACTACAAAAATGGAAGAACCTGTACGATCATTCATAATCTCAAACAGAAAATTAATTTATTTCAAATACAATTTTAAAATTGAAAAGATAAAATGCAATTTTATTTTGAACTTTTGAAGAGACCTGTACTTTCATTTATTTTGGTTGGACTACAAAAATGAAACAACCTGTACAATAGTTCATAACTTCTTTTCTATACAGGCAGTTTTATAGGATTCTGGGATTACATAGTTTTATACTGTTCTTACGTGGAAATTGTTTGAACACGTGATCCCAGTCGCTTAAATTGAATCACCCTGTACATTACCGGAGTTTAAGGCGTAATCTGCTCGATTATATTCTTCCAAGAAAATTGCGTAATGTGTCGTACGACACGACGAAACGGAAAAACGTGTACTGCAGCAATGTTGACCCCGTTAACGGTGTTCTCTGCTTGTACAGGCGCCTGACTGTTTATAGAACTTACTACTTGGAATCGACTATTCAGGTAATCGTATTCCAGATTCAATTAGAATTTCTTGATCCGATGCAACGCGTTCCCAAGCCAGTATTCATATTAGTCGACCATACTAGTTGCTCATTAAACAAATTATTTAGAAATTAAAACAGACAATTTCTATTTCCATCTCCGAAAAGTCATTTCTATTTCCATTTGCAAAAAAATAAAATTTTATCTCCGCTTCTATAAAGTCAATTTTTATATCCATTTCGAAAAAGTCAATTTCTATTTCTAGTTTCGAAAAGTCAATTTTTCTTTACATCTCCAAAAAGTAAATTTCTATTTCTATTTGCAAAATATCAAATTTTATCTCCGCTTCTGTAAAGTCGAATTTTACGTGCATTTCGAAAAAGTCTATTTCTATTTTTCCGAGAAATCGATTTTTTTTGCATTTCTGAAAAAGATAATTCGCTTTTATTAAAGTTAATTCTCAATGAACTGATTTTACTTCACTGTTTCCATAGAACTTGGTGATTCGATCTAAGTAATTGTTACGCGCACTATCAGACCTGAGGAAAAATTTTATGTAAATAAAATTTTTTGCTCAACTCTCTCTCTCTCTCTCTCTCTCTCTCTCTCTCTCTCTCTCTCTCTCTCTCTCTCTCTACGCACTACTATACTCAGAACCCAATTTTTGGAAAATTCGTGATTCGAGCTAGGACGGGATGCAAATTACACATCTGATTCGTCAATCTCGCAGTGCATTACTCGCAGCATTGCCTCGTTGAAGCTCGATGGAGCTCGGTCTCCTTTTTCCCGCGGCGGTCGGAATATTCGTCGAATTAATTAGCCACCCTGTACGTAATTACACGTTCACCCTGATAGGAATTTACACGCGTGTTCGAGCTCTCTCTCGTTGTGGAAGAAGGTACAGGGGGAGGTTAGGGAACGACGAAGATCCCGGTGTAAGGACAAGAGGAACGTGAATTCGAGTGGGGTGCGATGAAAGTGGGGGAACGGGATTCCCAAGCCAGAAAGAGAGAGAGGGAGGAGCAAGTCGTAAAGGGGGGAAAGGACAAGACCATACGGCTGGCGTGTACCAAGGATATTGGGCTATACGTCATACGTTGCATAGCTACGCGACCCCAAACGAGCTATTGTTCCTCGCGACGAAGTGTTTCTCCACCCCCGCACGCCCGTACCCCCACTCTCTCTCCAGCATCCGAACCCCTCGACGCGAGCTATTTCGTGGCGTGTCATCCCGATAATTTTGGAAATTTCGACGGTCGACTCGTACTATGCCGTGACCAATTAATCGTACCATAGGATCCGAGATATCGGCGTTGCTTTCACGATCGCATCCCCATCCCTCCGGAATATCTCGAGTATCCCTGCCGTTCTGTACCGTCGCTTTTCCTTCTCCTCCTCCTTCGAAGAGCCTCCAACGATTCGCCCTTGACTCGGAGATTAGATTTTTAGTTAATTCTTCTGGGTTTACTTCACTTGCGAGCCCTTAAGGGGGGCTGCGGGCGACTCTTTGTTAGTTTGGAAATAATATTGACATCGGAAGGTTTTTATTAATAGAGAGAGCAATCTAAGAAATTAGACGATTTTACCGTGGTTTTCCTATATCGAGCCCTTAAGGGGGGGCTGCGAACAATCCATTATGGAAATAATATTGAAGTAAAAGGCTTTTTATTAAGACATAGAAGGATTAATGTAAGAAATTAAACAATTTTATCGCGTTTTTTCTATATAGAGCCCTTAAGGGGGGCTGCGAACAACTCATCCTCATTTTGGAAATAATATTGAAGTCACTTGCGGTTTATTAATGAAATGAACACTCTAAGAAATTAGACACTTTTACCGCGGTTTTTCTATATGGAGCCCTTAAGGGGGGCTGCGAACAATCCATTATGGAAATAATATTGAAGTAAAAAGCTTTTCATTAATAGAAGAATTAATCTAAGAAATTGGACAATTTTACCGTGGTTTTCCTACAGCGGGCCCTTAAGGGGGCTGCGAACAATTCACCCTCACTGTGGAAATAATATTGAAGTCACTTGCGGTTTATTAATGAAATGAACACTCTAAGAAATTAGACAATATTACCGTGGTTTTTCTACATCGAGACCTGAAGGGGGGAAAGAATATTTTGAAGAATAGACGTAATTTAATGCTAAAATACTAGAACGGATAAAAAGCGAGAATAAAGTAGTGAGAACGATGATTTCCGATGCCACGGCCGAGGATCAGTAAATTAGGGTGATGCGCCTCTGTACAGTCTCTGTAGGCCATCAAGACGACTTGCATGGCCGTAATATATGGTTTTGCACGGCGACTTGGTCATTTGATTGATTGCGTTTGATTGCGCAATGTCCAATAGCCTGTATCAAAGATCGCTTATCTCGGCGCTTATTGGCTATATCGTATCTGTGTATCATTATCAATATAGGATCTGCGTAAATGACTTTCCGCCATTCTTTGAAATATTTGATATTTCGCGACGTTGCTTCAGATATTATAATTTAAAAGCCAGAAATTTAGTTCGGTAGAAATGTGAATAAACTATTTTTATGAAGTAATCTAAAATAGTCGCCTCATAAACATTTCTAAAATATCTTAACAAATTATTTTTATAAAATAATCTAAAACTGTTCCCCCAAAATACTGTTAGTACTTTCTAGATTCCTACAATACATATAAATAAAAATATCTGCGGGCCAGAGAATCCCAACGAACCCGCCATATTCGATCCAGTCTGGTACTGAACATTGGCGAGCGGCAAAAGCGGATTGTTTTGCGCCCGGTTAGGCAGTTTCCCTAATAACGTACAAGGGTGCTGGAACGCGCAACCATGAACGCGAACGCTTGTAAAAGAAGACGCCATTACCGAGCCAGAGGCTGGTTCAGTTAGTGCATGCGTGGTTTACCGTATGGTCGTACATCATCGGCTGGTTTGCGTCGGTTTAACCACCCTTACCGCCAGTTGCGCCGGTTATCCGAGCATGGTGAGCAAGTCAGAATGATTCAAGTGCCGTGGTCACCGCGCAGGTACACACCTATACGCGCAGGCACACACCTACACGGGCAGGCACACACCTACACGGGCAGGCATACTTCTCCGCGCACGTACTGTGAACGCACACAACACCACTCCACGACGCTAGACCGGGGAAAATCGAGAACAATTCCCTTCTATCGTTGTATCCGCAAAACGCGAGATTAATTTCACCTAACGATCTCTGATCGTGCCTGGTTCCAGTGGAAACGGTCTGAAATTGGCCGGACACCGCTTCAGTGGAAAGCGACGAATTGATCATGACATCGGTGGACAGCCAAAAATGATTTTTACATGATCAACAAATTATTAAAAAAGATTGTATTTACACTGGTGGGGTCGAAATGATACGGCACCTCAAGGTTTCTAGCAACGAACATTCATTTGTACATGTACACACGTAGAAAGTGAATACACAACACAATAAGGTACTAACTTTTATATAATATACGAAAAATTAAATAACTCGTTCGAACCATTTATTATTTCTACAAAAATTGACTTCTAGTGTGGGCAAAATGATAAGGCACTTTGAATATTGTATAAAATAAGAAGAGTATTAGAAATTATACAATTTTTGGCTGTTTTAGTAATGCGTGGACTGCCTTTTTGCAAAGGAAAATGTTGCTTCAAATGATCTCAGGAACCTCCCATTTCCGGGAAGCGACTAATTTTCTCAATCCAGATACGCCAGTCACTCCTTGTTCAATTTTAACCTGCCTTTCAGTTTCATCGCTCGTCGACGAAAACATGACTACGTTTTTAAAAGATCAGAATTTCTGAGAAGTCGGACTGAAAACAGAAATGAACGTTACGCTCATTAAAAATTTATTCCAGGTAAACCAAACAGCATATACGGCTATAAAATATATATTCTGGAATGTACCCATGATTCAGTAATATGGAGTCGCGTTTTCCTGCAGTATGATCAAAGAGTATCTACATCAAAAGTAGTTTTTAAAAATTTATTCCAGGAGAACTGAACAAGATACGACTAAAAAACTTTTTGGGATATATCCAGCCATGATTCAACACTGCGCACAAAATTTTATGTTACTGTACGTTTGACTATTACTGCACAATAAATTTCTAGACACGTCACGTTTCCCTGCAATGTGATCAAAGAGTATCTACATCAAAAGTAATTTTTGAAAATTTATCTCAGGTGAACTACACAAGATACGACCAAAAAACTTTTTGGAATATGTTCAGCCATGATTCAATTCTATACCCAAAATTTTCTATTTTGTTGTGACATATGAAATGTCCGATTTCATTGTACGTCACTTTGAGGTACAGAGCTTACGATTTCCTTTTAATTAGATTTGATTTTAACGTCAAAATCAGTGGGATTGTCGCGTGCTCTTTTTGTACGTGTGGAAAAACAGCATATTGAGGATAGCATTATGTGATATTTGGTGAAAACGTGGTGACTAATCGATAGACTGCGGATTTAATGCATTTACGGTAAAAATGAGTGGGTGCAATTTAAAATAGTAGAAAGGTTACAATGATTTAGGAGTGTTAAAATCTATTTTTCTCAGCTTGTTAAAATCATTAAAGTAAGAATAAACTGTGTATGTGGCTCTTCAGTCTACTAATCACCGCACTATTCATTGATAGTAAAAAGAACTAAAAAATAGAGGTGACAATCTTGTAAATGAAGCCTGTGAGTGACCAGAAAATTCAATTTCTACCATAATATTGGGCTGTAATGAAAGCTTGTAGCGTTTTCAAATTAAGAAGCGTCTTCAATAAAGAATCGAAGAATCAATTAATAGTATTCTCTCTTTAACTATTAGATCACAATAAATTTCCAAAGACAGCCCTAATCAAAAAGCTCCCAGAAAAAGATCTTTGATTTCTTTCACATAACAACCTACCATGAAAAGAATCTATATTCCACGAGCATCTAGACACCATGTAGAAAAAACACGGAGGGTGCGAACGCGTGTTTGATCCACATCGTCCGGCAGACAGTCATTTGTCGTAGACAGAATGATTGGAGGCGAGGTCCCTCGCAAGAAGAGCGGGATCGTCGGTGTCGTTCCTCCTTAGCGTCTCGCGTCTATACGGTCGCGTGTACACACAACGGGGAAACACAGACGAACAGGCGACGAGACAGAGCTTTTTTACGAGAGAACTACGTTTACGAGCTTATGGGGACGTGGATAACAGCGCAGACAGCTGCGCCGTAGTCCGGGCACGTGTCCTCAGCTGCCAGAAGTCAATTTCCTTTTCCCAGGAAAGCAGTTTCCCCGTCGGTTTCCCTCTGTTCCGACGCCTTTTTTCCGTTTCCCGATCTCCCGACACTCTATCACGTATCACCCCTCCTACCTCTGACACCCTAATGTCGTAGGCCATCCTCCGCACACCAGGCCCACCCCGGTAACTTCCGGTCAAGCTTTGTTGTCCTGGCAGCCGAGAGAGGAGATATTGCCGTCGGTCAGAGAATTGAATCCTCGAGTGGACGTAATCCTTTCTCTTATTCCTCCCTGGGGACAAGGCCGGTGCTCGATGGCTGTTTGTAATTGCTTCGTTAAGTTAATTGTGAACGCGGCCGTCGATGCTGAGCTGTTTATACTGACATCCCTCTGATCGATCGATCGGCGCTCTGTTTTGTTAAATATCGCCAGCGATGCAGGAATTGGGCGATCTATTATTTCGAATTTTGGAATGGCGTAGTATATCGGCCTCTTTGTTATAGCGGAGCAGAATTTGAATTTAGTATGCTCCCTCCCGTTAAGCCCAGAAAAATGCCGCTCGAAGGAGGATAAGCCAGACTACAATACACAGGCTGTCTCTAGAAATTTATTGTGCAATAATAGGCAAACGTACGGTAACATCAAATTTTGTGTACAGTGTTGACTCATGGCTGAACATACTGCAAAAAGTTTTTTGTTAGTATGTATGTTGTTTAGCTCTTCCGCAATAAATTGTCGAGAGTGACCATTTTTTAAGAACCAAGAGCAACGTATCGAAGCACCGAGAAAATGGTCGGAATTTCGGGATTGCCAAAGTTGCTACAGGATCAGGAAAAGCATCTTGTTTCCCCGACGGACATAGCCGTGGCCCGGCCACGTTTGATTTATCGCGAAATTTCCCCTGGTCTCTCATGGGGAATACAGCGGGACGACGCCGTCCGGATATGCGCGTGCGGAGTCCTAATAATCTAATACGCCGCGACCTGAGCGCAATTTCATGCTTTCTCGGGCATGCCGTGCACCCTGTGTCCCCCTCCATATCTGCTCGATACCCCCTTACCGTCGCGATCAAACGTTCTTCCCTCACCCCTGACCCTCCGTTTTCCTGCCGCGCGTTCTCGATCTCCGTTTCACCTTCCTCCGTCTGCTTAGCTATCCCCTAAATGGAATATACTAGCCGGTTCCTGAGGTCTGCAACCATAACTCCGAACGAATTTACTAAATAAATTGCAGACGGCAGCTGAGAGACGCACCCGAGACCCTCTTTTAGATCACTTTTCCTTAATATGAATATTAGATGCCTATGAGTGTATACATAGAACATCTGACACAGTAGAGTGGTATCTTGATACTTTTGCTGTATTTTTTCAATTATTTGTTTATGAAACTTCTACTAACACAAGCGTGACACTTTTCCGCGTACAACGATACCCAACACGACACCATTTGGTTCGCGCGTGCCTGAGTAATCCACGATTCAATAGAACCTCGCCTATCCGAACGCTCACGTCCCACCAAGCAGTGCTACCAACTTGGTGAATTGAACAGGTAAATGTGCTCCGGAGTATGTCGTGTGGGTACTCATTTTAATCAGCAGAATGTCCCCAATAGAATGGTGTTCCTTTCACAAAGAAGGAATCACCTGATGTCTCAGCCGCACCATTTAGTTATCAAGCCGAATCTTCGAAGTAGCCCCGCTTGAAGTTCTCTAAAGCCAAGGAGAGCCAATTGCCGGCACCGTGAAGAATCCTCTTCCGAAATCACGAAACCAATTCGTCAAGCCACTCTCGCTGCACAACCGCGTTCAAAACGGTGACTCTAACAAGCGTTTAACTCGGAACGGTTCTCCCTGATCGTGATGAACGGTTTTGTGCCCGCGAAATCGTCGGATTCCTTATCCTTTTCATCGGACGTAGTTTAAGGCGCTCGGTATGAAACAGCGAACGGTTGTGTCGCGTTTAACGATCGCCCGCTTCCTATGATCGGCTTTATGCACTTTGCACCGGCACACGTATGCGGCCATCGCATAGGTATTGCATCGCATATTCTGTTCCGTCGATCGGCTCCCAATCTGCACCGGCCGATCATCGAAAGATTCGATTTCCTGGCGGCTTTGATCGCGGACGGGTAAAATCGGATTTAAGGACTACTTATCCCCGAAGGACTCCTCGCCAGGACGCAGTCTGGAGGATAAGACGTCCGACGATTCTTGCAGGAGGCATTATGTTCGCCGATATATATATATATATATATATATATATATATATATATGTGTGCTCTTGTCGGTAAATTTGTAAGGACGCGTAATCCCCCGTGCACGGGACGACATCGTTCTACAGATCCGCTGGGTTTTTCGCGAATTTCAGGTAATTTGATCGGGAGCCTTCCGTCTTTGGACGAGATCCTCCACAAAGGGGCTATCTAGCATCTGGCCGTCAAGAAATGCAGAAGACGCTTACGCGAATGCGTTTGAATTTTACCAGCTCGATTTCATTAAACGGGCAAGCTCCTTTTGGGCTCGACTTTCACGTTCAACCCTTTGAACCATGCTCATAACATTCGAAAACACTCGATCAAATTGTTTGTTTTTTTTTCACTACGACGCATCCGACCAAAAAATCTGACAAAAATCGAGTACAATACTTTTAGACTTCCATATTGAAATCTGCATTTTAACAAACTTTTTTCGTCCTCTTCATTTTTTACGACCAGAGCTTGCAGCGGAAAAATCGGAAAAAATTCCCTAATGCGGGGCCAGGTACTCGGAACGAGTCAGATTTTTTTCGGAATTTTTAATCGTGATTATATGGGAAAAATGGGGCCAGCACGATCGCGGGTATACATACGTAGTACGCCCCTGGCTCCCTAACAGCTTCGTACGCCCCTGCGCAACCGAAGTTTCGAGCACTTGAGAACTTTCTCGCTATCCATAGCAGCCCACCAAATATTTTATTATTCATTGTATTCACGTTCTACAGAAAAAGAAATGAAAGACTGGCTCCTCTATTGTTCTATGATTGATACTTCAGCATTTCTCTTGAGTTACGCTTGCCGGTTATATGCGATGCGGTGCATGGAAGCTCGAACATCCATTCGTAACCTTTCCATTGAAAAAAGCCAGGTCCATTCTTCATCGGACAAGTTACCTTTGTTTTTCGACACAGAAGCGACCTGGACGCTCATTGTCATAATAACTGTCCACCGCAGTATATGCTGCAGGCTGGGAATAGTGGGAGTGGGGTGGACGTCTATTATGATAGGGAGCGATTTCCAAATTCTTCTATCTAAATTTCCACAATATTTTTACTATAAAAATGGACTTTTTGTTGAAAAATTAAACCTGAATGAATATAACCTAAAATTTCATTGAAGTACAAGATCATCAAGATCTCCAGAACTTCCGGTCACGGAAGTTGAATAATTCTATCTACCTCGAAAAAAGGGTTCCCGGTAATCAAATTGGCCCCCAGGGGCCATAGGGTGGAGAGTAAGGAGCACCAGTAAGTAAAGCTACCATAACTGCTTTAACTACTGTGTCACCCTATATTTCCTTTAATTACACAGTTCTGACCCTTCGCCAACGATCCCTTCGCGAAGTTCGCCCTTCTGAACTTGAAGTGGCAGGCTCGTGTTACCGAGCAGCTTTGCCCCACGGAGCTCTGTGTGTGCGCTCTTACGTTTGCCCTTGCCAAATAATCCTTCGAAGATTAGTTTCGTCCCCCACAGAGTCAAGATCCCTGGAAATTTTGCTTACCGTGCGTAATCGCGGGATGTTGGCCCTGGGAGCGCGGAGGTTGCCCCTGGGGGCCAAGAGTTCGCTGTTAATGATGTTCGAGTGTGTGGAGCTTCTCTGTAGGTTTGGTGAAGTGTAGGATATGTAGAATCGTATTTATTTTGATCTATTTTTGGGATCGATGCTCATGAGTTTGCCGGAGCCAAGGAAGTGCCCCTTGGGGCATTTTTGCTACCAGGAGCTTATTAATAATTTTAGACTCGATATAATTTTAAACTTATATACTTTTTAACTTATTGTCAGATATTTATTGTTGGACAGATTATTTAAACTTATTGTTAGATAATGCCAAAAGTGCCGATTGGGGCATTTTTGCTAGCAGGAGCTCGTTGATAAATTTTTTCGTTAAAATCACTATACTTAAAAATACTTGAATTTAGACTGGATATAATTTTTAACTTATTGTTAGATAACAGTTTTACTGTGATATTAAATTTAGATTGACCATAACCTCTATACGGTAACCTGATCTATACACACGTAATCCTAACCTCAATCTCAGCCTCTATGTGTAATCCTAGCTTCTATATCTAATCCCGGACCCTGCATTTAATCCTGGCTCCCCTATAATCCTAACCTCAACATAAACGCGACCATAACACAATTCTGTGGTTAATATGTACTCTTAAACTAAACATGAAGCTAGAACAATTCCAGACAGAATAAAATCCTTTCACCACGATGCCCTAAATTTAATACATCTTATCATAAATTTAAATAAACAAATGGTAAACTGTTCAACCACGAGACGTTATGGGGGGAAGGTAAATAATATTCGAGGAATAACGACGTAAAAGTGTTTCGCCTCTGTAAACACGAGTTCCCTCTCCACAAGAATAGTCTGCACTCCCATAAGAGCATTCCGAGCTCTAAAGGGGGGCTCGGAGCATAGTAAAAAAAAAACCCGTACGAATTGAAAACATCAGAAGACAACAAGATTCGAAAGAGTTCAAAGGTTAAACGAGTTCGTAGAGGACAAAACGAAACAGAAATCGATCGCTAAACGCCATGTGCTCCCGTGGGACGTTATGGGGGTGAGGGGAAGTTGCGGAAAGTACAAGTCGGAGAGGCGGCTGGAACGATTCCTGGCGGCAAATGTGAAACAAAAAGCGATAAAACTGTTAAGCCAGTTGATTTCGTCCCGCGCGACGGTACGGGGGGCAAGGCGGCACGACGTGTAGGAGGAAGAGAGTGGTATGTCCAAGCATCCATGAAATGGAAAACTAAGCCCGAGGTTGGCGAATCAGTGAAAATGAAGACGCGGTCAGAGCCGCGAGAGATATGGTCGCGCTCTCGGGTCTCTGAAAGGAAGAAGGAAAGGGTGAATATCCCGAATGCAGAGTGGGTTGGCGAGCCAGCTCGGCGTAGTCGCGCACCTAATTGCCAGTGCGCGCCTCGAGACACCGTAGATCGCACGAGCGATTTCCAATTAGCGATGTGACTGATATACCCGGGTTCAAGGAAACGGGAAAGGGGTCGTGCCTGTTCCCCTCTAGCTCCTACCTCTCTCTCTCTCACTTTGCTCTCTCTCTCTCTCTCTCTCTCTCTCTCTCTCTCTCTCGCTCGCTCGTTCCCAGCAGAGGCTCGTGTCTCCCACGAGCGCAGGTGGCGCGACGTCTGTCAAGAACAAGAGCGACTGAGAAATATCCGCTCGGGGGATGGATACTGATTAATTGCGGCGACTACCTATATGTCCAACCGTCATTATTAACCGACGGGGGCGCTGAAGAGCGACGCTAATTCCTCGAGCACCATGGGAATGAGCGTGATAAGTTTCCAGGATGAAAAATTAAGAAGTCGATGGTGCACGAATTGGGTAAACGGTTTTGGGTGAAAGACGTCCTTTCAGGTCGAAAAAATAGGAAGTGGATAGTGTGAATGTGGCCAAACCCTCCGTTAGCGCACAGAGTGCTCTTATGGGGCACAGAGTATCTTCGTGGAGAAAAGATCTTTTCTCGGGCGAAACTTTTTCTCTCATTACTTTCTTGCACTTTCTACACCTTCCCCCCGTAGCATCTCGCGAGGCCAAATGACGTAGGTTAATTTGTCGTTTAACTCTTTGCAGCTTTCCATTCGGTACTTTGGGATTATTCCGTCGACCATTTTCGCCAAACACGAAATTATCGCCAGAAGGTAGCTTATTATTAACATTATTTTTGTTATCATTATTTTTCATACATTTAATGTGTTTAGAATGTTTATTTTGGAACTTGCTTTTCAAGGATTTGCGCATTTTCGCGAGCGTTGAGAGGTCGACGGGATAATCCCAAAGTACCTTCCATTCGTATGAGTTGGTGATCATGTTTATATCTCTTTGGAACCCCCTTTAGAAAACAGAGTGCTCTTATGGGGACACAGAGTATTTTTGTGGAGAAAAGATTTTTTCTGGGGCGAAACTCATCCTCTCACTACTTTCTTGCACTTTCTACACCTTCCCCCCGTAGCGTCCCGCGGGGCAAAATGACCTATGTTAATTTGTTTTCAATTCGTATGAGTTGGTGATCATGTTTAGATCTCTCTGGAGCCCCCTTTAGGGAACAGTGCGCTCTTACGGGGGTAGAAAGTATTTTTGTCAAGCAGAGACCTAAATTTTTCTATGTTGGAGAATATTTGTCCATTCAACGAAACTGATCGTCATCGACAATAGTAAATTGACAGGGATTTCTGACAGTGTCCCAGGGTCTTGCGATGAATTAACGATAATTAATATCGCGGGTGACGGGACGGGGGCGCGTGGCAACTGTCAGATATTGACAGGCCGGGATAATGAGGAACTATAGACGCCAGAAGTCGGCCGTAATTGCGCGAAAGCGTGTTTCTCCTTTTCTTCCCCGGCGAATTGGCGAAGTTAATTCCTCGTTATTTCGCTACCTCTGGCGACGATTAACGAGGACGCCCGGTTATCCCTTCGCGCACGAGAATCGCTCCGGGCCGATGATTAGTTCGAGAATATCTCCTGGACCCGCTGATGGATTAATTTCGAAACGTATATCCGACTGGTCTGCAGATAAAAATCCCCCTTTGTCGCGTCCCTTGACGAGCTTCCGGAAAAATCTGTTAATCACTGTCCTCTCTTCCGAAGAAGACGCGCGAAGTCGTAATAGCTGTCCGACCGCTCCCTATACTGCAAGCCTGAAATCATAGGAGCGGGGTGGACATCTATTATGACTGGAGCGTTCTTCGAGTTCAAAGAGCTGTAACTATTTTGAAAATAAATTTTTCCCGAATAGGTTTGGCCTAGGACAAGATATTGATTTTTTAAAAAAGGATAATTTCATATATAAAAAAATTGTGAATTTTCTGTATTCATCGAAGGAAGATATTGAACAAATTATGGTTTTTTGCAGGATGGTCCGCATGATCGGCGACGAGTTCCTGACAGAGGAGAGGGACCGGAAGTACTATGCCGATCACTACACTTGTTGCCCGCCGCCCCTCTTCATCATCCTCATCACCCTCGTGGAGGTCAGTGGAAAAAACTGTGTTCGCCTTTTGCAACGCGGTCGTAAAGGCCCGCATATAATTCGTAATTCACGAGCTTTGATCCCGCGCCGCACGATCAATTTTTCATGGATCCACACGTACACACATGCGAGAGGAGCACGCGTGTTCTCGGCCAGGGCCGCGAAAATGGGGGCGACCCGGGGGGGCCCGGGTTATTTATTAAAAATCCCTTTGACACGACCCGGTTCGAATACCGGCCCGTGTTGCTCTTCTACCTTGTTTAGGCTGTGGCCACACGTTCCCCTTTTTTAGCGAACATTTTTAAACGTTTTTCACCGAATGCGTAAAATCGTAAAGCAATCTATTCGATTATTCCAAACGAATTTTTCGTGGATATTGCTTTCGTATTTTACATTTTAGAACGGTAGAAGTAAATTAACATTGCGACGAAATCGATAATTTATTCCCACTAAAGAATTAAAGGCACACTGATACTTTTTGTTATAAATATTTTATATGGAAATTATTGAATAACATTGAGGGAATTCTACCTTTCTAAAGAAATATTGTCTTATCAGTCTCCAAGTAGTCTGAAAATCGTATAAAATGCACCGGGTCCAGGAATCTTGAACTGTTTATAGAGTGCACAGAATGTTTTCTCGTTTAGCGTGTTTTCTTTTGCATTCCCGATGCAGTATAAACGAAGAACGTCGTTTCTGTATCGCCTGTGTTAGGAAAAACGTTCCCCTATTATGGACGCCTAAAGCAACATCTGCGAATGTGATTGCAGTCGCAATGCTTGCAAAAAGCAATTTTATACTTTCCATTTTTAATATCCGCGTTGGCCCTGGAGGAGTTATTAATTGCTAAAAATATATAACAATCGAGTGCTTCTGGTTTCACGTATTCAGCAGAATTTTTAAGAAAATACTGTTTAAAGATACATCGCTTTATATATTTAAAAAATCGTTGGACATCCCTTATTTCTCAACTCCATTCAAAGGTAGACATCGTAGTCATAATAGCTGTCCATACGATTCCTATTACTTCAGGCTTGTAATATACGGATGGGGTGGACATCTATTATAACTGTGATCATCCATCGAGTTCAAAGACTTGTAATTTTCTTAAAACTTAATTTTTCCCGTAAAATCAACTCATAAGAATAGAATAAGATGTACCTATTGATTTTCCAAAGAATTTTGTATATTTAAAAAATGCCTAATTTTTTAGTGACCATTTCATCTCACTGACAGTAAACTGCACCTTTTTCTGAACGTAATGACACGTTCGCGTCGCAAAGTCGCACGTCCACAGCCCAAAATTGCAAAGTCGTCCACTTTGCAGTCCTTTTGAAGGCGAGAGCTATCCAGCTTTTTGTTTTCCATCCCCGTTGTCGCCCGTTTAACCGCGTTATTAAATTTCCGCGTGTGAATTTGTTTTCACTCGGTCGCGTGCACTGGAATCCGTTGTGTAAAGTGTGCCCGTTAATTCTCGTTTACATTGTGCGGGCCCTGGGCTCTAGAAAGTCCCGCAAACGGGCGACTTTATGGGGAAAAGTGTAAAATACCGCGGAACTTTCTGTAAAATTGGAGTAACACGCATTACGGTACACAGCATGGTATCCGACTTCATCTTAAATTATCCCGCCTACTAAATACCACCACCGTACGGAATTGTTCCGATTTAGCCGGCCAACAAACCCCCATAATTATACATTCCATTCAATTCCATCCTCTCTCTTCTTTTTTTTTTGTTCTTCGTTTTGAGTCACTAATATTGTTTATTTTTTCTTCGATCATTATATCCTAATCCAATTTGATAGTATACTTTGAAACTTTTCTTTCTTGTTCACTCTTACCCATCGCTACCTCGCTCGTCTCATTTCAAAACTGAAAACCTCTTCCACACGTCAGTCTAAAATATTGTGCTTCACAATATGTATCACAACTCTATTTTTCTTGTTCATTCGTACCCATCACTACCTCTCGTTTTTAAAAATTAAAAATTTCTCTCATACGCGAAACTAAAACATTATACGTTCCTTTAATATTAAAACATTAATTTCCAATAGGGAACAGTCATAAAAATCCACAATACTACAGAATTTTGCAGTTTTTCTGTTCAATTTCGCACAAAACGCACAGGCAGTAACATTTGCGTAATTAACAAATATAAAGGAGCGAATGACTAATTCAGATTGTGCTACGGTACGTTCGTAGTAAAAGGTTACATCAACGTGATTAAAAACGGAAAAGCAAGTACTGGTTAATCGGGCCTGTCTTTCGTCTTAATACTCGCAGCGCGTCGTCAAAGAGGTTAACGATGATGGCGGCGTGCTGGCCACAATGTACCGCTTGTCAACCGACTTTCCTCATTATTTTTCCGACTTTCGTGAAAGCCGCCGCCTAATGTAATTATCCTTTGCGACCAGAGTGGCCTGTTCCACGGAAAAGTCCACGTGTGTCGGCCGTGTGTCCCTTTGATCTCGGCTGCGAAGGTGTCGGCCATGATTAATCAATTTTTAACGAATCCAATTCGACCCCCGAAGAATTTCCATCGTTGCAAAATTCTTCCCACCCGACTCTGCCGTTCTATCACCGTCGTTTTCCACTGAAAATAATTTTCACTATAATCAAAATAAAATAAAAACGTTATCAATTTCTATCAACCCCTTGCTGTATTTTAACAAAGTCTATGTTACGTGTTTCATTTTAGATGAAATTAAAAATTTGATTCTTTTGTAATCATTAAATTCTCTATAAAATTAATTTTTTTTATATATGAATTTTCTTTTTCCTTCTACGACATTTTTGGAGATGAAGACGTTTTAATCACTGTAATACGTACAAGCAATTTCTTTGCGTTTCTAAACTAATTGAAAAATTGTAAATCGAAAAGGCTCAAGATTTTTTAATCAATCTAGAATAACAACATATAGAAGAACAAAAGGTCGGTAAATTTTCTTTCAACATTTAAGTAAATCGTTGTAATTATTTCTGAGATTTATCTTCATTTTTCCACATTTTTCTAGATTTAAAATGTTAAATGATTTTAGTAATTCCTTCGGAGTCGCAGAATTTTCCGGGAAATTCGCACGCGCAGATTTCGATACGGAAGCCGGCGTTTAAGATCAAAGAATTTAACGAGCACGCTCGCAGTTTTTCCGCGCATAGAGAAGCGAGGAATGTGTCGCGCGAGGGGAATCGTTTCCTGCGGAGGCCGCGGAACACCTGTAAAATCCGCGCGGATTCGCCTAAGTTGGCCGTGATATTTCAATTACCGCGTGTTAGGGTACTCGTCTGGATCGGTGGCCGCACGTGTCGCTTCCGGGATTACAGTCTACAACCGCGGGATGTACCTGGAGATTTAATTAACGAGCCAGCTCGATCGGAAAGCGTCGCGTATACACGTGTAACTGCGCCGCACCTGAGACCCAGCAGCCGTGTTTCGACGCCTATTTAAGAAATTCTGCCAGCCCCGAAGCTCCCGGGACGCTTAGGCTAAAACCTGTTCCGCGGAGACTCGATTTAAAAACAGCATAGTGCGCCATTTTATGCTAAACGTGCCTGTAAGCCACTGTTTTAAATCGATTTCGATTTTTGCAGGGAAGCTGGGGAATTTCTTGTACGCCCCTGGAGGGTCGGGGACGATGTATTTTTAGTGCATTTTTTTTGCAAAAATTGTTAAGATGCTATACATCAGGGGTGACGAACTTCTTCTCCGCCAGGAGTTTTCTTTTCGTGAAAAATGATTTTTTTTTTTAAATTGAATGGTGCGACTAATCTGGAATTTTGTGTGAGTGTTTAGTGCAATTTTAATGATCTGTAAAAAAATTTTCAACTCGATTCGATCACGTATACAGGTACAAATAATTTCTTTGTTGCTGCAGTCCACGTCATCTTTGCCTTCCGATCTAAAATTATGGGAAGACTAACAAAATAAAATTATTTTGTGATTAATAGAAGCTAAGTTCTTTTCATGCTCGCAAATTTTCAGCACCGACGTGTGCAGTACGGCATTTTTCGGCCCGCGAATTAATAAACGATAATGGCGGGTCGAATGGCCGGTTATTATTTCCTCGTTAGAAGCGAAACGTACCGCGACCGGTTCCTTGCCATTTGTTGCGCGACCCGGTAATAAGAATTAATTATTCACGCACGTTCGATGATACCTTGGGGAAAATTACAGCGGACGTGGCCGGCTCGTTATGGCGTTGATAAATCTCCAGTATAACACGCGTTTTCCAAAGAATTAATTCGCCAGGACGAACGACGTGTTCGCCATTTTCCGATATCAGCAGCCGCGCAAAATTTTTCCGCGTTTCAATCCCGGCTGTCGCGTTCCTTTCGAAATAAATTAAAGAGGGCCGCTCGTGAAATTTTCATTCGCCAGCAGAAAATATTCCCCGTCGCTCCGACGGTTTGTTTAACCGGTTTAAATATTTGCAATTTTCCGAGTCGCGCATATACCGACTACCGCTTGTTTGCTTACAATTAAACACACGGATTTGTAACTTGTCCACCTTTTCTACCTCGCCGCTCGAAAAACCGGGCTCCACCTCGAATCGCGCCGTTGCTGCAATTTTTTATACAAATTCAGTCGAACAGTACACGTGTGTACTTAAGCATCACTTATTTGTTGTTCTGATCATTTTTCTCCCTTCGTTTCCTCTTGTATGGCACAGCAACAATCCTATTATCGCAGATACATCCCCGACAATAATAACTTAATTAATGCGCCGCGACCGAATTATTGGAGATTGTAGATTCAGGAACATCTCTGTGAAATTTCAAATTATTGGGCCGGCAAGAAAGTGATTTCGGTATCTTAACGTGAAATAGAATCAAATTCTTTTTATTCAAGCAATGAACTCTAATGAACAAGATATTTTCCTTTTCGTTCGATGATTATCTGCAAAAAAGAATAAACAAGAAAATAAAGAATAAAGAAATTCAGTTTTAATTCACCTTCAATTACTTTTTCTTGCCAACCCATACATTATTTTCCAAACAGTGAGTAGAATATTTGTCGTTTCTGTGAATTGCTTTGACTTTGCGGTTCCCTTCTGTGGTTGTTGACTGAAAAGATAAAAAAAGTTCTATATCTTTTTACTGGATCTTGTAGACGACCTTTTCAGCAGCATCTCTGTAGAATTTTTCAAGTTAGAATGTACGATATTTTCTAAATTATTGTTAAAAGTTCGAGCAACGTTTAAAATGACGGGTACTCGACGACACAGTGCATTCTTTCGTAAAGAGTCGAACACGAGAAGTGCAGTGCCCCGGAATTGATTTCCCGTCAGAGGAATCGATCGCCAATAAAACCACATGCTTGCATACAAGGAAATCATGCAATTTCGAAAATCGTCCGGCACGACATGACAGTCTCTCCTCGATCGTGGTCTGTTTTGGACGTTCCCCGGGCATCGTTCGAAGTAACAGAAACGTCGATGCGAGAAAACCACCTTGTATACCGTCGGCAAATATTCTTCAATAAAATTATATTTCCCGGTTTTCCCTCTGTGTTGTCACAACCCGCAATGCTCTCTCGCTTCTGTTATTTCTCGTTCCGTTCCCCGGTGCTCGGTTATTTCGTTTTGCCTCTTCCGCCCCTCTGCCCGCCCCCTCCTCTTGCTCGTTTTCATATTCCCGTGTCCCTGTATTGCTCCCCCATATCACTTATTTTTCATTCTAATAATTCTTCTCCAGTAGTCCCTTCGTTCCCTCTTGTTCCGGGGTGCAGCGTCAACCCTTCTACGTCCCCTACTCGCATTTATTATTGAGAGTACACCTCTGGACAGTACTAAATAAATTAAGTAATATTGCCCGAATATTGTTGGAGTCACCGGTACACGGTTTTGAATTAATTTGGTAAATTTGGGGGGGGGATGGATCGAGATGTTTTTATACTGGATTTTGTAGATTAACTCTTCAGGAACATTTCTGTAAAATTTCCAGATGGAAACTGCTATAGTTTCCATGTTATTGTCGAAGTATGGAGTATTTTCGGTGAAGAATATTCGCTGTTTTCAAGAATTGCTCTGATCTTGTGGGGCTCTTCAGGGTTTATTGACTGAGAAGGTAAAAAAGTGCCATATTTATTTACCGGACCTTGTAGATTGACTCTTCAGGAACAGCTCTGTAAAATTTCAAGTTGAAATTTACTATACTTTCCATGTTATTGTCAAAAGTGGTACTGACGACTCTCCCAGTGAGTAGAATATTGCTAATTTTCGTGAATTGCTCTGATTCTTGTGGACCTCTTCAGGGTCCGCAGTTCCGCTAACGAACGTTTCAGACAAGTTTGGCAAATTTCCTAGTATGCTGAAGATTGCTATACGAAGATGGGAAGCAAAATAGTCCTGGGGCCCCGCAGTTCGATTTTTGTGGCAAAACGCAACTGATATCGTTCCGCGAGGACGAAACACGAAACTGAGGATCGCGCATACAGCAGAATCTTGCCAGCAGACGGACAAAGACGCGATGGCGGAAAATAAGAGAGCTCCAAGGACAAAAAGCCATCGGGTTCTGCACACGGTAGTTGCGAGAGTACGGAGAAGGGAGGGAGAGAGAGAGAGAGATAGAGGGAGAGAGAGTGGCGCTGGACACACGCTGATACATCACGCAGCTCGAGATAAAAGTTTGCTGCTCATTGCCACGAAATATGGTAGCGGACGCTTGCTTATGGATGCTAGTTATCGCAGTAAACAATGTTCCCAGTGTTCCTAAAACGCTTTGGTAAACTTATAGCCTGCTCCGATGGAGATACCACCGGCAAAAATGGCGCCGGGGATTTATACAGTCGCGAAATGGGCAATCACCCCTGCTGTGGCGTTGTGATAGCAATTCTTTCGTTTATGCCTGTCGTTTGAATGATTGCAAAATCTGCATTAATACTTGAACTGTAAATAATGCGTTCTAATTTTTAAAATTTATAATATATTATCTCGTTAAATTATTTGATGTGATCTGATAACTCGAAGAAAATATTTACGGAATAGAATTATTTATTATTATTATTGTTGTTACGGATGTTATATGTTTTAATATTTGTTGCGCGAACTAATATTGCGCCATAGGGTTGCGTCGTTCACACAGGAAATGAGAAATCATCCCTGTCACGCATCCGTGACAGCAGACGGTAATGAGAATTTTTACCACACATCATCATTGTGGAAAATAATCCTCCTGTTGCCATTCTCATGCAACCTAATAATAATAAGTAGCTCTGTGTTATTTATGAAGTGGTAGAGGATGAAATTACTATTGTGTCACGCTTTCGCGATGGCGGTCCCCACCGGCAAGTCTCATTTAGTAATTGCTCTAATTACTGGTATTGTTCATTTTCTTTATACATTTTCGAATCTATTCATTTTCGTTGAGAAATTAACTCCTTCTTCAAACCATAATAAAAAAAAAAAATACATAACTTGTGTAATTTTGATTAATTTTACTTGAAAAAAATCACACACATGTATCTCAAATAGCGGTGAACATGTGAGCAAAATCCCAATGAAAAAACTTTGACAGATTTTCTGAAAAAAATCTCCAAAAATTCAAACGATCTCGTAAAGCAGAGAATAACTCCTTCTGGGAAAAAACGTACTCTATAAAAAAATATGTAACTCCTGTAATTTTGATAATTTCTCCTTGAAAAAAATCACACAGACACTTGAAACACCGATGAATATGTGTGCAAAATTTCATTGCGAAAGATTCGACAGATTTCCCGGGAGAAATTCCAAAAGTTCGTGTAAGAAGGGTCTCTTAAACCAGAATACGCCCTTAGCAGCCTCCTCGAAATCTCAATCTGATGAATGCGCTCTATCAAACCAGAACCAATTCCTACGAATCCAATCATCATTCCTCCAAGTCTGTGAAATCACCAAATCCACCATCGAGTTGTTAACGGTGATGCGATCGGTTCGAATATTCGTGACTTACTGTACCGAAGCCCGGTCTCGAAATCGCGGTGTTCCCTCCGTTGCGTGCTCTCACGCAGGGCTCGAGCATTACCCGAACGGAAATGCACGGAAAATTACATTTTCGTTTACAACGTCGGCGTAATGCTCCGACTGAGGAGCTTCGTTCGCTTGTAAAAAAAAAAAAAAAAAAACGGGGGGCTAGAAAGAAAGAGAGGAAGAAAGAACCGTGTGGAGGAAAAAGGGGAAACAGAGGCAGGAAATTAGATGCATATCTGCAATATCATTCCCTTGCACGGAGAGCAGGACTTTTATATTTTCTCCCAAGATTCGACATCTGCGTTATGCAACCCGTGAAACTTTTTACGCTCGCGATTTGCAATCTTACGTAAAGCCCGCCTCGACGTCTGGGAAATATGATTCCGAGAAGGCGATTGTTCGTTAATTTTCTCCCTCGGCCCCTGGCTCTTGAACGGTGGCGTCGCGCTCGCGTGCCCTTAAGGGGGGGACTGCTACTTTCTGTGAAAATGATTCTTTTCAGAAAAATTGAACGGTGCGATTTATCTGCAATTTTGTATGGGTGTTCGGAGCGCTTTTAGTGATCTGTACACATTTTTTCAACTCGATTCGATTGTGCCACAAATTAGAATACAATAAACAATTTCTTCTGTTCTTCAGTTCGCAGGATCTTTTAATATAAAATAAAATTATTTATTAGTTATTCGAATCGGAATATATATTGAATATAATAAGAAATATTATACATACTTTTTAGCCACTGAAATAAAATTTATACAATGGGCGTAGACCGTTGTTTCTACGTTTCACTACGTTTCTACGTTTAAAGCAGATGGGGGTATCGACGTGTCCTGGAGGAGATCGTCTTCTGCATAGAGGACCTTTCAAAATTCAATTCGAGGCCACCCGCTGCTCTCTGCCTTCGGGAATTAAATTTCCATCTGCAGCGCGATCGCTGGCAGTCCTTTCATGGAATATTTTTCGTGGATTTGTATCGGCGCTCTGGGGACCCCTCCTTCCTGTAAACATCTCCGGGTGTTTTTCGCATATTTTTTCAACATTTTTAAGCGTCGCGATACCTGATCTTACCTTGGTGTTTTGTTATTCATAATGGCGAATTCGATTTTCCTGAAAATATTTTTTTTGGACAATTATTTAGAGTGATTTGTGTTTCGAGAATTATTTCTGCAAAAATTGTATAGAATTGTTTGTGAATTTGTATGGTATTTGTTAGAATCTTTCATGTTTTTTTTTGAAAATTGAACAGGACTTTTGTCTTAGATTTTCAATAATTTTTGCAAACCGTTAGAATCGGACAATAACGCTGATAGAAATTGTTAAACTGTTGCCGGAAGCACGTAATTCACTTTCGCGACATAATGACGGTCGCGAAAACCGACAGAAACCGCATCTCAATGGCCGGAGCCTGTTTCGCACAGTGGTCCGAGTGTTTTCTCTTTGTAGGAGCGACTCGGGCGACGATTATTCCGCTAGCAACGTCCGGATCTACATACGCAAGTGGGTATTTGTTCGCGAACGAGTAACGGTGCCGCCGGTGCAACGCGTGCCACGCTTTTACAATGCACTCGTTAGTGTCGCCATTTTCCTAGCCCGCGAAAATGCTCATAGTATTGGCAGAGGATCCGTGGAATTACTTAAACGGACTCGTGGGATTATTTCTGACTGAGAAGAAGACGAAGTGCTAGATTACTGTCGACAACCAGTTGACCCCTTTCGCGACCAATATGTGACCATTTTAAGACCGTTTTTATCATTCTTTGATCATTCACGATCAATTCATGATCATTTTATGACCATTCTATGTCATTCATTACCATTCAGGATCATGTTATGACCATTCTTGACCATTCTTGACCATTCTTGACCATTTTGTGGTCAACAATAATGTTTATTTAATTCACGATTGCCTCCATCGGTATTGAATGGAATGCGTAACAAACTGGACAATAATTTTTATCGCCCGAAGAGCATTAAACTGTAAGCAATTCGTAAAAGTGAATAATACATAGTTAAAATGATGTATTTTATTAGTAGAAATAACTACATCCAAAATGCTGATAAAACCAAACAAAATTAATCTTTCCTTGACGCGCTCATTTCGTCTCGTTAAATTGCAAATTGCCGCGAGGGAGAGAGAGAGATTTCAATTTTATTTTCCCAGTTATTACCGCATGGCGTGTAACATGAATATTTCATGTTTTCCATAAAGTAGGCGCGGATGGTCCATTGTTATCGTCCCAAAGTGTTTCGAGAGCAAATCCGCAAAATAGCATTGCAATAACCGTGCAATTTCTATCGAATGAGCTGCTTAATGCGAACACTAATTTTTTTTTATCCCAATTTATTCATAAAAAAGAAGAAGATTCCAGAATCCCTAAAAAATTACTGTTACGAATTTTGTGCACTTGTGTCAATAATGTATAAATAAAATAGAACATTATTTAAAAAAAAAATGTGTTACAAGAATTTCATTTATGTTATTTTGGATCTATTAAAATTATCAAAAGATACAATTTTTTTGAATTTGCTTTTCGATATCTTTTTCTTCCAATCAATTTAGAAAATTTCTGTTCAGCAATTGTTGTACAATTAATGAGGATTCTCTTTCGTTATCGACCAATTTAAATTACGAAAAGAATTTCACAGTTCCCTTCAACTTCTGTTTCATTTATCTCCGTGCAGTTGATTTAAAAAATTAATTTAAAAAATTTCAGCAAAGCAGTAAAATGGCGGTGAAAAGCGTGTCGATCCGCTGCACCGTTTCGTCGACAGAACGTTTACAGCGTGTTCGAGTCGTAACGTTCCGAAAAGGGACATAAAAGAAAAGCGAAATGATAAACACCAGTGACGACTACATTCATTTTCAGCAGCTGCATTGCGACAAAGTAGCTTTTAAGGCATCCCCGTCAGGCCCGGGAAACATAACCGGAAGTTCGCTGATATTTTGCAAAAGTTCTCGTAACTTTTAACGCCGGGCCACAGGGAAGAAAAAAATAACATACGTCTACTCAAAAATGCGGGAAGTTTGCGCGTTATAATGCGTTCGCCAGATTCAGCACGGTTTTACGAGTTCTTGAGAGGGTGGGGGCAGGCCGGCCATATTCTTCGAGAAGTTAACGTGTACACGGTTTTTTTCATGATCTTAATAAAAAAATTATACAGCCGGAGCGCCCCCGGTTGTTGTTGTTGCCTGACTATTTCCGCCGCGCTGAATTCGTCGTATGTTTCCCTTTTTAGTTTATGGTTAAACTGGTACTAGTGGTGAAAAAAAAACAAAATTAAAGTAAATTGACTATAATTGTTTGCGATTAATGGAATCTGTATCCAAAATTCCATAGCTTATTTTGTAAACTTCGGAAATTCCAAGATCTTAAGATTCTAGATTCTGAGATTCTGAGATATTCGAAGATTCTAAGATTCTCAACTTCTAAGATTCTAAGATTCTCAAATTCTTAGATTCTGAGATTCTCAAATTCTGAAATTCCAAAATTCTGAAGTTCTAAAAATTGTAGAAATGTACACATACCGTAAACGCATCCGTCTGGTAATTAATAGACTTTTGGTAGCTTTGTTTAAAGTAGAAATCGCGTCAAGAACCTGGGCACATTCAAGTTTCTTTTAATATCGTAGTCTATTGTCTCCGGTGGAAAAATTTCTAGAAAAATCATGTTTGAGTGACACGCGTCTTACACGGATTTTCGTGTAGTTGTCTCGGCACATAAATGTTAAATAGCAAGACGGGAAACGTCGATTCGTCGGGCTTTCTATACGTCGTACTACCAAATGTATTGTTTTCTCATAAAATTAAATTGAACGTCGCTCCATATTCTTTTATGTCTCGCCCCTTTTGTTCAACATGATGTTGGAATTTCCTGTCTAACAATACGGCTGCATGTACATACGGGAAATTCATTTTCCCTTACGATCGGGAGGAATTTTTTCCAACCCCGTTTACCTTAACCATATATGTATTAATAAGTCCGAAAACTTTCGTGAAAGTATAGTGCATGGTTTTATTAAAAAATTTCCCAAAGAGCGCACAATGCGTAGGATGTTGGAAAACGCATCGCAAAAGAAAAGAGCAATTCGAGATAAAATGGCGACAGATCAGCCATTGTTTCCGGCTTGTTCGCAGCATTTTCACCTGTTCGGTGGAGGTCGCGCAGAAAATTCGCAGTCCGGTAAGATGTTAGGCGAACCGTGTAAACGCAGCCGACTTTTCAGTAAGGCAGCTTTTAGCGCGATAACCGAGGGAACACGACGTTCGAAATGACATCCCCCAGGGCAGAACTAGATCGGATATCGGTTCAAGAGTTCGCGGCACACGTTTCAACGTTAATGGAGCTACCGATGCGCTTTCGGGAGGCTCCTATTACGTGTTATATAGACGGAAAGCTACCCTTAGTGCATATCCAGAGCCTCGATTTCGTTGCCGATCATTATTGTTCCCCGGAAACCGGGGATGAATATTGTCGGCGGTAAACTGCTCCCGATTCGAACCTCCTACCATTTTTAGTCGGATCTCGTGTAATGGCTAAAAACTTGGATAAGAATTAACAGCGTTCAAAATTTTATACGGAAATCGAAAAATTAATTTTCTTTGAAATTTTATACAGAAATCAAAGAATTAAAACTGTTCCAAATTTTATACAGAAATAAAGAAAGTCATTGGAAATTTATACAGAAATAAAAAATGTATATTCTTTCAAATTTCATACAGAAATCAAAATGGTCATTGAAATTTTATACAGAAATCAAAAAATGAATGTTCGTAAATGAAATTTGGTGATTCATAAAAAGCCTTACGAATTTGAAAATTGTACAAAACCCATGGAAGTCAACATCAAAGTGAAAAAGTATGTATCTAACAAAGAAACGGATTTTTCTGGATTCATGCAAAAATGTGAAATAAAATGCGTTTAGCATAGTTTCAACAGTGACAGAGTTATCCGATTGTTACGGTACGCCATTGTCGTACAAGGTGGCATCGAACAGGCTAATCCACATGAGCGAAACTTTTTCACAGCTCGTTTCATAGTC
Source organism: Lasioglossum malachurum (assembly GCA_028455605.1). Taxonomy (NCBI): domain Eukaryota; kingdom Metazoa; phylum Arthropoda; class Insecta; order Hymenoptera; family Halictidae; genus Lasioglossum; species Lasioglossum malachurum. The sequence continues at coordinate 7,412,345 of CM052315.1, forward strand.
AAACAAATTGAGTTTGAATTTTGGCCGAGCGAGCGTGTCATCGAATGGGGCTCCGCTAACGCGAAAGTTCATTATTTACCGTTTCTATTTACCATAAACGCGAATGCACGCGCAACAGGCAGATTTTCACCATGAATTTATTTCAAGAATCAGCTAGTACAATATCAAAAATGTTTTACTAAAAAGATTTCAAAGGAAGTATAATTTATGCTTTATTCAGCCTTGGATAATGTATAGTTCACTGTATTATTTATTTATCATACTTATCATATTATTTATTAGGTATATATACATATATGTATGTGTATACATATTAAGTCATGTGAGATGCAATTAAATGACGAATGAAAGTTTGATTTAAACAAAACATACACTTTTCCAAGTAAAAGGAAAAAGACTGAATAAAGATAATAAAAATGTTGTAGAGGTTGTATATGAAAAATAGAGTACCAAATAAAACCTATAGGAATGAAATTAAAGGAACACATTCGTGTATCAAAAAACAAATGAGAAGTTTTAAGGTATGATTGAATAAAAATAGTAATGAGAGATTATTCAAGGAGAAAATGCACCATTCCAAAACTAAAGAGAACCAATAAAATAATCCAATAATATCGGGGTGCATGCACTTGAGAATTTTCAAGAGACAAACGAGCCAAAAAGCTGATAAACTTCTCAGTCAATTTATCAGGAGCCTTAGTCTAATTTTCCAATTTTAGAAAAATAGCACGTCCCCGATGGAACTTATGCGAATTCTTTCGCAGGTGTGAGAGGTTTCGCACCGTCTCGTAAAACCGAGACGGTAATGGCAGTGGAATCGCCGAGGCGGACAGAAAGTAAAGCGAATTCCCGCTGGCGTGTGCGTTGCACAGAAACGACCGCGGAACGGGAACGCGTTGCGTGCAGACGCACACAGTGTCCTGTCATCCTGATCCTACCTGGTCTCTCTGTATCGTATGCGTATGCGGTAACCACTTGAATAAACATCAATTTGATATCGTTCGCACATTGTATCGTCTGTGCGTTCGCCTCTGCCGAGGCGTCACGGCGCACATAAACGTCTGGCCGTTCGTGCTTCCACACCTGTGCGCCTGGTTCACCTCTAGCACCCCCACCTTCCTCTTCAGTTTCCTTTCTTCCACATTTTTCATGCGTTTCCTAGTTTTAATTCTCAAAACCGAATATTCGGTCAATATTTACCGTTGAATTGGAAGTGATTGTTTAATAGTTTTCAGATGTAAAGATTGAATTTTCCGAAAATATTGTGTTATCAGAGTGAAGGTTTTCCACGCCAGTTCACTTTTAACACCCCCACCTTCCTCTTCGCCTCCAGTTTCCTTCGTGCCACATTTTTCTTGCCTTCCCTAATTTTCCTAATTTTAATTCTCAAAACCGAATTTTCCTGTCAAGATTTGCTGACGAATCAGTTTAATATTTTCAAATATAAAGATTAAATTTTATAAAAATATAGTTCCCCATCACAGAAAAAGTTTTCCACACCAATTTTCGCGATTGTATTCCGAAAATAATTGCAATTAAGAAGTTCCTTTACCTCTGTTCGAACATTTCGATTCCATAGAGACGCAACACAAGCTGTTCGCTTATCGCCGATCCGTTTTCACAAAGCCAGCAAACTTTTCTTGCTAATTGATCAACGAAAAACAAATTCAGATGGCCTTTAGCGAACACACAGAGCCCGTGGTGGATTGAAATGTATAAAATGTCGGTAGATCGTCAATTGTTTTAAAATAACAAATGGAACGAGGCAGCCCAAACAGTGGAGAAACGTCAAAATTGCTTTTCCTTTGTTCATGTATAATTATAACCATCTTACAGTCCAATTTTTTTTGGCAATAAAAATAAGAATAATCTCATAGACCAACTATAGCATCTCAAGGTCGATATTGGCCACCGAAAATTTAATTCTGGAAAACTTTTATATTTCTAATCGACTATTATAAAAATTGAAATAGATATGAATAAAAATAAGAGCAATCTCATAGACCAGCTATGACACCTCGAATTGACTGGAGAATTTGTTTTTGGAGAGTTTCAATTAGGGATCATGTTCAGTATCAGGCCCGCAGGTTCCGCGTCCTAACAAAACCATGACGGATTCGAAACGTATTAAACCGGGTTCGATAACTCTGCCGTGGGAATCTGTTTATGATTAAACATCTATCAGGCTGACGCGCACGTGTACGCACCTGCAGCTGCGTGATTTGCGTCAGCGTCTTGAGGCTATGCACACGGAGCGACGCCATTGCGTAAATAGATTTCGGTAAGCTGTCGTCGGATTTGGTTAACGGTATAATGCTCAATGGGCTTTGTTGACGGTGCTTTGAGCGTCGAAAGTAAACCGGTCTGCCGTTTCAGAATGAGAATGAAATTAGTGACCAGCTCGCTTCGAATCGAATACATTAATAATTCGTTCATTCATAAGGAAACTGATAAATACAACTCAAATATACATTATGTATTTTTAATGCAGTATTTCTAGAACAAGTATAATAATAAATTTACAAATTGTAGTGTACTTTTTATAACTAACGTACATGCCAATTTACCCAGTATCTAAATATCAACACATTCTTTTACATTTCTAAGTTGGTTATATACAATAAAAAAATTTACAATTTTAAGTAAATGCCAATTTTTATAATGGCTCTCTTAAAATTTTCTTTTTTGACTTATAGCACTTTTCTTCTGAATGAACGATGTACATATCAGAAACTGAAAAATCTCGCATTTTCAAAAATTATACTGCTTCTTTAGAGTTTACTATTTGACTATATAAAGCCTTAACACTCAAAGGGTGACTTAGAGAGTCACCACTAAAAATTGCTGTACCATTATGTTCACAATATTGTTTACATTATTAAATATGTTGGTATTCAATCAATTCAATGCAATCCAATCAATTAAACCCCAAACACTCAAAGGGTGACTTAGAGAGTCACCACTAAAATTTGCTGTACCATTATTCACAATATTGTTTACATTATTAAATATGTCGGTATTCAATCAATTATTACACTCAACCCAATTTAACCCAATTCAATCAATTATGAGGTATTATATCAATTTCATATTCATAAAATGATAAAAATCATACACAATGGAATTATTCTAGGTCGGTAGAAATGTTTCATTTTCAAATTAAACTAGCTCCAACGCTGCAATGGGTTAATTCCTATAGAATGTTGTTTGTTATTCACAATCAAATTGATCGATGCTCAACGAACTAAGAGTTCGCAACGATAATTGAATATTCGGATCGCAGAAATTGCAAAAAGGGACAGAAACGCAATATGACGGCCATATCTCTTTCGCATGCGTAAAAATGGTAAGCGAGACGTAAACACCGTCGAAGCCGTAGCCTTTTGGCGTCTTTCCAATTCCGATAATCTCATCCCCGCTATCATTATTATGCCCATTATTGGCCTGGTTATTTAGTAGCCGGTAAATCCCAGGGAACCGCATCCATTCGGCCATCCATGGATATCGAGTGCGCGGGGGTGGAACCGGTTTATTGTTCGAGAGGGTAATACATTTCCCAGGGCCGAAAGAGTGCTAAAGTATCCCTTAAGCCCTTCCATCTCACCCCCTACCCCCTCCAATTTTTCCTCTCATTTTCTCATAACCCGTGCATGTTGTCCTTTTGTTTCACTTTGAACCAATTCGATCGCTTCCTCCATTTGCCTGCTGCCAAAATTGCGAATATGATCGTTTTGTAAATTTTCGAATTATTCATTCAGTATTCTTAGGCCACCATTAAACTGAAAATATTAACAAACACAATTCCTGGTAATTGATTTACAGAAAATGACACCGCATAAAAATTTATTTAATTTTTTAGTCGATCACTTTATTTATTTTTTTTTTTTAATTTCAAAATTGCATTCATTATACACTCAGTCAGCAAATAATTAAACGATCTATTATAAATTGACAGAGTGTAGTTTTATATTTGTAGATTTTGCTGTTTATTGTTTCGTATTTGCTAATCTATATTTTCGATTTCGTTGTTCAATCAGTGTACATGATTTTGCCAGAATATTGCACCGAACATTTTTCTAATCTTTTAAAAAACAAATGTTCGGCGAATTGTTTGCGCGCACGGGTCGCAGGATGAAGTTTTCAGCAGCGATTGATTTCATGGAATTTTGACTGACGTCTATTTCCAGATTTCTATTTTTTCCTGTCCTGAAAAGTTATACGAACAAATATTGGAACGTGACAAATCAAATGTGTACCGGTTTTCTATCGGAATTAAATTTATTTAGATCGGATTTTTTTCCCCAGTAAAACTCTTCGGATCCTTCCGAATCAACTTAATAAAAGCGAAAACGGTGCTGTGCATTCGCGAACAGTTTAACGAAAGTATACGGGGATTTATTTGCGAAACGGATTTTCTATAAATGCTAGTGCACGTTTCAATCGATATTCACGAATAAAAAAATAAAATAAAAATAATGTATTAAGAAAGAAAAAAAAAACGTGAATATGAAATCGTTCTTAAAAAAGAGTCCAAAAAATTATACATTTTTCACATTGCTTTTTCAATTAATTTTTAGTGTGTAAAAAAACGGTCCTTTTCATGTATTTTACAATTTTCAAGTAATAATTGAAAGGATCATTATAAAAAATATACAGACATGCTTCTCGATCAACAATTAAATATTCAGAAATATTTTTGTTCCAAAAATTGTGGGATCAGATAGTCAAAAAAATTTCTCCAGCAACCTCAATGCTCCCACAAAGCGAAAGAATAATAAAATGAAGTACAAAATTGGAAAGTTAAAATTCAAAATACGATTATTTAAAAAATCGTTTATGTTTTTTTCAATCGTTGAAGCAGGTAAAGTTGTTGTTGTACCAAAAAATGGAACAGTTAGAAAATAAAAAAAATACATATGTCAGAGGTGGGTGCAAGGGAAGGTGTAGAGGCAGTTGAAACGTTTGTGGGTGGTTCAAGGAAACTGGCGGTCGTTGGAGGCGGCAGCAATCCACGATCAAGAAATTTCGTAAATTGCATTAAGGCGTGCTGCTGGCCTACGGAATCGTTCGGAGTGCATAGAATGCGTGCGGAATGGTGTTCGGACGCTTAAGTTAACGTCGTCCGCCGTTACGAATATTAACGATGAGGTGAGGGCGGCTTAATTGCCGTCCAACGAGAAAACTTTCGAAAATCTAATTTCGCCCTTACAGCCGCCGCGGATACTATCCTGTCGGTTCGTAAGAAATTAACAAGCTCCGAGTATCGCTATCATCGGCGTAACCGTGCATTTATAATGCCTTGTTAGAAAGGGTTAATTTTACTAATTTCACGAACTGTCCCTCTCCCCCCACCTACCTGCTCCATCCCACTGACTAATGAAACGTCGAAAAATTAGTGAACTTATCCACCGGACTCGAAACTTTCGCAAGTTCCTTACTATTTGTTCCTCACAATTTGTCTCCCGCAAAATTTACAACAATCGAGAATTTTCCGAACGTCTTTGTTGTACAGTCTCCTTGAAATTACCGCTGCGATCTTTGTAATTAATAATTTTTTAAAAATAACACCGTTTCATATAAAATGGCCAATTTATTCGTCAAGGACGAATAAAAAAATTTGTAATAACCGAGAATTTTCCAAGTCAACTTTTTAATAATGCCAACCGCCTTTGATGTGCAGTGTCCTTGACATTACCGCTACGATCTTTATATTTTATAATTTTTTTAAAATAACACCATTTCTGCTACCTTTTTTAAATAATACAATATAATGTCAATCATGACATACATCTGTCGATTGACTCCGTTGAATATTATCACCACTTTCGAAGGTTGAAGTTAGTCGGCTGCCGAAGTGGTTTCGAGAAGTCGATCAGTTGATTACGAGCATCCGCGGGGAGTGCATCGACGAGTAATTAAATTAGTTTTTATTTTATTTCGGTATCATACCTCGCGTTTAATTCACAATTGTCGTTGTTTTTACTGTTCTTTGCGCGCGTGGTTTTGTGTGTGTGTATGAGAATTTGTGGAATAGAAAACGCCAGTGCTTGAAATAAAGGAACGTAATTGGATCCGACGCCGCGCCGGTGAATTTTTAATGTTACTTGGTATGATTGTTTATTAACATCTGAACAGAAAATTAATTTTTATCATAGAATTAAATCAATAATTAATGTAGGGTTTCGTAGAATTTTTAGGATTCGAAATAATATGAAAAATTCTAAGTTTGCAATATTAGTTGCTACTGACTCTTACCATACTGTAGTGAACATATAATGTTTATACCGCCATCGTTGGGGTTAAATAAATTATTTTGATTTTGTTACATTTTTGGCAACGTGTAAAACTATTGGATCGGCAAGAAAGTAATTTCTGTATTTTAAGGTGAAACAGAGCTCAATTTTGTTATTCAAGCATTTTGAATAAATTGAATTTTAAATAAAATGAATTTTAATGGATAAGATATTTTCCCTTTCGTTCGATGATCTTTTGTGCCAAAAAGAATAAATAATCGCTTGGATAAAGAAATGCGGTTTCGTTTCACCTTAAAATACCGAAATTACTTTCTTGCCAACCCAATAGTCCTGAAATGATTCAGAAAATTAAATCGACGAGCATGCGATTTTTCGGAAGACACCAGAAAATGTTTAAAAAATAAATTACCATCCGCGCCGCGGACACCATTAAATTGAATAATCACCAAGGTGCGTAAAATATTTGCTCGACGGCGCGCGGAGAACGCGTCGAATCGCGTCGAAAATATTAATTCGATATTTTCTTGGCCGTGCACTCGACTCGTATATGGAGAGAGTGTACACGCAAAACAACGTAACGCTGTTTAATAATTAATCGCGAAAAATCTCCCCGGCAGATGCCGAGGGGCACGGAATATTACGAAGAAATGCAGAGCGGAGATTTTACCGGGAGAGCTAGTCGGAGCGACGGTCCTGAAAAATTCAAGAGAAGCATTTCATACTCCCAGCTCTCTCTTTCTCTTTCCTTTTGCTTTATTTTTTTTGCGAAGGACATTCATCCTTTTTTCACGCCGAACTCCGCACTTTAATCGGATGCGTGTGCGCTTTACGAGCCCGATATCCGCGGCGAATATTAGCTCGAATTGTCCCCCGTTTTCCTTCAATTAACGAGCCATGGTTATTCGGAATAATTGCACCGTGCCGCACACGAACCGACGCCTTTGAATTTCTTACCGATCCGAACACGAATTCCCTCGATCTCCGACCTCGACGCATCGCTCTTAAAAATTTCATAAAGTTTGTGTATTTTGTGCCAAATACATAATTTGTACATCGACTGAATGACACAAGAACGTTTACAAAAGTGTACTTTTATCGTTAATAATCTTACTTTGTCGAAAATAGTGCGTGAACATTTTCAAATTCGTTTAATCCCTTCGCTGTTTCAAATTACACTCGGTCATTGTTGTAAAAAATGTTGTATAACTTTTTTGTTTCTAATTATTTCCTAATGAGACTTTCGCAAGCATGTTCCTTAAACTTTCCCGTGTAAAATGAGCCCAAGGACGATACAAATCGGAGCTTATTTGTCCGTGTAATCCGCGATTTAGTAGAGCCTCTCTTATCCGAACCGGCCATTTCCGTCTTTGCCGTACGATTTTGACGTTCGGTACGGACGTAATTCGGTCCAAAACCTTTCGGTATGACAACTAGTTCGTTTATTCACAGTCCATAGTCCTTTCTTGCTTCGTGTCAGGATCGCAAACAACACGATTCTCGACAGAGAAACAGGAATTTCGGTGGCGGAACGGATTCCCTAAAAATTCTAGGAGCAGAAGCAGCAGACCATGGCGAAGTTCCCGGAGAATTCAAGTTCCGAGTTAGATTCACTTCGAAATTCCGCTTCATTACAGCGGCGGAAGGTTCCCGGTGCCTGCAGAGTCCACAGTGCGACCGCAGGAGCCAGGATTTCTCTCGCATTAAAAAGTGAAATCGTGTCGACAGTAGAGCAAACGGATTAAAAGCACATGCCGGACGCGAGGGAGAGAGAGGAAAGGAGAGAGAGAGAGAGAATTGTAGAGGGAAGGGCGACCGGAAACGGGAAGAGGTTTCCTGTTGGAAGAGAAGAGCGAACGGGGCTGATTTTTTATCCGGGAAGGAATTTTATCTGGGAGCTAGAGGGTGGAAGGTATCCGTCGGTGGCGAGTGACGAGCCACGTGCCCCCTCAACACCTACAATCTTATCGGCACCCGTTTATCTTGAGGGTTTAGCTCGCGTATCCTTCTTGCCCACCTTATTCGAAACCGATAAGCATGATTTGCGAGCCTAACCCAGACCCGCCGTTTGATTGTCCCTATCTGCGATGATAATTTATGCCGCAACGTGATGGAATTAAGGGGTTAACCACCGATCTGCGAGCCACGGTACTTGAAAGTGCGTCCGGGAAGTCCATTCCCCCACGTTCTTAACACTTTATCTATTGTGCCGCACCAAATGAAAGCTTAAAAATCTTCTTTTACACAATAATCTCGAAGGAAATTATTGGAGTTTTTTTTATTGAGGATGAGTTGTTGGTTTATGAATAAAATTACTGTTTCTATTGAAGGATTATTTTATAAAATCCTCGGCCATGAACCATAAACTTTCAACAATTATGGAATAAATCAACATATTTATCAACATATATATTCTATATATTATTAATATATTCTAGACATTTTTCTGATTCATGTGATACCAAAAACGATATGTAGAACCTTCGTTATCCGAACCACGAGAATTTCCGGGGGAAAAAATGGCACAACTATTTTTCTTCTAACGATACGGTCGTGAAACCTTTATTGGCATATTTGTGACACTTTTCTGCGTAAAATGAGTCCAAACACGATACACTTTGGATCGGTAAAGTCTACGACCTTCAGATGACCTCGAGCGCAAAAATCTACAATAATTGAGATTATAAGCGAAATTACTGTGACTGAGAATTTTTTGATGTTTGCTCCCGGTGACTGGGTGAAATCAGAAATAAAGTGGAGCTAACCCAACCTGGTCGAACAAACGTTAAGCTGATCTGGGCTAGTCGGGGGCAAAGTAGACAGTAAACAAGGATACGCAGGATCGAATTTGGCCGTTGAACGATGATTTACGCGATATTTAAGCGCGACCCCGGCATTTCCGTGGGGTGTTAACATTGAAAGCTGTTGGTGGTAGCATTTAACAAGAGGCACGGCAGTTTCCGGTTTACGAAAGCTCATTTATATTACGTAGTTCACGAACAGTCTGCCAGGGTGGGGGATAGGAAACCACCACCGGAGATAAGAAGACAAATAGGAGGCTGCGTAAACCAAGTTTCTGTTTCAGTGCTACATAGTAGCATCAGGGAGTTGGGCGGATGGGAGGAGATGGAGGGGCGGAGAGGGTAAATATATTTTTGATACATAAGAATGATATATTCGCTAGCTTGATAGCCAATATTTATGTTATCATTAATGCAAGCTGGTCGGGGGGGAATAGGGCATCGTAAATCGAGGTCAAGCATATCTTTCAAGGAAATGTATGTATGTATTCATATATCAGGACGTTCCTCATATACGTGATAATAAACCGCTCGAGATAAATAAATGAAACTGATAACACACGGAATAAACGGACCGTAAATAAACCTCTGCGAATCTCGGGGAAACGTTCCTTCCAGAATAAACTACCCTTGTAATATTTACGTTTGTTTATACAAATACTGGTTACACGAGGGACCTGCTTCGTACAAACGGTAGAAATTAAATGTACAGGGTGTAAAAAATGTAGTGTCATGATTTTGGCAGATGGTTGTACTCCTTCGGATCGGTGGAGATTTATTAAAAGAAATTGCCGCAACATTGACTTCTACCTTGAATGTCAAGGCCAAAGTCAATTTTGCGACAATTTCTTTTAAGTCATCTCCCAAAACCATGACACTAAATTTTGTTACACCCTGTACAATGTACATAATTGAATGCGCGGATGAACAACTTGTGTTTTAATAAAATGTCACCAAAATGACAGCCAAGTTCATCGAGCAAACGGCTGATTTGCACTGAAAAATTGAAGGACTCGGAAAAATCTCTGCAGAAATAGAAGTGTAAAGAAAAACGAGAATCTATTATATACTTTGATAAGTTCTCCGGGTAAGCTGTTTCGGTGCTTAATAAAAGATTTCGCCGGGTCTCCTTTCATTACTTATACAATCCGTAACGTGTCGGCGGCTAGGAATGAAGAAGAGGACGAAGAAGAAGAAGAAGAAGCAGGAAGAGAGGAGTGACGATTTGTCGGGAGAACAGAGAGACAGGGGTAGTAACCCGGGGACCTTAATTAGACAAACGCCCGGGAAACCGTGAACGAAAAAAAAGAAAAGACTGCCGAGGAAAGTTCCCCGCCTTTTCACTCTTCCGTCGGGCTCGAACGGAATGTCGTTCCGATAAAAACGACATCGATTCTTTTTTGAGGAAGGTGGAACACGTCGCCTTTCCGTCACGCGCGAAAAATACGAAGAGCAAAAATTGGTTGGCTCTCGTCGCTGGTCTCTGTGGCCGCCTCTCTGAGTCACAAAATTCCACAGAAGACATTGTTATTACGGTAACAAAACATAGCATTAGACGATACAGTGTTTGATGTCATTTATAAATAGGAACATTGGATGAATTGATCGACTAGAAGAGTTCGGATAGCAGAGGTTCCCTTGTATCGTGATTTACTCTGGCAAATCAGATGCGAACTGTGTCGTGTTTGGTATCGTTTTATTCGGAAAAGAGTCGAGAATGTGCCAGTAAAAGTCTCGTTAAGATATCATTCGTTGGAAAAGAGTTATATCAAAAAATACGTGCTATCACGCCGATAGGTTCGATGAGTTTCCAAGTTTACATCGAGAATTTTCAATATTGGATATTATTTCTTCAATTGTCACGATAATGGTTCAATACTCTGCAATTACAAGAGACAGTCTACGCCTAAATAATCGCATTAGCTGGCCTAAATTCTGTGAAAAATGCAAATTTCCACAGCAAACAGGTCCCACAAGCACAGGCTCTATTAAAACAAGTTCCGGGCTAATAACAGGGCCCCAGTCACCGGATAAGCGAGCATATAATTCACGAAATAGGAACCCGTGGCTCGCGATTCGTGGCATCTGTGATCATACAGAACGACAGGAAAGAGAGAGAGAGAGAGAGGGGGGGGGGAGAGAAAGACAGAGGACTCTCGATCTCTAACGGGTTCCTCTTCGTATCTCCTTCTGTCGTCCGTGTGCGCAAACTACGTGGCTCCAATAAGCTTCCGGAAACCGGCGAGCGGCGAACCGTGGCTCGATATATCCTGGTTGTACCTCGTTTGATCCTACGATACCCGAGTTCCGAGATCATGGACCAACCACAGAGAGAATATCGGATAACGCGCCAGCCCACGTTTTGCCACCCTCGACATCGTGATCGCCGCCACCGCGAGAATACCAACCCGATGTGTCGGACCCGGGTGAAAGGTACCCGGCTAAAGTACCCGCAGAAGGAAGCCTCGAAGAGGATGGGGGGGGGGGGCACACCGTAGATAGAGGACGGTTCATGCCCCCGGGAAGAACGGCTCCTTGAAAGTTTCGCCAATTAGGCAACCCCGTTATCGAAACCTCGCGATAATGCGTGCGCCCGGCGAAACCGGTTTTCTCATTCGATTTTCGCGATCAAGCTGGATCCGTTTCGACGATCCCCTAATGGGCCCGGCTAGACACGGTGAAGTTCTTATTGTTAATCATTTAACCCCTTGCCTTACAATTTCGTGTCAGACTCGTGATGAAGATTCAGAACAGAGTCTAACAACAAGTAGACTGCGGATCTGTATGCATTTATAGCAAAAAGATGAAATTGATTGGCTGGATTGAGTAGATGAAATTGAAAATTGTTGGAAAATTTTTTAAATTAAAGATGTCAACATATGATTTCTCTTCTATTAAAATCATTAAGGGAAGAAATAACATCCAATTTCGTTTCTGTTAGGTTGTAAAGAAAGAAATCCGGGATTTTTGTTCCTTTGTTTTAATTGCACTATTATACCAATCAATATTTACCTTAATTTAATGAGTTATATGTCATTTAAAAGCATGTTTTATGCTCTATTTAATTATGCTTTTGATATTTAATTTTATTCAAAGATCATTTCTGATCTAAAAATAAAATTTTTGATCGAAACAACCCTGTACAGAGATCGACGAGGAGCCAAATTGCAATTCCGCTAAAAAATCGGTCGAATTGCGAAACCCGATCTCGTCGTAGTTACATTAGTGCATTACGTGACGGACTTGCTAGATTCCCCAGTCCCCGAAAAGTAGCATAAAACGTGAAACGAAGAATGTCTCGATGAAAAAGAACGTGCGTGGAACCGGAAGCGAGACTGCGAGACCCGGAGAATGACAAAATGGTGGAAGAAAAGGCGTCGAAAGAGGCCGGCGGCCGGGGAGGTGGGGGTGAAAAAAATGGAGAAACGGGTTAAGAGGATCGTAGTTTTAATTCGCCGAGAAAATAAAGGCCGCGGGCGAAATCGACTACTTCGCGGAGATTTTAAGCGATTGGCACCCCCCGGGTTCCTTCTTATTGTTAGTTGGCCGAAATGGCCGCCCGCTCTAAAGAGAAGAATTAAGCTGCCGAGTTTTCCCGTCGAAAGTTTTCGACGAGAACCAACCCCCACACCGCCCCTTTCTTTTCCTTCTTCTGCTCGCTGCTACTTTCAGTTTGCTCCCGGGATCTTTCTTCTCTGGATCATAGATCAACATCAAGCCATGCCGATGTTTTCGACATTCGGTTTCGTCCCGGTGGCCTCGTCCGTCTCGACTATTCGTTATAAAACTGAAAACACTCGCGAAATTTTTATTCCATTTCGTTTTGCTCCGGGGAACAAAAATCTTACTTTATTCCAGTAACCTTAGTGTTTCTGATTTTCGTCTGAATTTTGGGTGGGTCAACTATGACCCGCGGTGATTTTTTTTTGTACAATTTGGTACAAAATCATTGATATTTAATTTCGGGTTACAAAAACCGTACAAAAATATTGTACAGGGGACCAGAAGTCAAAGGGTAACGATAGCACGATAAATTTCGAGTATCGTGTGTTTTTATCGAAATGGTCGATCGAGCGTCGGATCTCGACCGTAGGAAAAAAAAAGGTTCGGGTATTGGAAATTAATTAAAAAGAACGAATATCATTACGAAATCCATTCGCCGCGTAGAGCTGAATTCGAAAGTCTATCGCGATTTCGCTGGCCAATTTTTTTCTCGTTTCACCCCCTACTTTCTCTCTCTATCTCCCCCTCTTTACCGTTGCAGATTACCTTTGAAATATCGCTGACATTTGTTCAGTTCTAGCCGCGAAAACGAGGCAGAAATAAATATAAATTTGATCATGCGTTTAGATAGTACATTCCCCCACCGCTCTGACGATTTTTTGTATGTTTTTTCGTGTCTGTAAAACAATTTGTCTGCTCATTTTATTTCGTCTCGTTGTTATTGATTTTTAAGATTGTAACCGATAGAATAAACGAGTGAGTCAATTTGTTATTTAAGAACGGTTTTTATTTATTTCATAATACTAGGGAGTGTATACATGTTGTGTAACCACATAATCATTAATTCGATGTTGACGAAAAGTACGGTTTTTTTTTTAAATAAACAACTTAATCGAAGTGTCGAGAACAGTAATTATTGGTAATATGTAATTTGGATTTAATACCTCGACAAATAGGCACTGCAAAATGATTAAAGTTTAAACTGCGAGTCGTGCGTGTTTGTTATCAATGAAACATTAACAAACATAAACGATGCTCATCAAATATGAGAACCATAAAAATGAAAATGGACAGTGACCATTCAAAGTTGTATTCAATTAAAAAATATATATATAATATCTTAAAATTCTATAATTCTTACAAACGGTTTTCTATTTGTATTTTTAAATTAAAAATTGAAAACTGGTAAGAGCATTCGCGATTTAAAAGTCGCGGCTTGGATCGAATCACCGGTTTGAAACATCGAAACGGAAGTTATTTGCTACTTCACCTAACATTATTGTCGTCCTGGCGTTTCTAATACAGGGTGTCACTGTAACTGATGTCGTTGGTCCTGTTATGCGCGACGGATGCGACCGTAACCGCAATCATGCGCGGAATGAACATCGCCGGAATGGGTGGGACAACCGAAAACGGATGATTCCACGCAGGATACAAATTGCACCCAGAAAGGACACGGATTTTTTGCACACGCAGGCTTCCCGTTCGGAAAATATCGACGTCGACAGAATTAACTGGCCAGGGAAACAACAAACAACGAATTATCCACAGTACAGCTTTCATTCAAAATTGTTCAATTCTCCATATTCAGATCGCAGTTATCTCACAGATTTTTATTCGACTTTCTCAAGATCATAGATATTTTTTTGAACGTTACCTTATATTTTCCTTTCGATATCTTGGTAGAGCATAGACAAACGAATCCAACGAGTACCATGACCATACCATTTCGATCATTCGATCTCCAGATATTCATGTCTGAAAGCTACCATAATTAATACTCTCAGACACGAATATCCCGAGATCGCATGATCGAAAGTGTATCGTCATGGTAGTCGTTGGATTCGCGTTTTCATGCTCTACAAGAATACTGAAGAAAATGTATAGGGTGTCGTTAGAAAAAAGAACCAATAATCTTGAAATCTTATTAAAAAATCACATTGAGAAGTTTCTCACAAAGAATTGGCAATTGCATCAAAATACTATCTTCTGACCAACGTTTTCATTAGACCCAGACAGTTCCGGACATGTTGCCATAACTTGGCCGCTTTATCGATGATAACTGTCGATTGTAGCATTCGTAGCTAGCATCATGCGCCATTGTAATGCAATTTGGTCTGGCGCGGCCTTCGGAAAGCCGTTTCGGGACGCGACATCGACGTTCCCGCAAAGAGAACGCCTCCGAAAGTGGTCGGCGGGACGTTGCGGGGGGTGCAACAACCCCTATAACAACCACCGGTAGATACAGAACGTCGGATTATTCTCTTAAGGGCTCGAGGACGCGCCCGGAAACATAGTAAACGCCGCGTTTCTACATAGTAAACGTCAGCCGCGGCGTTCTTGCCTCGCCCGGGCACACCGGATCCTTGGAAGTTTTGCCAATTAAGCACGGTCATTAAGTCGAACTCTCGCTTCATTAGCGAGAACATCCGGACAATTATCGATACCGAGGATGAAACGTGGCTGCGCGTTTCTTGCGCCGTTCGAAAACCGATGGAACTGCGCGCTTTATGAATACAAGGATGTTTCGAACAAAACAAGCCATTGTCTCTTATTTTTTTTTATTGAATACGAGAAATGCTTTCTGTCCGATTTTAATGGCTTTGGTCCCTCTCTCCCTTTACTATACTAGATTCTTTTAGATTTTATTCCACTTTGATATGGTCCGTTCGGATAATCGAGGCCCTACTAAATCGTGGATTACACGGGTAGATAAGCGCCGAGTTGTATCGTGTTTGGGCTCGTTTCATCCGGAAAACTGTCAGGAATATGTTAATGGAAGTTTTCTTAAGAAATAATTGAAAATAAAGAAGGTATGAGCAATATTTTGTACAACGATAAGTGAGTAGAGATTGAAACGATGAAGAGATTAAAAGAATTTAAGAATGTGTGTGTGTGTCACCGCACCATTTTGAATATACTAACACGTAAATCGTGTAAATTCGCATTCGATCGACAACGTTGTTGAAGGAGAGACCTTATCCGGAAGAAGTGGCGGCCATGTTCTCGTTCCCCTATCGGGAATTAATAGAACCGAATGCGTGCACGGTGAAAACACAACTCGGCTCCGCGAAAAATTAGCGAGCGCAGGGGAGGCAAACAGTTCGCCTCGCAGTCCTATTAAATCGGTTGATTGACGGAAAAATGGAATATCCGATTCTGTTTGTCCTTCAATTATTTCCAATAATCGAGAATTCTGCCGAAATTGACCGGCGAAGATTGCGAGGGCTCCTGAATCGGACGCTGAACACTTTTTTTCGCGTTGATCGTGCAACGTCGGAGATCGACGATTTTTCAATATGAAATATGGAAATAGCTCAGCGAAACTTCCAAGTTGTTTTTTTAGAGAACAGTTGACTCGAGACATACGAGTATATTTAGTTCCTTTGGGACTTTCGTTCTTCGCGACGAGGGCTACAGGATGCAATGGAAAAATATGTTTGACCTTGAGAAAAGTGTCAATGACTATCATAGGATGATTCTACACCCTCGATTTGGTTGAAGTTGAATTAAACAAGGCGCCGCAAAATTGACCTTGACCTTCAATTTCAACACGTTCGCTACCAGCATTTATTTCGTTGCTTGCCTTCCTTGTTTGAAAGTTTTATTAAATGCAACGTACCCAATTTTGAATTATCAAAACAGTTCAGCAGAAGAAAGTCACGGACTCTTTGAAAAGTATGCATTCTGTGACATTAAACCACGAAGTTCATCAAATTAATTTGAGTGTTTTTAAGTGAACTGTCAGATTATGGATGAGACATACTTGTGACGATGTCAAGGTCAAAAGGGATCAACATTTTTTTTTTAATTCCATCGTATTTCAGTCGTCGCGATTGAGTTGCGACCTTCTCGCGACGAGAGAAATACGATGCAATTAAGAAAAGATTGTTGACCTTTTGACCTTAAAATTCAAGGTCAAGGTCAATTTCGTGGCACTTTCCTTAGTTCAATTTCAACCAAATCGAGGGTGTAGAATCACCCTATGGTAGCCGCGGCATGTATAATTTCTTTACACCCGGTTCATGCGATACGAAAGTTCGAAAGGTCGAAAACGCCGACAGGAGGATAGGGAAGGGTGGATTCTCGGAAACAGGGGCGTAGAAATTAAAAACGTGTAGGATCGCGTCGATAAAATTCCCGGGGGAGGATCGATCGGAATTCAATTCATCGTGCACCGGTCCTCGCGCGGTCGCGTCATTCCCGGTGCATATTTCTTCGGATGCACCGCGCCGTCGAGGATGCAAGAGAGAGAGAGAGAGAGACTGGGTCTGTCGTGCACATTGCATCGCGCGCGGTGCATACAATCGATTATACGACGGGGTGAGTTTACGAAATTTGTAGGCGACGGGCAGGGTCGAAAATTTAGGTCGATTTCGAGAGTCTCGACCACAGAGAGTCTCGGCAAAAACGTCTAAATCCTGTGACCTCCGTCGTTCGAAAGGTTAATCGGCTACACGGTTATTACCCAGACACCACCTCTCCCTCCCACCTCTCTCCCTTCACCGTTGCATGTTGCACAGTTCTCCCTGGAGGGCGACAAGTGCATTCCGGAAACGCTTATCGTTTTAATGGCCGACCGTCGCCGCGATTTCCTGGATCAGAGATCCGGCGAGAACCGTGGGCTTCGGTTTTACTATCAGACTGCGGATCTTCGCACGAAATCACCGTTCCCCGAGGTAATTGGACTCCGGGAGTCTAATTAAAACGCTGTGGCCACTCTTACAGATTCGTCAATGTGTCCACGCCTGGCGGTTAGGTCAATCGCTAAATCAGTTGTCCGATTTTCTGGGCCATCGCTTTCACAGCGCGGAGAATAACGACGTGGAGTGATGTGGAGTTTTTCGAACCAATTTTTATTATTTTTTTGTTTATTCAACCCGTGTGTAGTCGAGCAAAATGTATAAATTACTGAAAAACCTTTGTAGTTAACATGTTTGCACGAATTCTGATTATAAGACTGTACATGAATATATTAGCGAGTGAAGAATGGACATTCAGAGGAATTTTGTAATATTTTTAGGGGAACATTAGCAAATTGTTGGGAGAAATACAGTGTAAATGGGTACCCATGGGCAAAATGTATATGTAGATTATTTAAAACATTTTATATTTAACATGTTTGCGCAAATTCTCATTATGCGACTATAAATTAATACATTAGCGAGTAAAGAATGGACATTCAGAGAGATTTTGTAATATTTTTAGAGGAACATTAACAAATTGTTGAAAGAACTACAGTAAATGGGTACCCGGTTGATTACACAAGGGTTAATTTTGCGCTGTAGCATCGAGTCAGACTCGTGACGAAGAAACACATGCATAATCACAGCACTGTACTTCACAGTATCGACAGATGAGGGAATTGAGGGGAATACAGTTACCCCCTCTCTTCTTACCGGGTCAGTCGCGACGCAGACGCAACGCGAATTGGGTGCGCGCGCACGTCACGTGACCGATCGTGGAAGGGGAAGGCTAGAGTGGGAGACAAGTCTTAATCTGGCGACACTGGTTTCGTCTTACCCATTCGTTTATTTGTTATTATAATTCACTCCGAGCTCGCTGGGGAATCAGAAGCGGCTTAGGTTCCTCGAGAAAGTGATGCTGTAGCAAGTTCCCGGAGCGGACAGGTCGAAATTAGAGGATAAAGAGAGAGGGAGAGAGAGAGAGAGAGAAACGCCCACCGAACCTGGGGAACCAAGAAAACAGCTACCTTCGTGGCCGCTGATAACGACCGCAGAGGAGGACGCGATATTTCGCAATCTGTTGACCTTTTAGTCGAGCAGAACTTGGGATCAGCGGGAGGGGGTCGTGGAGGAAAAAAGCAGCGGAGTCAGGGTCTTGGAAACTCTCCTTAAGTCCTCAACCGGATTTTCTTATTTAAGGGAATCTGCCGAGATTCGAGTTAAGGTCGCCCGAGATATTTCACGAATTCGAAAGAAAATGTTTAAGGAATTATTGTATCACGTTCGGATTCGAGTTACTTAACACATTACACATTAGGTGATTATTGCACAATTTTGAAAAATCTATGGTACATCGCTAAACACTTTTTACTGGAAACTTCAATAGCAACAGCAATTTTCATTGTGAACAAACAAGTCACCCTCACTAGAACGTCATCTAATAGTTTTATTTAAGATTGCAATGCAAAAAAGTAAATTTCTATGCTTCCTTTTGATACAGCACAATTATTGAAAATCCGGTTAATAGGCTTCCGGTAGGTAAAGTGTTAATAGTATGTACAAATTCTTCTGGATAGTATCAGTATCGCCTAACTCGATCGCTTAGAGATGCAACAGGGAATGAGGTTTTGTTAGTTTAATGAATATATCGGTTTCGTTTTGCATTATCTCCACAGAAACATTATCCTATCGGCGATTAATATAAAAATTAATTTGACGCGTTTCGTGTAAATATTAAATGAAATGTCAAATGTTGTGAATCTCTGGCTCTCATCGCGTGCATTAATCTGGTCAAGAGCTTTCGAGAATGTTCTCAAACAGCGTCGCAGTAACGTCTTCTTGAGGTGTGCATTGTTCACTGATTTACAACTTCGCATACCGCCATTGCTTCTGATTATTTCTTTATGAAAAGTTTATCGACGCGTCCGCGATATTTCTCTGATTGGAACGAGTCCAAACACGACGCAAATCGGATCCCATTTACCCGTGTGATCCACGGTTCGGCGGAGCCTCTGTTATCCGAACGGTCGGGGGATCCGGTACGAATGTAGAGACACGTGTCACGTCGAAGATAACCTGTGGGAACGTTTAGGATTGGTTTAGATGGCGGAGTGTGATCAGCAATGATGGCCGACGTCGGTGTGAGAAATCGCGATGAAAATCGTAAGCTCGGCGAAACCGGAAGTTGGCCGACGAACCCTCGGCCAGAGATCGGCTTTGCACGGTTCGCGTTCTCGGTTAGGGAAACAATTTTTCACGCGAGGAGAGCCGGGATTGGAGCCGGCTCTGCGGTTTTCCTGCGGGGGAAGGAGGGGGGAAGGAAGCCGGCGAATCTGATATCACGAGATGAACGGAAGTCCGAAGGCGGGATGAAGATAAGGCCGGAGAATAACAGAGGGTAACCGCGAGGTGTCCCCGGTCGCCCTCGTGAATTATGCAAAATCAACGAGTCGGACCCGTGTCAGCGGGAAACAGTGCATCCCGAGCCGAAACTCGGTCTGCTCTCCTCTCTGCCTGCCCGACCCTACCGGAAGACGCGCAATCCTCATCCCCCGATTTAAATTCGCCTAAAAGTCGGCCACGGCTTGTACACATCTTCGCCAAAACCCTCGTCCCCGCCGCGAAACTTCGCCGACACATTTTTCCTCGTCCCGGACGGCCTCCAGCCGGAAGATAGCGTCTGCTGTCATTAATTACTCACGCTCTTAGATTTCTCGGCTCGTTTGTTGTCCGAGTAAGTTGCGTCTGAAAACGCGTCCTTGTACAGGGATGATTTGGCACTAAGTAAATTGTTATTTACTAGTAAGATTTCTGCTGAAGACCAAGCTTTCTTTACGAAAGTGGTTGCATCATATTCGGGACATTTTTCTGATTAAAACGAGTACCAACATGACATAGTTGAGAGCATGTTTGCCTGTTCGATTCTGGAAGATGGACGTTCCGCTTAATCGTGATTTACATAGGAAAAGTGTGACGAATACGTTAATATATAAGCTTCATAGAAAAATACAATTATTTAAGTGTGGAATCTAACGCGAGTAAACATTCCACGTCTAATAAACAAAAGGAGGAGGAGAAAGGGTTGGCTTTCGAGCAAAACGACCCTAAATTCCTCCCCCTCGATCCGCAACGTTCTCTCGTGCCTCCCTTTTTTCCCGCGCCACCGAGTCTTTACGAGGCGACCTCCCCGTTTAAGGAGATTAGGTTTACACGGATCTTAGTTTTACTTGAATTTACGAAATCGCATCCCGCGGCCGGGGGAGAGGGCGCGCGAGAGTTTTATGCGAGTTTAAAGCGGAAAGTTCAGTTACGGGGGAAACGAACGGAGTGAGTGAGAGGGTCGAGGAAGAGGACTGAGGGGACACGATTGTTTTCGCTACATTTGTTTCGCGAATGCAACGCCACGAGAAGAAAAAATACGGCTCTCGGGCCAAGGAGATACGATCGTCGTCCCTCCGAGTTTGCCTTTGAATGCACCGGCGGCTGCTAGGATAAACCCCTGATCCTCTTTGAGACCGGCACGAACTACCGAAACACAGTTTGTTGATTTCTCTTTGGTATGTTAATCCTCGTTACCGGCTGCTGTCGCGGATCCGCGACACTGTTGCTCACCTGCACGGCCGGCACCGTGCCATTCTGAAATTTGAGAACTGACAATTTTCTAATAGTCGAGTCCGAAGCATTTCTCAATTCTTCAAACGTGATCGTAACTCAACAAGTTTTTAGTATTGAACCGACACCTCGCGTCCACTAACTTAATCTAATAATTGGGATTATACATATAAATTACGTAAATGAA
Organism: Lasioglossum malachurum; assembly: GCA_028455605.1. NCBI lineage: Eukaryota > Metazoa > Arthropoda > Insecta > Hymenoptera > Halictidae > Lasioglossum > Lasioglossum malachurum. Next base: position 7,433,604 of record CM052315.1, read on the forward strand.
TATATAATTGTAATAGAATAATAATTATTATGTAAATTATAGTCAAATTGTGTCTTTAAATTGTATAAAAGATGGCAGGACACAATTATTGAAAATCTTATGAACAGTCTTAATTTGTCATATTTTACTTTATCATAATTCATTTAATTTTCTCTATTTTAATTTAATTTTTGAAACGAACAGAAAGATCACAGTAAGGCAAATCTCTCCGAGCGAAGAAACCGCTAACGAATTTGTTAGAAAATTCGCCTAACGGCGGCGGACTGTGCAATAATTTACTACGTTTTAAAATGCAAATATGCAGCGCGAGAATGAGAGAACAAATAGTTCGGGTCCTCAATCCCGCTCGTTATCGCCGAGGAGCATCGCGTTTAAATGCAATTTTGCTTCTTACCTCTTTGCAAAAACAAAAAGACGCGCGCGCCGTTTATCCCCCGCAACATGTGCCTCGGGTCGAATAACCGAGAGAAAACCGGGGGTTGTTAGTGCATATTCGCGGGTGAGAGGAAGCTGGCAAAACAGAGTTAACGTTCTTTGTCCGACGAAGAAAGCGCGGGAAACAGAGCCGACGCTCTTATTTGAATACACCGGGTCTGTCCATTTTGTGATTACCGTCCTCGTTAATGCGACTCGCGACGATCTTTCCGATACGCTCAACCGACGGAAAAGACGCTGACGTACTCGATTATCGAGCTACGGCACTCGGAAAAATATTTTCTTATTTTTTATTGGTTCATTGATGCACTGGAGTTAATCTGCAGTTGATTAAATGAACAATAACTGTATCGTTTCCTGTCCCTCGTATCAGATTCTGCGAGAACACACTTGTTCCATGCTTGAGATTGCACACAAATGTTGTTGTATTTAATTGCATTTTTTGTTTGAAACTTTTAACAACTTATTTTATCTTATACGCGGCGCCTTTCCGGTTAAAATGATCCCAAACACGATACCATTTGCATTACGCGTGCTGGGTAAATCCACGATTTAGTAGAGCCTCCCCTATCCGAACTGACGGGACTCGGTCCTGAAAAATTTGATTTTAACTGCACATAATTGGTAAAATACAGTTGATATACAGAATAATTGTACCGACAGAGAGTTGAGGTCGAATTTTATTGTTAAATTCCGGGCACTGTCGAAGAAAAATTGTCCTCCGAATCAATTTAATAGAAATGAATTCGAGGCTGAATAAAATTACACGTATCGCAATAATTGCCGCGAATTCGAAATGAAAATGCATGAGGGACCACCGGTAACAACGGGCCGCGGCCTCTATTGTCTCTCATTAGAACATATAAATTCGCGAAGATCGCCGCGAGATTATAAATTTAAATAACGTTACACGACACGTAACTCTCGGCCGCTACACCGGCTAATTATTACGTTCTCATTTTACTTCGTTAATTTCAATAGTCCTTGGCACGCGGAACAATTAATTTTCTCCGGAAGAAGGGGTGGGGGAGGGGAGAACGGGGTGGCAGCAAAGGGGTGGAAAAATCCGATCGGAGAACCGAAGAAAGTAATTGCCACGGGGGTCTAAACTCGGCTAGATCCGCACCGGCGAAATTTACGGTCGGCGAATTTTCGCTCGAATTCGAAATCCACATTTAACGGCCATTATCTATCCTGTAGAATAAAGGGAAAAAAGGGATAAGGAGGTCCAGGGCCGGTTTAATCCCGAAGGATCACAAGCAGCGTCTATCGTTCGACCAGGGGAACGATAATAATTTCGTTAGGAGCTAGCGTTAAGGTATCTCTCTGTTGACCGCTTCATCCCCTTGTTACTATCCTCTCTTCTCTCGTAATGCTGTACAGTTCTCGTAAATGTGACCAAGACAATTTCCTTTTAATTTGGACGATACATTATGTACGATTTTTAATGGACTTATTTAGTTGGAATGGCGGTCGAATTTTTATTTTTCATCCCCTTCTTACAATGCCATACAATTCTCTTTTAAGTGGCCAGGTCAATTTTCTTTTAATTTGGACGATACATTAAGTACGATTTTTAATGGATTTATTTAGTTGGAATGGCGGTTGAATTTTTATTTTTCATCCCCTTCTTACAATGCCATGCAATTCTCTTTTAAGTGGCCAGGTCAATTTTCTTTTAATTTGGACGACACATTAAGTACGATTTTTAATGGATTTATGAAGTTGGAATGGCGGTTGATTTTTGTTTTTCATCCCCTTCTGGCAATGCCATACAATTCTCATTTAAGTGGCCAGGACAATTTTCTTTTAATTAGTACAATACATTACTTACGATTTTTAACGAATTCGTTTAGTTCAAATTTCTCCTCTTCATCCCCAAGACAATTTTCATTTAATTAGTACAGCACATTTCTTACAACTTTTGATGAACTTATTCAAATAGGAATTGCTATTGAATTTTTGTTCTCCACCCCCTTGGGTTGGACAGAAAAATATTTTCTTTACCCATAAAAATTAGCCTTTCAAAACAGTACGTTATCAGAATTTTTCTCTCGGACCAAAATTATAATAAACATGTTCCACTGTTCCCATTCAAATATGTCACCCCACGGACGTATACATATTTTCGAATGCACATTTTTATCTCCGTGTATCTGAAAATCTTCTGTTTGAACAACCCCCCTCCTCTCCCGCGCGCTAAGCCAATCGCCTCTCGAGCGATTCGGAATCGTGGATCGCTGCGGATCAAGAGCGTAATTCGTATTTAACCGACGGAACGATAATAAGTCGCTCTTAGGTATTAAGGTATTTCCATGTTGGTCCCCTTTTTCCAGATAACACACGTATTACAAACACAGGCACACACATATACATACCCTTTCGAATCTCTTTTTCCTCGTTTTTCCAACGTGTTCACCTTCCTCTCCTCTTCTCGAGATAACAAGGATACGGGCTTTCTTTCCCCCTTTCATCCCCAACCCCCTGCGCGCTCTTTTTCGCCTTTTTTCGCTCCCTTGCCAAAACAAATGTTACCAGATAACCATCTCCTTCTTCCTCTTTTTCCACGGTGATCCCCTTCTTCGTGCTGCCTCGCACGAGATCCTCATCTCTCCCCCTCCTCTCTCCCTCTTTCTCTCTCTCTCTCTCCCCCTCCTCTCTCTCTCTCTCTCTCTCTGTTCCCGTCGGCTAATTCCACCCTCGAAATCCTTCGCAGGTCAATGACCTTCCCGTAGCCGGCTTCGAGGAGAACTCGAAGCTCTTATTTGATCTTCTCTTTCTCCTTTTACTGTTTTTTCCTCCTCCCTCTGTCTCTTCGATTCTCTCTCTCTCTCTACTATCCAACCCTCTCCCTTCTTCGTTAATGGACGAGTTTGTAGTAATGGCTGGATTACGGGTTTTCTTTATGTTTTCCCCTTTTTTCCCACCCTTCTTTCGCTCCCGTTTGTCCGGTCAGCTTTTAGCTTCCGCGGCGGTGAGCAAGGTTACGCGTGAGCGGGAACAACAGATCAGCATTAGGTCAAATACTTGTGTCTCTCGGGCTACGGCTCCTTGAACGATGGAGATCCGCGGTCGAGGAAATCCCGAGGCGGATTCAACCCCGGTAACCGAAAATATTCGGACTCCGAGTGCTGCATTCGGAGAGGTTTCTGCGCGGATTGCTTGTAGAGTTACCAATTGTTTTTAATAAAGTCGGAGCGCAGTGTAGGGTTTTGTAGAGTGTAGAGTACCCAATTTATCACCAGTAGTCGCTGAACTTCACAATCGTCTCCAGAAGCCTTTCGCAACAATTATTTCAACGACTATTGTATCATTGAATATGTTAAAACAATTATTTAAACGACTATTATGTAGTCGAGAATGTTAAAACAATTATTTAAACGATCATCGTGTCGTGCAAATTGCAACAATTATTTCGAACATTTCTAATCGGTACACTATCAAACATCTTTTCAACTTTTCTCGGAAATAATCTACATTAATTAAGTAAAACTTTTTCCAAATTCTTTCACGTATATGCATATGTACGAATAATTTAATTGTTTTTTTCTTTTGTTCAAACATGTTCGATTTTATTAGGATTATTCTTGTTAGGATCAACAATTATTTCGACCAATTCCATGTTCGTATTTATTCCACGCTAATCAAGTACAACTTCCCAGAAGTACTTTCGCAAATACATTCGTGGGCATAAACAATTTGATCATGTATATTTTAGTTGGGACAACTTTCCATTAAACGATTTGCACAAATTACGGAACTTTCCCGGCAGGTACAGCGTTTAGTAAGCCGTGGCGGATCTTCTTCGAAAAAGCACACCGTTGCGCGAAGTTACTAGCGAGTAAAAGGAACAAGATTAAAGAAAGAGAACTGAATAAAAAAATAGAAAAAGAAACTACGAGCACGATAGTCCGTGAATCGCAAAGAGTTTCCGAGTGGCACAACCGTTGCTGTCTCTTCCTTCGCGCAAATAAAGTTTCTCGTAATGCATAAAACGCGCGGGCAAAAGTTTTTCTAATTGCATAAAAGCGAAAACTGAAACGATGCAACGGGCTTGGCCTGGTAGATGCAACCCCCTGCGTAACTTTGAATGAAACTTGATAAAAATAGTATAACCATTATACGACCCGGCCGGGACTCTCGAGTGCCCTTGCTAACGAGAATAATTTATTTCCTTCGAAAAATCGAGTCTGCCTCTATTTTTAGTTATGCGAGCCAGTTTTCAGCAGAAATTGTTTGCAATGGTTCGTTCGTTTAAGGTCATCAGTCTTTTTTTAATGGTATGTCATGACTTTCTTTCTGTATTCTCGTAGAGCGTGAAAAGTCGAATCCAACAAGTATAATGACCATACTGTTTCAATCTTTCAATCTCGAGATATTTTTGATTGAAAAAATTTTTTTTTTAATATATAATTCTTTCGGTCACGCACATCTTGAGATTGAGTGATCGAAACAGTATGGTCATTATACTCGTTGAATTCGTCTTTTCGCGCTTTACAAGAATATCGAACCAAATATACCGGGTGTCAGTTTTAACACTACCAATAATCTGGAAATTTCATAAAAATTCTTCTCACGATTATATCTGAAGTAATACATAGAGTTATTCCAATTCAAATTCTACACCCTAGTTCTTCGAACATACTTCTTTTCTCATACGGAAATTTTCTTTTCCATATCGTGTTTCCATCACGTTCCAGTGGGAGCAACCTTACAACCCAGTTCAAGAAAGCTCGATCTATTCTTGCTCGCGTGTCCCTTTGATTAAATCTTCGCAAGTTTTTCTGAGAAACCGGAAGGAATGAGTCGACCGCCATCTTTCTCGCAGTTTCTTTTCCATGCGATTTGCTCGGGCCTGGTCTTTGTTTTCGCGATGGTTCCACCGAATTTCGATCGAAAGTGGCCCGGCCATTTCCCCCGGAGAAGAAAGTTTGTTGCCGAAGAAAGGTCAGGGTGAAAGTTCTCCGCCGGGCTCACTCAATTTCTTTCGAGCTTCTCCCCCGACGAATTTTTCTACTCGGCTTTTTCCCTCATTGTTTCCCACCGCCCCTCTTCCCCTATAGTTCCCAGGAAGTTTCGCCTCCACTTCATCAATCAATCGGGGATTGCATTTTCGAGGAAGCCGTGCGGGGAGCCGTGTGAGCCCAGGCGCGCCGCGGCGGGAATTTCAAACGCGGTTATGACCGATTCGCCTGAATCATGGCTTTTGCTACTTTGATGCATCGCTTTATTATGAACGGACTGCCGAGGGTTTATGGAAATTTCCAATTTTCTTGGGAAAGAGAGGAAAGTTCGCAGAAAGTTTCCTTTTTCTTTCTGCAATGTTTTCATAGACATGATAAAATAAAAGTCAGATGGGAGGCTGTTTAGTTGAGATTTATTACATCAGTAATGTGGAGATTAAGGTTGAGAAACGAATTTCTGTGATTTTTATTCCTTCATCGATGGTTTTAATGAATTACAAATTCAGTGTTATTGTTAATAAATCTTTTATATTTTCTGCAAGATGTGTTTATACTGTTTCCAATCATCACATTCTTTCGTAACTAAATTTTATAATAATTATTTCGTTTTGTCTGTTTCAGGTAAGTGTCCAGTTGCTATCGAAATGTTACGCCGATCAATGCAAAGGTATATTTCAATTAATTTCTCTTTTCGGTCTCGATTGCTTTTGTGCTTGGCATTATCCGACTGTAATTAACATGCGGATGATAATAATAATCAACGTAATAACAATAAGCCGCAAACGATGTCATTCCCATTTTGCAAAATCTAATTAAATCAAAGGAGGAATTGTAATGAATTTATTCACGAAATTCGCTATTGAATAACAATTTATCTTATAACTTGGAAATAGAGTTTCGACGATAATTAACGTAACCAAAAAATACTAGAAATTACTCCAATTTTTAACCCACCCTAAACATTAAAAATCCAATTTATTTATAAGTTATATCGTCTTTATCAGGGAACTACTTTTCTTCGGTTTAATTGCTTTTATGCAGATACCAAAACGCTCCTCGCGATAGTCCGTTTGACTTCCGCTCCGAAAGTTCTGTTGTTTGGCGCTGTTTTTCTTTAATTTTCCCGGTAAAAGATAGATGGATCCCCGGCGTTTTCTAATATAGATTTCTCGCTCGAAAAGCGACAGCCCCGTTGTCCGTGTTCCCTCTCAGCTTTCTTTAATTACCGGATTTTACGAATCCCCTTTCCGTCTATCTCTTTGTCTTTTTCTCTCATTTCCTTTTTCCTCTGTTGCTCGATAAGGGCCAAGACTGATGAGCCGGCCGCCATTGCTGCAGATATGCGCCATATTAACCGTTCTACTCTGTAAACGCTATTATACCGAGAACGTGTCCCGCAATCAATCATTATACACTGATTCCAGTCTTACAGTCTTTTTCGCTTCCGACCCATCGATTACACCCCCCTCCAACACCCCCACGCGATCTGTTAATGACGAAGTTTCTCTTCGTTTGAATTCAATTAGCTTGCAATATTATTTCGCCATTTTATTCTCTCAGATCTTTTATTCATTCCTTCATGTTTTTATTAATGTTTCATATTTCATTAACTCAATGCTGTATTATTTTGCCATTTTATTTACTCGACTTTTCTTTGTTTATTCACGTTTCCGTTCAGCTGAAATAATGAATTCTAAATCATTTTTGCGAGAAGATAAAGGATGTTAATAACTTTATATAGATTAACATTCTGAATTTTAAATTCACCCCTTCCAGTTTTATTTCAAAGAAAAATTGTATGTTTGAATCGTCAGTAGCTGTTACAATAATTAATACACATCCAACTGGTTCGAAGCATTAAGTAAATAAATGTGGAATTTACCTACCCACACGTTTCATACAATTTTTATTAGTATCAATTTCCTGACGCAATGTATACATTATATGTGTGAAGTAATGGAAAAATTGAACATTTTTAAAAACTGTATATCATGTATACATATGTTTTGTACACTGTACGTCAACTGATTGATTCCTTTAAAAATTGAATTAAATCACCTATTTTTGGCGGTGAGTGATCAGACCATCGATAATCAAAAAATCCGCTGAATCAGATTTCGTTTTAGTTTCATTGAATCGTATCAATACCGCGCGGATGCAAAATCATGGCCGGCCTCTTTATAATCGCGTTATCAGCCCCGAAACAGAGACCATATCGAGGAGAGCGACTATATCGACGTCGCTGACGAGTCCAACTAATTGAAATGCAATTTAATAAAGAGTTTAATATTTTCCTGATTATGGATCCATCGTTACGCGCGCGATCGTTCATGCAAATTCGCTGCGTCGGACATGAATTTGCAAAAATTACGTTTTATTACTAGCTTTATAATTCTGGTATATATATCAATTTCATATTTTTTTTTGGAAGATTTCGAGGTCAAAGGGTCAAAGTATGAATCATATTACAGTCTGTAACTTCCAATAAATCACTACTCAAACTTTTTAACGATATACAGTTTGATCTATTTTATTAATCCTTCACTTATAAATTTTTATCATTTCTTCCATTTTTTTTTTTCGTTTTGGAGTTGAAACTTGCAATTGAAAATCCTGATGGAAAGTCTATTTCTAGAATTATTGTTTGTAATTTTTCCATCTATTCCGACATTAATTTTATAACAGGAGAAATTTTGAACTAATTGCTTAAAACTTTGGGGAAAAATATTATTAATCATTCAACCGGATTCCGGTATTTTATGGAGAACCAGGAAAAAAATTATTTTCAACTTTTCAGTGAATTCTAATATACGCGTGGTTTTTAAAAAGTTTTTTTTATATATTCTATTTTTTACTGCGATCCGCGGATTAATGACCGTCGGGCACGCATAAATCGTTAATAAAGGTAGTTCGACGTGACTTTTAACGAGGATGATGCAAACTGTATAAGAGGATCAGTCAAATATTAACCTAACTTTTACATATATAGGACAACTGCCATAGTCGTTCCGATCCATATGGGACCTGGTGAGACTCTAATGACACCGAAGTTAAAAAATCAATACTCTATTTTTTAAAAATTCCACTGGAGTAGAAAATTGTAGAAATATTGTTTTCCGCTGATAATCGCGCTCAGGATGACGTTTCGCGATTCGGAGTTCACGCGACCAGCTCCCCTAAGCGATTTCTCGCGGATTACTCCCCATTATCGCGAAACAATCGGACCGGTTCGATCGCGATTCCCATCTATCCGAGCCAGTGCGACGATAATGGCGCGCGAAATATTATACATCTGCGGAGAGAGTAATAACGTTATTGCATCGAATGCGACGTAATTTGATAATTCGCGGGGGCCGGTCCTCTCAATGGCCAATAGCGTTAATGGATTACATTGCCGGCTGCGGTAATTCGCAACCCTGTACACGACATAACTGCTGCCGTAACGCGTTTCTGCGGGTGTAACGGCCGGCCAAGAAATTTTCTCTCGACCGCCGGGAAAACTTTTACATCCGTGTTTTCCGCCTTTATATTATTGTTCCTTGAACGAGAACATCTCTCGAAAACACCACCGTTGTTTTTATTATATTTTTTCAACCATCACGAATTATACAAAATTTTTGGTTCAACTAAATTTCGTTATAAACATTCGTGTATTATTCGCCACATCTTCCCGATTAAAACGAGACCAAACACGACGCAGTTTGTTTCATTCACAATTAACACTTCACCTACCGAAAGCCTATAGGATTTTCAATAATCGTGCTGCACTGAAAGAAAGCATAGAAATTTTCTGTTACATTGCAATCTTAAATGAAACTCCTAGATGACTCTTTATTGAGGGTGACTTGTTAGTTCACAATGAAAATTGCTGTTGCCATCGAACGTTTCATTAAAAAGTGTTTAGCCACGTACCATAGATTTTTCAAAATTATGCAATAATCGCCGATCGGTTGAATGTGTTAAGTATAACCACGATTTTATCAGAACAGTTCAATCTAAGACGATCTACACAATCCAGTGAACGCATGATTCAACACTAAACAAATTACCATTCTGTTTCTCTCCTGCCCAGGTTCCTCTGGCGAGTTCGGATGGCAGAGGTTCCAGTTTATCGTGGATTAAACGAGTAAATACGGTCCGAATGGCATCGTGTTTGGTATCATTTTAATCGGGTGACTGCCGGCAATGATTACACTAGTTGTTCAAGTTCCTCTCGACATCCCTCGTCGTGTATTTCTCAGACAAACGTCGTTTAAATCGCTGAACAGGAGCTCCCACGGGCAAGTAGGTTAAAGTCTGCTATTTCTATGCGTGCCGCCTAACAACAGCAATGGAGGACACCCCACAGACATAGTCGTCTGACCTTCCGGGATGGGTTGCAGGGAGAGGGGAATTGAAATTTTCTCGAGGAGCCTCGTGGCGATACTAATTTTACGATAACGCGTCCCGGCCTGACTCAATCGGGAAGGGAAAACGGCCGGGTCGGTGGATATTGGTCGCAACACCGGGAACAAGGAGGCCTACAGAAGCTATTCAAGGCGACGTACGATGCACCTGAGGCCGGGAAAACTCCTCCTCCACTCTCTCTACCATGCAGATATCTTGGCCCCCCAGACTACTCTTTATTCGAGCGCGCCTTTATCTTTTTCTCGGGGAAGGACGCCGGCAGAAATAAGGCTGATCGTAATTCGTTTTTATATCGACAGTATTCCTTCCCCTTTTTTACCCTTCTCGGCTGTACCCTCCTTGTTTTATATTTCCCGGCACGTGACGGGATTCGCGCAACGACCGCCCGCGGAAATCGCTATTGGTTTTGCTGACGTTGTTTCGTTGTAACGCGCCGATCCTCTGCCGATTGCCTAATGTGTTCGTCCCTCCGTGTCATACTAATTGAAAGTGGACAGACCGTGTCCAATTTGCCGAGGGAATCGGTGATTTGTTGCTCGCATCGGTAGGATTTTATTTGCCACTTTAGCGTTTGGTTTTTGAAACATATTTCAGCACCCTAGGTCTCGGATTGTCGAAAAAGACCGTACAAATTTTATTATAACTTCTTCGGTTCTCATTATTTCTGGATGAACTTTTTATCAATATATTCGCGACACTTTCACCATTAAAACAAGCCCAAGCACGATATAATTCGAAGCTTATTTGCCCGTTTAATCCACGATTTAGTAGAACCTCTACCATCCGAACTGATCTTAGATCAGTATCGACGCGGTACGCTTTCATTGCTCCAGTACCTGCTTCATACAGTTCAGTTGATCAACTTTTGTTATCCGAATTATGTGATCGATTGACTAGTTCGGATAATAGAGGTTTGAAACCAAATTGTGTCATGTTTGGTATCGTTTCAATCGGGGAAGAGTCGGGAATATGTTAACGAGTACATTTACTTGATAACTGACTATCGAAAAATTCGATAATTGTGGAAACATTTGAGACTGATTTTCAACACACACTCGACAGAGTAAATCGTTCGAATCCCGTGAAAGCAGATTAAATCTAGGCAAAACTGTAGAAAAATCTTCATAGAAACAACAATCCACGTTCGAACGGTTCATTAATCCGTTGATTCCTCTCTCGAAACACGATGAAACATTTTCGAAAACGCCGCTGGAAAATTGTAAACCGACCGGCGGACCTTACCGCGTCAAAAATGTGCTGGCTGCCTGGGAATCCCGATCGGAAAGACCGTGGAGCTCGAAAAATCTAATAATCCTCGGCGAAACAGTATATGAACCATTCGGGCCGCGTGACGTACGTGTATCTATGCTGCTAACAAACACGAGTATGCGTCTGCCGTTTATACTGGGTGTACCGGTTAAGTGTCACCGAAACGTACCCGGCACATTCCGGCCCATTTTCCTGCCACTAATTAATATAGCAGCGCATTAATTATACCTGTACAGGGAATAATAGGTGCCACTTAAGTGATGCTAATAGTGCCATTTAATAAAACAGTCGCGAGATAATCATTGTTTATACAATACAGTTTGCACAATGACAGTAGATAATTAGAAAAGTCAAAACGACCATGGTTTATACATTAAAAAATATGTTATAATTTGTTCGTAACAATTTGACTGCGGATGCATTTATTAAGAAATTCACTGGGTGAAATATAAAACAATGAAAAAAAAAAATCTGGGTGTGTTGTTAATATGTTGTTAAGACTGTTAGGGAATTAAATGAATTTTTATTTAACTACTGCTTCCCACAGTGACGCAGAATATTTTTACTTTGAATTTCAAAAAGATGAACTCTACCATATGAACAAAAATTTCTTCGCTCCAATTCGTAGCCAATTGGAGACCGGTTAACCTTTGTTCGGAACGTGTTCACGTCGGACGTCGTCTGGGAAACTGTGGTGACAGTTAAGTGGTACACCCAGTACGTGCCGAAACGCGTCCCACGCACGATGCTGTTTGCACGTCCACCTGAGAGCAATATTGACCCGACGAAAGGGGGCGTAGAGGAAATCGACGAGCGAAGAGGAGAGAAAGGAGCGTCGGTGGCCAAAGTGGGCGGTGTGGGTGGTGCGAGGGGGGGGTTGGTACGTGGGGGTGGACGGAAGTAACGCGCGACTCGGGTACCATATAAACTTGCCCGCATACAAATTTGCACGGGATCGCGTTAAACCGTTTTCAGTTGCGGACCGTGCGCGCGAGAGTGGCCACTACCCCCCGCCCACCACCCATCGCCCGCCTCCTCGCGCCCCGCCCCGTCCCGCTTTCCCTTTCCGCTGTTTCTCTAATCTCGAGTCGGACAAATCCTACAAACACCGCACGGCTGAATTTTGCGGTCTGAGAGTCGGGGCTAACAGAAGCGACGCGCGAGCCGTTTGTGCGGTCTCTCGCTCATCATCCCGAGGAAAATATGATGACTGTATGTTTATTTCCTGGTGTGCTCGTGTGGGTTAGATTAGCTTTCAGAGTCTCCTTGTGAGTGGCTGCGTCGGGTTTGATAATTTTTAGTAGGGTAGATTGTACGTTGACACGGTTGCAATGGGGAGAGGAGCGAGTGGAGTGGGCGGGATTATCGTGGGTGAGGCGCGTGGGAGGAATGGGTGGAGTGAGGGAAGAGATGTAGGTATGGTGAAATTAGTGCGAGGAAATTGATGAATGAGGCTGGAAGAGTGCTGGGGAATTGATGGGCGAAGATAGGGAATTGTGGGAGATTAACGGTGGGGCCAATGGGGCGGATCCGTGGGAGGAGACTAGGTAGACTAAAATGATAGGAAAAATTGGAGCAAAACAATTAGTTAAGGAAAATGAAAGAACTCTTGCTTAGTCAAGAAAATTAATGAGGGAAGATATCAGAAGAAAATGAAAGTGTGAGAATGATTTGGACCTGGTGGGGGGAGTTATGTAGTCGGGCGGAGCTAAGAAGTGAAAATGGGAGGAGCTAAGCAAAGTAGGCGGTACAAAATGAAGAAACAAAGTCTTGGTGGACTATAACAAATTGATAGAAAAGTGATGGAGAATTGAAAAATCAGTTGTTGGTCAACAATGTTCGCAGCATTGTTTTAAGGAATATTGGCGGAATAAAATGACCATAATTGGGACTTGCAAGATCATTCAGCCTTAGGCAGACTATCGCCGGGCAAGAGGTAGGTTTAGCCCGAGCAACGAGCTCGTTAACCCGGCATTATTAAAATAACAATCGATACAATCAGAGAAATAGTTGCCGGGCGGGCATTCCCATTGATACAGTAGTTAGTGCCGATGCTGCGGCCAGACTCGGTGAATCGGCTCTTGCAGTAGTCGAGTGCGTTCAATGGTCAGACCTAATAGCCGCATATTGAATGCGTTTAGCCGAGTAGTCAGGACTTTACGGTAATCGGAAGCGACCGAATTGTACAACGGCGTCGACCAGCGAATAAGAATATTCATTAGCCGATTGTGCCGCTAAACAAACACCCCCATTTGCCGCGACCGATTTAATAAGAAAAACGGAACCGAAATCGATACACGTTTAATCCACTTCAAGCCCATGGAAGAATTTTTTTAAAAAATGTCTACTCCGATCCGTAAAATATGAAAATAATTTTGTTACAAGAGGAAATGTTTATTTTCGTCCCCCGGTTTTGCTCGATCGCTTCAAGCATGCTTATTACGATAAAATAAAGAGACCATCAATGTGGAATCGAGGTTTTACGCATTCGGCTTAATATTCCATGTTTATTGCCGGGAGATTGAAATTTTCATCAATTTCGTACCAGTGTTTTTAGCATCCTCTCTAAACGAGGCTTTTCATATTTTTAATCAAAACAGGTTCCCCTTTGAATCCCATTCGTGGACGTTTTTGCTGATTACAAATAAATACGACCGTGCGCGGGAATCGTCGAACGAATTGCGATTGAAAATGCGGACTGTAATTTTAAACAATTCCTAGAAAAATATTTACGATATTTCTTAGCTTTGAAGTCATGTTTCGCTAGCTCTCTTTCGAAATTACATCTACTCCGTTTTTTTTTGGGACAATTTCTGCCACATAATTCGATTATAAATAATTATACTGTTTAATAACAATCACACCTGTTGCGCCGATTTGGAACGCGAGAGCTTCGAACAAGCCAGCTTTTAATTTCCTTCTTCACAACCAAATTTTTATCGCCTCTGGCAGAAATTGCTGTTCGGTTACCGAAAGCGAAAAATCTGCGAAATAAATTGAATTCTAAATCGCCGCGAGAAAAAAAAAAGGAGAGAGAAAAGGGAAACACGCCGCGTACACGGTTGAACCAGAATCAGATTTGATTACAATTGATTACACGACGAAACAAAGATCGGAATTGATCGCGGCGGATCACGACAGGTGGATTACCGGAGCCGCGCGGGAAAAAAAATATTTCTGGAAACGGGATCGGTGTTTAAGCTGTCCGATGGCAATTTTGATCCACCGTAGGCTCGCGCGCGGCCGATGAAAGAATGAATCCTGCATATTCGTCGGTTTACAATAAACAACGCCGCCGAGCCTAAGCTCCGAGTCGACCACGCCACGCGGCCCGGAAATTATTGCAACGGTCAAGATAAACCATCGGCGGCCGTTCACAGGACATTAGCGGTGCATGCGAAACACCGTTGCACTCCGTGCAACGTGCACGCAATCCGCGATGCCTAATATTTCCCGCGGGAGCAGAAGTTGGGGCGAAAATGGCGAAATTTTTCTGCTTGTCGGATGTTCACAGTCTGGCGAATGTAACGAGTAGACCGCGGATGTTCATGTAATTAGCAATTTTTCTAGGCAAATCTCAAGAAATGGCAATCATGTAAAATCTTATTTTCAGTGATAGTAGTCTTCGTAGGTCCCAAATAAATAAAAATCGTATACTAAAATCTGTGGAACTTCATGTTCTATCGTTTTTTGAAAATTTTCAGAAGCCACAAATGCATAAACATCCGCAGTCTAGTAACGAGTCAAAGGAAGAAAATTCATGGTCTTTTTGTCCGTCAATTTGTCGGAGAAAATTGATATTTCAGAGTTCGGATAGTAGAGGTTGGACTATATCGCGTATTATGCACGTATATAAAATCCGAATTGCATCGTGTTTGGTATCATTTTAAACGGGAAAGTTTAAGGAACATGCTCGTGAAAGTCTCATTAAAAAATTATTATAAACAGTGAAGTTATGGCACTGAATTAGTATTGTCTCACCGGAGTACATCCTATTTACTCGCTATCACACCTTTTCACTCCGAATTATTTTTCAATTTCAGACGTTCCAGTAAACAAAAGATCAGAAAATGTCCAGTGTGACTCGACGTAGTTAATAGTCGTAAAATGCCGGTAGCGAACCACGCCGCCTTGTCATCGGAAGGCGTCCGGCGCGGGAATTTCGAATCCTGAACGGAGCAATACGTCGTCGAGCGGTGGCCGTAGAAAATCGACCGAGAACTTCGCCTTTTCCCATCCGCAGCCCATTTCTCCAACTCCGCCGACGGCTCCCCTTTTTTTCCAAGCTCGGCCAGAACTCACGGAAGTTCATCAGGGCCTTTGAATGGTTTAATTTGCATACCTAACAATATTACATCGCGCGCGCGCGCTCGCGCTACCCACGATAGCTTTTCGAGCTTCCTTCTTCGTTTTACCGTGTTGGAACTGAATTTTAAGACCAAATCGCGGGAGGATGGGGCTCGCGGCGGAATCTTCTGGCTCGCGGAAATAAAACCGGTCCGACGCGACGGGAAAATGTATTTTTCACGTCGGCCGGTGTCTCGGAGTTCCCTTCGCTTTTGTCGGCGCGTTTGCGTTGATTATCCCCAATTTGTCCGTCGCCTCGGCTGGGAAATGTTGTTCGACGAGGGAAAATAATGTCAACGAGGGCGTAGATTTGCAAACAAGGCAATCTCGTTTGCCGGCTGCTCGGTGCTCCGCCTTCAATTTTCAATTGCTCAAAGGCAAACGTCCTTTATCGGTAGAAGGAAGCACCCGAACGACCAATCCCGAAATTCCTCCTACGTATCGCGCCGGAGACATCAACCATAAGCTTCCGCGGGACTCGTGGAGCCTGAGAGTCCTTGGAGAATATGCAGATTAATAAATTGGTGCACTGGATTTTCCATTTACATGACAGATTGCGCGAGATAGAGATATAGTCTAGTGCTTTGCTTCTTCTTTCAGCCTGTCCTAGCTTCTAGCGAGGATTGTGCAGCTATAAATAGTTCATTCGGTCGGTAAATGCATCCTGGTTAACATGTTTAACTTGCCCAATGGGTTAATCTCTCACCACTAGCGTAAAATGTGCAAAATAAGAGCTAGTAAGCTGAACGTACCGGTGAGACAATACTAATTCAGTGCCATAACTTCTCTGTTCATAATAATTTTTTAATGAGACTTTCAGAAGCATGTTCCCTAAACTTTCCCGTTTAAAATGATACCAAACACGATGCAATTCGGATAATATTTACGTGTGTAATACGCGATACAGTCCAACCTCTACTATCCGTACTCTGAAAAATCCACTTTCTCTACCAAAATTGAGTGTTCGAAGATACTCTCGGTGAAGTATCCTACCATTTTAGAGGTCCTCAGTCGAAAAAAAAATGGCGTGCGGTTCTCAGGAAGCCGAACCGGAAGCGCCGCGAAAATCCCGTTCGCGGGAATGATATTCTCGTTCGGCCCGTCGATCCCAGCGATATATTTCGGCCACGGCCTCCAGGATTTCGCCTTCGTCAGCATGTGCGTCTAGGGTGCGGATGTGGGGTATTAGCAGGATTTATGCATTTATAGGATCGCGGCGGGCGATGGATGCGGCCTGAGGAGCGCGCCGATGTCGGGGAATCTCCCGATAATCGTCGCCGTGTAATCGCGTTTGCTCTCGAACCGACGATTTATGACCAGTCACGTCACTGCCAACCGTGCGCGTCTGCCTTCGCCTGCTGATTAATGCGAGCGGACTCCGCCGACGGAAATAGTATACAGATTTCCGACTGAGGAAAACGAGGAATCGCGGGCAACGGACCTTGGAAACTGTTCCTGAGATGATCCCGAAGAGTCTCTGGGTACATCCTGAACCCTATACGATCATCCTGAACGATCTAGGTACATCCTGAACCATCTAGGTTCATCCTGAACCATCTACGATCATCCTAAACCACCAAGGTTCATCCTGAACCATCTATGCTCATCCTCAACCATCTAGGTCTGGGTTAGGGTCATCCTGAACAAATAAATACAAACATGTCAATAATAAATACAATAATAAATAATAAACATACAATAATATTAACTTAAATATTATCAACATATAATACAATAATGGATAACAAATCCAGGAGTAAATAACTATTGTCAGAGCGGGAAACGTTGGTGCAAGTAGCATATGTATGTATAATACGAAGAATATACATATGTACAGAGAGGAACTGCTCTCCACTCCGTGCTGAGCTTCGGAAGTTCTCGCATTATCGAACTTCATCCGTTTTCTCCTGGCGCGGCCGCGCCGCCGGCGACTATAGTTTGCAAAAAGCAGCTAAGCCGAGAAAGATGGCGCGAGATCCTGGGAGCGTGAAAGAGGCTTTTTGTCGTCGACAACCGCCGACGACAACGGCGATGACGTTCACACTCTCGACGAGATGAATTGGATGTGCTCGGGAATATATGGAGACAGGTAACCCAAGGTCGGAAATTCGCGATGGAGCCTGGCTAGTCGATTATCTTCGGATTCGCGGAAACAGAGCCGGGATTCGATTCCCTTACAACCCTAGATACTTGTAATTATCGTCCGATAGAGAACGTCGCGTGTATCAGTTGAATAGAATCGCCTGAAATCACTTCTGGACGAAATTTCGAGGTGATCAGTATTTTTTCGACGTATTTTTAGATATTTTCTTCGATATTGTTATAGAGCTTGAAAAGACGAATCCAACGAGTACCATGACCATACCATTTCGATAATTCAATCCAGAGATATTTGTGTCTGAAATATATTTTTTAAAGATACTCAATTTTTTCAGTCACAAATATCTCTAGAGTGAATGATCGAAACGATATCGTCATTATACTCGTTGGATTGGTTTTTTCGCGCTCTACAATAATATCAAAGAAAAAACACAGTATGTATTTCAGTTTTTGTCAAAAGAACAGTGAGTAAGGCAGATGTTAATGGATTTCGTATTCGTGCCAAAGATGCAGTGAAGAGAACGCAAAAATGTATTATTCCATCCCGAATCGAGTGAGGGTAAAAACCAACCGGACAATGTAGTGATGGGCTCGAGGCGGGTGTAAATTAATTGCGAGTAGAAAGAAGCGTGACGGTACCGTGGATTAACATTGGTACTCGAAAATCACAGAGAGATAATAACTTCCCAAAGGTACGGCGGCGCGGCGTTCACCTGTCGCCGCTATGATACGGCGATATCACTGCGGCTCATTCACGGTGATGAAAATTTTCCGCGAAAATTGAAAGAGCATGCAAACGAACTGCCCGTAAAGACTCCAGGAGTGTGCATTATTCCTGCGAGCATGATTTATTTGGGGCTCGTGTGTGACGGATAATACTTCGGGTACGCTTCCGTTGGTCGCGAAATGCAGGTGATACTGGCGTGGTATTATAATTAATTAACGCTGGCTATTAGTACATTGAAGTGTAATTAAATTAGCAATTGGATTGCTGGATTTATGTACATCATAAAAATTTGTTTGGAGTCATTGGAGGATTCTGATAATTTTAACAATCGATTGTAGTTTAATAAATATTAAGTACTGCTCCTTAATATATGAAAATTATTTGTATTAGCCATTTTTCAAAGACTAGCTAAGAAAATATACGTCATACATTAAAATAATTAATGACGTCGAACATAAAAATCTGGTCACAATGGTTTCGTTTTTAAAAATCGCAGAACCGTGCACCGAAAGGGTCAAAGGAGAAACCCATCAAACGATTATATAAATATTTAATATTAATATCGCTCGCAATTGTGTTGCGGCGATTAATTCTAGCGGCTCTTTTTATGGACTTAATTATAGCTTCATGTAATTTCATGAGTTTAATTCGTTCTCATCCTATATTTACTGATGCACAGCGACTCGTTGATTTATTCATTGGAAAGGTTTCATATTTGCAGCTCGGCAACCGCGCATACTGTATCGCGGTTTACAGAAAAATCGTGTGAACGGATGGCGATTTCTACGCTTAATTAATATCTCGAAATTACGTAAATAAAAATACCACGAGGAAGCATGTTAGTGAACGCATTCTTTCTTAATAGAGATCGAAATTATACTGTCTCGAGGCATACGTAATGATGGGATGAATTTTCCTCATCAAAGATATTTTATATATGAATCATTCATTTTACTTTCGGTGTGCCTGTAGAGCACAAAAAGACGAATCAAACGAGTATACTGACCGTGTGCAGTTACAATCATCTAATCTCGAGATATTTGTGTTTGAAGGAAATTTTTTTGAAATGACCATTTCCAATTTTACCTTTCAGACACAAATATGTCGAGACTAAATAATTGAAATGGTATAATCATTATACTCGTTCGATTCGTCTTTTAAAATCATATAAGAAAGCAACTATGTACTGTGCTAATACTGTTGTGACAATGTCAATATGGGATGCTACAACAAAATGTATGACAGCCACATGTGTCAGCGTAATTCGCGATGACGACATTCTCCGGTGCAAAAATCCGGCAGTGGCAGTATCTCGCATTTCCATGGAATCACGTACGCGTATGCATCCTCGTTACAAGAGGACCAGGGCATAATCCTGGGACGCGTGGTGGCGTCGTTACACCATTATCGTTCATCGTGGGAAAGAGAGAATGGAAAATGACAAAAATAAAGAAGGAACGTAAAAGAACAGTCTCCACGAGGGTTGCATCGTCCCAGAATTCGGCTGGTCATGCTCTTCAATTCTGAAAAAAATCCTGAAAAGTCCCCCGAGCCTTCTAAGAGCCTGCCCACTGTCCCTCGTCCCGCTGGGAAAAAATGAAGCAATTACACAAAACACTGGCTAATGGACCTTAATAAGGGGTGCTGCTCATATTCCGCGCAGGCTTTTTCTTCTTTCTTTGTGCGGCTGTTGTTCAACCCTTTACCCACTTAGCCCCCGTGCAACCAGATTTTTCCCTTCGAAAGAGGAAAAATCATTCCGCTCGGAAATTAGGTGGATCTCAATGTGAATTGAGCGAAAGGAGAAATAATTCTATATTATTATTTTTAATGGAATTTGTCGATATCCCCATAGAGCATGAAAATACGAATCCAACGAGTACAATGACCACACCATTTTGATCATTCGTTCCCGATATATCTGTATCTGAAAACTTGAAGTACTAAAAAAAAAACTGTTTCAGACACAAATATCTCGAGATAAAATGATCGGAATGATATGATCATGGTACTCGTTGGATTCGTCTTTTCACGGTCTACAAGAATATGGAAGGAAAAATGCAAAATTCAATTGTACCCTAGAATACAGTGTACAATCGAACCAATCGCGATCGCGAATCAGTTATAAATGAACGTTGGATGACAAATAGGTTTCCCATCGGTGCACCGGTGGAATTATTTGCCCGATGCGGCGTAGGACACCGTGTGCATCGCAAAGACGCATCCACCTACGGCTAACGGTAGCACATACACACTTGCATTCATTCCTTGAGCCGATGACGATTGCCTAGACGGTTCTTACGGCATGCTCTCTCCCACATAATAGCTGTCCCAGTGAATAGCGGTCCCCGGTATCGTGTCCAACGCGCTCCGACGCATCGTGCATCGATGTGCATTGTACGGGCTGCACGCCGGTGCAGTGTGGTTGCACTTTCCCAGAGAACACTCGCATCGGGGAATATACGTATAGACGACGACGCCTCTTTCCTCCTTCGCGTATTAAGTCAAGCGCGATCATTTGCATGTTGTTCACAGCCGACATAACTGAGAACGTTTGGGTCACTTTTTCCCCGACGGAATCGCGCAGAACTTTCGACAGCGTCGAGTTAGAACAACGAACTCTTTTTTAAATAATCGTTGAAACGTTGCAGGGGGGGGGACAAGGGAGAAATTCTATGTTCGTCGTGGTCGACGTGTTCGAGATGTGTGAGGATATTCGTGGGCAATGCGTGGAAACTTGCTAATGTTGTTATAGGACGGAGCCATGTGATTAAATGCAATTGCGTTGGTGTGATTATAATTTGGGAAACTGATTCGAGTTCGTATGGTAATACCAGCTATTAGGGTAGATGCATGCAAAATTTCTAGGCGATTTGTCGATTCGTGTTCCCGTAATTTAGGAACGAATGGAGGCAACGAGTAGTGCTGCCGGGATAGCGTATCAAATATTTTTGATTTTATCTGTTTCGAGAGAGCTCCGGAAAATTGTGCCATCAGCTACATACACAATTTGAACTATCTTGAGGCACCGGTTGCTAAGTTACACGCCCGGCAAGCATAGCTCCCTTTTACATATCGTGAGAAACAGTCCATCAACCACCACGATCTTAACCCAGCGTCAAAAGAGTCTCACCGAGTGGTAACATCAATGCATGGTCCTCTATCCCGGAACCCTCAGAGTACACAAGTGCTCAAAATCCCCAAGCATCATCAATCGACAAGAGAGGATTACTTTGACAAAAAGCAGCCTGGACCACAAAGGTTCTCAATATTTCCTCGGAACGATGTCTACAACCTCTTTGACAAACCCTACACTTACCAACCCTCAAAATTCCACCTGTCTCATTACCTACATTACCTACACGCACGCGTACGCCGGAGCACTCCTCTCTCCCGGTTCAGTTAGGTTCATCCTGCGGTTCCTCCTGCGTTTCCTCCTGTGGTTCATCCTGCGGTTCATCCTGCAGTTCATCCTAAACAATCCAAGTATGTCGTGAACCACCTAGGTTTGCTCTAGGTTAATTCTAAGCCACCTGGTTACATCCTGGATTCATTCTTTTCATCCTGAACCATCCAGGTCTTTTTTTTTTACAGCATTTCCCACACAATTCATTAATCAGTATTAAGAACCAAACTTAAAATTAAAACAAACACTCATAAACGAATATACAATTGAACCATCTAGGTCTAGGTTAGGTTCACCCTGAACAATCCAGGTTTATCAAAAGCGGGCTGGACATCAAAGATCCTCAAGTGTTCCTCGGAACGATACAATATCTACAAGTTCTTTGGCAACCCCTACGCTACCCTGTCAACCCTCAAAACTCCAGCAGTCCCATCCTCCTAACCTACACACACACGTACACCCCGGAGCGCTCCTCTTTCCCAGTTCACGAAGGACTATCTCTCGGTAGCATCTTCGATCCTCAGAGCTCGGCAGCTCTGTATTTATGCGACGTTGCGCAGAATTACTGAACTCTTTCGCGTCCCTAGCCAGCCCGGTAGACGTCTGTCTTTAAACGTTCGCTCTATATCCCTCGTCCTCCTTTGCGTTCCACGGCTCTTCGTTTTCTATCGTCGCCGGTGCCTCCGTCGACGTCGTCGTCGTCGTCGTCGTTTGATTCTTTCTCCCGTTATTTATCTTTGACTCTCCGTTTTCATTTCTTGCCATCCGTTAACCCGGCCACCCCTCCTTTTTCAAACGGGGATGAAAGACACGCCTCTCTTCTCTGTGCACGGCGACTACCCCCTAGACCTCTTCTCTCTCCCCCTCTATCTATCTCTCTCTCTCTCTCCTCCCTCTATCGTCAGGGTAGTAGCCAACGTGAAGCAGCACGGTCCCGCGAATTTCTCTGTTCCATTAGCACAAAGGAACGCTGCCATGACAGTCACGCGCTCCTCGGAATTAAAGGACCTGCACACCCTACACCCCCCAGGCAGCTAGCTAGCAATTAAAGGGGCTTAATTGAAAGATGTACCGCGGCCAGGATAATAACGAAACGACGCCGATAAGATGGCTAATGTTACTCAGCACCCCTAATTATCGAGATACTATCTGGAATTAAAAAGTGCTGGGCTGATTGAAGCCTACAAGGGGCCGCTTCTGTAAACAGGGATTCATACTCGGTTATGGCTGTGTCCTTGATGTCACGGTTCTGTATGAGTCCCGGTGGATCTTTACACAAAAGGAAACGGACATTGGAATTGAATCCTATTCTTTATAATTTTAGTGTAAATAATGTACCCGTGACGTTAAATTCATCTATCTCTTCCAGTTTGTATTTTCATCAGATAATACTCGCAGTTCGGATGGCAGAGGTTCCACTATATCGCGTATTAAACGAACAAATACCGTCTGAATAGCATCGTGTTTGGTATCATTTTAATCGCAAAAGAGTCGCGGACATTTCTGTGAAAGTTTCATTAAAAAATTATCAGGAACAACGGTGGTACAGCAACTTTTGTCCCCGCGCTACCCTCTTCACCAGCGGTAAGAGCTGCAAGAATAAGATCTGTACACAACTGTACATGTAACTACATATATCACGTTCAATTCTCAGTGGTTTGGATATGACAATGATCAATATAATTGCCGCTCTTCGTTGAAAACAACAGCGCCCGGGAGCACGGCGTTCCTCTGGTTTTCAGAAGCAATATGCCTAAGCGTCGCCGGCGCAGCGGCGTCGACACGATATTACAAAGCCTGATTTATATTGACCATTCACGCTCAACCACTGCCGTAATGCTGCACGCACAACCACCGAACCCCGCCCCTCCTCTCTCTTCCTCTCTCACCCCGCCGTCACTTACATTCACTCGGAAACCCGGAAGTCCGGATCATTATGACGTAATAAACGTCCCAACCATGCCGTCTGTCACTCGCGTACCTTATTACGGTCCCAGCCCCGTTGCCGCCACTCGGAAATACTATGGAACGATAGAGTTTCAACATTTTTTTCCCTGGAAATCCAAATTAACTCGAGCCTGGTCGCTGACAACCCTAAATGGCTCAATATCATCAACATCGCAACGTTTTCATTTATTTCATTTGTTTATGTTAGAATGTAAATGGTCCGCCAATAGGGACGCAGTAAAGTGATCGTCAGTTTAACAGTGGCGCCATGTTTATTTTCTGCCTTCTATATATCCTTTCGCTAGTTGAATGTTTGCCATTTATCGCTATGGAGTCATATTCGGTCGAAGACCGTGTTAAAGTTATTCAGTTGTGTTAAAGTTGTTGAGTTGTTGCAGTCGAAATTCGGTGAACGCTTAATTTTAAGAAATGGAAATGTTGTGAGTCTTTTTGAAGAACCAAGTTTACGTCAATAAGCCAGCTACCACAAACAAGACTTAAATCGCAACATTATTGCCGAGATAAATGCGATTGAAGCGGCCATTTTTCACATATAAATGACATAGATCAAAGTTCACAATAAAACATTAATTTTGGTTTTATCACTAATCTTTGTATTTTTAATCTGCATTTACTTTATGCAAGATATCCGCATTGTATTAAATATACATGTCTAATACACATATGTATAACCTACTGGTGTGTGCCTAATTATCAGTAGTTTAATTTATATTTAATTTTAGAACCCAAAGGCGAATGGCATCGTTCCATCAATTCATTTAGGAATTTGCTTGAACTCTAAGAAATTGTAAACTGCATGCATTGCGTTAATAATTTTTGGTTTCCCGTTTTTTCCAGCTGGGTTTCTTCACGTATTACACAGTGGCGATGGGAGAAGTGAATCCGTCGGGTCCGGTACCAATCGATAGTGTCTTCATTTACAGACCGGACAAACGTCTCGAGCTCTGGAGGTTCGCGTTCTATATGTTCCTTCATGCTGGGTGAGTACTAACATTGAATTACGTTGAAGTTTAATCGACCCACTCCATTGATTTACCTACCTCGAAATATTTTTTTAACGAAGTCTTCCGTTATTCTTTGATGTCGTTGTAGAGCTTGAAACAACGAATCCAACGAGTATAATGACCATATACTGTTACGATTATTCAGTTTCGAGATGTTCGTATCTGAAAGGTAGGGTATAGGTTAGGTCTGTATCATATGTTTCAGGCACGGATATCTCGAAACTGAATGATTGTAACATTATGGTCATTATACTCGTTGGACTCGTATGTTCATACTCTACAACAATATCCAAGAAAAAAAACAGGATCTAAAAATTTCATTAAAAAGTGCTCTTAAATCATCCTTTTTCGAACAACAGCAAATACAGATGTTTGCGTAATTCCAAAATTATCTTTAAGCGAACTTCATTTAAAAATGAAGGAAATAAGATAGGAGAAAATAAAATCGGATAGATAAAAAACAATTAATTTTTTTTTGGAAAGGGATAGGTATATTATACAGTTTTTTACGCTTTATTTGAACGTAAAAGTTTTCGAATAATCTGAAATCGGAAAATAAACGTTTGCGGAGACGCATTGGTAAATAATTTCCGTAAAAAGCAATTAATATTAATTTGCAATCGCTCTCAGTGTACGTCGAAAAAGAGAACGCGAGTATGTAGAATTATTAATGGCACAATTGGTGACGGAGCTCTGTTTTTACAAGCTTCATAAGCTGCGCCAATACTTTTTCAATGTTACGCGTACGTGTGTGTATGTTTGTTATACTCGCGTGTTCCGAAATGAAACGCGATGAATTTTGGAATACACGAAAATTGAAATTTATGAGTGATTTATCGACAGTTTTAGCATATAAATCCCAATTTGAAATGTTTGAAACGTCAATTACTGATCCTTAATAACGACGTTTTTGGGAGTTGTGTTGTTGTAGCTGTTTATTAAGAGGTAAAATTATTAACTCAATACACGAAGTTTATTTTATTTCAAAAATGAGAATTTTAAAAATTCAACTGCAAAATCGGATTTTGAAAGAGTTCATAAAGGTTGAACACTAAATCTAAACGGTGAGACTCGCGAAACTGAAATAGAAAAATAAAATGAAGTATCATATTTAAAAAATACAAAATTAAAGATTAAATTAAAAGCTTGCATTTACAAACTAAATCATTTCCTAAATCAAAAACACAAAAGCCTTAAAAATGCAGCAGCCCTCAAGGCTCCCCACAATTTCAATGCGCCATTCAAACTCAGAAAACCAGAATGGAACCCTAGACAATAGTCGAACGTTGATCTCAAACAAATTTCGTCGCAATTGAATTTATTGAGAAGTGAAAACCCCCGTGGCCGCGATTAAACCGTGATGACGCCCCACCCATAAAAATGGCATAAAATGGCGGGTGAAAGGAAGTCCGCGAATTAAAATTCGGCTCGCGTGCCGCAAAAAAAAAAAAAATGGCCACGCGTGACAGATTGCACATTTCGCCGACCACTTTTCTCGATTGGCCCCGGCCCACGGCATGTACGTACTCGATACAACTGGGCCGCGTTAATCCTTGACGCTAATTTCGCTTTGCAACCCCCCACCCTTTTAAACCCCTCCACCCCTTGCGCGAATCACGTTGCAATCTCCCTGCGACCGACGCGAATCGAATCGAATTCAACCATCGTTCCACCAGTCGAACAGAATTACGTAAATGTCCTGGCACGCGACCGGGTCCCACGCCGGAAAATACGTTTTCTTCCACCCCCTTTCCCCCTTTTCATCCCTGCTTTTCCACCCCCTCCAATGTCTACGCCATCGGCTATTTTTCCTAAAGAACTGTCTCGACGAACTTTTTACCCATACCATTCTCTCCAGCTCTTGTTTTATCACCGTTCCTCCACCCTCACTCTGAAGGGTGGGGGTCGGTGGGTGCTGAAATTTATTTAGGTGTATTGCGGATTTATAGTGATCGCTGTTATTACCATAGGGTCCGGTGGTACGTCTTAGATCGTGGGGCTGGGAGAAATATATTTATTTGCGGCCATTTTTGTGTGGGGGTTACAGCGTGGGGAGATCCGACATTTTGAATAAGGGAGTTCTCCAAAATTTGATTCTTGATCTTATGTTGAGGACGTTTTCATTTCTTGAGAATTGTGGTATAATATTTTTTATACTACATATGTAAAGCATCTGTTCGTTAACAGTCAAAATGATGAATAATAAAAATTGAGTAGCATAAATAGTGTACAAGTAGTATAAATTGAATATTACAAGTGGTAAACAAGGAAGTGGTAAATAGCATCAACGGAATTTTCGATGTCCCACATTTTTGCAACTTCAGGAACAGGCGAGTAAACCGAGTTACTTTGAAATGAAGCATCGTAGAAAGTTTTTCTTATGGAAACGCGGCCGACTGTAAAGGAGTGAGTAATTTTTGTTCGTGATGCTTTACCTCGTACGGTTACAAAGTTGCATCCGAGAGCCGTGAAAACGCGAAAATTTTTAAGGGATGATTTCACCCTTTCACGGTGAACTTCCGCGGCGGCGGAATGAAAAAAATGTTTTTTTATCCAGCCCAACGCGCTTTACAATCCCCACGAAGCTTTATCAGCATCACAATTTTCGTGTTGCGGGCTTCCCGCGGAAGATTTTCAAATTATTTCTCGCTTTAGAATTACTGCTCTCTCTCGCTTGTCAGGAGCACCCATACGAGTATTCGATTTAACAATATTACAAATTATTGTGCTCGTAACCTCATTTATTTACTGGTCGGTCTACTCTATTTTTATTATTTACTATTTTTATACTATACTCAATTTTACTATTTAAATTATTACTGTTCATTGCTATTTACAATTTTTACAGTTTACTGTTCAGAGAACTCAATTTTTACTGTTCACTATTCATTCTACTCAATTTTTACTATTTATCATTTTCATTGTTTCCCCTTTAAGATGAAATCTCTAGAAAATTTTACAAGGTTTATTTGGGAAACGCGGTCTTAGATCATGTCACCATAGACGCAATTTCGACGCCATCTTGAACCTTCTTATGCACTCAATTTCGTGAAACTTTGCTCAGGGTTGCTAGATTATATCTACTTCTATGGCTGTAGGCTTCTCTGTTTCTACCCTTGTGGGTTTCCACAAATCTGCTTTACACGTTGTCACGCTCGAATCGCTAACTGCGAGACGAGGACGCGTCACAGAATTCAAAAATCCAGTTTATAAAATAGAAGAGGTCGATGTACGAAAATTTCGTATCCAACGAAAAAGGATTGAAATTTCGAGAAACGAACGAACCCAGCTAAAAATCCGAAGGAATATCTGAATTTAAAGAATGAGGGATGGAATTTCGAATGCGAGGGGTATTAAGGGGCGTCAGATAAAAGGTTAAGCGTTCGGAGAGCGAGAGTTCGAAAAGCGATCGATCCGAGGAGGGCAAAAGAAATACGACTCATCGCATTAATAACCGGGCACGCTACAGTATCCTTTCGGCAACAAGAAAACTACTTTCACGGAAGACTGATAACGGCTGGAGAAGGATAGGGGAGCGGAGGCGATGGAACAAAGAGAAAGAAGAAAGGGATGGAAGAAAGTGTGCGCGCGGGTGCGAGCAAGCGAGCGAGTGAGTGGGAGAGCACACGGTCTATGGGAAAACGTCGGGTCACTCTTATCACCGTTTCCATACGCACGTAGGGAAAATGGTCGCCTTATCTGGCGTTTCCATGAATAATTTAGAGAGCTTCGCTGCTGAAAACTTCTCTCTACCGGCCTCGTTCTATCGTTCCGGCCTTTCCACCCCCGCACACCGTCCACGGTAAAAGAGAAAAGGGAAAAAGGCACGTCGGTGTGCAAGCAGCGAGAAGAGAGGCAGAAAGAGTGAGAGAGGAAAGAAGAGGATCGGAAAGAGTAGTCGCGAAGGTCGTCACTCTTACCGAACGAGACGGGTGAAAGTTCGTTCAACCTCCTCGGATTAGCGAGACGTAGTCGAAATAATTTCGCGTCGGCCGATTTCGTTCGATTTTGTAACGTTTCGCTAATCCGGGGAGCTGGGCCCAGAGTCCTCAGTTGAGGGGAAGGACCACGAATCGAGGAGAGGAAGTCACGTGACCGGGCCGCGACGGAAGGGGAAGGTAGAGTGGGGACACAAATCTTAATCTGACGAGAACGTTCACCTATAGCGCAAGGCTATTTACAATGATGGCGGATACTTTGTCTTGATAATAACATATTACTCTTAAATATTTTTTATCTTCTTACTGTCTCACGTTTCACCTTTCTTGCCATGAATGTATAAAAACAGGGCTTTTTATAAAAGTGATTTGATCGGTTTACATGCGAGAAGGTATTCTGTCTAATAACATTCGTTGCCCTAAATACCTTGGTAACAGCCATAAACCACAAACTACTACACATGAATGTATAAAAACAGTCACTTTATGCATCCATGACAAATGTGAATGGTTCCAACACAAAGAAGGAAAAATGTTTAAAGAATTTAAAAATCGTTGTATTGTTTCCAACTGTATAATTAAGAAATGAAATACATGTCTTTGTAGCTCCCGTGATTTTTCTCTTGTGCATGGAAGTCCCCAGTCTATTGATCACAAGAGGGACACGTTTGCTCGAAGTCCACGCGGAGTAATGGCCGATCGAGGAACGTCAGAATAAAGGTGTAGTTTCAGCAAGTTGACTCGAATGTTCCGCAGACGCGGGTAAGGTTGTCAGCCGTTCTAACTACTTTCCAGTTGTTAATTACACCCCGAAAACTTCTTACTTATCGTACGAACCGTGGGACCAGTTTGTCGAGCTTGATGTCTCAGCGTTCCGCGGGTCCAATAACGAACCGATTCCACCGTTCTCCGCGCGATCGGCTCGATAATACTAATCACCCAGCTTCTATTGTCCCACGTTTAACTCGAAGCCGTTCACACAATTTCCGCCCCCTTCTCTTTTCTCTTTTTATTAGCTCACTGAATTTATCGATGAACACGTTAATGGTAGCACGAGAGTATCCTAGGACAAAGTTACACTGTTATTAAACTTATTTGATTTTTTATTGAACGATACCATATATTTTTTATTCGATATTCTTGTAGAGCATGACGAGACGAGTACAACGAGTACCATGACCATACCGTTCCGATCTGGACATTTGTGCCTAAAAGTATCAGATATTTATTTTTAAATTTTCAATCATGAATATCTGCAGATTCAATGATCGAAACAGTATGGTCATGGTACTCGTTGGATTCGTCTTTTCACGCTCTATAAGAATATGGAAGAGAAAGTATAAGTTATCGGCTAAAAAAGATACCAATGAGCTTGGAATGTTGATTTTAAAGATCTCCAGACGATTTTCGGAAGTTTGCTAATAGATCAGAGAGTCCGTTCGAGTTTCTAATTGATGGAATTTTTCCAACAGATGCCCAGATATGATAGGATGGAACTCTGCCGACGGAGACCCATGTAAAATGCAATTGTTCCGCGGAACAAGCAGAAGTTCGTCGCGCACGTGTCGCATCAAGGATGAGGCCTTCTTTTCTGCATTTATACGACATTAGGCGAGTCGGCCGCGGCATAATGGTTCCGCTCGTCGGGCATGCATAATGGTCCCTTGCATCGGTGACGAAGGATCCGCGCTCGCATATTTGCAAGATGGACGCCGTTATTTAAATCGAGTCCTTGTGCACCCGCCGATGTTGATTCCCCTTTTTCCTCGACGGGGAAACCCGCGGCAACTTCTGCTCCGAATCAATTCTTCCCGGGGAAATTTGTTTAGAACCGCGCGGCCGCTCTCCGGCCAATTGCATTTTTATAAGCGAATACAAAGGATCGGCGAGAAACGTGCGGGAACGCTCGCGAAATAGACTGCGGAGCGATCGGCCCGAATTTATGGCGGGTTCTAAAGCTTTCCGGGGGAGACGACTGGGCTTCGTTTCGAAACGACTTTCGCGAAGTTTTTTTCGCCAGCCGGCCAGGGTAATTTGATCTGCCCTCGCTTTGCAATTGGCAAAAATTCTGAATTTGACGGACCTTCAAGAAATGTTATGCACCAATTGAATAAATACATTCAACGTAAAAATTAAATTCGAAATATCAAAAATGAAAACGCAAGCTTTGACTGAAACAAAATTCTTGTGAATCAATCGAGTCAAAAAATTCAATTCAAAAATCAAATTTGAAATTTCGGAATTAACATTGAATGTACAGGCTGTATAAAAAGTAATGGTAATCCGTCATAGTTTCTTTTACAAATGTCCACCGATCGAGGAATGTTGGTTCACCCTTACGACGGATACTGTACAATTTTTAGGTCGATCAAAACTTTAAAAAATTGTTATGATTTGAATGAATGGCAAAGATGATACGAGTGAACGAGTGAATTGGCGGAATGAGTGACGCTCGAAGTCGATTTTGCGTTTCCATTTTCCCGGAATTGCGACCGACTTCGCCACTGCGATTGGATGGCGGGCGATGATCCGATCTTGGCGCTAATTCCGTTGTACGAGGAACGTTCCTCGGACGTTTCGCCACCCACACAGCTCACTACTTGTTCCGTTCCCGTCCGCGGACGTGGCACGGAAACATCTTTTCGAGGATACCGTACCGCACCGGCATACCGGGCTCTCCTATTTTCGCGAACGCTGCGATACCATTGTCTGACCCGACCGTGTGCCGCGTTCACTTCCTGCAATTACCGCGATTGTCTCGATTTTTCTCGACTTGCACCTTTCTCACGGCGCCCTTGCTCCCGGCGAACCCACGGGACGCGCGGAGGACCGATGACGTCCTTTGGCGTCGGGCTGGAATTCTTTTCAAAAGCCTTCCGTTCCGATATCCGTTCCGAGATGCGTTCCGAGTATCAATAATTGAATTAGGTACCGCAACAATTACCCCCGAATTTCTTCAGATCCTTATAGTGCTCAGAAGTTTAAAAATTCGAAAATGGAGGACTCAAGGTCGAGACAAGGTTACAGGAAAACAATACAAAATATTTATAAAAACCTCCAAGTATTAATAATTGAAGTAGGGACCGTAACACACACAAATATTTAGAAAATGTTTCACATATCCTTTCAGAGCTGAGAAATTAAAACATTCGAAAACGGAGGACTCAAGGTCGACACAAGGTTACAGAAAAACAATACAAAATATTTATGAAGATCTCCATAGGCATTCAACGCAGACGATTACTGTTTCTCGGGAAAATCTGGAAAACTGAAGTGCAAATTTGGAGTTTCCGATAAAATTCGCAACAGCGAATTAGCGTCGGTCGGATTCGCCCGCCGAAAAAACTGCCTAAATATAACTGCGGCGCGAGCGATGTTCATCTAAATAGGAATTTCGCGTTCCTTGCGGGCGTAATTTCAGGCGGGGGCTCAATCAAACAACGTCCGAACCGAGAGAGGTGGGGCATGCGGCGGCGTAGAGGGGGGAAATTAAATAGAATTAATTATTCCATGTGGTGGGCGTAGAACTGAAGGTGTTATCGCAAACAAAAAGATCAAAAGCCGGCTTCCGCCAAGGGAGATCCTCTCTGGATTGTGCGCCCATAAACAATTCCGTCCATTCGAGGCACGTTGCAAGGCAAATCCAAGTTCACCGGAGCAGCGAGGAAGCGCCTCGTGTTTCCCGCGGAACCGTGGAACGTTTCGAAAACAATTTTCCGAACAACTCTCGAATCGCGTTAAACATTTCGGGGCTGTAATCCGAACTAATGGAAACGGAAATAGTTCCGTTTGCCCGGCTCCTTCCAGCCCGGTTAGCTCTTTTCTTCTGGAAAACCCGCGTGCGCTCACGTGCCCACACACATACGCGCGCAACAGCACTGCAACTTTTTACTGTCAAAAGTATTCCGACGCTTGTTCGCGAAATTTTCAGTTCGACCGATCGTCGATACTTTCCTAGTTCTATCTCGGTTTATTTTGTTTTACAGTTCAGTTTCAAGTGTGCAGAATTTCACGTTAATATTATTATTATTATACAAGGGGACTTACGCATATCTTTGTTATGGTTGAAGTTAGGAAAAAATGTTACAGCAGAAAGATGAATGGCTTCTGAAGGGCTACAATGTGTTGTTGTACATAAAAAAAGTACTGGGAGCATGTGGCCAAAAAATTGACAGCTAACAAGATATTTTTACGAAATGACAACGACCTTCATATGACCCCGTATCTTATAAATTGTGCAAATTTTGTTCGAATATAATTTTTGAACGGTTCGGTTTCAAGATGCCCGCGATTATTTTATTGGAGGAGCTCGATAAGAGCAGCGACAAGACACAGTCTATCCATTGCGCATAATTTCGCAGTAACGTAAAAAGGTACGTTCGCAGTACCTATACGCCACCGAGTATCCCTTATCAGCAACCCCCTGGCCGGTTCTCCCTTTCGAAACGTTATCAAACGATTCTGGTTATTAATGCGAAAAATGTCTCGTGATTCTCGTGCTGGTTTTTATCGTTGTTATCGCGCCGTTTTATGCGAGAGTACGTCTGGGGACCATCTGATCATGGTGTCTCGATTTTTTGGAGAACAAGCTCTGAATTATATTTATTTTCGTATTATACATTTGTATGTATCCGTTCCTTGGAATCACGAATATGTGTCCTTGGGAGGGCAATATTATATTAAACATCGAGATTCGAGAATTTATTTAAATTTCAATGGAGGTTATATGTTTATCTTTATTTTTATTGAGAGAGAAACTTGTACTCACAAAAGACATTGTTTAAATATTACTATATTTATATAAAAATATTGGTAGTAAATTAACTCTTCAAATTGTATAACATTGAAAAGAACCGTAACTCATTCAATTGTAGGTACTATGCAATTTTACTTTTCAAAATTCGCGGGCACTGGCGGGAAATTCGAATTCTCCCGCCATACGAGCACAGAGAGACGCAAGGGGGGGAAGGGTGGTTCAGACAGTTGTCGGTTAATTGAGCAGCAATTAGGCTAGTCCTTCAACGTTGTCTTCGCGGACGAATTACACCGGATCGTCGGGCCTCCATGGATACGGGAGACGTTCCCTCTATCTTATCGTTTTTCCCTACCAACGTCCTCGAAACGGAAGTGCCTCCAGGAGACTCTATTTTTTGCGACGATCCATTTCGAGAATTACACACTCCCGCGAATCGATTCTCGCGCACCCTTCCACCTACCCCCTTCCCGTCTTTCCGCATTTGCAAATTGTCCCCAGACGGGGACTCGAATACGTTTGTTCGGCTCCCTCACGAAATATTCGTGTCGTGAATAAACTTTATTCCCGTCCTCTTTATTTTCTCGTTCGTTTGCGCTTCCAACCTAATCTCGGTTCACTGCGCGTGCAAAGTCGAGTTGCTGTCGATAGTGTCCATCTTTCTGCAACATTCAGATTGTTTGGTTTAAGTGCGCGCTACAGAAACTGACTAGGAATTTAATTATCTGTCTTGTTGTTTTATTACGTTGCTCAAAATGTTTTACCATCAACAAGTTCTGTATTGAATAAATTGCTGTGAAACTTTCACCGACTTTTATGGGGTCGCTCGCGATTTAATTATTTGAATTTGCACGTTTTCAAGTGGATAAAAACAATTATTTGAATTTACCCATTTCCAAATGGATAAAAAGAATTAATTTAATTCACATAATCTTTCAAATGGATAAAGACAATTTTTATTGTTCCTATAGTTTATTTTTATAATAAAAACAATTTATCTATCTGACGATGTTGTAGGAAAAAGGTGCAGGAAGTTTGAAAGAATATTCCACAGGATCGCAGAAGATGGGAAATTGTTTATTTAATTTTGCGGAGTAGTTTCTTGTTAGGACTCGAAATTTTAGCGGTTATCGACAGCTTTCTCCGCGAGTTCCCCCCAGCCAGGGAAAGCAGAAGAAAAAGCTGCGGCGAGGACGGAATTCCAGAAACCGGGAGCCGACTCGGCTGACATGCAAGCTGAGTCGCTCGAGCAAAACGTGAGCCTATTAAGCGCACAATTTGCATCCTCGACGAGTCTGAGCACCGTCGCGTCTAGTTGCAATGCGGTCGACGCACCGAACACACTCTGCGATCGGCAGTTCTCGAAGTTCTCCTGTTTCCCGCCATTTTGCGTCGCACCGCGTTCTAAAACGGCCCCGTGACCGTGAAAAATCAAAAATTTATTTTCACTACATTAATCTACGATTTCTTAAACGTTCTGAACCTCTCAAATTCCTTCGAGATGTTTATACAAATTACAAAATTCATTTTATTCACGTTTTTCTTTGCGGAACGTTTACCAACATGTACCTGAGATTTTTCTCATTAAAATGAGTCCAAACACGACGTCATTCAGTCAGATTCTAGTAAAATCTCGATTATCCGAACTGATGGTATTTTAATCCATTTAAACAGTTCAATCTAAAGTGATCCATATACGTCACAATTCTCCTTCAAATCTGAAGAACTATTCTATTATCTTCATACTCACATCTGCTAGATCAGTTCGGATAAAGGAGGCTCCACTATATCACGGATTACACAAACAAATATAACTCAAACCGCATCGTGTGGGGTATCGTTTTACTCGTAAAAACAGCAGGTATAAACTGGTAAAGGTCTCATTTAAAAATTCTCAAAAACCGAAAAGTTATCATCGAAGTTCCATGATCTCGCCGATACAAGCCCCGGGGAAAACCGTCCGGAAACAGGATAATTTCGCGAATTCTTCGGGAAGACGGTGCCAAATGGCAAAGTAGTTCACCGCGTAAGTTCCCCGGGGAGAAACAGATGATTAATCTCGGTGACCGACAGTTTTTACGAGACTGCGAGCGCGAGTTCGTCGGACACAAATCAAACCGGAGGTGGGAAGAGCTCGCGGAAAAGCACTGTGAAAAGATAAAAGGCGAGGTAGCGGGTTCGAAAGAACGACGTCGGGTTCTCTCACTGGCAAATTCGGCTATCGCCACAGGAATTAAAGCAATTATGAATTTTATCTGGCTGTAGCCCCGGGAAAAGTTTCCTCGCGGAAGCGAAGATGATCGCGCGCGAGCGCACGCTTATCTGTCGCGCTCGACGGCGCGGAAACCCTCTACGGGCGGCTAAGATTCCTTTCACGCGGCCACTTTTCTATCGTTCCCCGTTTCCGACCTGTACACTCTGCCATTCTGCCGATCTGGATTGCCTTTTCGATCCGGTGTGGTAGCGCGGAAACTGTCACTCGATGCACGTGACAGCAGGTTTGGGTTTGGCCTGATTCGGAAACTCGTTTTTGTTTGTTGATCGACGAACTTTTCTGCGTTTCGGATGAAAATTGTGCTGATAGGTGACACTTAAACCGATGGGGAAATTAATAGAATTCAAGAAAAAATGTACGTATTGTTTTTTATTTTATTAAAATTTTTCGGGCAGTGTTATTAATTTTTGTTGATCGTCAGACTTTTCCGCGTTTGGGATGAAAATTGTGCTGTTAGATGACACTTAAACGATGGGGAAATGAATGGAAAATTCAAACATAAAAATATTAGCAATATTTTTAATTTATTAAAATTGTCTGAGAAATTCTTGATTTGCGTGAGACACAATTTATTAATGAATGTCTCGTTTAAGTGTCCCGGTTGCTCCCCGACTTTCCTTATTTTTCCTCGTTTTACCTTTTCTGTGCGACGAACGCGTCCGAAGAGAACCGTTGGAATTCCACTGGGACGACTCCGCGTTAGCCTAATCGCGGCTCCTTGGCGCTGCGACTCATGTTTTAAAACGATAGTGATCGCAAGGGACTGTGTTTCACCATGATCATAATTTAATAAACAGCAAACACATAAAATGTGAAACTCTAAATGAATATAAAATAAATTGAATAAAACCCATGGAATGTGAAACTCTAAATGAATATAAAATAAATTGAATAGAACACATAAAATGTGAAACTAAATGAATATAAAATAAAATTGAAAAATCTGTATGAAGCCATTAAACAAGAATTTACATATAAAATTAATCCAGTGATAGTTAATGCACATTATTAGAGGATTGGATATTGTGTAATAATGTTTAAAAGAATGTGGAATGGGTTAAAATTCTTTTCCACGACTGCAAAGAGAATTTAAGTCAGAAACGGCTCTCATAGGGTACACTATGGCGGATAATGTACGACGACGATAATTAGCAGCAGTAAAGATTCGCTGACTAATCATAAGAACATTATAATTTCTGTTGGTAATTAGATCCGGGGGTTCAGATAAACCGACTGAGAATGGAACGTAATGGAAAACTTTCAGTCACGCAACAGCCACGATGTATAGATATACGGGAACGGTACAAAAAAGGAAAAAAAAAAAGAGGAACGCATAAAGGATGAATAATTATAGGAATCATAATAATGTGAGAACGGGGCAGGGTGATAATTTTAATTTTCATTCGGTTTAGCACGAAACTCCATACATATTCTATGCAATAATGAAAATTAGAGAAATCTCTTTGCTCTCGTCTACGGCCATTATTCCACTCTGTCTGGCCGGTACGCTCGCTGTCAAAAGTCAAGCAACAATCGAATTAACACAAAACAGTGCCGGCTGTCTCATTTTGCCTTTTATATTGCGAATTCTTCAAACGGAACTTAACGAATTGATAGACGATAAATGTTCAACAATAATGTTATAAATTAATCTTTAAAAGCATCCAAAAATTACATGGACAACATTAATACAGCCCAGAACAATTAAATAAACTTGAGTATTATTACCTAACGATATCGAAACAAGAGTAAAATTCTTAAAAAACAATTCAAGTAAATTCTTCAGAAGTTGCAAAACGTCTGAATTAATTACTGTCTGTGGCCGTGTCTGTGGCGGGAAATTCAAACAGAGCGCAGCCCCATTGGATAAGGACGCGAAAATGGGATGCCCGCCTGGTTTTCCAGAGCTAACAAACGCGACCAAGAGTGAAGTCGAGATTCTCTCCTGTTATTATACAAATTCTTTCGCATCGTGGCTTTTAATGAACCGGGCGAGTTGGTCACGGACGTCGTTCGTTTGAACAAAGCGTGGGCGTACTGAAAACAGGGGAATACCCTATGCTTGCGTTTCAGGTGGCTTCACCTGCTGTTCAACCTGGGAGTGCAGGTGGTCGTGGGACTTCCACTGGAAATGGTTCACGGAAGCCTCAGGATCGCGGCCGTCTACATGGCTGGTGTCCTTGCCGGTGAGTAATGAATATGCGTCGGGGAACCCCGAAATTTTATTTGCACGGATTCCACACAGTGCCCTTCGTTTCTCCTGGAAACGATACCACCCTAACTTCGCGTCATAGTCGACGGGAAATCTTCCGCGGATTTTACGACTGTTTTATTAACTGAACCGCTGTGCTAATCTCCACACTGCAAATATTGGCTCGGGGAATAAATTATCCGACTGTTTCCGTACCGATAAGATTTCAGTGAGAAGAATTTTCCACCGTTTCAGTCTTGAAAAATTATTGAAGACCGACGATTGTTATTTTAGAACAGCATGTGTCGATAAATATTTTACACCAGTTATTAGTTCTCGTGACATTTTTCTGATTAAAACGAGCCCAAACACGACGTAATTCGAAGTGTATTTAGTGGAACCTCGATTATCCGAACCGATAGCGTATAGTCAAAGTCATTTGTCCGTGTTCGCGATAATTTTCTGATTAGAATGAATCCAAACACGATGCAATTCGAAGCATAATTGCTAGTTTAATCCACGATTTAGTACCCCCTCGATTATCCGAACCGATGATAATAATTAGACGATAACAAGCAGTTTGATCTAAAGCGTTCCATCTATAACATTACTCACTGAACAAATCAGTGAAGATGTAATCTAAGATTATAGATAAATAACTGTTTTATTATTCTCAGCACGCTCTAACCCGTTCGGATAGCAGAGGTCCCACTTTATCATGGATTAAACGAGTAAATGCGATCCAAACTGTATCGTGTTTGGTATCGTTGGAATCGGGAGACCGTCGCGAACAAGTACACAGTGTTTTCAAGTTCCTCTTACGTTTCCACTGTTGTTTATTTCGTCATTTTTGTCGTAACTGCCCGAAATCCACAGTTACCAGGCCCCCGCAAGATAAAAATTAGAAAATTTCGGGCACGGTCAGCGAAATGAGTTCTGCCTAGTTGGATTTGCAACATTGTGGTCCATGGGGAGATTCGCAGCCCCGTCGTTCTTTCGAACGGTTTCATCCCCCGCGTTTACGGCGTCCGAGTATATCCCAAATCTCCCCCGAGGAGTTTATTATTCATGCGCCCTATTTTGCAACGTTTTACTTTCATGACTGCTAATAACCCGGGATCTGCGTCTAATCGAATTTATGCAAATGGCAATTAGGTTTACACGACTGTGCACGCCCCTTTCTCCTCTTGGACCCTCTCTTTCTCTCTCACTCTC
This sequence comes from Lasioglossum malachurum, assembly GCA_028455605.1. NCBI lineage: Eukaryota > Metazoa > Arthropoda > Insecta > Hymenoptera > Halictidae > Lasioglossum > Lasioglossum malachurum. The sequence goes on from CM052315.1 coordinate 7,472,603, forward strand.
GCGCTCTCTCGTTACACGCGCATAGTTCGCGTTGATGCTGCTGCACCCCCCCACTCCCCCGCTTCCGGAATTTACGATCGAGGGTGGACGAATGTTTAATTTTAATCTAATTTAATTTGTTTACGGGAGGGCCGCACGCCTAATCTCGTGTTACGCTCGCGGAGAAACAAAATGGCCGGCACACCGGTTGTACGATGTTGAAATCGAGGGGTAAAATAATTACGATTAATTGCAGCTTAATCCTCGCGCGACGTGGTCGCCGGCAACTGGGTCTAGCGTGACCCATCGGTCAGATCGGAGGAACTACGAACATCCGATGAGAAAATTGAACAAAACAAACTATTATGGTGGTAATAAATTTATTTATTGTCTATATTTAACGGGAATGTAATAAGTATTAATATTTGTGACATCTATTCGATATAATTATTATAGTTTTGATTTTTGTTTCCTTCCGACGACTATACTACAGTCACAGACAGAAAGCTGGTCGGGAACGCACGTCGTGGGTCACCGCAGACCCAGCCATCGACACACAAAGGTTAACCCTTCGCACCCGGTGCTATTTTAACTCGGAAATTAAACTTTTCTTGCGACTTAAAATATTTCCATTTTTTATGAGATTTTAAATTTGGTGGATAAGAAATTGATACAAGGTGGAGTGGGGTAAGTCCGCCCTATTTTTTGCAAAGCTGGACTTCAAACTGATGTATTTTCAGTTCGGTATGTAAAAACTTAACGTTCCCGGTATTAAACTCTTGTCACAGTTATTACTCATGAATTAGTATTATGTAGGAATTCTAAGTTTGCTTGAAAATTATCATTTCGACAGGATATTGTACAAAGTGTCAACTAGGACGTACTTGGCCCGAAAATGGGGCAAATCCGTCTCCGAGAGTTAAAAATGCTTTACTACATTAGTAAATACAAGCTAGAGAAATTTCGTTCATATTATAATAAAAATAACCAATTAACGGACTTGCCCCGTATAGACGGACTTACCCCACTCCACCTTAATACCTTATGAAATACTTAAATGTTCAGTAATTGATTAAATACCTGCATATCTCTAATATAATGTAAACAATATTTTAAATAGTGGTACAGCAATTTTTAATGGGACCTCAGGGTCGCCAATCGAGCGCTAAGGGTTAATACCGAGAGAATGGAGAAAAAATTATAATGGAGTTTAAATTGGTTGAAAGAGATAGAGAACGGAGGGGATCGGAAGAAACAAAATGGAGGAACGGGGAGTTAGCTCGCGTTGGAAAATCCGGAAACGGAGTAAATGGAAATAGGGACAAATTGTGTTATGGAGAAGAAATAGAGTCGTGGTGTGGTGCAGCTGCGTCGGCGAGCATTTATGCGGGTGAGAATCGCCGAGTGATTTAAATTTACGAATATTGTTGCGAGCATTCATGCATTACTGTATTACATGCCGGCGCATAATCACGCGTGCGGATTCGATGAGCCTCACTCTCTCTCTCTCTCTCCCTCTTTTTCTCTCTTTGTTCCACTCACAACATTTCCATTTCTCTCTCTCTCCCTCCCGCTTTAGTTCGCTGGAAACGTTTGCGTTAAATGCACTTGGTCGAGCTTTCGGTAAATCGCGTTTCGGTTCGTAATGGATATTCTGTACTCTCTCTCTCTCTCTCTCTCTCTTGCTCGCTCTCTCTCTCCCACAGTTTTATTCTTTTTATTACACGTTATTCGAGCCGTCTATTAGTGCGGCGGATATTCACCGCCACGTAGCTTTTTTCAATTCTGACGCACGCTGATCCGAAATGAACGTTACAACATTTACGCACACGCGTCGCTGAAATGCGACGACGCGTTTATTGCTCGTTTGTTTTATGTAATGAGATATTTGTTAACTGTCCGATGGCTCCGCTAGCGTTATTAGTCCGCCTGCAACCGCCGTTTCGCTTCTGAATCCCGTTCTCGTGTAACTTACAACAAAAATGACGAAATAAACAACAGTGGAAAGGTAAGAGGAACTTGAAAACACTGTGTACTTGTTCGCGACAGTCTCCCGATTCCAACGATACCAAACACGATACAGTTTGGATCGCATTTACGCGTTTAATCCACCATAAAGTGGAGCCTCTGCTATCCGAACGCGTCAGAGCGACCTGAGAACGGAGTTGTGCAGAATTACGATTGAATTACTCCAGGAATTATAATTACAAGGTAATAGAATTATATTGTAATTCAATTATATTGCAATTTATGATTCAGATCTTCATTCAATTAAATTACATTGTAATTCAATTAGATTGTAATTTATAATTCAGACCTTCATTCAATTAAATTACGTTGTAATGCAATTATATTGTAATTTATAATTCAGATCTTCATTCCATTAAATTACATTGTAATTCAATTAGATTGTAATTTATAGTTCAGATCTTCATTCAATTAAATTACATTGTAACACAATTATATCGCAATTTATAATTCAGATCTTCATTCAATTAAATTACAATGTAATTGGTAATTGCAATTACAGTACAATTATAAAATACTGAAAGAAATAATCATAAACAAAAGCGTTATGCAAAGTTAAATAAACATTGCTGTGATTCTGTTTGAGAACATTCTCGACAGCTCTCGGCCATATTAATGCACGCGATGTGTACCAGAGATCCACAACATTTGACACATCTAGTTTAATATTGATACGAAACGCGTGAAATTTCTATTCGCATTAATCGCCGATAGAATAACGAAATTCTATCCATCCCAGTGCGCAGGCTTGTCGCAAAGCCCGCGTAACTATTAGAAAGGGAATGCTATATCAGTTTCTCAGTCATTGCGGTGCGCTTCCGGTGGCACTGCAACTTTTATGCGAGCCAGTATACTAATATCTCGGGCGCATTAGCCGGGTGCGTACACCGTACATGCATACACATTCGTTCGACGATTTTTCCGAATGGTTTTTAAAAAGCGAACGGGCGCTACGCGTTTTCTGCAAGGTAAACTGTCGCGTCTTAATAAGGAAACTGGAGAGCCAGTCCCGGGGAAGATGAGCTCGTTTTGCATATTGCATTTTGCAATACTGAGTTATACGCGGCTAACTTCTGTCCCGAGTAACCTTGCACAGTTTCTAGACGCATTACTTTTAGAACATTTACCTTTATTATCCGGAATCCCCTTGTTGATATCTCGGCTGTAATACACGCTACCATATTTATCTTACGCCGGAGATAATTCAGCAAACACACAAGAACTTCCAATCCCGGTGGCATCTCTACCATCTTTATGCTGTACTGACGAAATTACTTTCCCTCCGAGCCGTTTCTATTTAAAAGAACCGACCGCCGAGCCAGGGGAAAAGCCGGGGGAAAAGAATTTTAATTTCATCTTTTTATTAAAACTCCGCCCCCATTTTATTTTATGGCGCACGGTCCCGTATGAATCGCGGATTTTTAAAACCGTCTATCGATCGGCCGAGATGTCGTTCTGCAAATTGTATCGTAAAACAGGGGTTGATTGGGTCCGGGGAAATTGTGCAGGATTTTTCAGAATCCCCCTGTGGACCGGCCACATTGTCGCAAATCCAACTAGACAGCAGACATTTCGCTGACCGTGCCCGAAAACTTGTGATTTTCATCTCACGAAGCCTGGCAGCTGTGGATTTTGTCCGTTTATGACAAAAATTATGAAATAAACAATAACGAAAAGGTAAGGGGAACTTGAAAACACTGTGTACTTGTTCGCGACAGTCTCCTGGTTCCAACGATACCAAACACGATACAGTTTGGATCGCATTTACTCGTTTAATCCACGATAAAGTGGTACCTCTGCTATCCGAACAGGTCAGAGCGCACTGAGAATAATAAAACAGCTATTTATCCATAGTGTTAGATCACGTCTTTACTGATTTGTACAGCGAGTCGTGTGTTGTACATGGAACGCTTCAGATCGAACTGTTTATTATCATCTAATTATTATGATCGGTTCGAATAGTCGAGGGCGTACTAAATCGTGCATTAATCGAGCAATTACGCTACGAATTGCGTCGTGTTTGGACTCATTCTAATCAGAGAGGTATCGTGAATATAAGAATAATGACTTTAACTGCACGCTACCGGTTCGGATAATCGAGGTTCTACTAAATATATTTCGAATTGCATCGTGTTAGGGCTTATTCTGAACAGAAAAATATCACGGACACGTCAATCACGTCAGGCAGTGTAATTTTGGCGAGGTATGAGTATAACAGCTGTGAGGGGTAAGAAATTCTGCATTTTCTTCCCAAGGCAGTTTCATTAAATCATTGAACTTGGGTATGGGGTGGGGGTGTAGATGGCGTCGGAATATTGATTGAGTGTCGTCATGAGAGCAAAACGTCTTTCCCTCTGGTTTCCCAGTCCTTTTTTTCCCGAGCACCCCTGCAGCAACCCCTCCTCCGTGAGAACACGAGGTGGCGACAGCTTGTCTGAGGCCATCGCGACAGGATTACTTCGTATGCATCGCGGTCGCGACGATGTAATGCGATTGTAACTATGCAAGTGCAACGGCACCTATCTCCTGACACCTTTTTTGCCATGGTCCCACTTGTTTCTTGGTCTCCGTCGAACGTGTCCCGCGTCGATTTAACACGTGTTTCTAGCGTAACATCCTAATTTCCCAGCAGCCTCCACATTTCCTAAGAGAATGCTGATCTCAGCGAAGTTAAAAAATGCATGAAATAAATGAACCTGATGAGAATCAGTCCAAACACGGTGTAATTCGAAGCATATTTAGTAGAACCTCGATTATCCGAACCGATAGCGTGCAGTCAAAGCCATTTTCATATTCTAAATATTTTTCTGATTAGAATGAGTCCAAACACAACGCAATTCGAAGCATTATTGCTCGTTTAATGCACGTTTTAGTACGCCCTCGATTATCCGAACCGATCATAATAATTAGATGATAATAAACAGTTCGATCTACAGCCTTATGTACAACACGACTCACTGTACAAATCAGTAAAGACGTAATCTAACACTGTGGATAAATAGCTGTTTTATTATTCTCAGATCGCTCTGACGCGTTCGGATAGCAGAGGTTCCACTTTTATGGTGGATTAAACGCGTAAATGCGGTCCAAACTGTATCGTGTTTGGTATCGTTGGAATCGGGAGACTGTCGCCAACAAGTACACCGTGTTTTCAAGTTCCTCTTACCTTTTCGTTATTGTTTATTCCGCCATTTTTGAGATAAATGCTTGAAATTCACAGTTACCGGGCTTCGTAAGATCAATTCCGCAGGCGTTTCTCTTCAGTCGTTCAAGGGCTTGTAAAAATTATTTGTAAGTTCAAAAATAGATGGAACAAAATGGCTGACGGAATATCATGCTCGGTGGCATTCAAACGAACTTGGATCATAGCTGAACTTAGGGTACAATCGACAGTTTAGTTAAAGAAGAATAGATTCCCGGGAACGAGAGAGTATCACGACACCAGCAGATTCGCAGATAGCCGGGCATAATTTCCACGTAATTTCATTCATTCGTCGTGGCGACGTAGAGGTCCGTCGTCGACGGTGGGTACTTCGTGTCGCGGAATCGTCGTCCGTCGCGACGATTGCGTGACAAGGACAATTATACGACGGTGGTATCCGTATATCGCAGCGCGAAACTCCTCCGTATGCGTGATGCATTTTGCATGCGCAATCGGAGACGGTCCCTTTGATGCTAGACGGCCGTGTCCGGACTACCAGCCGGCCCGGCTTCCTTGAAAACTCTCTTATTGCCGTTAGCTACCTTCGAGGTCCTTTCCCCTTAACTCCGTTCGTGATCTCTCTCCCCTCTCTCGCTAATTCGCCGCCCTTATCCTCCGCCAGGCCATCCACCGTGGCCTCCACCGTGTTTCTGACACGATACTGGCTATTTCAGTCCGCAAGGTCCTTTTTCGCGAATCCAATAGCAAGTCATAGAGGATCAGCGTTGATCCTCTTTCTCGTTGATCCTGGTTTAGAATGGAACAGAATCTACACCTATATTTAGCATCGAACAGAACCTACATATGTCGCAAAATTATTATTATATCATTATACAGGGTGGAAATTATAAAGTTGTTCAGTACCGAGGGGGACATTATGTGGTTGGATTTTTATTTTTCCCGATGGACACTCCAAGGTGAGGTGAAGGTCAACTTTTTTTTTAATGGAATGTCCTATTTTTTATACCATCAATCGATAGTATATCAAATTCTGAGTATAAAAGTGTTGACCTTCATATGTCCTAAACTTAATAGCTAACGAGATATTATCCAAAGAAGAAAGAAAATTGTTTCAATAATATCTCGTAAACTATCAGATTTAGGACATATGGAGGTTAATACATTTTTACTCAGAATTCGACAGTCTATCGATTCGTGACACAGAAAACAGGTGTTTCCATTTTAAAAAGTCAAGGTGACCTCCTCACATTGGAGTGTCCATGGGGAAAAATTAAAATCCTACCACATGATGTCCCCCTCGTTACTGAACAACTTTCATCTGAAACATTTTTGCGTTTAATCAATATTTTTGGAGATATTCGTCTCCTAACCTCCAACCTCAGTGCTGCCAACTCTCACACCTCACAGTCCTACCAACTTCTTAAGATAGAAATAACCCAATAGAATGAATATCATTTTCATGCATTCCATGTTTTAAAATTATCTTCCAGCAATTTTAATCTTTCGAGATGATAATTTTTTATAATTTTCTAACAATTAAAAAATTTCTGTAGAAACGTTGTGTTGTTCCTAGATGTTCGACGCGATCTTTCTCTTCATCCCGCATTTTTAACGTTCCTCAATATTTATGCCTTGGTTCCCTGTATCATAATGAATAACATTTTCAAGATTTTATATTTTGGTTCACTGGAAGTATTTCGAAAAATGTGGAAGATATTTTTCCAACGACGTCCGCAGCGAATTAGCAACAACTTCGATGGGAAAATTCGTATCAGACGTTTTCCCATCGAGGGAACGAACATTCTAAAAATTGCGGACTCTCGTGATATTCTCTGTCAGGTGAACGCGACTCGATTTTCGACCTTCAGCCGGTCGCTCGTCATAAGGAAGCGTAAAATTGAAAATTCCAAGGATGCGGTCACTGATATCCTTAAGGAAAAATGCATCAACTGCGCCATTTTAAATTCCTCCAGTAATAAGTATTCCTCGAATTTTATTCCAGCTTCTCTCTCTCTCTCTCTCTCTCTCTCTCTCTCTCTCTCCCGAATATTAAAATCTGGAACACACCACGAAAGGATATTCGACTAAATAACAACAAATATCTACGGGATCAACAAACTGAGCACTGGAATATAAATAAAAAAGCTGAACTAGTTTTCAAACACTCCACAAAAATTATATAAAAATTCCACTATTTAATTTCTAAAAAAGTAAACACTAAATTTGAAAAAAAGAAAAGGACAACAATTTTTCCTTAAGGGATGTATGATTTCTAAGGAGTATTTTATCCAACATTGATTGTTCTTCGTAACTTTAATAGATTTTAATGACAATTGTTATTTTACCTACGATTTCCCAAGACTGTATTTCTAATTGTTCCTTGTTCCTTCCAGTTTCGACAGATTTCGAAAGCAACATCGAAGCAACATCGAAAAGAAAGCACGGGACATCCTCCTGATCTTCTCTACCTCGAATCATCGAGTCGGCAAATTCTGTTACGCTAATCGAATTCCCATATGATTTTCACTGGACCTTAAAATATCATGCCTATCCTCGTTCCATACTCCAGACTCGTGTTCCATTATCCTTGCGTCCCTCTTTACGAATGCATCGACGTGCCTGCACTCGCCTTCTAAATGCGCTCTCTATTTTCTCGCCGTACCAATACGCTCCACGCCTCTCTCTTTCCCCGCCTTTATTCGTTTCCTTTTCCCCCTGTATATTCTCCTCCTTACCCTATCTGCATCACTATACCCGTTCTCTGTATGTAAAGCCAGTCGGTGGAACGGTCTACGTTCTTCGCTCCATATATTCGAAATATTGGCCGAGTGCGAAAGTTTTGATGGATTCTTAATGGATCGTGTGATCCTCGCTGTTTGCACGGAACAATAGACTTGCTCGAGTATTATAGCTCTGTTTTCCATTTTCAATCATGCCGACAATTGGTCGTTAACTCCCACAAAAATTTGCAGCCTCGCCAATTAATTTTCCAGCTTCTGCAGAAAGGATTGTATTGACAAAACAATGTTATCAACTGTCGTTCGTACAATTGTACTAGTTAGTAAATTTTGCTGTACATAAACGCAGAATCCGGGACAATTTTTTATAAATATTACAGAAATGTGATCAGATTTGTTTATAAAATATTTCACCAACATATTCGCGACAATTTTCCGCTTAAAACGATCCCAAACACGACGCGATTCGATGCGTTTTTACGCGTGTAATGCACGATTTAGTGGAACCTCGGTTATCCGAACTCGGATGGGAACACGAATATTCGAACAATAGAAATGCTTGATTGAATCTATAGTAATTTGTACAAGAAATCGCGTTCTATGCGACACTATTAATCTTCAATTTATAGAAATTATTCAACACAATTTATGATAATTTGTTGAGACCAATTTAAAAAGTAATCTCGCACAAAGATTCGCAGTTGGGTCGCAATGATTTCTTCGTTTGGTGCAAGTTAAAACGCTGGAAGCGTGTAAAGGGAATCAGACCGGTGATTTAACAGTGCCATTTGTTCTCCGCGCAACAAATTACTATACCGCGAATCTCTCTATTAGAGCGACAGCAAAAAGACCTCGTTCTCGCGAAGCACGCGCTGCCATGATCTTCGCAAGGACGACACGAGCGAGAGAAAGAGAGAGAGAGAGAGAGAGAGAGCTCTCTTCATAACGTTCTTTTTCCTTTTTCTTTTTTTTTTTTTGCTATTGGATGGCGGTGTTCGTACTTGATTCGCTACACCTGTTGCTCGCGTTCTGGGTTGCAAGAACTATTACTGCGAAAAAGGTAAATGGTAGACACGGGGGAAAAACGAAGGATCGTTCAGCAATAATGTCTTTTAAAACGTGGAAATCAAATTGGCCGAGGCTACGCCTACGATCTCCAGAGTTTTTTACGAATGTAACTGAATCATCTTGGCCGAGGTTTATTTAGCGAAACGTTTGTCCAAATTCGTGTTGTTCATGATTTTGTGGAACAGCTTTGATTTCCAAAATTTAGTTTTTTTACATTCAATAATCTATGACAGTAATATTAATAAAACCTGAAACGCTATTTACTAATAAATTCAGCGTCAGAGAAGGGAATAGAAATCGTGTCTCCTACTCTCTATAAGCTCGCAGACAGTCCCAAAGTGTGTACTATAAATAGGAAGTATACTGTTCTCCATATTTGCTAAATATTTTAATCTTGGGGTGTTTATTAAAGAGTTTATAGTATCTCTTACGTGCTAGACAGCGATTTCAACAATAAAACTTGCGAATCGCAGGAATATCAAATATATTGCGTCTTTGAGACGGCGCCATTTCGCTCGACCCACTTTTATTTTCTCTCCACGGCTCTGCTCCTCGTGTTCCTCCAGCTTCTCTCTTCGTTCCACCTGAAGCTACAGGCACTAACGAGGATTTAAGTGAATTTCATAATCTCTGGCAGTGCTCTCGAACTTTTTCTTACTTACTCCTTTCTTTCGTGTACCGTTCCAGGCTTTGCTTCACTTTCCTCTTCGACCTGTTCCACCATTCTGCTCTTCTGCAACGCGAGAAAGCTATTCGATCACTTTATCATGCACTGACAAGAAATGTACATTGACAAAATTATTTAGAATTTCTCTAAAGCAGTACCTTTCGAAGTCTGCACAATTCAATTATTTTTTTTTTTTAAATGATATTTTTAGGATACTTTAAGTCAGAATTTATTAAATCGGTTATCCAGGATCGTGAGAGACATTTTAATTTTTGTTTATGAACAAATAAATATTTTATGACCCTACATCGTAATAGAGATATAATTATTACCCAGCGGATTTATTATTAGTATTAGAAGAATTTCAAAATGCTGTTATATTATTTTCAAGCCATTAAACATGTTAAGAAAGGAAATCAATTTCGAATGTACTTCAGTTTGTTGTAACTAACGTAGAACTTTTTTATTTTGCTAATTGTTAGACAGCAGATCTATTATTTACAAAATAAAAATTTTCCACCGGCATTGCAACAAACTGGAGTGAAACAGACATTTATTTTCTCTTTTAATATGTTCGATAGACTGAGAATAATATAAAAGTGTAATATTTTCAATGTTTTAAATTACACCTACTCATTTTCTTCATAAATGCATGAAATCCGGTGTCTACTAATAATTATTAATTTGCGGTCAAATAATTGTTGAAGTGTCATTCTCAACAAACTATAATGTTTGTATTGATGTGGGGGGTGATTTTCGTCCGACTTTGTTTGAACAAATCGTGGAAATTAATCGGTAATACGATCGCGACATTTTAATCGAGAGTCTTTATTAACCGAGTCAAGTTTGCTACGAAATCGAGAAGGTTTCAGCGAGCTCTCGAGTAATGTAAATATTAAGTTTCTCCTTTGCCCTAATCTTCATTAATAGGGTACAAAATTAATTGATCCGCCGAAGGGGTTAAAATTACGTCCGCCAAGAGTGGATCATTTTTGCGAGTGAGCGAGGCCGGCCGGCGGCCGTTGCTCTGCCTCAAACCACGGAATCCAAGGCCATTGTCTTCATTACGGGAACTTAATTATAATAGAGTTACTCAGGGCCGTGTTCTTCGAATACTTCGTCGAACTCTGCTATAGTATTTTAAACTCGGTTCACCCCAGTGTTACTGCGATGGAGAAGCCTCGATAAACAGTTCTTCAAAAGTTTTTTCAATTGTAAACTGTTGTATAACAATTTTTTTTCAAATAATGTTTTGAGCACCCTGTATATAAATCATTCAATATATTTTCGATGAACGATTTTGTATAATAATATATAATTTGTATTTATCAAGGTCTCTTTGTTTAAAATTAGATTAAACAATATTGTCCCTTTTTGGGACTTTTAATGAAGAAAATTTGGACACCCTGTGCATAAACTTGGGCAATTCACTGAACACAATTTATGAAATTGTTCTGTTCTAGCTACACTGCTTTTTGAATGTTCAAGTTGGCACTACGAACTCCCTAGTGGCGGGAAAACGTTCAAATTCAAAATAGAGTTTTCTAATTGATACGATATACATAGAACAACTATAAAATACAAAAAAAAATGTAAATAAAATAACTAACATTAATTTATGATGAACAGGAATAGTATTAAAGTGTCGACAATTCAAGTGTTATTAACAATAACAAGTGTTATTCTTTATTTAGAACATGTGTGCAATTTTGGAATTTGTTTTGGTGCACAGTGTGGTTTGTGAAGTATTGATTATTTCGAGGCAACGGTCTCGTTTTCGAATTAATTACGGGCGTTGGCCAGTTTGATCTCAAGCTAATGCGTTTCCTTGCCGCAGCAGAAACAGATATCCGATTTCCGGTCAGAGGAAACTCTATGCTAGTAATTTACGAGGTCCATAGGTCTCGAACACACTTTCCCCATAATGCCTGCAAAACGATACAGGTCATTCTCTGATTAACGTAGTCTGTAATGCAGCTTGTAAATCAGGGATTCTTCGACGAGCATCATTCCACTTGACGGGCTACTCAAATATCGAGAAACATTAATATTGTAGTATCTCATTAATATTGTAATTTATTATGGTCAAAAATAAACAATATTAGCTACAACAATTAACGTGTTCTTTTTTCACCACCTTGTACATGACTGATCGATAGTAGAATTAGATTAACATCTTCAAAAGTGGTACAACTTAATTTTCGAACATTCTAAGACCGTCTGACTTGTCGTTGAGTTATACTACTGAAATTCATGCCACCTCCTTCTATATCATGTTCTCCTAATACAAAACTCGATTTTCGAGATTTTTGAAAATTTTCACCAATTTTCGACCGTCTGACTTGTCGCTGAGTTATACTACTGAATTTCGTGCCACCTCCTTCGATATCATGTTCTCCTAATACTTTTTCAATTTTCAGCCGAAAATTTTCGAAAATCTCGAAGGAGGTTGCACGGCATTCAGTAGTGCAACTCAACGACAAGCCAGACGGTAGAAAATTGGCGAAAATTTTCGAAAATCTCGAAAATTGAAAAAGTATTAGGAGAACATGATGTGCGAGGAGGTGGCACTAAATTCAGTAGTACAAGTAAACGAGAAGTCGGACGTTCGGGAAAAATTGCTGTTTTAATAAATAAATACGCAGTCACACATTTTTCCACAACATTATCTTTATTTATTCACTGTAGATTCATACATGAATTGTGTTTCACATGTACGTAACTTATGTTTTGAACATTTATCTGGTATTAACGAGAATGTAGACTTGCTGAGACCGCAACGTTGCTGCCAGAATCCAGAGCGCAAACAAATATTTAGCATTCTCATCGACATCCTCTCGGAGGATATACACAGAAGTAGTGTCTCCCGAAGGTGTTAGTAAGTAGAATAAATGGCTGCGGGGTTGATGATAGGTTGGAACGGGAGCAGGCTAATGGAAATAAAGTTGCCGATGACAGGATAGTAAAACAGTAATCAACACTGTTCCGATATCGGCGCGGTGTAATTTGTTGACCGGTATACCGAAAGAGAGAGAAGGATAGGAGGCCAATCGGTCAAATTCCCACGTGTCAGCCGATGGTTGTCTGTCTGCTGCGAAACGGCCAATAACTCGCAGTCCAGTGTGCGAAGAGATTAATGCCCGTTTGCCTGCGCGCGATACGCAATCGCGAATATTTCGCGCTGCGCCTCCCTTCATTAGAAAAGTGGCTGTGTCCCCGGAACATTCGAATTTGCCGCCGAAATTCCCGTGACCCACATTGCCGCGAAAGTAAACTGTATAAGCTCCATCAGTTTGTGTTTTCCGCCAAAAATGGCGCCCTCGGAATTTCATAAAACGTGCATGTTTCAGTCCTGTAAATAGGGTGAAGTGCCCAAATATGAACCACTTTTTTAATAGTATTACTTAATAATATCTAATTTAATAGTACTGTATTTGATAGTAGTTAATTTAATAGTATTGCATTCAATATTACTTAATTCAATAGTATCATTCCTGTGAATATTTTTGTGCCGGAGGCCTTTGATTTTAATACTGTTTAATACTGTGAATAATTTAATGGTATTACTTAATATTATTGAATTTAATGGTATTGATTTCGGCAGTATTTAATTTGACAGCATCGACATCAAAATAATAGCAGATCTGTACAAGGTTTAATAAATAGAAGACGACTGCCATGCGATTGTGGGAATCGTATACAGGGTGTCCCAGCTAATTTGACCACCTTGAATATCTTAGAGAAACAAAGTTGAATGGTAATGTCCAGCTGCATCGATTGATGTATTAAAAAATACCTCATTCCATTTAAAAAGATGAAGGTGACCTACATATCTCCAAAAAAACTTACACCAAAATTTTTTTGGTATCGTGTGAGCCCCATTTCACCATTCAGCTTTGTCCTTCAGACATTTGACGTACCTTTAGAAACAACAAAGATATTCAAGGTCGTCAAGTTAGCTGGGCACCCTGTATATGGGAGTAATGGTTGTTATCGAATTCGAGGATGGGCTACAAATTTGATGGATTTTCGTTTCGGAAAAGTAATAAAATGTCGCAGCCCTTTCACCACGGGAAACTCTAGTCAACCGAAGGGTTGACGGTCCCGAACCACAAAATCGAACGTCCCCCCGGGAAGGTAACAACTGCGAGCCAGGTACAAACATCTTAATCCCCAAAACCTCGAAGAAGTCACGTCCCGATCGTAAAGCAGCACTAACCCGGCGCATCCCTGACAAAACTATTTATCGATCCCGTTCATACATCCGTTTTTACGAGGGTGGCGACTGTGTACCCTCTCCTCGAGAGGAATAGTAGGAGGACAGTGTAGGGAAACCTTTTATCGTTTGTTTCTACTTCAATGAAAATTCATCCGATCAAATCTCGAGCATCCGCAAAGAGGTTCCCTTGGGGAGTAGGGAAGACAGAGCAAACAGCAGAGAGCGGGCATAGACTAAATATATAGACCGAAGACGGTACCAACGTAACCGTAGCACTGTACTACAACTAGATGTAATATAACGATGGGTTTTCTTGTTGCGTTTACAGGCTCCCTGGGCACTTCGGTGTTCGACACGGACGTGTACCTCGTCGGCGCCAGCGGGGGCGTTTACGCTCTTCTTGCGGCTCACCTCGCCAACGTCCTCCTCAACTACAACAACATGGAGTTCGGCATCGTTCGGCTAATAGGCATCTTCGTGATCGGTAAGATACCTCTGTTAATTCACCTGGTAAATGTAGAATAGCTTACCTGCGAAATTAGACAGCTCATCGTCTTGGGACTTACGCATAGTTCCCTCTCTAGGAAAATTTGAAGTAGCACGAATTGGGTAAACACGATCATCGAGATCTCCCGACTCTGCGACGTTGTTCCCCCGCGCTTCCACCACGACCTGATCACGGACGCGTTCCGTCTCTGTTGTACACGTGTCACGTTTTTCCCTCAAATCCCCTGACCTGACGACTCTGGCTGTATTCTAGTCTTAGAGAGTCTACATTTATCCTAGGGATCTTTACTTTACCCCAATTGAACGCTATGAGTCTAGCCTTTGATCTCCTATTTCCCCGAAACTGTATAAATGCCTCTGCTAGTGACCTAGATGGTTACTAGTTGCTCTAGTCTTCCCAGCATCTAAAGAATCCTAGCTGAAACAAGCTCCTAATGCTAGCTCCTCGATGGCTTAGAGGTACTTCTAGGTCCCCTAAAAATTGAAGTGGCACGAATTGGATAAAAATGTTGGGCAATTCGAGCCTTAGGTAGCCTTAGATAGCTTTAGGTAGACGTAGGTAGGAAGTCTTACATCTCGTACCTAGCTCCTCGATGTCTTAGAAGCACACCTAGGTCCCCTACAACATGAATTGGATAAAAATAATGGGAAATTCTAGCCTTAGATAGCCTTAAGTAGCCTTAGATAGCCTTAGGTAGCATTAGATAGCCTTAAGTGGCATTAGATAGCCTTGGATAGGGAGTCTTACCATTTCGTACCTAGCTCCTCAATGTCTTAGAGGTACACCTAGGTCCCCTAAAACTTAAAGTGGCACGAATTGGATAAAAATAATGGGCAATTCTAGCCTTAGGTAGCCTTAGATAGCCTTAGGTAGCATTAGATAGCCTTGGATATGGAGTCTTACCATTTCGTACCTAGCTCCTCAATGTCTTAGAGGTATACCTAGCTCTCCTAAAACATGAAGTGGCACGAATTGGATAAAAATGACGGGCTATTCCAGCCGTAGGTAGCCTTAGAAACCCTTAGGTCGCCTTAGGTAGCCGTTAGATACTCTTAGGTAGCCCCAGATACTCTTAGGTAGCCCCACAATCTCCTAACAATCTGTTCCCTTTCCAGCGAGCGCGGACGTGGGGTTCGCCATCTACGACAGGTACGCAGCCGAGCAGATGGGCCCGCCTGTCTCGTACGTGGCACACCTGACCGGCGCGCTGGCAGGCCTGACGATCGGTTTGCTCGTGCTGAAGAACTTCGAGCAGCGGCTGCACGAGCAGCTTCTCTGGTGGGTGGCGTTAGGGGTGTACGCGGCGTGCACGATCTTCGCGATCATGTACAACCTGATGCACCCGGACTATCCATGACGTGAGGTCAGCTTCGCGTACGGCCAGCCTAGAAGAACGTAACGCGAAGCTGAACGACGGCGGCCAGGGAACGTCGAAGAAGCCAACAACGATCCTCTCCCGAGGATCCTCCTCTGGAACGGAGGAGGGAGCCTGCGAGCAGCAGAGGAGGAGAGCCCCTTCGGAAAAACGCGTCGTTTTCCCACCGCGGATGACGGGGGGACCGATCGAATATGAATGAAGAGGAACCGGACGGGAATATTCAGTCTTCAGGGGTGGAGGAGGAGGAGAGGGGATAAATCGAGCGGGAAAAATTCCGCCGAGTGGCCGGCGACCTCGGACAAACAAGAAGACCTCTAATGGCCGACCGATCGGAATATGGAAATCCGAGGAAGAGGAGGAGAGAGAGAGAGAGAGATAGGGTGGTCTCGGGAGCTTGAAGGAGCACCGTGTTAGATTGCAAAAAACCATCAGGCAAAGGGAAACGATGGTCAGGACAGCCGATAAGGAAGAAAACGAGGATCGATCTCGCCGATTTCTCACGGCACCCTCTCTCGATCCCCGTAGAAAAAAGAAACCGGATCTCGAAGAACGCCGTGAATTGAAACCCTGAAGGAGTCCTCTGTCGCGAGCAACCTTCCCGTCGCGAGAAAACCAAAGATTCGAGATACACACCTCCCCGGGGGAGACAAGACGGACAACACGGAGGCTGCGAGAAACCAAAGATGTCGAGTCACCCTTTTTGATTTTTTTTGAGGGGGGGAGGACCTGGTCAGGGAAGGACGCGGACGTAGAGGACGCGCTGTGAAACCAGTGAAAGAGTTCCTGAAGAAGCGAAGAGGAAAATCGTCAGCAGTTCACTCTTCGATGAGAGTTCTCGATGATCGTCGAGAGATCGCTGGACACCCGGAGGCGATCGAGAGGCGATGATCGGAGAATGGTCCCAGAGCTGTTCCAAGGTCGTCGTGGCCGTCTTCCTCGGCGGCTCGGGCGATCGGTCTAACCTGTATACCAGTAAACTGTATATAGTTCTGTACATAGATGATGATGGCGATTGCGGGCCTGCGTGTGCTTGTGTGCGTGTGGGTGTGTGAAGGACGAATGGAGAACGGGGCTGGGAATGATGAGACGATGATGAATGAAGTCACGCGATCTAGTCCGATGATCGCAAGGTCGTGAAGACGGGGACGACGCTTCGGGTGGATTTGCGCGGGATCCTCTTCTGGGTATGAAGACACTATTGAAGACGCGAAGAGGTACTTACGGGGCTGTGATTTTGAGTCTAGCTCGGGGTTAGCTGTAGGTCTTCGTTCGATGTATTTGTTGAAGACGTGGGATTTTGAAACTGGAAGTACGCTTAGTCAACGTTTCGTTTAGTTCAAACAATATCCTGAAAATTTCTCTCGTCTCTGATCTACGTAACTTGGATATGTCCTGTCGAAATCACAGTCCCGCGCAGACACACGCTATCGCGTTAGCGACCACGCCATGCTAGAGTTAGACACTTTCGAAGCTCCTCCCACAGAATAGTACTATGATAAAACTAGTGTGCTTGTACAAAGTAATCTTGCACAAGTGCCTAACTTACAGATTAAAACTAACGAAACGGAAGAAATCTAGTTTCACTGTGTCGCTGAATAATAATAATAATGATAGACGTACTATTCAGCTGTAAACGTTTCTCCCTCGAGCACCGTTCGGTCGATCGTTGCATTAATGTTCTGCGATTTTTGCAATTGAGCGAAGAAGAAGAAATTGATCTGTCACTCGACTTGTAATATACATAAACTATTTTTATTAAATTAATCCATATATTTCTATAACGAAAACTATAATTAGAAGGCAAAGATTAACTGTTAGGTCGGATTGATTCGAACGGTGCACGAGTATTGTGAGCGAGCAAAAATTCCCACCAATTTTGAGCATTCTCGAATCGAAGGGGCAGCTTCTATACGTCGCGTAGACCAAGCACAGGCAATAAATGCTCTTCTGGAGTTCCCAGATTGTCCCCTGGAGCCAATATTTAATTCAAATATAATTAGAGAAAGAAAAGACTCTTAATCTCCACTGTAAACCTAGCTATTTGCTGTTTCTTTTCGTGGACCGCCCTGAGTGGGCGTGGCTTAATTGCTCCTGGCTCTAGCAGGACCAGAGCGATGTCCCAGAGAGCAATTCGCCACCGAAGAGCAAGAAGACTCTTTATCTTCACTAGAAACACATTTGGCTTGCTTTCTCTCTGTATGGACCGCCCCAAGTGGGCGCGGCTTCGTTTCTACAAGTTCTAATGGAGCCAGAACGATGCCTCAGAGGGCATTCTATCCTCCCACGAGTAAACTAAAAGGAGAAATCCTCGAACTTCACAGAAAAGCTTATTTATATTGCTCTTCCCTTGATTGGACCGCCTCGAATGGGCGTGGCTGCGTTCATTCCGGCCCCAACGGGCCTAGAGTCGTGCCCCAGGTAGCAATCTGCGCTCCTGCTTGACCTAGGTCCTCCAAACGAACGTTTTAAACGTTCTGAACAGTGGAATAATGCAAAAAATTGGTGCGACCTTAATGAAACATTAAAAAACAAACCCAAGGAGGATCCCCGCGCAGTCTGTAACAGCGTCTAAAGAATTCGCGGAGCCCCGTTCGCACGTTTCGCGCGAGTCCAAGTCGGTGTGTGTTTGTAAAAGTCGGTTTCAGAGCGCCATTTTCGTTTGTCCCGCGTGTGTCGTTTAACTTATTCGCGTGTTGCCGTCGGAGCAACGTCGCCGCGCAGAGCTCATTCTATTTATTGATATAGTTTTTTCTCCGGTTCGGGGCGTCGGACCGACGCGACGCGACGCGACGCCGATTTTTCGTCGATCTCCTCGAGTCCGCTCGGCAAATTCCGTCTTCTTTCTCTTCTTGTCCCTATTAACCTCTTCCCCCCCGAAGCGGAGCCAATTTATCCCGGGCGCCTCGTGTCGTACAAATGTAATCGGCGAAAAGTCGATTCGCCACCCGATCCAAGGATTACCTTTTATAGTATTTTTATCGGTCGATCTACCGTTCGTGGACGAGACGCGTCCTCCTCTCGATCGACCGATCCTCCAACCCGTGGAATCCCAGCGTCCCCGCTGCCATTTTGATTCTTTCTCGTCGCCTAAAAATGGTTCTATATAAACCGAGTTAAATTCAGATTTTACAGTATGAAGTAACAATTGTATTCTACAAATATGTATATTCGTAATTTATTTTGCTGGAACTGCTTACATAGTTAAAGTGACGGAAGGGACGCTGGGATTCCAGGGGAATTCCACTGCCGGTAAAGGGCCAGAGGAGCTATCCTCCAATCCGTGGAATCCCAGCGTCCCCGCTACCATTTTGATTCTTTCTCGTCGTCCGAAAATGTTCTAAATAATTTACAGTATAAGGAAACAAAATTGCAGTCTAGAAATACGTATGTTCGTAATTTATTTTGCTGGAACTGCTTACATAGTTAAAATGGCGGAAGGGGCGCTTCGATTCCAGGGGAATTCCACTGCCGGTAAAGGGCCAGGGGAGCTACAACAAGCTCTTCGGGGTCCGATTATTCCCTCTGTTCCCCCTCGAGGAAGAAGAAGTTCGGTACCAAAGAGTCGAAGGCGAAATAAGCGAGCGAGTTCAAACCGAGAGTGATTAACGATGCTAGTCAATTAGTAGCGGCAAGGGGCAGCTAAAACACTAAGACATTGCCGAGGAGGAGCAGTTTTCCTTCTTCCGTTGATTACACGAAGGAGAATGTCGGTTTCGTGTTCGAACGAACACAAAATGAAAGGCCGAAAGTCGCGATTTTTCGAGCGCATCTTTTCTCTTCAGCTTCTCTTTTTTTTTTCTCCTTTTGCATCGAACGCTCGCAAAATGCTATTCCAAGGCGACTTCCGACTACTTTACGGTTGTGAGGCATTTTTTAACATCCTTCACCGCGAGTATGGCTGCGAAGAACTACTTCGAGTTTTGCGGAATTGCTTCTTCGTGAACGAAAACATAGATAAATAATTTTTGAAGCACAGTGAGTGCTGTATTCTCCATTTTGTTAACTGTAGCAGTATTCGTGTTGGTTTTTGATGGCGATTTCAGGACAGTATTCTTTACCAATATGGCCGCCGAGTTTCTATGTACAGTACGATAACTCAATACTTATTTTAAAACAGAATTGACGTACTTTTTGCTAAAACTTTCTCCTAATTTGCATAAAAAAGCGAAACACTATTTTTGTTAGTATTAACCACGATTGAACGTTAGTATTCTTTTCCAATATGGCCGGCAAGTGTCTATCTACAGTACGATAACTCAATACTTATTTTAAAACAGAATTGACGTACTTTTTGCTAAAACTTTGTCCTAATTTGCATAAAAAAGGGAAACACTATTTTTGTTAGTCTTGACGATGATTCAACGTTAGTATTCTTTTCCAATATGGCCGGCAAGTGTCTACAGTAAAATGTCTGCATAATTGTTTTAAAATCGAAACTACACGAACCCTTTGCTACAACAAAGTCGGGACTAGTAGAGAAATTGGGAGAAGAGTCGATTGAAAATCGATTGCTAAAAATCGAAGTAGTTCGAAGATTGTAAGAGACCACGACTCTCACTTTACGGTACAGTAAACTAAAAAGAGGAGGCGACGCTGAAAACTTTCGGAAACCCAGTTTTTGTATCGATTCGTTAGCAAACGTAATTAGTATTTATTCAACGCGTATCCTTTTCCACAAGATGGCGTCTTCGAGCGAGACCAAAATGTTCATTAGAGAATCAAACATCGAATATATATTTATTTCCGCCAGTACAATCATATTCGATAAATTTAGGAAAAGAACGTGTGAATCAAAGAGGAAATTATTTTTTGCGAGCGGTTAGACTGCCGATAAACAATTGATAAACAATCAACTATGGAATATTGATTGCAGCGTTTATTTATTTATCGAAATCCTGCGTTCATCGTTACCATAAGCAGATGTAAGCAGCGTCGACGAGTGTTTCGCATCTCGATCGCTCATTAAATTATTTTTCTAAGTTAAAGCATCGTCTTGTCGTCCTTTCTTGCTATCGCTGCTCAAATCGTCACACGATTATGATAACTTAATTGCGAAATTCGCAGACCCAAATGGCGGATGTTTATGCTAATAATCAGAGGTTCTGTGTAAAAAAAAATAAGAACGCATAAAATTCGCTGTTTGGTATTCTGCTAGTATTATTATTCTAACTTTTAACTCCTGTTTCTGGGCATTGTTTATTAACTTTTAGATACGAGTATGAGCGGGGAGAATTTTGGCAGAGTTTTCAGACTTACATTTTTAAATTAGTCATGGAGGCCAGTCGCTTTGTTTTAGATAAATTTTAGTGAAATTCACTGGTCGATGGTCAACGAAAACCGCCGATGATTTACGAATTGTAAAATTTGACCGAGTTCAACGATTATTTTGATAAGTAAAATATTGAAGGAAACTATAAATGTATGAACAAGTGTTATGGACCTCGGAATCCGACAAAAATTAATTTATTGCATTAACAGCTCGTAGATAGACAAAATCTGCAGTTCAACAATTTTGTGTTCCATTACTCTGAATTAACGGTAAGATAAAGTCGTTCTTTTCTTGAAGAAGTATTTTTGATAATTATTTTTGCAATATGTTTCTGGTCATATCATATAAAACTTTCTGGATCATAAATAATTGAAATTGTTAACTAATCACGGTGGTTTTCGTATCGTCGAGCAGGTTCCTCGCGAGTGCAAATCAACCGTAAGGTAGTCACGATTTTTTAATTAGGGGGAAGCCGAACTGCTGATCGAGATCGAGCATCGTTCTCGTACGTTTATTTATTTATTTATACTATATTTACGGTCAGTCGTAATCCGTTCACAAGCCAAAGAGGCGGAGCTAGTAAAACGAGAGAAACAAAACGAACAGGGAAACAAACGCCGGGAAAAAAATGATTCAACAGTTTCCCCTCGCGCGACTAATGATATTATCGTCGCTGTAGTTGTTACTTATTATTGTCCACTTATGTAATAAATTATTCTAATCGCCGTCGCACCATTCGCCGGCGTACACATATCTTCTTTATTCGAAATCGACGTATACTTTTCTCCGATCTGTTTGTTTCCGGCTATGAGCCACGATCCGTTTAGGATGATGATGATGATGAAGATGAGGACGATGGATCTTTTGTAAATTGTATAAAAATCGTAGCAAAAGTTGTAAAAGGAACGCGAGGAATGTGCGGAAAATAAAATTTTTGTGAAGAACCGATTGCTTTCTCTCTTCCCCTCCCTTTCCCCTATAAAAATAATTTTAAACAATATTAACTGAAATCATGCTTGGAACTGTTAAAAACAATTTGTTCAAAAATGAAGTGGCGATATCGAAGAGTTGAAGTTGAAATAGAAAATTTGAAATTGAAGCAAAAACACTAACTGGGATAAGTAATACCAATGCTAATACTTACTGCTAGATTATGGGTACATAAAAAGCACACTGTTTATGGTCTTAAAGACGTAAACGTTAAAGAGTCTTCCTAGAACGTAAGACTTTCAGACTCGAAATAGACGAAAAATTGACGTCTTTAAGACGTCGTATGCTATCTGTGTTTGAAAACGTTAATCTGCAGAAATCCTGAATAAAATACGGGTACGCAGAAGCACGAGGAGCAGCAGGTAAGTCAGATAAATATATTTGTTCTCGTAAATATACAAATTGTCCTACAATAATATCAAGGAACAATATGTTCATTCGATCGATGACTCTTAGTTGATCTGTTCTCATATCACGAATCAGTGCGAGTTTGGTTAAGGCTAGTGACGGGATCAAGCATTGTTCTCTACTCGACACACAACGAAACATGATCGATTAACTCTTACACGCGGAAGTATTTAAAAATAGAATGGCAGTGCGTGGAATTAATAATAATTTAATTAAAATCTAATGGAATGACGGCGAAATAGTTCTTACGAAGTTAAAAATCGTCACGTAGACATTTCTGTAGAAACGAGATTGGTTAAAAGTATCATATAAAACAATTTAGTGCGTTAGAACACATTTGTATAGCATGAACACACAAAATCCGCAGTCGTATCAATCAAACTCTCATGTTTAAGAAAAAGTTAATTAAACAGAACATTTGCAGTCTTAATATTCACGTAGTTCACTTATTATTCAATTGCAAATTTAGAAAACTCTGAAAACTTCTGTAACGTTGCGTTCTCCAAGATGTAGGACCGTGCGCCATCTTGGAAAATTCGAGTCAGACGTTAGCAGAGATTGAATAATTATTTAAAGTAGCATATTTTCCAATGAAAAGCGATTTTGAGCAATGTACAACGAAGGTAACAAACTCGAAGACTTTCGGAAGAATTTCGTACAAGATTCGTGCAACATATGCGCTGATTTTTCATTCGGAAAATCATTGTATCGTCAACTTGATCCCACCACTAGTTAAGGCCGCCTTTCGAAACTCTCGCTCCCACATATCTCTCTTACAGTCCTACTTACTGTCAAGTCTGTCGGAATCGTACACACGGTACTCGATGTAATAGACGAAAGTATTATACATGGGCTACGATATCGGTTAATGATCTATTTAATTAACGGGACGTGGGGGGGAATTAAATTAACGAGCCGGGCCAAGCTTGTTTCGAATCGCTCGAAATCGCTTGGGCATAGTTTCCCAACCTTGACTCACAGCTTCCATAAAAATCATTTTTCCGCATTTAACTATCAAACTGTCCAAGAGCAGTTCCATCACTCCCAATTTTTCTATCCCCTAATCGTCGGACTTAACCGTAAACCGAAATTCCAACAAGTCCCGTTGGGAAACTATGGGTTTAGAGTATCTATACTTGAGAACTGTGTCCGATCCCCTAATCTAGACTGCGAATCCTCCCGCGCTTAGTATAAACTCGAATCCTACGGGAACGAAATCGATTACGTCTCTCTCTCTCTCTTTCTCTCTAATCTTACTCCGAAGGAAAAATCGCATAAACATTCGCAATCCACCGACAACAATCGAGCCTGTGACGCTAACAAACGAGCACGAGAAAAATAGATTATATCCACGTTGTCATTTACATATCCGTAACGAGCAACAATAGGCATCGATCTCTCTATTATCATCAGTAAATCCTCTGTGTGTCTGTTTGTTTGTGTATGCACGTGTGTATGTGTATGCACGTGTGTATGTGTGTGTGTTTCACTACGATAAATTCCGACGCTTACACTAACTGGATAAAATCGAGCTAAATTCGAAAGGAATAAAAGACAAGTTCTGCTTGGAAGCTACGAAGTCGGATATCGTTCTATTCGTATTTTAAATATCAAAAAACCGACCGGGCGCCATTGGGAACGCGTTCGAGTCACGCTGTTCACGACGATCTTCACGTTAACCATTAATTAATTACAAAAATATGTGTATATGTAGTACGATTCTCATTCGAACGGCCGTCGAAAGTTAGTCGTTTCACATCGAAGCGAGTAGTAAACGTTATTGTATGGCGTTAAAGCTTTCGGTAGCATCCTTACACTCTAAAACCGCATCGCTCAACGACGATGCACCTTTCTCGTCGACGTCATTCAATGACTCGATATTACCTTATCGTCCATGAAACACCGGACAATGAAAAAACCTTTCTTGTTTTTAATTGTTCCGTTATGAAACTCTTAGCATCGTATTCCTGATTCTTTCCCGAGTTAAACGATGCCTCACATCACACACTTTCGATCATGCTTACTCGTGTTATCTCAGGCTCGTTTCAATCGGAAAATGGTCGGAAAATACGTTAGTAACAGCCCCATAAAAAAATAATCAAAAGCAAAAAAGTTTCACAGCCCCCGTTGTAGTGGGGGTAAATTTTTCACAAATATTTTCGCACACTTCTTTCACAAATACCAAGACATTAGCGTACATTTCGAACCACCTATAGTCATTACCGTGTTACAGCGTGTTTTTCAATTTTTTCGAGTAATTTTCTTTTAGAAATTTAGAATATGCATTCGTCTTTTGTCTAGCTCTATAGTCGCTCGAACAATCGTGTTCGATAGTATTTGAACATTGAATATATATATATTTTTATATATATGTCTATACATATGCATACGATCATTGGAAATATTTATTTCACATCTTTTTCCTCGCAAAATCTTCAGGAATATTTAAAATATTTACGACGATACGTTTTCATCGAACGTACAATCTTTGTACTGGAAAGGAAATGTTGTTTAACTCGACTATAAATATCTAGACTTGAGAAATTACGTTACATCGAAAAGTGTGATGAACACAAACTATCATTGAACAATCTGGAAGAAGTAGTTTGTATTAAAAATCGATTTTTCCTCAGAATCATTGTTTTAACTACTTTTTTTCTGCTAATATTTTCTAATATAAGTATTTATAGTTAAAGTTTTTGCCACTTTTGGTCGCCATGTTGCAATGAGGCGTATCACAAAACTATATTACAATTTGAAACTATACACACTGGAGGAGAACACGATACAAAAATTTCTTTTTCTCTTTCGTAGAGCTCTAATACTAACTCTTCTTCGTTTAGAAGGAGGATTTATCGAAAAGCCTAACAGTGTCTTTCTTTTTTATGCAGATTCACTGGACCTCTCTTTACAACGTGTCCCCTGTTTTATGGACGATAATATGCGACAATAGAGATTTAGAATTCAATGTAAAATTTACGAAAAGGGAAATGAGTTCTCTAGAGTCCACGATTCGCGGTTTACGAATCGTTCTACAATTTTTATGAACAATTGTTCGCAGAACTTGATACATTTCGAACTGTGGGCTTCCGTTCTCACGTAAATATTACGTCCTTGTGTTTGAAATCGCCGAACTCCGAGATTATTTCTTTCGTGGCAGTAAGAATTGTTATAAACTTAAATAGAAAAATTTGTTCGATGTTGTTGTGCTTTAAAAAATTGTAACATATACTTTTGTACTTCACATAGAAATATAGTCTGTGGCAGTGTGTGCCCAAGTTGTTGATCATTCATCCAAGTCTCTAATTTCATGAAAAATCATCACAGATTTTAATTCGATGTTAGATCAAAATTTATCTACTGAGTTCATTATTCGAAGTATGGGCAGTGACATCGCGTCAGCGAAAACTACAAAAACTAAACACTTTGACTTATTTGAAAAATTTATGATACAAAGAGCCGAAGAAACTGAGAAAAATTGTTATAAATAATCTGGCTCTGTCAGACAATAACCTCGGAGTTCTATTATCTCTGATGCTCTGGCCCCGATGGTGAATTTAATCTCAAAATGGGATGTAACTATATCCCCTGAGTATTGTAATTCTGAACTGTCACAAGGCCAGGGATGTCTAGCTGATCCAGCTGACGAATATTCTACAATCTCATCTAGTGGCCAATGGAGTAGAACAGGGTGTTAATACTAGCAAGTAATACTATAGTGAGTACAAGTAATACTTTTCATGTTTGGCGAGCGATGGAAACATTCGAACACCCAAATAGTTCACTTTTGGTACATAAACAATATTCATTTATAGCACACGTAAAATTTTAAAATAGAAGAAAATCTGTCTATAATTTTTAAAAATTCCCTTATTTAAGTTTTTACCAAGTTAAGAATAAAACTATGACTTGGAGTGACTCACCCCTCTATTTAAATGTTTCCATAGCTCGCAACCCGTCCACACGAACAAGAAACATCTACGCTCCCCCGTCGAATGAGTCCTTATCGTCCTGTTTATCACCAGTTGCGAAAAATATGTCCCCACTATGGAACGTTTGTTTGTGCGCACGCGAATTCGTGTCCCTTCCCCTGAAAACGCACCCCTATTATCTCGTTCCCTATTTATATATCACAAAGGAAAAGCAGTTGAAACGCCGGAAGATAAACGTTCAGCGAACACGTGTTCGGAACACGTGCCTCGCACCGGTACACACTTATCAGTTCTACGATTACAAATCCGCTAATTCGACCGGCGACCGCAACTGTCACTGGATGCTCGATTAGCTTCGACCGCAAAACAGCGTTGATTTACCAGCGCCTGTAAATGGCACGGCTGCGTCGTCAGCCACGCAATTTTGCAAAACCGCTTTTGCAACACGCGGTCGCGCCTTTTCGTTACGCGCTTCGCTCTTTCGGCGTCGGTGCTCGAATATTACAGCGTGCCAACGAGAGTGCAACATTTGAAGATTTCTCATTTTTCACGATCAAAATTCTCAATCAAAAAAAATTCTCAAGAATGTACGTTGATCGCGACTACTCGACAGATTTTTTGAGGAATTTTTATATACTGCTAAGTAGGGAAAATCGAGCAAAAATTTATTATTCGATTTTTCCTCGAAACTATCCTCTAGATTGAGATAGAGAAAAAATTTAAAGAAAAGAAATTAATTTTTGCGCTCTTGTTGGGACACCTTATATATTAATCGACGTACTCGTTCGAGACAACATTTCTTAAATTGCGCCGAATGTTCACACTTTGACGGCCTGGTTTCGCCGCCATTGTTCAAACGGTGTCTACAGAAACAGATGTGCTCTCTTTGAATACTGACAAGGTAATTATTGTTTGACGTTCGAAACCTTACAACAAGATTTCTAGGAGCATAAACTTTAAAAGACTACGATCTTGCTAGTTTTAGAGCAGCTTCTAGGTTAACTTGTGGCAATTGTCACGTTTGAATACGATCAAAAGCTGGTTCAAAGATTAAAGTTTCTATTTTTGGCACGTTCCAGTGAGATTATCACACTACCGATTCTCGTGCACAATCCCATTTCGACAAACTATAAAAATATTACTTCGTTAGACAATCTCGAAACATTCATGTAGTAGGATGTAAATTCATAAAACTGGCAGCTTTCACCCATTAGCCGACTGTATAACGTTCCCCAGATGTGAACGTAGCCTACTAAACTGCGGATCTTTATATAATCATATCATATGCAAACATCTAAAATACAGGAAGACATATACATCAATAATATTATTCTATCACTCCTACCGTAAGATCTATGAAATCTTTTAGCCAGTGAAAGAAATATTTCAGTGTCCACATCAATTACAAAAATTCGCATAAAGATCCACAATCTCTAGACAACCTCAAGAAAAGACTACCCTCAAAAGTTCAGCGCTCAAGATTAATATTCCTCCTCAATGTTCAAACCAAAGCCAGGCACATGCTTCCAAAGACCCGTGTCGGTAACTGAGGGTGCCGACTATGCTGCGATGAAGAAGCAGGTTCAGTTTAACCGCAAAACTCGTTACGCGGGCCGTCAAAGCGCTCGCAAATCCGTGTTCCCGGAAGTTGGCGCACCGGAAGCGTCCCGACTGCCAAGTCGGGCTCAGCGGAGGCTGCCGTCATCGTGGAGGGCCCTGAAGAGGGTCGTATTGCACTGCGGGGTAATCCGAGTGTCCCCGTCGATCAGGTCGACAGCTGTTCGCTTCAGCGAAGGAAGATCCAGCAAGCACGGGGATAGCATGATCAGAGGTGCGCCAGCACTTCGACCGCGGCGACAGGAGGTGTCTGGTCGCCGCTGAGGATCACCGGCTCGGACTCGGTCTGAACGATCCTGACCAAGTTCGCGTCCTTCTTCGAAGGCGCGATGTTCGTGCTCGACGGAACGTTCGATCTGGCGCAATAGCTCGGCGGTCTGCTTTCTCTAGCCGTGCCCGGAGTCACGATACTACCGGCGTTGGACCTGTAGGTCGGCGGAGGCGAGGACGTCGGCTGCAAACGGTCCAGAAGCAACAGTCGCAGCCTGTACTCTTGCATGCTCGCCTGGAATCAGATTGCTCGTTCAGTTACACTGTTACAGCTGGCTCAGCATTCGGGAAACTCATTCTGTGCCTTTCTAGTAGGCGCTTGGGAAACCAGGGTGGGACGGGCTTCTAAAGACCTCTGGTTTATTAGTAGACTGCGGATGTTCGCGAAATTTTCAATTTTTCTAAACGAATTTTAAAAATGTAGCATAAAATATTAGGTCCTTCAGAAAGTTCGTAGCATAGATGATATTATAACGGCAAAAACATATCGTTGTTGAAAACATCCGTCCTTGATGTGAACATACCATACATTCTAAATTGATCTGTCAAATAGCTTGCTTCAGACAGCTGATTAAAGTATGTAGAAGTGTTTGCTTCGGTTGGAAGAATAGAGAGCTTGAAAAATCGTGCAGTCATTGAATAATTATATAAAAAAGGATTAAACGGAAAGGAAATTTTTGGTGATATGATGAATGTCTTAGGAGACAGTGCTCCTTCATATGCAATGGTAAAAAGATGGGTTGCTCTATTTAAACATAGTCGTACAGGGACCCAACTATTTTCGTCTTTAATTATTTTGTCATGGAACTTTTATCAACGTACTGCATCTTTTATCCTAATTGTATCTTTATCACATCTTTATCTTGTACTAATCAGGTCAGTAATATGTATTGGGTCGTCGGAAAAGTCATGACGGATTTTTGCAATTGTAGATGGCGTTCAACGTATTTTTAGGTTGGAAACGTCATCGCAATCGGCACAAGTGTTATTGTATATTTTGACAGACGACAGTTGAAACTTCATTTCTAACAAATGAGTATTTGATTTGGTCACGTTCTTCAATTGAAAATGGAAGACCAAACTGTGCATTTTCGGCATATTTTGCTTTTCTATTTTCACGCAGGAAAGAACGCAAGACAGGCTTGTGAAAAATTGCGTAAAGTTTACAGGGACAGTGCCCTACAATACTTGCCACGAGGCAAGTATGATTAGTCAGTTATTTCTACAGAATGATAACTGATACTTCTTGTCTAGACTGTAACGCAGATTGCATGCGTAAACAAGTTGCGTGCAGGTCTGCATTTGATCAAAGTACAGTGCCGTTCGAAAGTATATCGACATTTGTTGAAACCAGTCCGAAATCGCAGTAATACGATTATGTAAAATAGTTTTCTGAAGAATCACGCCGTTATAGTATGGCTTTGAAAGTGATCTTTCTACTGATTCACATCCTCGAATCTCACTTTCTAGTAATTGCTTCCTCGCTCGTTATTACTTCGTTAAGACATATGTTCATTTCCTTCACCTTAGTCGTAATTAAACGAGTGCACGTTTCCAATCTACACGTGTAACAACAGAATCTACACTCGGATATGGTCTTTTTCACGTATGAATTACTTGCGCTAGTCTAACCTTAATTATTCCGAGGTTATTTATGCAATATGTTAGATGTTATCGTCGTTATTCAATACTGACATATCAATGAGAGAGAAGAACACAATAACCATTGTTTCATTCGAGAGATTAATTAGAATTTATTAGTGTTTGTTTAAACTTCCGGGTTTCTCTTGTTTCAAAATGACGGACGAAGACGGAGGAATGAGATGTGGACTTTTTCGGAAATGTATATACACAGTAATGCACGTAGAAAATTATAAATTATTTTTCTCAATTAGCTTCCGGTCAAGATAAAATTGCTTCTGTTATATCGAGTGTCCTGAATGTTCTGGATAGAACCACACAGATTCTGAGGCTCTGAGGTGCCACTAAAAATTGTTGTACCATTATTTAAAATGTTGTTTGCATTATATTAGTAGACTGCGGATTTGATGCATTTATGGGATAAACGAGTAGGTGCCATTTAAAACAGTGAAAAAGTTACAATGATCCAATAATGCCACCTAATGTTTTCAGCTTGTTAAAATGATCAAAGTAAGAATTAAACGTCCGTCTGGCTCCAGTCTCTTGCAAATGGTGTAGACAATTTTTTTTGCATAAAAATCCGCAATCCAATTATTAGATATGTCGGTATCTAATCAATGATTAAACATTTATCTACCACAAATTTTAAAAATCATTGAGAATGGAAATATCCTAGGTCGGAAGAGAAACGTTTAATTTTCGAGTGAAAATAAATTTGAAAAATTTCTCTTAGTAGCCGAGAGCCCGGGAGACCATTTTACGGCGAACATAATCCAGTTATACCGGGTGTCTCTTAAAAAGTTTCGAGTCAAAGCACAGCTGCAAAGTCGCCTGGGAAGAAAAAGGTCCGCTGTGTCGCGTTTATTGTGGAATGATAGTTGCAAGGAATTTCGGAAATGTCACCTGGTAGCTCGGTGGCGGCGTTCTGAACTGGAACTCCGGATAGATCATGGCAGCGTACGGATGGATCGGCCTCGCTGGCGGGATCCTGCCCGAGATCCCCGTGAAACCAAAGAAACTACCGCAATTTTCTCGACTGGACACTCGCCACGCTACAGCGCTCACGGTTACCAGAACCACTCCTATACCTGCAACAGAACACGCCTTGTCAGCATTGGTGTGGACACCCAGCGAAATTAAACAACACGCGATCCACCGATAATGGGATCGGTTTCGATCTCGACCGTCTTCCTTACAGATCGAGCGAACGTTTACTCGCGCACCCTTGGCCAGCGAACTCGTACTTTTATGGTTTCCACGTTCCTGGGAAAATTGGGTGGCCTGAACGGACTCTTATTGGAGCCTTCGCAGTTTATAGTTAGCAGTTTTTGCAATGTATACGTTCACTATAATAACGAAACCGACCGACCGGAGGACCTAAAAAGTTGGACTTGGGAATGATTCAGAATTTTACACTACGTTCATATTTTAGTTGATCGTGTTGGGCAATATGGTGGCGTGAGAAAAAGCCTAGCTGCTTAACTAGAGGTTTCGATCTCGACCGTCTTCTTTACGGTCGAACGTTTACTTGCGTACCCTTGGCCAGCGAATTGGGACTCGTAGTTTCATGGTTTCCACGTTCCTAGAAAAATTGGGTGGCCTGAACGGACTCTTATTGGAGCGTTCGGAGTTTACAGTTAGCATTTTTTGCAATGTATGCGTTCACTATAATAACGAAACCAGAGACCGACCGGAGGACCTAAAAAGTTGGACTCACGAATGATTCAGAATTGTGTACTACGTTTATATTTTAGTTGGTCGCGTGTTGGGCAATATGGCGGCGTGAAACAAAGCCTAGCTGCTTAACTAGAGGTGACCGGACACTTTCATCAGCAACCGTGCCTCGCGGAGCGAAGAATTGGCCGCGTTTAGTTAAGGAATTCCATCGTCCGAGGCGGAAAAGTGGAAAGATCGGCAGCGGGTGTAGATGGGTGTGCACGCAGCCGCGAAAACTCGTATAATTACGTTTCCCCGTAGGATGTTTTCTCAGCTCTCACTATTCTCGCATGCTGACTTTCGTGAGAACACGCGACAATGACTGACGACACCGTCACCTCCACCTCCTGCTGAACCCGGCATGTTTCCGCACCGCAGGTTCGCACAGTTTTCCACGCTTTTGGACCTTCGACCTTGCCTTTTTCTTCCCCCTTTCAATTTTTAGAGCGTTAAAGGAATCTACAGTCCTTATACTAACCTTATACTGTAGCATTAATTACAAATTGTTATTGGGTGCTATTTTCCGAATAATTATAATTTAAAAGGTCGTTTGCTACAATTATCAAAAAGTTATTCTATTTTAAAGGGCGTACGAATATTTTATACACTCACTGTATAACCCACAGAAAATATGGAATTAATAATTCGAATACGTACGCAATAAAACATTCGCAAATATTCTTGCACATGAAACGAATACAATAAATCTTGAAAAACGATGTTACGCAAATAAAAGTATTTGTAATACATACTGCAGCTCTCCGAGACAGCAATATCGCAATTTCTATTTTCTTTAGTGTAACCAGGTGTCCGGTGACTTATGGTCGCGAGTGTAAGGCGCAAGGTGCCCGATATAGTGGTGCAGGGGAGGCGGATAGAAAGGAATGAGCACATAGAAAGGACGGAGTCGAATGGGATAGACAACATTGCTCAGGATAATAAAGCGTTGGGACGAAGCGAGAATAAAAGACAGAGAGTGAGGGAACTATACTGCCTCCGTCTCTCACGAACACGAGCCGGTTGCATCATGGCCCTGGAAAACGCATTAAAACCTCTCATATCTGGATCCATAGCGACGCATGCGAGTCCTTCGAATTTCCCGATAATGGCGCATTCCCTTTCCGTATATCAAACCTCGCGAATTTTCCTATGAAATATGCTATTTACTCAATGGCCATCCAACTAATTGTCTAAAACAAACTATGACCCTCCAAGAATAACAAAATTAATTTTTACCAATCCTCCTGAGACGATAAATTTAAACAGTACCAGTCCAAATTTATTGGAAAATTTTGAATATTTCATTGCACAACAGGTTATCTAAATTTGTATGAATTTTGTTTAAAATAAATATGCTTCATTCTGAATTTTAGGTCACCCGGAGTGGGCAGCTTTTTTGCAAACCTTGACCGATTTGTGTCCGACGTCATCATAAATAAATAATCCATTAAAAAGCACTGTAAAATAACAATAAAGAATAAAATGTATTTAAAATTTATTTGGTTTCAAGCTATAGGTTGCTGTTCGAATGAGAAAGTGAAAAAGCTCGTTGGAAAATGGAAGCACGTTTCTAGAGCGAAGCGAGATCGTTGATTGCGACAGATGTTATCTGGAATTTGAGGATGCTAATTGGCGAACATTTTTTTTGTTCATTCTCGATTTTCTGCTCGAATCTCACGGTTGTTCGACGTGTAGGCGTACGACGTCAGTCTCTGTAGGTTAAAGCTTTCTCCCATTGTGAGAGCCATTCTATGCGGGTCGCAGGTTACATGCCCACGTTTAGAAAGTAACCGTTGCGAGCACGATTCCCCTTCTATCGTCGCGCCGCGATCGGCAGATCTGACCAACCGCGGATCCCCTAACAGTTTCTTGCCGTTGCTACTCCCTATTTCATAATTCGCGCTTTGCGAGCGTGGGGAAACGCGATTGGAAAATATACAATTACAGTTTCACCCCTTAGCGTCGCGCGAGCTTAGCGATTGGTTGCGGCGATATCGACTGGTACTGTTTCTTATTAGAGGTTCAGTGACGTCGCAGATATGAAGATGTGTTCGTGTGTTCCTTATAATCAATATCAGGTTACAAAAATGTCTTATCTAAAAACAAGTTATAGTGATCTTAATACGAGACGGTAAAGAAAATGTCAAGCTTACCGATCATGAGGAGTGCAACGGCAATGTGATCACGGCCCGAAGCCCTCAGGGCCCCCAGCAGAGCGCCAGCACCCGCGCAAACAAGGCCCACAACGCCCACGCCTAAAATAGACCAGCGTACAGGTGGGGAACCAAGGCCGCAACATTGCTTCGGCACTGCGTCCCTGGAAACAAAAAGACTGCACTGTAGTGGCTGTTCGATAACTAGCCGCTAATTTGGCGCCCTCCATTACTGTTTCTGGAGTCGTAAAAAATTTAACAATACATATTTAACAAATACGCAGAGAATACACAAAGTAATACAATGGAAAAATGGAAAGAAAATAAGATCAGATATGAAGACTGTTCACACCCATCTTGAACAATGAGCAGTGTGCATATCGCACGAAGAACGCGAAGTTGCAGAACATGTTGCAAACACCTCTTTCAGAATCGGTGGAAAATGTGTCGAAGTGGCACCAGGGGCGGACGAAGAGTCTACCGGAAGGGTGTTTACCTGCCGAAAGCAGAGACGCTGGTCGAGACAGGGAAAGGTAGCCCGAGGCTGAGACCTCTAAGACCCAAATGCGGGGGTGGAGGATGCAGGAATCCCCGAGGCGGTGTCACCAATGGCACCCCAGGTGCTGTCGAAGCTTGGCAGCCGGGCGATGTCCCAGGATAAGACGGTGGCATCGAACAGGATCTCAAGGCTCGACGATGTTGCCTTCGCAACCGCCTCTCTCTTCTTCGCGCCCCTCTAACGCCATCCAAATCCTCAAGTGCCTCTGGACCACTTTGCAACGCCAGCTCCGTCTGTGCTTCCGTCGACGTGTATGACCTCCCATTTTCTCGCGGCTCCTGAAACAATTTGCGAAAGTTATATCAACCCTCTGGCGGTGGCCGGGTCTGTCCTGACCCGGGGTAGCGGTCTTGACTACTGAAAAAAACCCGTCGCATGCATTATCGAGAAATAAGAAGGCGCATGAGTCGCGGCTCAAGTCAAGGAAGGCCCTAAGCGGTAAAAATTTTGGGGCCCTCAAACTTCAGTTAGAAATAGAAGTTGCAAGGAAACTCTCATAAACTTGTTAAAAAAAAAGAAAAGTAATGAAAAATTTCATAACGTTTTACACATTAGATAAATTTATATAAAATTCGGGGCCGTATAGTATCCCGGGGCTCCACGCGGCCGCTTATAGATCCTGGAAACGAGTCTATCCCCGTAATGGTAAATCAAAAAAGATTTTGTGTCCACTAAAGAATCTTCAGTCATCGGCCATAGACTAGCAAGAGGCATAGAGGGGCACCGTACCAGTGTCGCCAGACAGGCGCTGAAACGCCTCTCTGGCGACACTGCTGGTCATCAGGGAGGGGGTACTTGTATTCATCAGGGGAATTGAAGTACCCCCTCCTCTCTGGCGACACTGCACCGTACCCTCAGGATAAGTGAAAACTGTGTCAAATAAAATTTCTAGCTGTTCCCTGGCAGTCGGATTCGCGTTTCCCAGAGGCAGACCAATAAAAGTCGAGGAGCCGCGGTGTGAATAGTGTTCCACTTGCCGCGGGATGGCCCACAGCAAGAAAAAGGACAAGCTTTTTGCCTGTTTGTTTGTATCCCGCGAGCGCGCTCGGCTCTCGTATCCCCACACTCGCAGCGTGCCTGCTAGCCTGTTGGGGACATTGGGATCTGCGGCCGCTCGAAACCGGTACGAGCGATCAATTGCAACGACACAGCGAGTAGTGGGGATGGGCGAGAAGCATCACCGGAGCCCAGGCGGAAGGGGAACATCACGGGAGTTGGATAGGAGGGGCGCGCGGGTAGAGGGCATGGAGAGGGGGCGAGCAGTAACAAAGAGAGGAACGCAGTAGTCGGCTGCTCGCTGCCCGTTTGCGCAGGTCGTTATAGCGACGCATCTCTGTTTGCCGGAAGAGCTTGGCCGTTGGAAGAACATGGCGGAGTTCGCGTTCAGGAAACTCTCGTTCAAGGAGAGGTACGAGGTTATCCAGAGGCTGGACGGCGGCGATTTAGTGAGGGACCTGGCTCTCGAATATGGGGTCCACGAGACCACCATACGACGCATCTACCGGAACAAGGATAAACTGCTAAATATCGTCCGGCAGAGTGGGGAGAATCTTAGGACGCGCAAGGTGATGCGGCCGCCCGTGCACGCTAGATTGGACAGTCGGCTAAACGCGTGGTTCCGCGAGCAGAGAAAAAAAGACAAGTATGTGACGAATGCGGAGCTGATGGAGACAGCAATGCAGATCAATAAGGCGATGGGTGGACCATCGGATTTCAAGGCTAGCATGGGTTGGTTGTATAAATTCAAATCCCGAAACGGGATCCCGGTCCACTGTAGACGTAAGATGAAAATGTCTGATGAGGTGGCTGCCAAGACGTTCCTCGAAAAATCTGGCCTCTTCGATATCGATAGCATCGAGTACGAGAACGTCTACAATATGGCGGCCACCGTACTCTTTTGGAAAGCTTTTCCCTCGAAGGTGGAGCCAAGCTGCGAGCAGCGGCTGGCAGAGGAAGCTAAGTTGAAGAAGGACCGAGTAACTGTGGGTCTTTGCGCTAATGTCCTAGGTAGCCACAAGTTGGACCTACTGTTCGTTCACACGGACGAGTCAGCGAGAGTAGTGGGGGCAGCCCCCACCGTGTTCGAATCAGAGCCTAGAACTTGGCTCGAGCGAGATTTGTTTGTAGCTTGGTACACCAACTTCTTCAAACCTGGTGTTCTACAACGTCAACTGCAGGTAGGCAAGGTCGGGAAGGTTAGATTGGTAGTGGATACCAAGCAGGGTAGTGTGATCCCTAAGGAGATGCTGAAGGAGGAGAACTTCGAGATTCTCAGCTTGCCAAGCAGCACGGCGTCGATTCTTCAACCCATGGATCAAGGTATCATTGAGAAGACGAAGACGATTTTCAGACTGAAGTTGCTGCAGCATATGCTAGCCCTGAACAATGAGGCGCCACAGTTTGATGATAACTTTGGAATTAGCCATTGTATGACTATGATGTCCCAGGCTTGGACAGCTGTGAGCCCTTCGGATATTTATGATTCCTGGAGGAAGATTTTCCCGACTCTGCCTGAACGGAGTGTGCTCAAGATGGATATAGATGACCCTTTGTTGCCTACCATAAAAGACGTAATTACTGCCATTCGGGGAAAGGAAGCGACCGATGATGACGAGAGAAAGTTCCTCCGCAGGTGTTTTGATATGGAGAATGAAGCGACCGATGATGAGGATAGCGACGACGAAGACGAAGATGTGTATGAGCCTTTGGACGCCATCGTAGGGGAACCAACGATAGAAGGTGAACCGAGAACGACGAAGCTCGATTCGCTTTTAAGGTTCGACACCCCACCGAATGAACAGCAGATGAAGACTATACTGGCGGGACTTATGAGCTGGTCGAACAGGGAACCGAAGCATGTTCAGTTGTTAGTACAAAGTTTGCATAGTTATTACGAAGATAAATATAAGAATAAACGGAGTTGAGAGAGATAATTGGCACGGTGTTCTTACTTTTTGTATGCCCCCTCCCTTCCACCATTAATTTCAGGGTCTTGAACACAGTACGTACTGTGTACACTAGACTATCATACGGTTAACACTAATTATTAAGCTAAACATTTTTAATTTTATAATTATTGAGATTATATATATGGCGTTACTTACATGGAAAATGATTCGATAAATTTCCTTATCCAAGCACATATTACAATGAAAATTGCACGAAATCTAAATAAATTGTCATTTTTATCAGCTAAAACATTTTAATCGCTTTCAGTGCTCGGTAGTTTTAGTGTTAATTCGAATGATATACTGTGTGATCCACTTCACTGTATCGCGTAACAAGTAGTAAAATCACATTAGCCGACGCTGTAGAAAATTGACCTTGAGTACTAAACATAAATGAAAATAGAATGTCGAACTTATACCGTATCCGAAAAATAGAAATCGGAGAGTAGGTTCTACAGCCATTGTCCTCAAATCGTGAGCAACAGCTAGGATTCTAAATGAAGGATTACAATCGCGGCGTTAGACTAAATTAATTTCTAATTTGAAAAACGCGCTACCTGGGGTCCGCTGAGCTGATTGGTCCTCGGAGCGTCAGCGGTCGCGCCACCTACTGTGACGACACTGACGGGTCTCGGGGCATTCTCGGACAGGGCCCCGGCCATCGTACGACACTGCACATCGGACTCCGTGATCCGCCTTCCCTTTTGCTTTCACGAGTTCTCTCGCTATCGCGCCTATCCTAAACACCAGTTTTCCACGCTTCACTCTTATTCCCCTCTTCCCACCGTTCCCCGTCCCGTCCCTTCTCTTCTTGGATCTATTGGATCCCTCCCTCCCTCACCCCCGCTCTCTGCCTCTATCTCGATCGATCGAGTACACTTCTCGCCGCGTATCTCTCTTCTCATTTATTCCAATTGAAGCGTTCTCTTTCCGTACGAAACGTCCGTCTCTATTCCACACGTCATTCCTCCTTTGTCCAACCCATCTCTCTCTCCCTCTCCGACTCACAGTCTATCTCGCTCTCCTAAAATCCGCGCACGGTATACTCCACCGGCTTTGTGTCTGTCTTCATTCGCGCCTCACAGACGGTCCCGGCTCTTGCTACGTCCCTCTGTCTTCCGTTATCCATGTGCGCCGCCGCCACCTTTGTCCAGAAAAAGCGCGAATCCGTCCGCTTTTGTACCCGGAGCCGATCCCGGCCCGCTTTAATCTCTCATTTACCCCCTCGACGCCCTACGTTGCCAGCCCTAGAAACGTTTCGGACTCGTCAAATCCCCTCTCCTTCCGTTTCACTCTTGCAACCCCCGATGACCACCCCAGGCCATTGCCTTCTCGATCCACCGACTCCGGATAAGCGAGTCAGGGAAGTTGGTTCGCAGCTGGGTCCTCTTCCGGGTTGATTAAGTCCTCAGGGTTCAACGAACTGACACCTGTAATAAGAAAATGATATAATCAGCGTTGGATTGTAAACGGCGATATCGAGAATGGTCAAACCCCAGCAACAAGACATTTTAATACTAGATCTACCAAGGGCGGTCACCATGACTTGCTCTCCTCTTTTGTTCTAAATTTTGAAATTATAAATATGTTTTTGTCAGGAATTGTTGTAGTGCACTTCTCTATCGAAATATATATTTAACCCTTAGCACTCTAAAAATTGCTGTACCATTATTCAAAATATTGTTTACATTATTAATGTAAGGTATCTAATCAATTACAAACATTTAGGTATTGTATATTATACCAATTTCGTATCCATAAAATTTTGATCAGTAAAACAGCTTCGAGTGCAAAGGGTTAAACAAAACTCGTACGAAATCTAAATAAATGCAATTTTGTCATTATTATAAGGTGAAGTATGCCAACTGCGTTCGGTGATCGGTAGTTCTAGTGTTAAGCTCGAAATCCATCAGTATCATTCGCACAATATCTCTACCTCGCCCCATGATTTCTCACATTCAACCGGTGCATGCACTATTTTATTGCAGCCAGTGCATTTCGGTCTCGTTCGTTGAGAAAGACGACAAAGCCGGTCTTCAAGTTTAACCCGGAGAGCTTTCGCATGTCTGTGTACCGGCGCGTTCTCCACGAGACAGTGTGGTTTTATTCAGAGGGCAGAGAATGGGGAAAAAAAGAAAGAAACAAAATTGGTAAAAATGTCGAGGCAGTCCGCGGGAGACACGAAAAGTAGACGTCTGAATGGCGGCCGGAACTTAGGAAATGGAAACGCGAGGACCAGAGATGTCCTTTCTTATTCCCCGTGCATAGCTACCCGCCGCCGTCGTCGTCGTGGCTCGAATAAGCGACGAGTCGAGCGAAATTGACGGAAAATCGAACGCGTCCGATGATGAGACGGTAGGGAGGGACGCGGGGGGAGTTTTGTTAATAGAAGGGGGAGCGGCTAATATCGTCTGCTTGAGGAAGAATGACAGGGGACTGGCGATTCTGATGAAATTGGTATTGCTCTCGGAACAATATTTGATATTTTTATTGGATACTGGGGAGGGAGATGACCACGAAATATTTTCCTTTTGTCTTGGACTAACCTCCTAGACTCTGGGAAATTCCAGGGCTTAATTTAGACCTAGACTTTGGGACGTTCTAGGACCTACATACATCAAGGGTTCCCAACCTTTTTTCTACATTGACCTCGTTTAAAAGAAGGATTTTCTTCATCAACCCCCTTACATTTTTCTCTATAATTATTATCTAATAATGATATTCCTTAAAGATTAAATAAAAATTCAAAACAGAAAAATTTATCATCGACCCTCAATAGACCCCTGGAGTATTAAAGACCCTTTTTAAATTACCATCGACCTCCAAGGGATCCTCGTGGACCCCACTGGTAACCTCTGACGTCATAGGAAATTTTCTTCAACCCTACGCCTTTGCTTCTAATTCTAATTTGTCCTGTATAAACATTAACTTGACGTCAAAATCAATGTACATACACTGTGATCCAATTTAATGCTTAATAACGGTGCACTAATAAAACAAATGACAAAAAGAGAATTGTTATTAGACTTGTATTAATTCCGCCAGTCTAGGAGCCTTCATCTCCACTTGGAAGCTTGACGAAGAAAACTTCAGAGGACTGTTCAGAAGCCTAGAATTGTTTAGAAAAAGTTGGTTTGGGACCGTTGGCCAGTGTCGTACGTTAAAAAATGGGCACGAATTCTAGGGGGTCGACCTCTAACGGAACAAAAGATGGCGTCTCGGACCCGAACTAGCCTAACCGTTAAACCGAGAATGCCGATTTGCGTACAGAAATTCGTTATGATCTCATTTTCTACCCGTCGGCCGCGCAACGACGACTCGACCTCGATATATACCGGTGAACGCAACGAGCTCGCATCAATTATCCGGGGAGAACAATTCAGCATTTTCTCCGTCGCCCGAAGATGAGACCTCTCCCGACTGACCTGAAACTCTAACTGTACGGGGCCGAGAGACGTTTACGTTGCAAATTATCGTCGCCGCCGCGCTCGCTCGCGACCGTTTTGACAAACGGTACTTCTCACGCTTGCGTCTTTCTACGTCTGCAGAAGCGGTCGTCCGAGAGCCATTCAGCCGACAGTGGTCACTGCCCAGGACGGTCAAACCCGTTCCCCGCTGCCCCCCTAAACTTTTCTCATAGGCACTGTCACACAATACCGACAAATGACAATTTTCGACAAAAGTCGAAATTTAATTACAGTGGGTATACAAAGTTTTCCTACACCTTTTAAAAACGAATAACTTCTTCAAAATTGGACCCAACAGGTTGAGTTTTTTTTTTAGACGTTGTAAGGACTACATATGGTATACTAACTAATGTGTAAATAATTTTTTTTTTAATTGTTATTGATCGCAATTGTGCGAAGGAAAAAGTGGGGGTAACGCGATTCTTAAATTTTTTATTTGTGCCTGTAATGCGGGCTGTTTGTCTCCCGATCAAGCCGGTTAATCGAGGGGTCCTATTGTAATTTGTAAAGCAAAGTAACTTATACAACATGTGCAAATTTTCATTGAAATCGGTTGACGCATTAAAAAAAAAGCTATGGACATTGTAAGATGTAAAAATCTTTGAATTTAGGGTTTCTGGGTATGTATTTCATATCCAATAAATTCCGCACGTGCATCAGGACAGTATACAGTCGATGGAAAGTTCATTGGACACCCTTCGAGGGCGGTCTGGCCATGCGGATTAAAAAAATTAATTCCTTTTCTGTGTAATTCTGTGAGGGTCTTTTGAAATCATCTAGGTCAATTAAAAACAGGTAGCCTTCTGTTATTTTTTGCTGTTTTATTGTGGCTATATATAACCAATTTGTGGGGATCATCAGGTACCATTTTTGTCATTTTACCTGGCCCGAAAAGTATTCAATGAATTGATTTGGTTTATTACATCATATTTGTTGATGTGTGTGTGTGTGTGTTCTCTGTACAACTACTTTGCTAGCCAACATTGTTTATATAATACGTTCATCATTGCAAACATTTTGGAAAAAACGAAAATTTCGTGTTCAAAGTGACACTACACAATTAAAAACGTAACAAGAAATTAATATGTCTAAATTTTTGATTAGTATTTTATAAATAAAATATTTGTAGCATTGTCACAATAAATTTCATTTGTGTCGTCCATTACAAACCATTGAAATTTGCCCAACTCTGACATTTAAACTCCGACAATGGCGGGAGAGTCAATAACAAATGCCATCCGCAGTTGCTCAATTAATGGGCCTCGAGGAAAAATAATTTTACACTGAGCTGAACATTCATTGATCGGAAACCTCGAATTTTATTGATCGACTAATGCTTTGAACGCGATTTCACAATAATTAATTGTCTAAAATTTCGACCGATTAAATAGATTGATGAAATTAGCGATTACAAATACCAGTCGACGATCGTCGATCACTGATTGAAGATATTAAACGCTAATTACAAACTGTTCAGTTTCAATTGAAATTTAAATCGAGATTCCATCTATCTTTCCAGTCTATTATGCAAAAATTATTCTCATACGACTGTTACGTCATGTGACATTAGATTATAGTCATCATTTAATGGTTAATACCACTTCACTGTGGTACGTGACCAATACTTTTCTGTTATAAATGCATAAAGTCCATTTATAATTTTGATCAGTATTTATACTGCTATAATAAAACAAGAGCATTCGGAACCAAAATATAATTTACTATTATTAGCAATGCGTATTTGCACGTATATATTTAACAATTCATGATTCACTGAATAATTCATTTATCAACCGACATTCCACATTTATAGTCATACACCATAATTACCTCTCTGGCGATGCCTGGGTCTATCTTGACCCAGAGCATCAAAATTATTATTAAAGAAATAAACGAATGGCTACTTGCAAACAACAAAAAGGTTGCGTCTACGAGAAATAGCGTCAAGAATATATTTAAAAAATTTAATAATTAAGGACCTAACCTAAACATTGTCAATCACACTATTGTTGCTACAAACTTTTTAATAAGTGCCCGCACCTTCCCTTTAGGATCTATCGTGGAATTGTCTTTTTAAATTTAGTAGTTGTATTGTTAAATTTCATTTTCTGCGAATAACTACCGATAAATATACATTAGTACCCGAATTTGGATTTTCATAAAAAATTTTGGAATCTACTGGAAAAATTGATATTCAAATTGATATTGTACATCGCGATATGAAATATATTTCTTTTGCAATAGTTATATATCAATCGTTGCTATGTATTCTTAATTTGTTTTTAATATATGTATTATACTTATTGTGGAAGAGTAATAAGGATCTAAGGATAGATCGAGATTATTTGGAAGAACGTGAATGGGGTCCATTGAGGACTGGTGATAGAAGTGTGAAAGACAAACACCTAAATAAACACTTTATGCTTCTATCTGAACGGTTGATAACGGTGCAGAAGATGCAGGATCGTCTGTAGTCATTTGAGTTGATTATTATTAATTTTACGCATGGTTCATCCATTATTAATTTCATTTTAAGCGGTCGACAGCAGATTTTATGCATTTATAACAAAAGTGATAGGTATAATTTGGGACAGTAAAAACATTCGACGAATTAGAAAAATATATTTTCATTTCTCTTCAATTTGTTGTAATTCAGATAGAACATTTTTATTTCGCATAAAGATCGCTGTCTATACATTAGTACATAATGTAATTTAGACTTTTGTCCAAGATTTGTTCATTTGTCTGCACTGTGCGGTTGGCCGATTACAAGAAACGGTTTCTAAAGTCAATAAATTCTGATTTATAGCAGGAAGCGATCGTAATTGACTCGGCCCGTGTTTCTCCGTGGCGTGACAACTGGACGCTTCTACTGTTCGAAAACACAGTGGAATATAGGGCATAGCGAGGAAAGATCTCGTAAAAGCTATTTATCCCCCTAATTTTCTGGGACGTTAATTAATTTCTCAACCAGTAAACTCTTGGTATTTTCCCTCTGCGAAAGAAACAAACCGTGCCACGGCTGGCATCGCCGATACAGTTGGGGACAGTCGATAATCACAAATGCGAAATTCTTGACAGCTACACGCATGCAACTCGAGCACCGTTGCACTCGAGAAACAGGTTGGTTATGCACTTTCACGAACAGGGGAAAAGAACGTCTGAGGCCAGATTGCTAAATCACTTTGTACCACACTGAGAATCATCGAGATTCGTTCGGGTAAAAAAATGCATCCAACACACAATCTAGTATGGAAGACGATCGAGCACCAAGAAACCATGTTTTACCTCGGATCCGCCAGAAGCACAGGTCCCGGATTATAGATCGTTGTCCGAGGGTGTGGATCGTCGTTCACGGATTCACTATTTTACATTTCTTCACGTGTCCAACGAAACTCGCACTGTGTTTTGTGGAATTGGGTCGAAACCACGGTATCGAGACGAACACCATTGAAAACAACGCGACCCGAACCCATAGAGCGGGTGTACTGGTGTGCGGCGTAAAGTGAACGAGATGCGTGCGCCGCGAGCGCGCCCTGGTATCACG
Source organism: Lasioglossum malachurum (assembly GCA_028455605.1). NCBI lineage: Eukaryota > Metazoa > Arthropoda > Insecta > Hymenoptera > Halictidae > Lasioglossum > Lasioglossum malachurum. The sequence goes on from CM052315.1 coordinate 7,516,868, forward strand.
TGACCGAAGCTTAGTCGAAAAAACGGTCCAATCAGACCGTCTTGAGATGCGCACGAAATTCGAATTCGGTTTTCGCAAGATTTTATATTGAAAATAAACTTCTAATTTGTTATGATGCCATTTTGGAGTACTTGTTTCTAAAGGGAGAAGCTATAAATGGCAAGTGTAATCAAATATTATGTACACAATCTTGTTATTTTAAATTTTAAATTAACAATTTGAACTATACCTGGAGACAGCACCACAGCTAATGTTATAGGGGCGTCATCTGTTAGGACAAGTTTGAAACCTAATGCTGAATCAGACAAAAATTACTTATTTGGTCAAATTACAGACAGAACCTAATTAAAAAAGAAGAAGAAATTTACTTTATAAGATTATTATATTATCACTGTTATATATAGATACGTGTGTATTTACATTTCAAATAATTATTCGCACATTTCTTGTTAATGATGATTCTGCTAGTCCTGTAGAATACGTGTACAAAAATTGTAACAATCTGGATTTTGGGAAAGCAAAAACTTCTTCCCGTTATATAGCATTAAACTGATAGTTCATTTAATTATGTGTCTTTTTATCTGTAGGATGATGACATTTTTACGACTTCACGTATCGATCCTACCAACAATTTCAAACCACTGTCGCAATGCATCGCTGAGAACCACCGGCAAAGTATCCAAATCTCGTAGAACAATGTAAAATGGAAATGGGAAATTGTCCATGTAAGAACGTATGCCGAGCAATTTTCCGTTTTCAAAAACTGGCATTCGTATATCCAGTATCGAGTCCTGTAAAATAATACAACATTAAAATTATTAGTAAAATTCGTTAAATTAATTTGTTTACATATACCGATGTATTTATCTTTCACCTTGTTCAGAGGATTATCAACGATTATGAAGACCAAGAAAATATTTTGTAATTTAGCTCTCCTCACAGCTGAAGTCACTTTCTCTACTCCCTCTGAAAATATTCCTCTGCCATCAGACAGAATCGCCACCAATTTCGCGTTATCAGTAGCACTTCCCTGAGTTGCGAACATGTCTGTTGCATACTCTAACAACTGACCAACCATCGTCTTCTTCTGCTCAAATTTCATGTCCTGGATCAATCTGAAAATTTAAATTCTTGTAATCGTTGAGCTATAGAATAGTTTCACTTGTTCATGTTAAACACACTTTCCCAAAGTTTAAAAAATCATTCAGCAATCGATCTCTTACGAAATCTGAATCTCTACATTTATTTATTCTTTTTCCCAAAACCGTGATTTCTGCGAATACTGAATACCCACCTTGCCCCGCTCTCTTCAGTGAAATTTTCCCCGAACGGATGAAGGATATTCACTCGTTCCCCAAAGTTAATGACAGCCAGCTCTCCAACCTCTAAATAAGTCATAGCCTTGCCAATTAACGAGAGCGACTCGAAAGCTAATTCTTTGGAATGATTATCAGCCATGCTACTAGAGTCATCGATTGCCAGCACAATTTGGTAGTCTCTCTTCGACGGTTTCGTGCGCCTCAACCATATTTTATCCTTGCGAAATTCGCTAGCAATGTAGGGGATCACTTTTCTCATGTTAATACGTCTGCCAGTCCTATAATCGCCTTTTAACCTAGATGTTAGCGTTGGTTCCAACACTAAACGCAATTTTTCACTGAGTTCCCTAGCAGCTGACTCTGTCAACGCACTGATAGAGCTCCAAGCATTCGCTGCTTCAACTGACGATGCTTGCTGAGTCCAATGACCAAGCATATTCTCGATCTCAGATCTCTTTTTCGCAATATCCTCTGTCGAGACACCGTAGAGATCTGTCGCTGATAGTTTCGTGTGAAAGGTGGACTCTGTGCCACGCAAAACACGACTTGTTTCTGCTGTTTCACCCTCAACTTCACCAACCATTTCAAGTTCTTCAACGTCATCAGACTTTTCACCCTTTCCGCGACCTGATTTATCCTTTTCGCTGTCAGGTATTTTAGAGGATTGCTTCTTCTCCACTTCCTCCTGCTGTTCCTCTGACTCTGGATCCTCATGCATCTTCACATCATCATCATCTGGTTCTTCATCCGCTTTTTCTTCATTATCTAAAACCAAAACATCAAGTAGCAGCAAGGTAAATTACGAAGAAATTACAGATGGAACTAGGCTAATTTCGCGGACTGTAGCCAACCTACCTTCCAAATTGGACGCTTGTTTCTTAATTTGCTCTTCAGTTGCAGCATCAAAGACAACTTCATCAAACTTCTCAGACTTCTTGATGTGCTCATAAGTCTCGCTTGTGCCTCCTTTCTCAGCATCGTTCTCGTCTTCTTCATGCTCATCCCGTTCCTCGCGCATCAGTCCAGTTTTCAATTTCTTTGCTGATGGTTGGACCTCGTCATCAAGCAGACTGCGGTTTTCATCGCTCTGACCAGGTTTCCTTCGTTTCTCAATCGGCTTCGACGACTTCTCCTCACCGGAGGTGGGTGCGTTCTCTTCTTTCTTGGACCCAGAGTGCCCTTGGCGCTTTTCTGTCTGTGACTGACCCGTTCCTGCAACGATACAATTGTAGACAGAAAATTGTAGACATCTATATTTAACTTAATACAGAGATGCTTGTTACTATGTTAAACCTACCTTTGTCTTTGGTATCATCTGCGCTAACCTCTGTAGGATCAGTCTCCATATTTTCATCATTCGCTTGGCTCGCCACAGCATCTCTGGAACCATCTTTCCTTGCCTCAATCTCCTCAGAAGCATCCACTTCTTTGCTGCTTGCGTCCAAGCTGGGAGACACCTTCTCCTCCTCCTTTTTCTGTTCTTCCTCCATCTTCTGTTCCTCTGAATCCTTTTCCTTATCCTCCTCGACATTAGCATCCTTGGTATCCTTCTTCTTATCACTGTCTGCTTGTGGATCTTCCTCTACATCACTATCATCTTCATCGTTCATAGGTTCATCGGCTACATCTTCCTTGCCCTCCTCTTCTTTAGATTCCTCAGGTTCTTCTGGCATCTTAGAATCCTTCATCTGATCAATGTCGAAAGGATTCTCTTCCTGCTGGTCAGTTTCCTTGTCCTCTTTCATATCGTCGTCCAAAGCCATATCTTCTGGGAGATCAAACGCCTCTGGCTCGATCTCTGGTTGCTGTTTCCCATGATAGGGGTCTATCTGATCATCGTCCACCTCAGGTTCATTGAACTCATTGATCTCCTTCTTCTCTTCTTCTTTCCTCTGACCTTCCTTCTCTGGTTCCCTGTCCTCAGTCTCATCTTTCTCCTCGTTCCCATCTTTTGTGCCCATTTCCTCTTGTCCTGTCTCCTCGCCACTTCCCTTTTTGTCTGTTTGATTCTCTTCACCTTGCTCTTTTTCATCTTCCTCTTCCTCCTCGTCATCCTTCCACATCTCTTCGTCGAGCTTCTCAGCAGTCTCATCGGTCTCACCCATTTCTTTGTCTAAGTCATCATCCTCCTCCTTGTCCTTGTCCTCTTCATCTTGCTCCAGGTCTTGTAAGTGGCTCTCGAAGTTCTCTGACATCTCGATACCCTTATCTTCCTCTTTAGTGTCTTTCTGTGCATTGTCCTTTTTCTCGTCATTTGGACCCTTTGTGTCCTCTAGTTGATCCTCTGATTCTATTCTATCTGAGACATCCTTTTTCCCTTCACCCTCAGCTAAGCCCATTCCTCCCTCGCTTGGGCCGCCGTCTTGATCCTCTTCGGTAGCATCTGTGTCTTCCTGTTGGCAAAAACCATTTGCAGCTAGGTCTAGAAAGACGTTTAACTGAAGGTAGAGGAACTTGCAGGTCAGACGGAACGAAGCCACTTGTTGGTACAGGTAATACTGAAGAAGAAGGGTATATTGCTTGAGAAGAGGCATGTGTTCTAATAGTAACCTAGGAATGAAAAAATGTAAATGAAATATAACAACAATTAGGTTATTAGTAAATTTAGTCTATCATAGAGAGGAACTTACCTCATACACTGATTAGCAGACTTAACATCCATTTGATAAGTAATCTGCAACAGTTCTCGAAGGATTTTCGATACTGTCCTCAGTTTCAAATCAGGGATAGCTGTCCTCAAAGATTCTATCAACCTCTCCGTCATATAATTCTCCTCGAAACTCTCTTCAATCTCCTTCTTAGACTCCTCTGTCCCTTCACTAGTCTTCTGACTGTTCTGCAACTTCTTCTGAATCGCAATGAGCACTTGCGTGATCAATACATCCAAACGTTTCTTATACACCTCCACGTCTTCAAGCTTCTCATCTTCCTTTGTTACTGGCTCGCTCAATACGACCTCAAACTGTTCAACATTCCTATTAATCTTGTTCACCATGAAGAGAAGGCTCTCACTGATAGGATGATCTACTGTGAAGATGGAGCTAAGATCAGCTAGCTTGTCTTTAACTTCGTTGATTTTCCGGTAGCTTGTCTTAAGGAAATCAACGTGCCGTTTATGGAAGAAGAAGATGTGCCCAGATTTTTTAACTTTTTCGGACACTGTCATCCATTTGTTCAGTTCATCGGCTAAACTCTGTATCAATTTCAAGGAATCCTTTATAGACGTTGTTGAATCTTCAACGACACTGTGCTCATTCAAGATAGGTCTAACTATTCTATTTAGATCAAGAAGTTTCTCCTCTTCAAGGGAGTCAGGTGGACAACTTTCTAAAAAGACAATGACCTGCTTCATGCTTAGCTCCAGCACCTGCAACAGGTCCTGGAAATTAGACATTAGATTCTGCATATCACTCTGTCTCGCCTCGGCGCCAGCAACCTCCTTGGATGACTCATCCATCATCAGTGCAAGGTTCGATAATTGAATTCTAAGAGGAAGGAAATGCTTAAGCAAGTTAAAGACGAGTTCCTTCTGCTTGTGAGCTAATAGAATCAGATGAACAGAGAATCCTCTACAACGTTCAGCATTCTGAGGTCCTATATCGCTTCTTCCAGAATTCAAAATGCCATCGAGGAAGTTCAACTTGATCAGAGACTCATAATAATACTTGTCGCAGCCTGACCACTGTTCTAGCAACCCTTTCAGCACGTTCTCATCCAAATCTTTCCGGAACTGGAACCTCTGAATCTCCAGCAGATTCAATGGCATCGATCCATGACACGTGATCTCACTTTTCCTGTTCTTCCAGGTCAGAATACCAGTTCTATAAGAGAGTCCAAGCTGACTCAAAGATTTGAAATAATTCGCCAGCGCCATCTTCTTCTGCTGAAGTATGCTCTTCGAAAGAGACTTCTGCTTGCCTTTCGTCAGGGTCTTATCCACTTCTAAATTCTTCAATCGTTTACTCTCTTCGAGCATGTCTTCTATGAACGACTCAATATCAATCCTAACCTGAGAGTAGTTGCATTTTACAACAATGCCCTGACAGAATTGACGAGCCTTGCGAACTACCTTCTCCATTCTACTGGATTTTCCAGTCTCAAGCTGGATCAAGAAGTCAGCAGCACTTAATTCTCTCTTGTTCTCAACGCTCAAGGTCTCTGTTTTCATCTTCAAGGCCAGATGAGCAGCCACGTTCTCCAGCAAACCCTTCTGAAACTCTTTTACGAACTTGTGCAGAGTTCTACGCGTCTTCTCGGCAGTGTTCTTCACTGACCAATAACTGATATCATTCCATCTGGTGATCTTGATGGTGTCCTTCAATTTCTTAGCAATTGGCTCCTTCAGAGTCTTTATTTTATTACTAACATCGCCTAGGAAACAACTATAGTAGTGATAAATGTTCCAGAAAATGGCAGACAGTTCCCTTTCCCTCTTGCCTTCGCTGAACATCGAGATATGTTGATAGAATAAGTAGATCAGCTGGAGTCTCGATTCAAATTGGATCAAAGATGATTCCGTAAGGAAGCGTTCTAGGTTCTCATGAATTTTTTCCTTCGTAGGACCAGTGACCTTGATCTCTTTACTGTCTTCAGGGTGACCAGGGTCAAGGTCTTCGGCAAGATACTGGTCCACCAAGTCGAAAAGGAAGAACCACCACCTGGAGGCCTCAGATTTCATGTCATCTTCAAGGATTTCTAATGAATCCTTCCATCTGGAGAGCTCTAGCTTCCTCCAATGAAGGATTTTCTTGCCGAAGAACTCTATGAACTCTGCCAGGCTGACGTCGTGACGAGCATTCTCCTCCCATTGTTGAATTTTTGTTAACAACAATTCGACACCAACTAGGAACCTCAGCAATGACGAATTTATTGGAAAACTGAGGACTCTTTCAATGATCGTTTTTATGGTGTTCAAGATGGGGTTCTCTGACCACTCAGTCAAGAAGGTTTCAATCTTTTGTGTGAGTTTCTCGAAGTATGGTTGACACTCTTCAACTTCAATTATGTTTGGATCCTTGTAGAAATCATAAACATCTCTGCTGGTGGTTTCAAAGCTACATTTTCGAGACATTAGGACATTCAGACTGCAGATTAATTTTGAAGTTAAGTTCTCCGGCCATGTTCCAACTGAGTGTCCGAGCATCTCGAACCTTTGAGCCAGGGGCTTTACAAAATTAGGTTCTTGACTTCCTGTGTTATCTAACTGATTCTTAGACCTTCTTGATCTGTTTACAGAATTTTTATTATTTGAAAATTCTTGAGCTGAGTTCTGTAAGATGTTCCAGTGAATCGTTTGAATCTTCCGTGCATCTTTCGAAGATATCAGCTCAAAGAATTGGTCCTTCTCACTTTGAGCATTGTTTGATAATTTCTGGAGCTCTGGGAACTCCTGCTGGAAGCCAGGAAATATTTCCACGAGCTCCAAGAAGTCCTGTTGAAAACCAGGGAACATTTTCCTAAAGTCTATCTCGTCCTCTTCCTTCTCAGACTTCATCTTAAAAAGACTCTCCTTCTCCTTAGCTTGCTCTTCTCGTTGTTTCTCTTGCTCTCTCCACGAAATTCGAATTTTTATCAAAATCTTGCTCAATTCTTCCCAGATTGACTTAGAATCTGATCCAACAACAGCAGACAAATTTTCTAACTCGTGCAAAGCGATCATTGTCATTGAGAATCTATCCTTCTGCACAGTTTTTGATCCAGACTGTCTCGCTAGAATCAAGATCATTTTCTCTGAGGCGCATAACCTAACTAGATCCAAATAATTCTGTTGATAAAGGCTGCCAACAGGAAAACGCAATAGATTATAGCAAATATCAGAGTTTAGGCTCTCAAGCTGCAAGTTAGAGATTTGTTGGACCAAAATAGAGACTCCATGGTGCAAATTCATGATGGCGGCGATCATGGGAGAGACCAAATCGGGGAATCCTACTAAGTAGTTCTTTTCCAGCTTTCCAGCAAACCTTTCCAGCGATTTCTTCCACATCAATGCCTCCTGCAGCTGCTCTCGATCTAGATTGATCAATTCTTTTTGCTCAGCTTTATCAGCGACGACATTTAGATGATCCAGCTGCCGGAACACCGCTTCAAACGAGCCGATGTTCCTCGAGAAGTTCTCCATCTCTTCTCTGAGGTCTTGGAAGCTTGAGGAAGGTCTTACAGCTTGGAAATTTTTGAAGCTCTCCACTTCAGTTGTTGATTTCGTCATATGATTCAGCCTCGACCACAATTGATCATGGAGAGTAGTAGTTGCACGAATGCTGTCCTGTAGATGCTCGATTAACAATATGTGATCCAGCTCTGACACGTCCTCGCGAATATATTTTGTCTTCAAGATGATCTTTTGTACTGGATCTACGGGTCCCAGGTCGTAGAAGAGGAACATCTGGAGGTAGCCGAGAATCAGCCACCCTTTGCCTCGTTCTACGTCGTTTTCTTTCGATTCTAAATTTTTTATAATGTCTTGTAGCGATTTTAAAGGTTCGAGGAAACGAGTTGAGAAATCTTTTTCTTCGTCCTCTTTCAATGCTAGTGCCCAGTTATTTAACACGCGTGTGATCACAGAGGTGTAATAGTTGGAGCAGAATTTAAGGAGAATCGAGTCGTTTGTGGAGAAATTGAATTCTGGAGTGTTTAAGACTAACGAGTTCCTCCAGAGCATTGTTTGAATTGTTTTTAATAGTTTTTTCTTGTTTTTGTGGTTTCCAAGATTGATATTGTACATCTTGTTCCCAGATTTCGTTAGGAACAACTCGAAAATCAGCTTGCACAGGTTCGACTTGCTGATGAAGTTTGTCTCAGAATTACTGTCGTCATCTTGAATTTCGTCTTCCCTGTGCTCAAACCATTTCAAAAGCACATTAGAGCCTTTTACAGCAAACGATCTCTCAGAAAATTCCTCAATCCGCAACAATAAATCGAAAAACAAACGTAATCGTTCTTTTCCTGTAATTTCGCCGGAATTTAAGCATTTCATTAAGCTAATCAGATGCGCAGGTATAGTTGGAACTTCCTCAAATTTCTCAAGCATGTAGTCTTCAGAAACCTTTTGGAATTGCCCATTAACAATTCTGCAGCTGAACGCAAAATCAAAGGAAAATTGTTGGGAAATCTTCCGTTGGAAATGATACGCGAAAAGCAAAAAGAAAAACTCGTAGATCGGCCATACTTCGATTTCCGATAATTTCTCGTCGCTGCTAATTTGTTTGACTTCGATTTCTTTGAGTGTTGTGATTTCTGTAACGAGATTATCCAGTTCCTCCGAGTTCTCTGTATTCTGACCGTTATTGTAATTATCTGAGCAAATATCAATTAACTTGCGTCTCGCCGATAAATTCTCTGCCAAAGCTAGAGAGGCTATTTTTAATCTTGTTTTTGAAACTTCGATCGAGTCTTCGTCGGTCACTTCAATTTTCCTCAAAATTGTCCTTAATTTATCGTGGAAGTTCCTCGAATTTTCCGAACTGTGCGGCGAAGGAACTGGCAGAATTTGCTTTTGAATTCTCTTCCGGATTCTTCGGAATTTATCCGTGTTGACGACCACATTCAAATAGTTCGCAGAGAAATCGTTCACCTCGTTTCGTAATTTGACGTCGCTCGATTTTCTGTTTAGAAGCGCGAACAATTTTTTAAAATGTTTAACAAGCCATTTATAGTGGACTTTCAGGGATGAAGAAATTTCTCGGAGATCCAGGAACGTGCCTCGAGATCTATCGATCAATTCGATCGATCCTAGATCGTAGTATCTTTGAAACGATAACAAAGTACATCGCAATTTAATGTAATCTACGGTGTTGAATAAAAGATGATCGTTACGGAGGATGAGCTCGATGATTTTTATCGATTCGTTGAGCAGTTTCACGAAGTTGATGATTAACGGCTCGTTCTTCAAGTTGCTGGTCAATTTGCCTGAAAAAATTACACGAAATGTCATTTTGTAGTCATCAAACTACAAGAATTTTGTTATTACAGAAAAGTTTACAGGATTCAAGAAGTGATATTACACATACCAGAACATACAGCAGAGGAATATTCCTCGAGAACCATAACATCTTCATTTCCACCCTGTTTCCTCTGCTGGCAGTCGAAAATCATCGCCCGAAAATACAAAGCGAGTGACAGATTGTTCACAGCTTGGCTAATTTGATCGAAGTTGAGAGGAATCTCCGCTTCGGAGTTCTTTTCAAACAAGATCCTCAAGTTCTTCACTTCCCCGTGCAGGATCTCGCCGAGTTTCTCGAATTCGTCGAACCGATTTTTCGATAGTATAGACGAGCTCCAAACTCGTCGGAGCTCGACGTCCGTCATCGATGATCTTCCGTAGAAGTCGAGCAAAAGAAATTTCAGAAATAATGATGTTCTCGTCACCGGGTTCCGCATGAACAGACTTCTCAAATCGATTTCCTTCGAGCCGCTCCTGGAAAGGTTGATGGAAAGCAAATATCATTTCCTGAACATTTTTAATGAGATCGGGGGCCATTTGAACTGTCGAAATTGATTGGAAATTGGTTTACCATGCGAAAAGCTTCGAGTTAATAGATTGCAGTGAATCTTGTTTCACATAAAATCCGCAATTTATTTATTATATTTAAATCTACAATTCGATAAAATAAAATCATTTTCACAGAAGACAAATTTCCCTCCATCTCGAATTCACATAATCTCCTAAAGCTTTTTCATAAAAATTTGTCGACAACAATTTATCAAAAGTGCTATCCATAATACCTCGAAGGGCCACGATTGATAGAAAAAAATTTTCACCATGAGATGCCCAGTTTTCCAATAACGATTTAGCAAACGTGTCACCCATAGTGCCCCGAAAAGCCACAATTAATTTCACGAGAAACTCACGCTAAGGTCTCCACAGTGAGCTTCAAAAGGAACCCCTGCTGTTCCACCATGGCCAGCTTAGAGTCTTTCCGTAGACCGGAAGTGCCGAGTGTAACGGTGGCCAGGTCGCAACAAAGCGTCTCATTCTTCTCGGAGTCCCCTGACAGAATCTCATCGACCTTTCTCATCGCCTCATTCCTCGATCTATAGTCGAGAACTCCGTAAATTTCGCGATACGAATTCCTCAGTGATTTTTTAAACGGGAACCCTTTGGCGATTTGTTGACTGGCGAACGATGCTACTCTTAGGACGTCGGTCAATCTGTATTGTTCGTCGTGTAACGCGTCGTATATTTGTAATAATAAATCTTGTTGGGTTACTTTTTCTATCCCACATTTGTATAGCAAGGATCTGATGTCTAGGTTGTTGTGCATGGTTCGTACAGGACACTGAAAGATGGCGATTTCTACTCCTCTGTTTCGCATCGCTCTGGAATCACAAATTAATTAATTAAATATCTACAAAATTTGATCATTCAGACATTTAACATAGAAATTTATTTGACATAACGTCGTTGGTATTTTAATACAGTCAAACCTGTTTTTGTGCGGTAGACAGGGACCGCAGAAAAAAAAATCGCATAAAAAAAGACCGCGCAAAAACAGACTTGACTGTAGCTTCATTTTTAGTAAATGGTTAGTTATATTTTTAAATTTGTTCGAATTAAAGGATTTTCGGAAAATTCTGTCGGGTTTCATTAACTTCGAAGATTTTTCAGTGGATGAATTGAATGAATGATTGGAAGGCGATAGTGCTGCGACTACCGAATGAAAAATTGATGATTTGGAGAAATGGCGTCCCTTGGAACCGCAGTCGAAAGAGTTAGTATTCCGAAAGGGGCGGTGGAGGGTGAAATGAAAAATGATTGGAAACCAGAGAAATTGATTTAATGGTTTCCCATTACCTGGAAATTTCGCCGTAACGAGGGTTCATAGTGAGAAATAACCGGAAGTTCTTGTGGGCCCTCACAGTGAACACATTTCCGCTTTCGTCGACACCTTTCTCACCTATCGTTAAAGCACCGTTAGGCTCCAACAGTCCATTCAATCGGTCCAATATTGCTGGACTGCAGAGATTTACTTGGTCCAACAGCAGCCACGTGCCATTTTGTAGACACTGCAAGAAATAGTCGAAATTGCGAGCTACACATAACATGTCTCATTCAGAAACAGTTTGACAGTTTATTTTTCACACTGAATTTCTTATTTTGACAGGAAATTCATATGTTTATTTCATTTAATATTTATCGTTTTCAGAAACTCATTAATTTAAAATTAATCATTTATCTCACGAATTTCGAATAAAGAATAGCTTTCTGGAATTGTTAATATTTTTTTTAGTGTTCATAAAATTTATAAAGTTCGACATTTTACTTGTAATAAAAATTTTGAATAAAGAATTGCTTTTCGAATTCGCATGTTTTTTTGCTGTTCCGAGAAGTTTATTTTTGATCCTCTACAAAATGTTGTTATATTTATACGTATTATGTACGTCTGACTAAAAATCTAACTAAATTTTTACAAAGCACAATAAATAAAAGTTTCTTTGCAGTCCGTCGTCGGTGGAAATTTGCACAGTTTGCAAATATGTCGTGCACTGTGTTTGCAGGTGACGGGGGCAGTTCTTAACTGAAACAAAGGCAATATTTACCTTGACAAGCACGCTGTCAACCCACTCGAATTTTCCGCCGGCGTTCAAACATTTGTCTTTTTCCACGGCGATCGATAGATCGGTCAGTTTTTTCTCGATCTCGTGCAGCTCCGTTTCGCGTGGCGACGCCAATGTTTTCATGGCCGTCACCAGCCTCGATAATTCCTCGGCTTTGCGGAGGAACAGTTTCGTTTCCGTCAACATCGTTGTCTCCGTTGTTTTCCCGTCATCTGGCAAACGAAGAAGAATTGATCGTGCGAAACATAAGCGGCGAATCCGGTGAAACACGTATTGCAAATATTGACGGCGCCTGCCAACGACATTTGCATCGTCACTAAACTTCTTTGCCCTTTCATTTAAATTTTTCGGCACACGGATATTTTATGAATTCCATTAATGTGCCACTTAATTTATATTTATTGCGGTTTAGGTATGTAAAATATAGCGAAATGTTTTTTAGTTACGTAAAATGAAAAATGCAATGGAACATGAAAAAAATAGTACAATAAAAAGTGCAAAGAAACATGAGAAAATAGTGAAATATAAAATGGAATGAAACATGGACAAATGGTATCGTAAAATAAAAAATGCAATGAAATATGGAGAAATGGTATTGCAAAATAAACAATGCAACTATGAAATATTTCTCTTTGGAAAGTGCATGAAATTTTTGTCCGAGTGTAGACGTAAGAGTAAATTTGGCAGTGGAGAAAGTAATTTCTGGCTCGAGTTCACCGAGGAGACAAAGTACCTTTGGACAAATGTCGAATGTTTTCGAGAAGAGCATGATAATGGGACACCTGATCCAAGTTCTCTTTCTGCAGTCGTCTTCTCAGGGTTTCGATTAACAGTGTCTCCGTGTGCTCGAGCAATTCCTCGAAGTGTCGATCGTAATCCGTCTGTAACATAAAAAGGTTGTAAAAAACGTTAATTCGATTCCTGTCCGAGAATGGCTCTATTTGTTACTGTTTCCCGCGACAGGTGTTCGAAACCCGTGAACAAGGCTGTGCTGGCACACCCTTTGAACACGTTTCCACACTTTCCACGACTTGACAGTTCTCTCATTTTCTCATAGAAACTTTTTGATAGAATCATCACTGTCCCAACGGGAACACCAGCATTTTTATGGGTACTCGTACTCATTTATTATTGAAGGCGTTACGTGGTTATTGATTAATTAGAGTTTAAATGTGGTGTCCCATTTTTATATCTTTACATCATTATTTTTATATTCATTATATATATATATATATATATATATATATATACATACTTTTAAAAATACACATTTTTATAAAAGTACTTTTAAATATACATTTTCAGAAATGTGCTTTTAAATATTACTGCAAGATTTGGAATATGATGGAAAACCTAATTCGCTCACTGAATCACGATCATGAGACGCGGAGCAATAAACTTGATTGCAGGACTACTAAATTTCGTCGAACGGTGCACCGCGTCGTACTTAACCACTATTTACGAAAGCCATGAATGCGCAGACATTCGCAGCCCGTTGTCATTGTAAGCACATAATGGACAGAATAAAAGTCGAAAGTTGTGCCAGTAGAACTGTTACTAACAGCTATTATCATTATTAATTACGAGACGAGCCGATGCGATATTCGACAGAGCGAGGTTGCACTAAACTGCGTCGGCTCTGCAGTAAAACATGAATTTATACTGAATTTAGTTGCATTAATTCACAGGTTAATGATTCGTAATAACGACTGTTTGAGGTCGGAGCAATTCGAGGAGGAATGTTGTCCACAAGCTATAGATGAAAGAGATGCGGTCTCCGCATTGCCGTAGAAAATCAATCGCAGAGAAGGAAAAGGGTGGAAAGTATGGGGTTTAACATGCTGAACCTAATCTGCCATCTTTAATTCATCGGTCTGGTTCAAACAACTCTCACTGTCAACATATACATATTTTATACTTCCACTCTTCTACTGTTCGACCAGTTTGGCTTTATTTCTACGGTACACAATGATAACCATAAATAAAAATTCATTTAAACATTCATGTCACAAACTTAATTTCCTGAATTTTTATTTTATCATTTGCAAAACGAGATTTTCAGAAATTTATTAGCAGGTTGAATCGATTAAAATTTTTATCAAAACAGTCTTTTTTTTTTTGTAGTCCACAATGTTCCATTTGATTTCATTTATTTTTATAAATTACAGCGCGGACAAGTTAATTTGCATAAACACGCGCATTGTACTTTCAGATACTATAGAATACAATAAATCAGGATAACGTCATAGTCTGAGCCTGATAAATGAGACCCACTTCAAACGATCCGGGATTTATTAACATTAATACCATCGGGTTTATTGTTCGAAACTTTTTCCGCGATCAGCAATTTAATATAGAACTCTAATACGCTGTATCAGACTTTTAGAGTACGTGATCGAATAATATTCAGTGACAATAAATATATTCCTAGATTTCGCACAGGTACAGTTTCACTATGAAAATGATTTATTCATCGCTATCGTAGTCCGAAATAAATAATTCATACATACGTAAATGTTGCTTGCTCGTAGAATATTTATTCAATATTTGTCAATTATTCTTGTTCGTCTTGATTTGGTTATCATCGATCAATTTTCGCGGCGTCAATCTTGTTTGCATTTGTTTGTCACTGTTAAACAATTTTATTTCGTTCTCTTTGTCCACTCGTCGATCAATTATTTTCAGTTAATTTCATGTCATTATTATCGATCAGTCAAATTCTGGTTTACCCGACAAAAATCGAATTTTATGGATCGGCGACTTTCCTCAGGTAAATTTTTTCGTCCCGAAGGAAGCTTCCTTCGATCCCTTTAATTTCGCCGGTAATTAAGTGCCCAATGGCGGCTGTTATGCAGAGGAGAGGAGGGGAAAAAAGGGATCCATCACGATTATTCTTGGGAGGTCGAATCAAAGTGATTGATGCGTCTTCTCGTTGACCCTAACCCTCCGAGTATGGATTTTTCGGCGTCCATCTTTGCGGCGAGATTCCCTCCTGTCTCTGTGTGTAACAAACCTGATAACATGGCATTCGACTCGCGAACCCATCACCGACTACCATCTCCTGTTCCTTCTCGATCGATTTTCGGGGAAAAACTCGATCGTGTTCGGTGCCATACACGGGATCGATGAAGTAAGAGCTACACGAGTCTATCTTCGCGTGACAACTGTTTTTTATTCGGCGCCATTTTGCAGATTCGCCCCCAATGATTTTCCAACGAAAGTTTTATCGATATATCCGCGACGTTTTCCCGATTAAAATGGGCCCAAACACGACGCAATTATGTTCCTATTTAACCGCTTAATCCACGATTATGCTTCGAATTATATCGTGTTTGTGCTCGTTCTAATCAGGAAAGTGTCAGTAATAAGTTGACAAAAGTTTCCAAAATTGTTCCATATCGACGATTATATGTATGTTACGAAATTTTTCAAGAAACACATTTACAAAGTAATAAATTAAGAACTACATAAAATTTCAATAAAACAGCCAGAGACACGTAAATTTTCCATCTCATTTATAATCGGACTATCGTATCAGAAACAACTTTGGCGCGACACTCACGAAAAACCCTAGAAACTTTACATACGAGCTCGCGATCTATTTATCACTCGGCGTAGCACCCGGCGATCCCCGACAAAACAAACGACATCGTCCCAATTTCCCTGGATAGCAAAAGAAACGTGTTCCGATCGGTCTAAACAAGGATCGCGCTTTAATGACCGTCGCGTCAACTGTTTTTCGTTTTTGTCCGAGCCCGCGCGGTATAGCAAGAAACAGGCGACCATCTTGCGGCGAGAGAGAAACCGGTGGCACAGAGGGAATCGCATTTAGGACGAGATTTCATTCTTTCTAATTTGTCCTTTCGCCCCGGTAATACTGAAAGGCGGCTTCGTCCTCGTTAAATGCTGAAGGGCTGCCGTATGCCTCGCGGCCGTCGAATAAAGAATTTGTCATTAAAATAATTCAAAGGGACAGAGAACCCCTTGAAACAGTCGAACACGGGCTCGTTAACGCCTCCGTGTCCTCTCCATTCAATATTGTTGCTATTGACATTAATAAGTGGAGGTGAGATGCAAGGGGTGCTGGCCAAAACTGTCTTATTCGACTCCAATTAATTTTCTGAGGCCAATAAGGGTTGACGTACAACCCTTTGATACAATTATTAGTAATTTTTATTGTAAACGTTTTTTTGTGAATCAGTTTCGTACTGTATAATAGTTGATATATGCAACCGCCTCAAACAATTATTATTATTCATAGAAATCTGTCTTGTTCTTAATTATTTCGTAATGCAACTTTGACCAACACAATTCTGACATTCTCCCGATTAAAACGAACCCGAACACGACATAATTCGGAGCGTGAATTAATTTCATCATCCGAACATATGTTCTATTGACTGGTTCGGATACTCGAGGTTCCAATAAATCGTGGATTAAACGATCAAATAGGAATCAAATCGTGCCGTGTTCGGGCTCGTTTTAATCAGAAAAATGCCACGAATATGCCCAATAACAATTTCGCAGAAAATAATGAATAATATAAAACTTCATTTTTCGAGTCTCGTTAACTGGGAGTCGCACTTCAAGACCGGAAGAAGACGGTGCGATCAATTTTGTCAGGCTCGCGTCGGCAGCTCTCGATGGAAAAATACTTTCCCTTCACTCTGATTGTTTCGATGGAGAGAAAGAGAAAGAGAAAGAGAGAGAGAGAGAAAGGCGAAGAGAGTGAGAGCCACACACACACACACACACACTGGCGAGTAATGAATTAGAACCGGGAGTGCCGGCGTAAATTTAGAGCCTGAAATATTCATGCGGACTTCGAGGCAGGCCTGAAAAGTTAAACGCGAGTGCGCGGCAGGCATTTCGCCCGAGAAACCGGCATCCGGGACGTCTTATTATTGGATTCGGTGCTCGACAATCATCGAACAGGCACGAATAAAAAAATAATCAAACCGGGCAGCGATTCAACGGTCCGGCGGAAAAAAAGTCGGACACCGTCGTCCACGGAATTCTGCCATTTGCATTGCAAAATTTCCGCGCCGCGCGGATTTGTTTTGCAACCGTCCTACAGACCGATCTTCCGTAACTGTGCAAGGCTTTCTCATTCTTTTCATTCATTCATTCCTTCGCACTTTCTGGAGGTAGTTTGAACTTTAAAGCCCACTTTACTAGCCTAGAAGTATTTCAATGTAGCCATTCGTTTGGTTTAACGAATCAGACGCTACCTTCTTATCTCCACCCGCCGACGGTGGACAGAAAAAGTGACACAACTTTGTTGTTGTTAATCATTTCTTTGTGGAACTTTTGGCAGGATATTCCTGACATTTCACCGATTAAAAAGAGCCTAAGCACGATGCAATTCGGTTTACATGTAATTGTGTAATCCACGACATAGTGGAACCTCTCTTATCCGAACTGTCAGCAAAGGTCCACAAAATTGTGGATTTACTCGGGGAATAATGATGCAATCGAATCGTGCTTGGGCTCATTTTTGTCATAAAAATGTCAGGAATGTGTTGGCGACAGATTCGCAAAAAAATTATGCAGTACGAAAAAGTTGTTAACGAACTGGGCGCGAAGATATAGTAAATTGTGGATTTGCTCGAGCAATAATGATGCAAATGTATCGTGCTTGGAGTCGTTTGATACAGAAAAATGTCAGGGAAATGTTGCTAAGAGTTCTTTTGTAAAATTGTAATAGTTAACTAGCAACGAATTTCGTCGGTTAGTTCGTTAACAGTTTTATCAGTTAATGAGAATGCCGCCGCTCCTCCACATAAAGAGATGGTCGTGCGAAAAAAAAAAACATTATTCGTGGCCTGAATTCTGCATTTGAACTACAAAGTTCCATCGTGGTGGCGGTAACTTTGAAATTAGTGGCACGGAAACAACTGTTTGTGATTGTTCGGCGAAGACTCCTCAACAAGCTTAACTTTTTTTTGCCTCTGTTGGATCGCGATGAACGAACGAGTGCCGCCAAGGGACGAGAAGGACGGGTCTCATTTCCCGGATGATTTAAACAATAAATAAATAAATGATGTAACAGTGTTCTGAATATTATCACTATTCTGGATATTATGGTTGCAGCTTCGCCACGAACGCATAAAACACGCGATCAGGGCATAGTCAGTGAAATTCTGCGGTTCGGGGATCGAGGGAGGCGAGTTTCGTTTAACGGATGACTTCCTGACGCTTCGATAATAATTTCGCAGCTGATGGAACTATTCCAAATGTAATCGGTTGGGAATGAGCGCAACATAAACGTGTTTATGAAGTTGCCGCGCCCCCGTGTCCCGGAGTTTCGCAGGCAAGTGGGTTAAACTTCTGGCCAAAGTCGAACTAATAAGATTCGCGCGATCCTAAATGATATTTCGGATTACTCTTTGCTAAGACTGCGTAATCGTTCGGGTACACGAGGCTGAGAATCACTCAACCGCCGCCCGCGAAAATAATTACATTAAACTCCGGCGGAAAGAAAGTTCGCGGGAAGTTCGTTAACTCTTTGCCCGAGGAACTGCTGCTGCCTCGGGTTTTGCCTGGTAAATTTCGAGTCGAGTTATCCATCAAAAATATCTCTGAACATCACGGTGCAGGAATGCATCGATGTATGCAAAAAATTCACCGACCGAAATGTCGGTTACATCGTGTGCAGATACTATTTCTTGACGTTTTACTGCTGACGTTGGACGGAAAAAGAGGTACAACTTATTTGTTGTTAATTATTTATTTCTGTAACTTTTGGGATTTTGTTCCTGACATTTTTCCGATCAAAACGAGCCCAAGCACGATGCAGTTCGGTTTGTATGTAATTGTGTAATCCACGATATAGAGGTGGAACCTCTCTTATCCGAACTGTCAGCAAAGGTCCACGAAATTCTGGATTTACTCGGGGAATAATGATGCAATTGGGATGGTGCTTGGCCTCATTTTTATAACAAAAACGTCAGGAATGTGTTGGCGAAAGATTCGTAGAAATGATACGAAGAACAAAAAAGCTGTTAACAAAAGTTCCTTTCAAATTTTCTGCACGATGGACATTAACGTTGGAAAAGGACAAAATGTTGGATTATTTGCGAGACGGCTAATAAAGGTTTCGCAAAATAGAAACAGGGAAGTATACAGGCGCGATTTATGAATGAGTCGGTTGCAATTGGGCCGGGCAATAAAATTCCTAGGAAAGAGGGCGCTATGAAGGACAAAGGAATTTATCAACGCGTCGTTAACGAAACGGAAGGGAAGGTACGATTGTGTGTAGGTGTTACAGTGTACATCGTCGGAAACACGCGAACCTAAAGGGGGATGGAAAAAAAAAACGAGAGAAGTGCTGGCCGAAAATTTACCGTGGAACAATGGGGAGAGGCTGGCAATTAAGAACAGAGAGAGGAAATATTTATGTCCGGCAATTTATCGGCGGATTATCGCGGGTCCGGAAACCGAACGACCGATCGCTGGACATATTTACGTCCGGAAATTCGCATTTCGTGGCGGGGCCATCTGCTTCGTATATCAAAGATATACTACTAACGTTACATTAAAGTTCTATCGATTTCCTTGGGCCGGCTGCTGTCACGAATTATGGTCGCGCGACATGCCGAACCGAATTATTTCGAATAAATTGACCAAAAATCATCATTGTTCGGTTTGACCAAAAGTTTCTTCCCTTTTTGTTTGAATTGAGTCGATTTTTCAGAATTTTTTATCGGTTGTCAAGTGGAAGTTTGAAATTCTTTCGTAACAGCTTCCTATTTCTTTTTTTCTTTCTTTTTTTGATCCCTTTTGAATGTGAAACTTTCAGCAACACATTCCTGGCATTTTTCCGTTTAAAATGAGCCCAAGCACGAAACAATTGCATCACTATTACTCGAGTAAATCCACAATTTAGCAGATCCTCACGCCTGGTTCGGATAAGAGAGGTCCTACTATATCATGGATTACACGAGCAAATACAATCCAAATAATATCGTGCTTGGGCTCGTCTTGAACAGCAAAATGTCAGCAACGCATTGGTAAAAGTTGAATTCAAAAATATTTTTTTATGTTAATCCTTTCTCGACATTAAATTAAACGAATGGCTGCATTGACATATCTGTAATGAAACAATCTACAATTTGGATCATATGTGCTTGTTCAAGATTTAGTAGAATTCGAAGGTAATTGAAAGAAAATTGGAAGAAAATGGCATCCCGATGAGGCTACATTACCGAAATGAAGTTGTTAGACGCGTAGAAGTTGTTTGTAGTTGAAACAGGAGCTCGTTACGAGGTAGAACGTGCCAGACTTAATTAATTCCCTTCGGTTCGGCGGAGAATCGGGCTTTCGTTTCCGGTTCTCAATTTGCTTTGTTGGTTGCTGGACAGAGCTCGCGTTTTTCAATTTTACGCATCAGAGGCTTTTCTTCTTTCCTCCCTTTCCTTTTCACCACAGTTTGCTGGCGCCTCCTCCGCGAGCAAAGCTCGGTCCCTCTTTTCTGAGATACCGTTAAATATTTGTTCGATACATACAACTTTCGTCGGTCGTTCTTAAGTTTTTCTGTGAACTCTTCTGATGGGAGCATCCGCTGCAATTAATATTCCAGCTTTGTCCCGGATCGCAGAAAATATTTCTGTGTTGATTAAAGAATGGGAAAACATACTTAATTTGTTTATTTTTGAGCTATGCACTCTGGCAAGAAACGCTTAAAAAGATTGCAATTTAATTTCCGTAAAATTTGAGCTAAATGTAAAAATAGTACCGGCGACCTTGAGATTTCGTAAGATGACCTTGAGGGAACATTGTATTTTTTTTTCTGTAAATTTGAAAATAAGGAAGATATTTAGGTGTTTCCATTTAAACTATATTTAATTTTGTGATTAAGGTTCTTATCAAATTTACAGTTAAAAAACACAGTGAATTTTATTTTACTATTGTATAATTTGTCCGCTGATTTCCCGGAACACCGTCTCGGCTTAAATCGCACGAGTCAGTTCCTTAATTATACAAATATTAATGTACACCTCCGCGTTGATTAGTATTAAGTATTAATTAACCTACACTCTCGCCACACCTGTTACTTCCCTTAATTTATTTACCATAAGTCGCCTCGAGCTCGTTTCGAAATTCATCTGTCGTGCTGTCGTAAACTGCGAGAATATTGCACAAGTGCACACAACAAATAATACAAAATGAATTTATATATTTTAGTATTTTATTTAACATTCATAAATGTATAGTATGCATATACTAAAAAGTTGAATATATAATGTGACGAACATTTTAATGTATTAAACTGTTGCCTGAGTTACATGTTTTTATATGCATTTGACAATTACACATATATTTCTGACTTTCCAAATTATATTTTTCACAAGATGCGCATTTATTAAGAAAATATTTAAATTCAATACATAGGTACTACATTGGAACCTGACGCAGATTTTTACGTACCTCACTTTATGCAAAATAAAAATTTTCTGCCTGAATTGCAACAAACTGGAAGGACAGAGACATTTATTTTCTTTCCTAATATGTTTATCTGTATGTTTATGTATACAATCATCCTGTTTGAAGTTACACCTGCTCACTTTTGCCGTAAATACATAAAATCCTCTGTCTACATATCACGAATATTTTTATAAACATATTAAAACCATCGTAAATGTTCATCAATTAGACAAATATGCATGAACGCAGTTTACGGTCGTCTGCAATCTTCGACAGCCATACTCTTTTCCACCCCCGGTGAAGAATGGCCCGCAATTCATTTCGATTAATGAATTCGCAGAAGTCAGTATCCCGGGGCCGAATTAACCTAGCCGATTAATTCCAGCCGGATTGCGACAGAAATTACAGAGAAATTGATTTACGTCCGTTTCCTCCGCGTATCGAATTTCAATGTTCAATATTAGTCCAAGAATTCTCGGCGTTGGCTTTGATCGCGTCGCGAATTACAACGGTGGACGATCGTTTTCGCGGCTTTTAATTAACGCAGCCATTAGCGGCCTCTCCCTCCCCTCCCACCTCTTCTTAAGAAGTGCTAAAAGAATTTCTCATTTTGCTAAACATTCGAGGAATGTCCACCGTTGATCCACTTCATCGAGGATTGTCAACTTGCAGCGCAAAATCATTTTTCCGCGGGAAACGTGCTTAATGTTTTGTGCGAAATTGCGCATATCTCGCACGCGTGACTGCGGCATTTCACGCGATCCTTGCGGCCACGTGAAATGAAAATTTTGATTGAAATTTCTGTCGAATTTCTTTGTATTATTAACAACATCATATACACATTGTTGTGTGGATTTTTTAATTTTTGTACACCTCAATACTACTAAGAAATTGTTATTATATAATGTTTTATTATTATTTATACAATTATTATAAATATTATTATACAATTTTTTATTATGGACTAACTGTATTTAACACACAAATTATGGACATTTATTTATTCATTATTTTAAGATGTACCTGCTTTGTATGATTATTTATTCCATATTTACTAATTGTAGTATTTATTCAATGTATTTATTCATTAATGTTTTAAATAGCTATGAGTTGAACAATTTATCATTGATTTTATCATTGATTGAATTCGTTTTGCTTAAAGCACGTACAGGAAAGTGTATTGGAATTTAATTATTGTTCGTACGATCGTGAATAATTTTAAACTGTAAAATATTCGGTCCGCGTAACAATGCAATCAAGTTAGTGTTAATTGAAGGGGGTTGAGCATTCGACGAAAAAATATGTTGAATCTGCAGAATGGGATTTTTGCACACGAAGTTCCATTTTCGAGGAAATTGAGTTTGAATATTCGTGCGAGTAATCGCGTGGCTTCTCTTGTCCGACTATTACCAGGCTGTTCTACTTATGGCCATCGTGAATCTATATGTATCTGCTGGAGCATTTAGCATAATTAGATTGAGCAGTGTGCTTCTGTATTGGTTCTGGAATTTGTGTTTGCTCAATAATGTTCTTTGTGTGAATTATTGGAACAGTTACATATTGCATGTAATGGGGTGGCAACCCCTAAGTTTAGGATCGTATTTCTTGGTCAACTCTTGGGACATTAAAATGAATATATGTTCTCTTTACTTCGTATAATTTTTCCAAAATGTATAGTGTACTATTATGGGCAGAAAAACTCTGAAACGACCCCTTCAAACAATATCAAACACAGTAATTATTATAAAAAAAAAAAATCTTTAAAAATTCCCAACTGTGCCTCAAGCATACCCAAACGAACCATCAAACTTTCACAAAAATTCCGCCCCCGAGTATCCCCAAGATAAATTCGCGAGGCGAAAATGTTAAAACAATAAACCCCGTCAAGCTCTCCGCAAAGCAATCTCGTTGGCGGAACATCGAAACCGTAACAAGCCCGCAACCTATCTCGACGGAATCGCTCAAGGACCAGGGGGTGGACACCCGAAAATGATCAGGAGACCGTTATAATCCGAGGCGTCAGAAATTCGTCGAACATCGTCGCGGGGGGATGGTCCGCGGGGGTGTATTCGAGGTCCCGAGTGCCACTAGACGAGCCATCGGTATCCCTCTGTTAAACCCACCCTCTCATCGTCGAAACAACACCGAGAACACGCTCGAAATACGCGCGCGCGTCGATCCGCAGGAGGGGGGAGCGTGCACATCCGCCGTATCCTGGGCTCCATCCACTTGGAACTTCAGTGCTCTCTCGCACCCCGAGCCGAGAGAATCGCAGGAACCCCCTAATATCTGGCAGCTCGCGAGAAAACCCCGTCACGCTGTTAAAAACCACCCCCGAAACCGCCTCAAACCACCGCAAACAATTTTAATCTCTCGGACACCGATCTCTGACGAGCCTTTCAATAATTTCGACTGTTTCTGAAATTCTAAAAAAAACCACCCCCTAGGTCCTGAGTGTCTACACCCCCTGCCCGACCCCCGGGCAAAAAAGTGACCGACCCAGGGGGGTTGGTACCCTACAGGGGGTGAGCAAACGTGGCGGCGGTGGCGAGGACGTCAACGTTTGTGTTTGTGACGCCGGTGGTGGTGGTGGTGTTAGTGGTCGGAGGGTGGTGGACGTTCTGATTTGTAAATATGGTGAATTTTCACGGAGACACACCCCCGGAGAGGACGTGACAGAGAAACGCCGGGGGATGAAAGGACGGCCGATTATTAGCACGGCCGGATTAGAGTCCCGCAGGAAGGGACGCGATCTAGGGGTGGACAGGGTGAGAAACACACCACCCCCTCCCCTTCCCCCATACCTTCTCGCTCTGTGTGTATCCCCAGAGGTAGTTGATCCATTCGACGACCCCGACGCTATCTGGGTTAATGCTTTATCAGGTATTATTCGCGGACTTTGATTAAGTCGGGACACCCCCGCGGCTGAGGGAGTTGCGTTAACGAAGGGTGGTTTCGCGAGAGAGAGATCGAGGGATTAATGGGAGCGTGATCGGGAGAGGATCCGATCGGAGAATGAGAGAGGACTTCTGAGGAGACTCGTTTTGGGTATTGGGGATGCTGGAGGGAAAAGGGCTGGTTCGAGTTAGGGGTGCGTAGGTTTCTGGTTAATTAATGGGAGTGAGGGTGATCGGGGAAAGGATCCGATCGCAGGATGAGAGAGGACTTCTGAAGAGAGTCTTTTGGGTATTGGGGATGATGAAGGAATAGGGGTGGTTTGAGTTAGGGGTACGTACATTTTTGGTTAATTAATGGGAGCGAGGGTGATCGGGACAGGATCCGATCGGAGGATGAAAGAGGACTGGCGGAGGAGTTTTGGGGAAGAGGATGCTGGGTGCAAAAGGGTGGTTCTAGAGTGCGTGGATTTTTTGAACAATTAATGGAAGAATCTAGTTGATCCAGGGATGAAAAATCACTCTCCTGCGGGATTATTGGGGAGGTTTTCGACCAGGACAATGTTGGATCCTTTGAAATGGGGTGGGTTGAGTTAGGGGTGCGTTGATTCTTGGCTACTTGAATAGGGGTTTGTTTGAGGGACGATGGGAGGGAGTACTTTGAGAGATTGTGGGTAGGGCTGGAATGTGCTTTTCGAGGTTTTGAGATGATTTGGAGGGTGCAGGATTTTTAGGTATGGAGCGAGGGCGTTGATTTAGAGAGGAGGGATTTCTGGGAGCATTTCAAATTGTTTTATGAATGTAAGGTAAAATAAAAAATTTACCACCTGGAATTTTAGAACTTTGTATTATTTCAGAATGATTTTTGGAAAATTGGACGAGGTATTTCTGTGTGGAAATTCATATTTTACGCGATTAGCAATTATCGAAAAAATTATTCAATTCTTTTTAAGACCATCACATTCTCCATTAAAGTAGTGAAACGAATTTTATTTATTTAATCAAATCCGGCTTTATACGATCAAGACTTTTCTCGCAGCAGAGGCTGGTGTTAGGTGACTTATAAACGTCAGTGTAGATCATATATCAAAGTCGTCGATACCGGGAAACGAGAAAAATGTGTACCGTTCTCTTGCTACGTGGAATAATTAAATTATTCGTTCAAAGTTGTCGAAATAAGATAAATAATGGCCTGGATGTGCTCAATATATCTCAATATTTCTTTAGGAAAATGAAACAAGACAAATTTATTTATTATATTAGTCTCCTGACTCGATTAACCATTCATTCTATTGATAGCAACTACTTCGGTACATTCTTTTATTTCCCTCAAGATTGTGTTTCCTGTGACACGAATCTTCTCAGGAGCATAAGTATTTTTAGCCTAATGGGGCCAATCTTTTGTGAGGACGACGTTGATCATTGGGGATTTGCATGCTTTCTTGCATGCTGTTAATAGACTCGATGGAAACTGTTTTTCATTTGTTTAAAGGCGTCGCGTGGCTTTCGAACAATGTGAACGATATTTTCAACAATTGACAGGCTCTTAAAAATTATACTACGCATAGTTAGACAGGAGTCTACTGTGCATTGCGATACAAATCCAATAATAATTTGTTTATTTATAAAATTAATTACCAAGTTATATATAAATATATTTTTTTGGGAAAATCTCTTTTGTTTGAAGTTTGTAAGCTGTACAGAGAGAATATTTTTGGATGCCTGCCAACAGTGTTTGTTAAAACGATTTTAACCAACAAGGATTTACGCGTTTCATGCTGATTTCGATGTTTCCGTCTCCGTCGAATTTGTTTCGCGTGGCGTTACGGGGATTTTAAAAATTAAAGAGACGTCGTGTTTTTTAGATTAACACAGGTTTAATCCCACGATCCGGGGGTATTAATTATACAGCTGCGATGCGGCGCCTGTTTATGCGATTTTTATCTCCTGATATTATTCTTTTGTGGATTTTTTTAAGAAGCTTGTGAACGTATATTTATGGATTAGAGAAGTTATCCTCTGATGCCGAGATTTTCACTGTGATTTTATGCTTTCACGTGGTTGTTAGCTTCGCCATTTCTATTAAAATTTATCGTCTCATAAAGTTGTTAATGTTTTAATCCTTTTAATTTTCATGTTTCTGTGGACACAATTAGACGCAAATGAAAATAATTTCATTCAGTTTTATATAATTTGCTATTCTATTTTTATGCAATTATTTATATACAAAGAATCAAAGAGATTAAAAATATTGATATAGTGTTTTCACACGTAGGTTTACAAATTGAATGTGGATATATTTTCACTCAAACAACACTTGAATAAAAATGTCTGCTTGTATGAATAAATATCATCTTTACAAAAATAGATAAATAAAATAATTCTCTTTATTTTTGCAAAGACAGAAAACCGATTATTTTCATTTGTCAAAGAACAGATAAATAAATATTTCTCGATTCGTAGTAGAAAAGCTTTCCCTCCCTAAAATAGGAAAATAAATATTGTCTGTTTTCTTAAAGTAGTAAAATAGATATATTGGCGATCCAAGGATTTCTAGAATAGGCTTTAATATTATCTTATCAGCGAAGTACCGCGGATAAGAATATTTCAGCCGGGGCAAGGTGATTTTAATGAAACGCCTTGCTCGTCGCCCGTTTTCAATGAAGAATTTCGCAGGCAAAGTTAAATAGCCTTTAATTCCCCTTTTTAATGCTTTTAAAGAGTTTGCCGCGATGAGCGGTGTCGATATCGATACTGAATCGATTGGATCGGCTACACGATGGAAAAAAATATCGGCCGTCCGAGAGTAACCATTCTTTAAATTAGCTTACGAAACTCGTTTAACCTCTTGCAATATTTAACAATCAGAGTGTGAATTTCTCATTCAAATTCATACAGTTTAATATTAATTTCGATTATACGAGATTTTCGTTAATTACACGCTGTATTCATAATCCTGCTAAAATCATTTTGTCAACTGAGGAAATTATTAAAGCTTTGTGCTAAACATTTCATATTAAAACTTGAAAAATTTCGCTTTACAATAAAATTTTATAAAAATATTTCACAATCGAATAAAGAGAACAGTAAATTGTATGAAAATTGTTATAAATATATGTTGTAATAATTTTCTTTTAATAATTACATGCAAAAGTTGTATTAAAACTGTGAAGTTAATGAAATTAGAAAACTGTTGTCCTGAATGGCACTGTTCATTAAATAGACTAATAAAAATAAATTCTAATAAATAAAAAGAATATTAAAAGTGCGTATAAAATAATAATAAAACGTATTAAATTTGCTGTTCGACCGATATCATGCTTCATGGAATTAATGAACGCAGAGTGCAAAACATTTCCTGAATCGATAAGGTTCGTCGTGTTAGCCTAAGTGCAAGTGAATAACTTTCAGTTTTTCTAGAAGTTACGTAATGTTGGAAAACGTGTGAACGTCCCTTTATTATCAACTGCTTGGCCGAAGCACTTGAGGCTAATTAACCTTCAAGTCGAGCTCACGCGAGCTTCCGTCATAATTAACATTTAATTAAGAATCGCGAGGCTATCGACGCCATTATGTCTCCGTTTCCGCTCCCACTTCTGTCGTAATGTCGGCTCATGTTCGAGTGTATCGTAATTTAGGCGAACCCGTGGAACATAAAAGCCTTCTCTACGTTGGTTAATTAACCCTCGCACACGCTATTCCGGTAATTGTTGCTTTAACATTTTGCGAATTAAATCGGCTCGAAATTGGAAGCGGATTTACGTGTCAAAATATTATCGAACATATTAGATCCTAATCGTTTTCAATAAATTCGATTTCGTTCGGGCTCGTTAAATTGCATTTTAATTGGCCTCGATACGCTATATTCTGATTGTGCTCGATAAATCATGATTCAATCGTTTTTAATCGATTATGCTCCAGTTGTGTTCAGTGCATTATAACTTAATCGATTTCAGTGAATTACGCTCTAAGAGTAATAAATAATTTACGTTATTTAACATATTGAAGTCAATTATTCTTAGTCTCTGACAGTTTCATATAAAAATTGTCAGTCTGTGTTTTTGAATAACTTTCTAAAAATCGGTGATTCAACCATTTTTGCCTGCATTTTCAGCAAAAATAAAAGTATCGTCTCATCGTCACCTCATTTTCGGAATTCACGGCCATTAATTCTCGCCAAAATATCCGTATCGCGTAATTTGTCGCACGCGAACCGATGCAGAAATTGTTAATGAACATTTAACATGCAATTTAGCAGTGAATTATAAGTGTTAATAAATTATACTTGTGGATAGCGCATTATTGCCTTGTTGGCTGTTAGTGTAGCTGGCTTGAACAACCAATGTTTCAACATCGAAAATATAAATTATATTGTTAGAGGGGCGGTACCATCTCCCCTCGACAAAAATGAAATAATATTCCAGTGTACCCATAAATATTGAAACCACACAAGATGAGAATAAAACAATAGATTATATCGTTAGGGGTGGCATCATCCCCTGCATCATAAATACAACAATTCGTCTCGATAGTGCGAAGGCAGTTTCAACCCGTCGATAAAAATAAAATAGTAATTCGCCTCTAGTGCAGACATAAACTTTAAACCCCTAAGAAATGGATATAAAGTCCAGATTATATCTTTAGGGGTAGTTTCGCTACTGTGATAGAGAAAATTGTTATTATGTTTGAATACGGACTATTACTAATAATACACGATGAAAATAAAAATATAAACGATGTATTGGTAGGGGGTAGTTTCATCCCCTCAATAAATACATATCGAATAAATCGTGTTTGTTATACACGTACAAACATTGAAATATTTAATAGAACAAGAAGGTCAACGATGAAACTACATATTATATTGCTACGGGGGTAGTTTCATCCCCTCGAGAAGCATACATTAATAAATCGTCTGAATTGCACACATTCAAACATTTAATAAGATCGAAATTAAATAAAAGACGACAACAATAAATTACACTCTCGGGGTGGGTAGTTTCATCCCCTCGCCAAGAACAAAGGAATCTTTCCAATTCTCGTTCACTGTGAAAGAGAACGCTGAATCAGCAAGATAATTATCAACAGAGCGGGGACTGATGCTACACAGAAACTTTTTTCCTCCGAAATAACTTATCCAAGACAAAGTTTCTCGGTTTCATTGGGGGACACCTTGCTGACACCAGGGGAGGGAAGAATATCGTCGAGGAAGGTCTCTTTCAAGTCGAAGCTATTCTCGCTATGAACGAGAGAAGAAACAAAAAAAGGAGCAACTGGAAGGAAAAAAACAACACACGCTAGAAAATAAAAGAAACTAGTGTGTGAGAGAGAGAGCGAGAGAGAGAGAGAGAGAGAGAGAGAGAGAGAGAGAGAGAGAGAGAGAGAGAGAGAGAGAGAGTCAGCCTCGCGCCTTTTGCGTTCCATTTCTGCCGCTCATTGTCGCTCGCGCTGGGTTTTCGTGCTCCGGGAAGCTTTCCCGCTTTGAGTCACCGACTCAACGACGGACAAAGTTGCAAACGTCGTTCTGCTACCAGTCACCGATTGTCGGATCCTCCTGATCGACCGTTTTCACGCTTACGGCGTGTCAAGCGAGAAATATTCGGTGCCCGGGTTCGATCGCGACGCCGTCCGAATGTATTAGGCCATCGTGTGACGTCGCGACGCCTTTACGACAACAAGTTCGACACTGAAAATACAAGATCCGTCAGCATTTCTTGTTTCAACGAAATCGAGACTGTACAACTGCTGCCGTACGGAATTATTTATACTTCGACCGTATACTGTCGTACAAATCCAATTATAACGTTTTTCTTCAAAATTATTTTTTCGTGAAACATTTACTGTGATATTGCTGACATTTCTCCGGTTAAAATGATACCCAACACGATACCATTCGGGTTCGATTTGCTCGTGTAATGCACGATATAGTGGAGCCTCTGTTATCCGAATTGGTGACGAAGTTCTACGGCATTGTGGATTTACTCGGGCAATTATGGTGCGATTGTATCGTGCTTGGGCTCATTCTAATCAGGAACGTGTCACGAATGTGCCAATAGCAGTTACGTGATGAAATAATTAAGAACAAAACAGTTATGAAGTGTTTACTCGATAACGTTGTTAAAGGAACGGCCAAATGATTTCTATTTCAGTCTAGTTATTTGCGCGAAGTTCCGGATATTCTCTCGCGGCAGCCACTGATTTCGTTATCCCGGGGACCGAGGGGAGGGAGAACGATTTGATCTATAATACATCCTCGGTCGATCCGACGGCGACTTCCGGCGACGCAGTCTCGACGAACGCGAAGGTTCGAACGCCGCCGGATCGTAACGGGTCTGTAAATTGCGCGGCGGCGGGTAATACGATAAATCAGGGCGTGCGACCCGGCGAAATTGCGGCCGTTATGGCTTGAAAAATGAATGACGAGACCAGCGGGGGCGGTGGGGGACTCGCGATACACCCGCGCACGGGTCAAATAAGCTGCGGTTTAGTGAACCGTACTCCATCGGACCGCTTCGTCCGGATGCTCCACGCGAGAATCGTGCTTGATTAAAGTCTTCATAACTTTATTACTTTCAATCATTCTTTTATGACACTCCCCACTAGCACATCCGTGACATTTTTCTGAGTAAAATGAGCACAAGCACGATACAATCGCACCATATTCGCCTGAGTAAATCCACAATTTAGTAGGACTTCACTGACAGTTCGGATAAGAGAGGGTTTACTATATTGTGGATCACACAGGCAAATCGGCTCTGAATTATAGCGTGTTTGGACTTGTTTTAATCAGAATAATGTCGGGAATATCGTGGCAGAAGTTTCGTAGAGAAATGATTATAAATAAAGAAATTATTACTCGCGGGAAATAAAAATTATCCAGCTATTATGATCAGATGGGCCACATTCCTGCAGGGTTTCAAATATTTTTCGAGTTTCCCAGTTGTTCTGTTCCGCTGGCAAGCGCGGAAGGCCGGTAGAGAGGGGATGCAGTAAGAAAGAGGGGGTGGAACTCGAAAGACAAATTCGCCGGAATCGGTAAACAGACCGTAGAACCGGAAAAGCCACCGAAAGGATTTCCCCCGAGGATCAATTGGATCGCGCGCGCCAGTTCTTCGCCGAAGTTCGGCCCCGGAATTATATACAGGGTGTCCGAGAAATACGGGCAAGCGTGAACCGGGAATTAACGCGGATTGCAGGCGTCGTTTGTTAGCCGGTCTGTCTTCCGAAGTTATAATTAATCGAGCCGTGCGGCGGCCAAGTGAATTAGCCGCTGAGAATAAGGGATGGCGGTGAGATTACGTTTATTACAGTAGATCTTGTAGTTTTCGGAATTTTCGAAACACGTGTTGTCGAGCGTGATAGACAGACTAAAAATAATAAGATATTTCTGAAATTTTTTGAAAGGAGACAAAATAAATTCGAGTCTTCTAAAATACGATGAAGTATAAATTTGTGTAATATCAAATTACATGAAGGCAATCTCGCAGAGATTGCAATCTATTGCCATATAAGACAAGGTATTATAGCGAAGGGATATTACAAAATAATTGTTGAACATACTGAGACGGATACACAACTTGAAGTGGCTGCTAAGGACACTGTAGAACTTTTGTTAACTTCATGAACAAAGTTCCCGGCGACAAGCTGCTGTGTTTGTGCTCTGTCAGTGTGTATCGAATACTAGTACTCACTCATATGCACACGATGTTAACAAAATTTAACTACGCCTCTAGTACGTCACATAATTCAACAGAGTATGTACATGCGCTACAATTTTTCGTAACGTTCATGGTCGACATTAAAATATTATTAAATATTTCTATTTTAACAATCTGAAACACGAAATAAAATATTTTACTTTTTCATTGTTATAATACTCTGAGAAACCGCATAAACATACAGTCAATTTTATCGTTAAAAAACGATTTACACTCATAAATGTACTGAATTCGAACCATGATTTTCAGCAACATTTGGGATTAAAATCGAAAATATAATGACAAAATATAAATATTTTCAGTATTCTATTTTCAAAAATTACTGCATCAAATAAAATATTTCATTTTCAAAGTTCTACACACACACTTTAAAATAAATAGGATTATTTACTATTTACTATTTAAAATACTACTTTTTCCCCAGATCTGCTCCGTAAATTCAGTATTAAATGTTTCGCGCCCGCGATTTCCGGTTAAATCGTAAAAAGCCGCGTAGGAATCAGCGGCTAATTATGGCAGGGCGTTTGCAAAATAAAAAAAGATGCCCGTTCACTATCTCGAACTTTCCCGTGGCCCGTGGATAATAATATTCCGTAATTCTGTCAAACTTCTGAGAATAAAACTTCTCTCGTCAACTCTAACGCGTTGCCCAGTTTAATTTTCCCGCGCTTAATTCCTCCTACCACTGTAACGAGACTTGACTTAATTCAACCGCACCCCAGTTTTTTCATCCAGAGAACAAATTATTCTCGTTCATTGTAAAATAAACAAAAAATCCTCCCGGCGAGTTTATTCGTAAAAAGAATCGTTTGTTGTACCTCGAGGAGAAGGTTAATTACACGTTCTTTCGTGCAGCCGGAAATTAGGCGAAGAATTGTCCGATGCATAATTAACAAACGTAGAACACCCTCGCAGTTAAATAAAATATTTTCGAAAAACCTCCTAAAGTTCTAATTTCATTTAATTTGCGAACGTTTGTGTATTTCGTCATTGGGACGTCTCGATTCGACGGGAAATTTGAATTACAAATTAGTTCTGTCGATTTTCCCCAAGAAAGAATTGGTTGAACATTATCATAATTGGCGAAGCATAATTATTAATTAGCACACGTAGAATAGCCTCGCAGTTAAAATATTTTCAAAAGCCGTTCTGAAGTTTTAATTACATTTTATTTGCAAAAGTTTGAGTGACAAATTAGTTCTGTTGTTTTTACCGAGAGGGGAGTTTTAGAAAAATAATCTAATATTTTTCGATAGATTTCGCAAGTTTTTTTCAGGACGTTTTAAGTGAGTTATTGGTGTTTGTTGGGGATGTTTGCGAGAGACGTTCAGCGCAAATTACCGCCGCAGTTATATTAATACCAGCTTAATACGATATCACGCGCAAATAGCAATTTCGTGGAATTCTGCGCGTGCATTACACGTTCGTATTAGTAGACAATTGTCGCACCTGTTATTGTTATGCTCTAAATTGTTCGGGAATTAGAGGAGACTGGTTGGGTATCTACGGTAATTACGGTGAACAAGAGTTAAGGCGATCAGCGGTTTACCGTGCACCATCAACACAGAAATTCCGTACCGCAAAGCAGAACATAAAGGACTTTCCGTAAAAATTCTGTAAATGAAATCCGTAGAGAAAGAGGGGCAAGTAAAACAAATTCTACGTGCAAACTAAAAACGTTTAGCAGCGATTCGAAGCAGAAGTTCAATAAAAATTCATTTCATCCCCTAATAGTATTTCCACACTGAAAACAACGTAACATTATTTTTATGCTTTGCACATAAATGCGTAAAATCCGCAGTCGACAATGTAAAAGAACCTGCAAGGTATTCGTACGAGCAGCATCGGGACACAATACCATCGTGCTTCGATTATCTTCTTGTAAAAATTCTGCATTATCACGACAAAAGAAATTCCCGATGCTTTCACAAAGAAAAAGATTTAAGAACAATTCAACCAATCGTGAAACCTCTCAGGGACCACTAGAAATCCTTTCGAACCATTTCAATTTTATCAGGCATTCAGACTCGGCAAAATAAACCTTGAATCCTTCATAGCCGAGCCTCGATGTCATGTCAAAACAACGAAAAAGGGAGAAGAAGCAGCGTAGAAATTAATTCGGTCAAGGGAGAGATAAAATAGACGCAGAGGTAGAAAGAGAAACCTAAGGAGAGACAGAAAAATAGAGAGGGAGAGGGAGAGAGAGAGAGAGAGAGAGAGAGAGAGAGAGAGAGAGAGAGAGAGTTGGATACCGCGCACCCGATACGCACCGAACGGAAAAGGAACAGAGCAACTTGTCGCCGTGGAAATTCGTTCATTAAAGTCTTTAAAAGACTCGGTTTCCGAGCGAGGCGAGATAAAATCAGGACACGTTGGAAGGGTGTGTACACGGCAGAGAGAGAAAGAGAGCAGGCCGGGTTGTTCATTGGTCGATTTACAGGCTTGCAGAAGGATGGGGCTGCGGCCTGTATAATATTTAGAGGATCGGGGACAACTGGTTCGTCTCCCAGGGGTGGAATAAAAGGCGAACACCCGGAATTTACGGCCATCATTTCCCATCCATCCCCCTTTTCCTTCCCGGCGTCTGCGTCAATGCGGAATTATCGTTAATTAATAAATCCTATAATTTCCCTCCGACTCGCTCCATCCTCCTACACGCTTTCGACACCTGTAAATACCTACTTTGCCTGGGATTGTATTCACCCTTTGTTTCGCTGCTGAATTTTGCAACGAGTTTGCAACGAATTTGCAACGCCAACAACTTTATCGGGCACCAAAAATAACAGTTATTATCAAATTTTCTACAATAAAAATCATGAATATAAAGTTGATTATTATTGAAATTTAAAATAATGTGAACAAAATATATAAAGAAAAAAATTCGAAGAAGAAAATGATTATAAACTATCGATTTTTAAACTTTTTGGTTACAAATAACAGTTATTAGTATCCAAAAAATTGAATCCTCAATTTTACTAAATTTCTCTCATTGAGTTGTCAATGAGTTTTTGATGTAAGAGAATGTTGTAAGTGATAGAAATGAGACAGGGTAGCTTCATCCCCCAATAAACTTTAATAAATCGCCTATATTGTACATATACAAACACTAAAACATTTATTATAAACAGAGTTGGGCAAAAGTTTTAAACACACTTTATTCGAATAGTTTTATTTACATAAAATTTTCGCGCAACTCTGATTACAAAATATATTTTTACGGGGGTAGTTTCCCCGGTACACCCTCGCTTCCGAAACCCGTAAATATTTCCGTTTGCCGCGATCGTATTTGCGCGCCCTTTGTTTCGCTGCTGAATGTTGCAACGAACCTCGGCTTGCAACACCGCCGGCAACTTGGAAGCACGTTGTTTGCCGGAGAAATTAAGGAGTAATATTTTATGCCGCAGGCGAGAGAGTGACGGAGAGAGAGCTTCGTTGTTTGGCTTTCGACAACAATTTTCGGGAACTCGATGTGGCCGAGTTGTTCCACGAGTTGCGATGCTGGTGGGTTCGGGAATTATTTATTAGTCACTGATATTTAATACTCTTCTGCAAGGCTTTTAGTACGATTGCTGGAATGTTTATCGTACGAGTTCTTCAGCTGGCACCTCGGAGGATTTTGTTCCTCGAGTGTTTTGAAAAAATCCTTTTTCGAGGGAAATTGGACGATTTCCTTGATCCATGGATAATTTGGAAGTGCAATTTAGAGATAGAAATTGCTTATAATTGAATAATAATATTTTGTCGTATGGAATAGATAAATACGTTTAAACTGTTGTATGTTGTACTAGTGGACGCAACAAAGTCAGGCTAATTCCGCAGCGAGCGACCGGAAACGGGCAATTATTTTTCAGGAAAGTTCCTGCAGCTTCCTGGAACGCTCTAGTTCAGTTCCCACCTTGAAGCTAGCCTTAAATTAACAATTTACTTTCACGGCGGAAGGAGCTGCTGCACTCCCTCCTGGCTACGATTGTTTTTCTTCTGGCTTTGCGAAGGGTTGAAAGGAGAATGATTAGGGAGAATTCAACTAGAATTCGGGAGCGCGGAAGATAAACGAGGAACTTCTTTGTATCATTTTCGGGGCCGTAAAAACACGCCGTCTCCGCGAGAGTTTCCATTTCCTATCTCTCCAACAAATACAGGAAACAAATGACAAACTCTTTTTTCGTAGACACATCTATGCATAGGAAATTTCTGCACCGCTCTTATCTTGTTTGTTTAAACGAAAATTCTGCTTCGAGAAAATATTTTCGTTTATCTGAACGTATTCAGCTGTAGGCGAGAACTTGTTTATAAGCAAAAGTAATAAATAGTTTACCTTGAAACTTTGTGTAGATTCGTTTATCAATCTTCAGAGGAGTTTTTTTAATGTGTATGTTCGAAGTTATGGTGGCGATTTTATATGAAAATTAATGTTTAATATTTATTATGTGTACTCTCGTGCCGCGCATTAATTTTTCAAACAGTCTGCAGGAAAAATGTCTCGTTAATCTCATTCTATTGCTTAATTAAAATTTCACTTCCGTGACGTTAATTATTTTTTACTCGCCCTCTCGGTACGTATTAGCGGCACTCGGAACCATTTTGTCCTAACGCTTGCCCGGTTCTCTTTGAGAGATCATGTAATTAAAAATGATGTTGGACCATTTCACACTGCTCTATCGGGTGAAGCGTTCGAAAACTCAATTTCGAAACTCTCTTTTTGCCCGCGAATCCGTTTTTGCACTGTTGAACATCTTTCATAATGTAATTCATTAATTATATCGATCTTTCACACAATTTTTAATTCATTAATCTCGTACAGAGTTCAACAAAATCAAGAGAACAAAATGGTTGTACTGGGAAAAGTAATAATTATTGATTTTTAAGAACAATGGTTAATTATTATACAATTATTGTTCATTCGGCAATAATTTGCAATTGAGATCGTGGGGTGTACAGAGAATATTGATTCGAGTTTAGACAATAGATTGTAATTTACGCTCATACTGCATGATATTATTGTTGTACGATTATAATTATTTGTGTTATCAATTCTATTTGCACAATAATATTCCAACAATATAAATATAGAGAAATAAAACTAAAATTATAATGAAACGCGAAACAAAATAAAAATATGGAACACAACAAGACTACATGGGTCGAAACCTGAGAGAAACGACAGGGAAGTAATGCGGGGGAATAAAAATCCAGCTATTTCATTTAAATAATACATTAAGCTTCAGGGAATAATGGTTTGCTTATGTAAATGGCTCAGATTCTCATGCAAGTTTAATTGCCGCCATCTTGGAACAGTAAGAAGCACCGCCATTAACAGATCTAACGGCAAGAAGGCGACAATATTTACGAAAGTTTTGGGAATAAACTATTTTATTCCAGAATGAATATCTTAACGGAGCCGTGAATGTCCCCATTTGGAATGTTAGCAGTAAAACGGGATGAAATAACCCAATAAATTATTTACAGTGTTGTACATGCGAGTTCAAAATCGCGTCTGTCGACGACGTGAGCAACATTTCGGTCGCGGTCTTTTTACATACGTCAACAGAATGCACTATACCGGATCTGCAAAACATTTTCACTTCAGAAAGGGTAAACAACCCCTAAATTTCATGTAACAGTTCGAGCACCAGAATCAAACTTTTCTGTCACTGGAAAATGAATAAATTTCCCCATTTAGCCTTCTCTCTGTTTGTGGGGTGTAAATGAACCCTAGGCTGTCAAAAACGTAAATAAAAAATTTCCAAAAATTTTCTAAAAATGCTGTTTCACAAATACTCCAAAAATGTATGGGATCCAAGTACCCCCCCTGTGCACGGGTAACATTAGAGTAGCAGTACACAGAGAGGAGGTTAATAATAAGTAAATTCAATTAGACCCCGATGGGCCAGTCGATCGATATTAAAACGCAATGGCGAGGCCTCCTCAAATATTGGCGCGGATAATTTCGACGGAAGATGACAGGTGTGAAAATATTAGTATTGGACGGGAATTGGCGAGCAGATCTGGCGACAGGGGTGCGAGAGTGTGGGGGAAGTTAGGGGGGCGGGGTGTGGACTGCAACGGGTTACACTTCTGCATAGAGGCGGAAGGAACGAGGGAAAATCGATTACATTCTTTTGAGGGGCTTTGAAAGGATCTTTAAAGGGCGGGAAAAGATATCGGATCCCCCTTTGGAATAGCGCTACACGGGGGAAACTCAAGACGGTCGCTTACAGTCCAATTTTCTCGGGTCCTTTGTGGAAAAAAGGGGCCATCAACAAAATTTTTCTCTCTCTCTCTCTCTCTCTCTCTCTCTCTCTCTCTCGCTCTTTCTCGGTCTCCCCCGTCGCGAAACCTCCTCGGGAGAGAGGAGCTAAATTGTTCATGAAGACGGAATCTCGGAATTGCGGCGCATTCAAAGGCTAAACACATTTTCCGAGGCACTTAACCGTGGCTAATACACTCGTTGTTACTTAAGAGTCGGGGATGAAGTGAGCCTCTGGGCTGGGACGCGCTTCTCAGAAGCTCCTAACCGTTTTGGAACCGCTCCCCGAGAGAATGATCGAAATTGTACGGTGTATGCCCGTTGAATATTTTATTCGGATTCTGCACGACTTTTATTATTATATATTTATATATATATATATATATATTAATAAAAATATATATTATATATTTATTTTTATTATTATATATGTGGAGTTTTGAAGATATTATAATTTAAGTAAAATATTAAACATTGGAGATGTGAATTGACCAGTGAGTTTAAATGTTGCTCTCAGTTTTGTCTACTAACACTGTTAACAGCTGTTACATTAGTAATAACAGGCGGACTAACGTGTCTGCAAGTACCACAACAATATGTTAAGAAAATTGATAAATTATGCAAAATAAAAATTTCAGTCCTAAATTGGACAGTGTGCGGATCTTTGTTTATGGCTTATAAAAAATATTCAGAAAATGCCGCAGTATTAAATTTGACAGAATTCGGTACGATTTTTATTTATCTTGGAGTTACAAACGCTACAGCCAATGAAAATAGAATTTTATTTGGTACTTTCTTCAAATTTGTCTACAAAAATTGAAAATTGCATAAACATCCGCAGTCTAAAAATAATATATATCGATCTTCCCAAGTTCTCTTAATCTTTTCACTACTTTAAATTGTACCTCCTCATTGTCGTTATGGTTATCAATTACAAAATTGTTTTTTAGAATTTTTATTTTGCGTGAGCTGTGTAAACACGTCGATACGTTTCGAATTAACAGAATGTCTAGAATTTGTTAGAACAGACGGAGACTCATTGACAGGTTTACTGTGCCAATAACATTGGAGTCGGAGGGTGCCAAAAATCGCTAATTAAATCGAGTTCACCGTTCCGGATGCGAGGCAAACGATTTTTGGGTCGCGCGCGCACACCGAGAGAGGAAGAGTTGTTAATGATTTCGCTAATTTCGATTCGCCGCGTCGACACACCGTTATTATTTCAGTCAAATAATTCACGCGATACCATTGTCCCATTTGGATGAGCCCGTCATTATCGGCGTCGTCGATCGATTAACGCTCGATTGGCTCCTCTTTAATTGGAAACCACCGTCCTTTGTTTGGACACGTGTACTCTCCTCCATTCAACAACGCGCCGCCTATTCCAGACCAATAGGTGTTAACATATTCCAGGTGTGCCATAACGGCGTTCGCCTAAACAATTCCGCGACCCTCGACCATCTATTTCAACCCTTAACCCTCTGTGTTCGCTCCATTCACTTCATTTTATTTCATATAATTTAGTTACACTTTAATTTTAATGTACTGTAACAACGAGTTCCAAGAAAGTAGAGAAACTAATTCGAAAATTGGGAAAATTAATGTATTCTTTTTTTAATCGAATTATTAAGACAGATGTATTCGTGACATTTTTCTGATTGGAACGAGTCCAAACACGACCCAATTCGGATTATGTTTACTGGTGTAATCCACAATTCAGTAAAACACATGATCGGTTCTGATAACAGAGGTTCCACTGTGTCGTGGATTAAATACGCAAATACACTCCGAATTCTATCGTGTTTGGACTCGTTTTAATCAGAAAAATGTGAGCAATATGTCAGTAGAAAAGTTGTAGTAAAACAATATGATAGTATTCCGTGATTGATAATTCGGCATAACTATAAATATTCCATGTCAACTTAACTCGACTTCCGCACCAGTAGATAAAAATTGATTAACATTCGAGAAGATGCGGAGGAGTGCATTAATCAAAATATGTGCGAAAGTTCCGGTGCAAGTTGTGTTCCTGAAACTTTTAAATTCGAAAAATGAATGCTGGCAAACTTTTCAGGAGTGGGGGGTGGGAGAGACTGGCGCGGGAAATTCAACGCGGCACCGGCGAAGAAACGAAAAAGCACAAGAAAAAACAAGAATGAAACGACAGCAGAGAGAGAGAGAGAGAGTTCGTCGACGGAGAATTTTTGTTCGAAAGCAAATTTCGAAGTGTAATTCGATTCGCAAATGGCGCCGAGACCCGCGGGAGCTCTCGGAGATTGAAAAATTCTGCGAAATACTACATCGTTCAATTCCTATTTACCGGGCGCCATTACCGACGATCGAAAACGCTTTGTTTTCCGGGATTTTCGGCGGAAATTATCGGATACTGTGTTCCATGGATTAATACGAGCGATTGGAGTGTGGTATAGTGTATTTATAGGGTATCTGGATTGCTAAGGATAATTCACGAAATGGCGCGAAATAATATTAATTTGAAACGTTGATGATATAGTAATTGCAGAATGGATATTAGCGAGGCACATTAATTATGATGTTTAATCCGTAAAGTATTTCTGATACAGAGATATTATTGCAATACAACGTTTATGTATGATGTGTTATACATATGAACCGAATATTACAAATTAAATTCGATTTTTGGGAAAGCAAACGAGACGCAAAAATAAATAAAAAGTCACGATAATTACTTCCGCAATAAAATTGAAAAAGGAGAATAAACAAGATTGAAAGGTAAAAATCGGAATAAATAATTCAGCAATAAAATTGAGAGTGGAAATAAACATCGCGATAACTAATTTAGCGATAAAACTGAAATGGAGATACAAATGATCAAATAAACAAGATAAAAAAATAAAAATCAATTACTCAAAAAATGAATGCAAAATGAATATAAATTATAGCGTTTAATGAACCGGTATGGTAACATAATGAACACTGAATGGCGACAAGTAACGAAGAGAATGGCGCAAAATGACGTTCGTGAAAGTAAAGAGGAATATGCGTGTGTGGTTAAAGCAGTGGAAAATATAAGATTTGTTTCACATTATAATAATTGACGTAGGTCACTTTTGGACCGAGAGATGAACTGTTCAAAAAGAGGATATTATTTCGACTGAAAGCGACACCTCGAGCGATCATTAATGATAAAAATACCGGCGTTACTCGTCGACGAATTAAAACATTAAACGATAAAAGGATTGAAAGAGAAACGCGGCCGCCAGCGACGTTTCAATGGAATTTCGACGGGTGAATATCTACTCTCCACACGTGTGCGCGTACCACGTATAAATTGATGGTATTTTTCATGATGGAGAGACATGGGATCCGCAAACTTTTACGCAAAGATTTTTATTCTTTTATTCGACTGTTCTCGACACTGTGCAGTTTCAATTGTTTAATATTGAACAATGGATCACGTCGAAAGCTATCTTTGATATTACACGGGACGGTGAGCACACTATGGTCTTTTTATTCGATCAATCTCGGCGCAAATTGTTTAATAATTCTGGAGGAGTTCCAATTTCTTTTTAAACTCCGAGACATTAAACAAAGTTGAAAAATAAGTTGAGAGACTTGCAAGTATCTCTTAAAAATAAATATTTTTATATGTGTATATTCTTGAAGTTATTTTTTTACCGAATGTTGTGTGCGGCATCAGAAATTTTCGTATCAAGTGTTAAAATAAATATACTGTTTCGATCAAATGTTTACCATAAATCTAGAATTACAAATCGGAAAATGTCGGACTCGAACACAAGAATTAAAAAATATTTAAATTCGGCAATGGAACATTTTCTAAAAAATTTGAAATTGCCCCGAAACGATTTAATCAAATACTGCAAACAGGATCAGCTCTAAAAATGCAAATCAGCCGTAACGGGAAAAGTTTCTTTCGAAATCGGGAAAGTATTCGTTGATCGAGTCGATTTAATTCGCGATATTTGCCCGGCAGTTGAAGCAGATACGCGAATGCAAATCGTCGGCAAATAAAGTGTTCTTCTGTGAAATTGTATGCGCAAGCTTATACAGACGATTTAACAGAGTGCAATATTTCCGTGGCGCGGCCGCAGTGGATCAAATCGCGGGTAAAAATGGAAATCGTTTGCCGCAACGTTTTCTTAATCAATTTAGTTTGGCGCGAGCCGGATTTCACCGGTGGAAAACGAAATTCCACTGGAAACTGTACGATCGACCCGAAAAAAAGCCCGAATAGGTGGAACGATGCAAGTGCAGGGTTGAAACGGATTCTGGAAACTCAAAGGAACTCTACTGGCTTGAGTGTTTCGGCACAATGCACTGGCCCCGTATTTGCGGAAGTTATTGGACGAGTAACATGACTTTGGTTTCAGCATAATATGCCAGCTCTCGTCGTACATCATACGTTGTTGAAACATGCGACTGCTTTATTGGCTTATTCCTGGCGAAATTACGGTCCTCGCACTTTCAGCACACCGTCGTATTAACTGCGGTTACTCCATTAGTATTTCGTTAAAGAGGAACGACCATCGTGCATAGAAATTGCGTTTGGAGCTCTGCAAACCGTGCTCCCCAATGACGTGTGCCAAGATTAGGTCAAAATTGAAATTCCTGAAAATTCATTTTACATGATCTTATGAAGTGGAAAGCACAACTTCACAAGTCAACATAACGCTAGAAATGAATTTTTCAAATTATATTTGCATAGAAATTTTAATTTTAAACACTTAAAAAATGTAATTCCAGAATCAAAATCGAGCATTCTGAAAGGAGACCTTAAAAAATAGTATTAAATCGAGGTAATTTTAACATAAATAGCTGTAATGTAAATTTTAAAAAAGAGAAAAATATATATAAAAAACTTTTTAAAAACCACGCTTATATTAAAATGCACTAAAAAAGAGAAAATAATTTTTTTCCTGGTGCTCCATAAAATACCGAGTCCAGTTACATGATTAATAATATTTTTCCCCAAAATTTTAAGCAATTAGTTCAAAATTTCTTCTGTTATAAAATTAGTGTAGGAATAGATAGAAAAATTTAAAATACAAATTTAAATAAAATAATGACATTAATGACTATAAATAAAAGCGCGTGGTTATTTTTATAGTCTCTCTCACTAATGTCATGATTTTTCGAACTTTTGAACTAATTGCTTAAAATTTTGAGGAAAAATATTACTAATCATTTAACTGATCTCGGTATTTTATGGAGAACCAGGAAAAAAATTATTTTCTCCTTTCTAGTGCATGTTAATATAAGCATGGTTTTTAAAAAGTTTTTTTTTTGAGAAGAAGGTGGGGGAACCAGTACAATGGTAGTGTGAGTCGTGAAGCGACAATATTAAAATTGGGCACAGAAAATAAAAATTCCAAAAAGTTTTCTAGAATTCCACAAAATAGAAACTTCAATTCCGATAATATTGTGTGACTGCAGGTGAACTGTAAGTACCATAACAAAGGCCAATAAAAATGATTTACTAATGTCGCGCACTAGTAATAATGCAAAAGCATTCTTACAGACCATTCCCATTAGGAAATGAGTTTCCATATTTTTCTGTCCTGTTTTTCTCTTTTTAATTTCTCTGTTGCTCCAGGTATTGTCAATTAGCTTGTTTACTCCGGCCGGTGTAGATATCAACTTTTTCGAAATATCCAGTCCCTTGTTTTCCAGAGTTCAAGCAGTGCTGCACTTTAACATTTCCGTTCGGATCATCCCAAAGCAACTGTGCACTTTACAGATAATATAAACAGACTTTAAAGCAGACGGAGGGGCATAAAAAGGAAATGGACGATGAATGCGGGCTCCTTTTGCAGAACGTTGCCACGTATTATACCGCGTATTTTTCAAAGATGAAAAAGCGCATGGAGGTTTCACCCTAACGGCAGAAATAATCTCCAGTGCACGTAAAACATTGTTTCACAAAGAACTCCGGTCAAACTTTAACAAGAGATATGCGTTTTAGGGAACATTGGTGACATTTTGAATTTTTTGCGGCTGTAATTTTTGACGGAAAAATCGGAAAAAATTCTGCAATATGTGTCTCCGTAACTGGAAGGAGGTAAATTTTTTTGACAATTTTTGAACGCGATTAGATCATGCAATAAAGCCCACTAATGCTGATTTTAATTTGGACACAGTTCTTTGTGCGATATGTACACTATAAAAATTGTAAAGAAAATTTTTGTGCGATGACAGGTGTCGTAAAAATCCCAAAAAATTGTTGGAACTATGGCACAGGACATAAAAATTATAGAAAGGGTATTGGCTCCGGGAAAATGTTTGTGACAGTTGTTTTTCGTGTCGCAAGTATAAAAATTGGCAGAATTACGACCGGGAGGATATTTTCAATTGGATTAGTTTGGACAAAAATTGGAGAAATTTAGAGAGAGATTAAAGCCGACGCCAGAAACAACGGGGGATCAGGAAAATAAGCTTACAGAGGTAGAGATATGAGCGTCCGATATCTTCCCCGAGGAACTAAATCCGAAAAAGCTGAACAATCTGTCTCGATCTCGCGGCTATAGAAATATGTGTTGGACTATGGCCAGCCCCGGCAGCCGTAATCGCAAAAAGAAACCAATAGAAATCGCCGATTCTCCTCTCGTGCCCGTCGCAAAAATTGATGAACGCGACTCGGACTGATTAAACCTGTCCGGAA
Organism: Lasioglossum malachurum; assembly: GCA_028455605.1. Lineage (NCBI taxonomy): Eukaryota > Metazoa > Arthropoda > Insecta > Hymenoptera > Halictidae > Lasioglossum > Lasioglossum malachurum. The sequence goes on from CM052315.1 coordinate 7,561,684, forward strand.
TCGTTATCGTGGGCTCGCTTGTCCCAGTCAATCACTCCCGGCGGATTTGTCTATCTTCACGACCTTAACAGCTCGAATTTCTTTCAGCCACTTCGCAAAAAAATTGCAATCTTCGTCGAACTAATTAACTCTAAAATAAATGAGAATTTCATTGTTGAAAAATTTTGTAAAACTTTTTTATATCATCAGGCTACCAATAATTTATATTTTATAATCACAGGTGAGGAATTTTTACGAAAATTCCAGTTTCTCTGGACTGTCGAAAGAAACTTCCGTCAACAATAATCAATTTTTTTGAACGATGGAAAAACAAAGATGCACTCTGATGCACTTTGTAACATCGCTTTCCAATTAGTTAAGTACGGACAAACAACCTTCGAAAAAGATGAACGCGCGCATCCGGAGTGTTTAAAATCCACTCCAATGGCCTGCTCGGGAAATTTTTAAAACAAGCCCGGTGAAATTACGAGATTGAAACTTTGTGAGTTTGCTGAACAATTTTTGGGGAGTGTACAGGATTTTTTTTATATTTGTATAAGAATTTTGTTCGGAGAAAAGTTTTAATTTTCGAAACAAAAAATCGAATTTCGCAGATATCAGCTTGGTTGCAAATCTGTCACAGCAGGGTACCTCTACTGTAGATGTTCGCCAAGTTTCAACTAAATCGGATGATCGGTTTACGAGATATCTCGTTGGCAAACTCGAAGAACCTCGTTTCGAGAAAATAGGGTTCGAAGTGATTTGTGTGTGTGTGTGTTATACTGTAAATATTTATAGCAAATAAATGTGCAATCGACAGATTGCAGATCTTTATATATTTGTACAGGGTGTATAAAAAGTAATCGGCGGACATTTATAAGAGAAACTTGCCGCAAAATTGTTTATAACAAAGATTGTTGTTAAAGTCTTTTTTACATCAATACCTTCTACTCATCGAGAAGAGAAAAAGTTTGAAAATTGCAAATCGTAGGAGAAAGGCACAGATTTTGAGTCCGGTAAAGTAAAGAGCAGCCAGTGATTATAAATTTGAAGTAGCAAAATATGAAAGAATACCTTATACCCATTTTTATACATAAGAATATTAACCCTGGGATATAAAATAGTAATGTCAAGTATAGGTACTTACAAATTTTTCAGAATCTTCTGTTCCTCCGTCGGATCAACAGGACACTGCCATTTGCGCGAATACGTCTTAATAAGCGCGAAGCACAAAACAACACATTATCCAAAATCGTGACAGCGAACGGGAAGAAGTTACTCCGACCACGGTCAAAATAGTACTGCGGTCGTCACCACGGTTTTCCGTGAATGGTTAAAGATGGGTTTAGGTGGGGAAATGTTGCGTTCGTTAATTGGTCGGGTGTGTATCGGAAGGACTTTAGGTTGAGAAGTGGGGAAACTGTCAAAGAGATTCCTTTGGCATTGTTTTCGGTCGTCAATGACATGATTTATGAGGGTAGCCCGCTCATCGCTTCAATGGGTCGTCGGGATCGAAGATTCGCATGCGTTTTTTGCTTGCTATAACGACCTTTACAGGTATATCGCCTAATCCGTTGGAGGAACGGTGAGGTGCGGGGTAACATTTTATAATACAGAATTAATATTCTTATAACAATGGATATAAAGTATAAGTGTTGATGTAAAAAACAACTTTACCAATAATTTTCCACCGATCCAGAGGTGTAGATTCAGCCCCAGGACGGATGACCATTACTTTTTATACACCCTGTACATTTATAATATAATTTGACAGTAGCAAATAATTGAAATTGCGAAGAATTCTGCACTGCCTCGTGGTTCTATTGAAAAATGGCAACAACAGCGTTATAGCATTCGAGATTTCTGCGTGGCTGGTTAAAGAACGCGCGGTTTATATGGCCGCGAACCAGATTTCGATTTAGATTCAATATCATGCGAACCGTGCTAGATAAAATTCACTTCCGCGTGGAACGGGGCAAAAGGCGCAAAGTTATTTTAAACTTTCGGAATTTCGTCGATGAAATTGGATTGCGAGTGCTCGAACATTATTACAACTATACCGCGCAAATTCTCCGACAGGAAACAGCACGGGACGCGTCGCGGAAAATGTTTCCGGAACAATATCATTGCTTTTCGACTAAATTATTTTCGGTTGAAACAGATAAATGTCGGTGTACACACAAACTCTTGTTAAATTCCAAAATATTATTCTGTTAGAGCAAAAGCCAAAGTGGAAGACTGAAAATTAAACAAATTACTCTTTTAACCAGATTATTAACATAAACGTATTCGTGACATTTTCCTGATTAAAATGAGTCCACACACGATGCCATTTCGATCGCGTTTACTCGTTTAATCCACGATTCAGTAAAACATAATCGGTTCTGATAATAGAGGCTCCACTACACCGTAGATTAAACGAGCAAATATAAACCAAATTCTGTCGTGTTTGGACTTTTAATCAGAAATACGTCAGCAAGACATCCTTAAAAGTATAAAAAAAAATACTCAAAATCGAAAACGCCACATTCAAAATACTGTTGGTATTTGTTGTTCAGAACGAAGCCATTTTCAAACTGTTAGAGCAGCACTTCGAATTCCCATTCACAAGTTTCGAGCAAGCTTGATATTCAGAAGGAAGTCCGAATCGTTGGTTAAGAGACACAGAAATCAAAATGTCCGTCCCCCACTCGAGATTTCATGCGAAGTCGTGAGAATCGGTCCATTTACCACTGGAACTGCTGTTTCCAGGCAGTTGCGCTGTCGCGAACTCTATTTGAAAACCAAGAAATTCCTCTCGAAAGAAAACGTCCCATAAATATATTTTTTGTTTCATTCTTTGGTTGGTTCCACGGGTGTTGAAATTCATTGCGCCCCATGAAGCTAGCGAAAGGCAAAAGAAAGTACCAGGAAACTTCTGGAGCGACTTAAATAAACTCGCAATTAAATCATAGAAGCCGCTGCGCCGCCATGTTTCTAAGTGGAATGCCGTCGGAAAGAGGACGCGGGAAAGTTCACTGTCTATTTTGGCGTGGTAATCCGTGGAACTTGGGCCATTTAAAATTTTAAAGAGCCTCCCGAATTCCGCGCTGGACAAGAGCCATTCTAGCCTGCCACTTTTCTTCCGCGAGATTCCCCGCCATTTTACTCTCTCGTTCGCAGACATTCTCTGCATTCTTACGCCTCGATTCGCTTCTTTACCTCGCTCGGAAAACTTTCTTTCGACTTTGACCTTGCCGCGAATCAGCAAAGCTTGCGCAAAAAATTGCTCGAAATGGAAGATTGTGGAAATTTAATACTGTTTTTTCAATTTGGCGTTTTTGGTTTTAATTGTATTTTTATGAAGCTTTTGGGAGTGTGCTCGTGATAATTTTCTGGTTAAAATGAGCCCCAGCACGATAGGATTTGGTTTACATTTGCCGGTTTAATCCACGATGCAATGAAACCTCGATTATGCGGACTGATCATGTGTTTTTACAATATCATGGATTAAAAGAGTAAATCTGATCCAAACTCTGTCGTGTTTGGGCTCTTTTCAATCAGAAAAATGCCAGGAATAATTCGATTAAAAAACAATATACTGATTTAAAAAATTTTTAATCTTTCGTGTTTAATTTTGATTTTAGCAGGGAAAAATTGTATTTTAAGTTGGAATTCAAATCTAGGCAAATGAATTATTGCACACAAACCACCGTTTTTCCGTTTTCTAAAAATGATATTAATGTTAATGTTCCAGCAACGTATTTTCAGCGTCAAAAGAACTGTTTTCTCGTGCGTCACGGAATGAACAAAAATTAGAATGACGCAGCACGCTCGCAGATATGAATGTTTGCGGTAGTTTTAATGCGTCTTGCAGTGGATATCGCGAAATTTTTCATGTTTTTAGCAACATACAGTGAGGGCCAGATAAAAAGCTTAAACTAAGAATTTATGGGCGCAAACCCAACATTTCCAGAGGCTGTGGCCGACGAATAATAGCATAATAAACGATTACGACTTTAATCTTGACAAAGTTTGCACGTACAACAGGCTGGGGAAGGAATTTGTTCATAGAAGGTTGCCTCGTCCTGAATTTTTCTTTCCGCGAGGATTATTCCTGGGATATTGTTAAACTGAGAGGGGGTTAATTGAAATTAAATAAACAGCAGTTAAAATTATCATGCGATAAAAAACGATAGATATTGTAACAACAAATGATAACAAATTTAGTATTGTGATGTCTTTTGAAAAAATAGGTTGGGAAAATATTTAAAGTGTAAAATAAATAATTTCTTCGAGCGCGACTAAAAATGCAAGAACATTTTTCGCGTTCGCGAGACAACGCGTCTCACCGTGCGATTTATATTTCATACCGATAAATTATGCAGGTTGTTCAGGAATGATGTACGCGTTTGCACACGGTTAACCGTGTCTTTTCGCTGCGTAGTCCTTTTTATCCTGGGCGCAAGATCACGCGGAAGAAACAAGAGAGAAACACGTAGACGCCTTTAGGAGTTTTCATGTCTCTGCCGGTGCAGCAGCCAGTGCATCGGAAAATAGGCTCGTAAAGGAAGATCGAAGGCGGAAAATCCACGATAGGTGCGCACGGTTCGTGCACACAGGATTTTTCTTTTATGCATGAGAACGCAACTGACCTCGAGGTCTTCGCGGGAATATCCTCACGAACCCCCGAGAAAAATTAATTAAACATCGTCCGAGAAGGTTCTCTCCCCGAGAGACCGAGGAATCGAGAGCGCGGATAGACTGCACAAAAGAGTTGCTGTCAATCCTCTCGCTTCTCGATGCATTCAATTATTTTTTAAATCTGAATTGTTATAGAAATTTGAAAAATTTGTTACAGGAATTTATTGTCGTCTACAGGATCTATTTTGTTCAGAATGTCCTGAGTATTTAAATTTTATAAGTCACTTAATAATTTTAGAAATCCCACAAAATTCATACGAACCTTGATGTGTGAAATTTCAAAAACTGACTTCACGAATTTTTTTGTTTAAGAAAGAACATTTTAATATTATTCTTTAGGATTCTATTAATTCTAATTATTCTGAAGGATAATTCAGAAAATAATTTAAAAAATCAGACAAAGCAGACAACAATCATGATAAAATTTTAAAAATAAGTTTGATGACTCGATTGCGTTCTAAAGGATCAATTTTTGTTTAAAAGATAAATGTTAGCACTGTTCCTAAACTCCTGCAAGGACTAATAAAGCGATCCCGTTCCACAGAGCAAGTAGATTGTCCCAGCGCATGGTCGGCCAGATGAAACAGAATTCCTGGTTCATTCTGACGAACAATACCGGTACTAATTAATGGTTAGTTGAATCATTGATGAGACAAAATTTTCCTTCGGTCCCCTGAATAAAACACACGATTGTTCTTGGCCGGGGATGTTTTAATGAAGCATGAGAACAGTTTTTCCTTAGTTGATTCAAATTAATTTCCCTTTTCGACCCGTGAAATACTTCTTCGATGGAAGTTTCTTATCAGCTCAGACAGTGTTACACAGAGATCTCGAGGAGAGAAAGCGGGAGGGGATGGAACTTTTGAGGGTAGTTTTATTGAATCTACTGCCAGGGTAATCTCTATGGCCCATTCCCAACCGCAAATAAAGCAAACTGCAAGTGGAGCAATCGTAAGTTCATGCCCGGCTCCGTGGAGACAAGAACTTCATTCTACCAAGTACAAATGGCATTGTTATCGCAAATAGTATTGCTCCGGCGTTTCTTACGGGATCCCCGGGGCGCCGGCGACAAAGACGTGTCTTAATTCGGAAACGGAAATTAAACCTTCAGTATGGGGATGCTCCTTTCGTTGCTTGCCAACTGCTCCTTCATTCATGTAATCCTCGCGAGAGCATCCATTCGTTTAAAAGTTTGCCACGTTCAATTATGGCAAATTAATATTACTCTTCAATTTATCGGGCATCAGAATAATTTCATTCACTGCTTTCCTATTCTACTTTGCACAACGACCGCAATACAAATATTTTGATGCAGTCCCTTGTGGACATGAAATTTTTCGAAATTGTTTATAACAAACAGTGTGAGCTAGTGGATAGAACAAATAATACTCGTCTGTCAATGTAAAAACTAAAATCAACACAAGGAGCAACAACGACAATAAAAATATTTTGAAGCATTCCCTTGTGGACATGAAATTTTTCGAAGAGAACTGAGAAGATCTGCCCCATTGTGTCGCGAGTTTCCTCTGGCGAACGGCCGGAGGTGTATTGACCTGTACCACTGTTTTGGTCAGACAGTTTTATTCTACTAGTTCGAGCAAAGATCGATCCCTCCGAACTTGTAAAGCAGCATCGTGCCCAGAGTGACTGCGTTAGCGTCTCGGCAAACGCGATGGAATAGAGAATAGTTCCATGGAAGTAGTAGAGCAGGTCAATACTTCGACTGGCCAGTAGAATAAACTTGCGTGGCAACGGCAATGGGATAGCCTCGGTGCATGGGCAAACCAAGGTCTATTCTACTGGCGTTTTGTCCGGATAGTTTATTCTACCGATCTGTTGAAACATCGAACTCTCGCTGGTACTTTGGCGAAATGGGTTTGTAGTAGCTTGACCGCGATGCTATTTGTTTGAACTCCTGTTTGCGACTCGGTTAACGAAATAATAGTACTAAAGTTCAGTTAGGGCGATACAATAGAAACATTTGTACTGTAACTGGTAGAATAGAATTGTTTCTCCTGCAAAAATCGAGGTAAAAGTCTGTTTGACGATGTTTGTGGAACATGTTAGACTGATTTTTTCCGTTTATTAAATCCAGTGAAATATATCAATGATAGGGACAATAAATTATTTAAAACAATAGGTAGAATGGTTGTCTGCCAGCTTAAGTAGAAACAGCCCATTTTACACAGACAATAATCAACTTCATGTGACACGAACAGTAGTGTAAATGAATGTATGGCAGACAGTAGAATAAGTCAACATGTCAGACATTACAATATCAGTTATTTTCAACGAAGATATTGTAAATCATATCCTTGTTGCTACATTCACTTCTCCAACCTTACTTTAACGAACACAAAAGTGTTGGTACGCCCTTTAAAACAGAATAACCTTTTTGTAATTGTACCAAATGACGTAATGTTTTGTAAGCAATTAGAAGCATTGATGTACTAAATAATGTGCAAAAAAGAATTTTCCAAAAATTATGATTTACAAGGCTACATGAAAAAATAAAAAAGGCATTTTTTAAAAACTTTTTTATTTGGGCCCTTAATGAAAATTTAACATTATATGACTCAGAATATTCTTCAGAATTTTTTATTTATTATGACGTAATACGTAAGAATAATGCCCGAAAAGCAATATGATAAGGGTGTGACTTTCTTAATTAAATTGGCGTGGTCAGGACTGGTTATTCGAAATCGCTGGTTGGTCACTTTTCCCGACGTGTCTTATCAGAGACGATCCCATCGGATCTATACCCACTTCTCGGATCGCGTTGATGCACGCGAAACGTCGGGTCTTTTTACCCCACCCTCTCCAGAAGAACATTGCATTCTCCTCGAAATTTTCATCTGCATAATTTACGCCGTGACTTATCGTCGTAATCCTAAATGCCGATTAAATGCTCCTCGCCGGGTTAATCGGCCGCGAAATATTTTTAAGTCTACGGCCAGCTATTTCTGTAGAACCGAGCGGACTAAAAATACGAAGTGCTATTAGACTTTAATGCACCGGCAGTCGCGATGCGTTCACCTTCCAAATGTCGGAAATCCAAGACGGTGAAATAAAGGTTAGCGCAATTGTTTAAATGTTATTTTACCAGTGCAAGTTAGGCTCCCTTTGAAAAATGTCACAATATACTTTCTCACACACGAGAACGTGTAGATAAATTGAAAATATTTTCGAAAAGTTGTATAAAATAAATTTTAAAATATCATGCTTTTTGACCTAAAAAAAATCCCGAGTGTTCCTCACACATGCACCAACAACTCCACAAAGTTCCAAGTCGCTGCGTCAAACTCTCTCCACAAAGAAAATTCCGAAAGACCAAAAGGCAATTCCTGTCCCTAAAGTACCCTAAGCAAAAGTTTGAGGTTTTACGAGGACTAACGATGACCGATATTTGTGGGACAGGTGAATCGGTGGCGATGATAGGGGCCAACTTGAGGTTCGGGATCGGCGCCTCTGGTAACGTGTCGTCGAACGCATCGAAGGTTTTCCAGTGCCACCCGGGCGGCGCCACCGAGGCGACACTTATATTCAGCCTCGGCGCCCTCGGCATGGGGGCTAACTTTGTCCTCATGGCCCTCATCCTGGCTAAACGACAGTTACGCAGGTAATCCCCGAGGAAGATTCACCGGGCCACTTCTACGACCAGCTGGAGGCCAAGTTTTGAGGATATGAGCACCCATCATCCCGAATATTGCGTGACAAACCCGACGACGTTCAATCCCTTCGTCAACTTGGATTTACCCACACCCCTCTCTATTGTTCCATCACTACCACTTTAGAAATCAATTATTTTTGTCACGTTCTTTTGTTGACCAAAGTTTGATCAAGGCTCTTTCGATTCAAGGGATGATTTTTCAATCCCTTAGTCAATTTAATCGATTACTTAATCATTATGAAAATCATTCTCACACTAAAGTATGCACGTATTCTTTTTATAAAAAAATGTTTATTGCCCTAAGTTTGTTGAAGAGGATTCTTTCGATGTCTAAATGTAGAGCATGTAAAACATCGAGATTATTCATATTTAATGGAGACTTCCTATTTCAATCCCGTCATTAACATTGATTGCTTCGCAAATGAAAAGAAAAGGTTATTTTAAAAATACCATTTTAGAAGCTTTTCAAAGCTTTATTTCATTATGGACATTCAAGCTTTTATTATTTCCGACAGCTACGTTTTATGATAATCGTCTTAGTACCTATTACTTTTAGATGCTTCTATTATAGTTTTAACGATCATTGCTTTCAGAAACTATGTTCTGTTAGAGGCATTTTAAAATATTAATAGTTCAGTCCTGACAGGTTCGTTCCACTTTATGTAATCGTGTTAGAAAACATTATTTCTGATAAGCTTCATTTTAAGATTGATTGACACGACCTTCTCGCTTCAATTTTAAATTATAAATTCTCTCCTTGATCGTATCTTCCGACAAAATCGATAGAGAATTTTGAATATTAAAAGCAACTCATGTTTACCCCTAATAAACTAGCTAAATCGATCATGTGATGTTAAGTTTGCTATTAAATAATTGTCAGTAGATGACGAAGTGACGATCCAAAAATTGCTGAGAGATTTTCTACAAAATTTGCCATCTGTCTAAAACAACATTACTCGTGTGTACCCTTAATTAAGCACCCAAAATTGATGATTTGACCACCGGTGTTAATTTCAATATGACGCCAAGGCCAGTAGATGACGCCTTAATGATTCAATAGTAGCCACAGGCGCAGGATCTAACGGAGGACCTTTGATCCCGTGTCGCAGGTGGTCGCAGGGATTATTGTTCCACCAGGCGATGGTGGATTGCGCTCGAGCCGCCATTTTATTGCCCCTTGGATCGAGCATCCTGAACTGTCAGCCAATGACCAAGTGTTCCCTGGTCGAGACAGCGTTTCTCCTGTTGGTGACAGTTTCCACGGTGAACATGCTCACTACCGTTCTGAACGACAGCCCGATTTTTCCGGAAACCGACGAGGAGGCCGATCTGACGGCACCATTGCTCATGGATTCGCCCCAGGCAAGTCTCCACCACGCTTCTTTATTTAGATTTCCGTTTTCTTACGATGTATCGATCCCCACTGCGCCAGCATATTCATGCAAACTTGCCACAAAGCCGATAAGCAACCGATAACTGTGCTTGGCAACCGAAACCGATCGTTTTCCTTCCTCCGAATCACTTTTCCACCTTATTCGCTGTTACATCTATTGAAACCGGCTGCCACGGATTTTACTTCAACATTTGTATTTGTAATACGTATACAGAGTTGGCTCCGAAAAATTTTCAGAAATTGTTATAATTTCTCCGAAGCTACTTTTCAAAGGTACTTCAAAGCTTGAATTAATGATAGTGCAAACTGAAATGATTACAACAACGTTGAAAAATTTTTTTCCGGGATGAGTCCACAACAGATTCGAAGATTGTACTCTCCCCTTTCCAAAGAGTCTTGAAAATTTGGTGTACGATTTTTTTTTGCTGTTCTATGAGCCAGCAACTGGGTACAGGTAAACGTATTACAATGACCAGTCGCTACGTCTCGTTCAAACTTCAATAAAACTAGTAAAAAAAATCGTACATCCAGTTTCTTGACTTCGTTGTAAAGCGAAAGCTTCAATCTTCAAATCCACGGTGGATTCACACTGCTGTAAAATTTTCCTGCGTCTCTGCACGCGTTACAATTAATGTAACTTGTAAAAAAAAATGCTAACCTCGCGATTTTTCGGGAAGAGAAAATGTGTTCGTATTCGTCAAAGTTCACTCGACAAATCCCCACAGAAAACTCTTCGATTCACCTGTCCGTTTTTCCCCAAAAAATCCTGCCGTCTCGGAGAGATTCAGCGGAACGCGTTAAAGTCGCGAACTTCGGCGAAAAGCAGGCCGGAAAATTGGGGGAGGGTGTTTTCTGAAATCCGAAGGGGTCGCGCGGCCGACGGAAAGCGTATAAATTGGCGCGATTCAGCTGGCGTATGTGTGACGCGTACGGACGCGCGCGCTCTCCCGTGTGCCACGTGCATTTGATGGAAGAATTTCCCTTCCGCGAAACTGAAGTGTAAAACGGGGAGAAGAGAAGCTCAAGGGACGCGGGAGTGGGGTTGGGGCGGATGGAGGATATAATGGAAGCGTCACATGCATTGTTAGGGCGGACACCCATGGCGGCCGATTGCGGTGTAAACTGTCCGCGGCGAGATGACTGCGCTTTCACAACGGAATTAATTGTGACACAATCGTTTAGAGGAGCCGCGGCCGCGGCGGACACGCGACACGTTGGACGCTCGTTCGATTAACCAAACAGCAATTAATCAAACTTTCAATTACGCCGATAAGGGAAACGGCCGTTTCATCAAACGCGACCTCCCGATTTCTCCGAGTCGTACGATTTAATCGAGAGCTCTAATTTATTACAGCTCGATATCGAGCGGCTCGGAGAAGGTGCATTTGTTATTTAAAGATTGTTCATCGGCGAGATTGTGGTGGATTTGCGAATGAGATCAGCGTGATAGGATGAGAATTGTTCGGACTAGTGAGAGGAGGCGCTGTGTATGAGGGTTTAAGTGGAGGAGATCAAGCTTTAGTCGGACGAGTGATGCGATTCTTGCAGAGAGTTGATAAAGTGAAGAGAGTCGGTGCTGGTCGGACAAGTGAAATGTGGCCTGTGTACGATCAGCGAGGTAAAATGCCTCGAGTGGTACCGGGACAAAGGGAATGGAACACGCGGGATGAGTAGAATGGTTCATGCATTGATCAGGGTTGGATGATCGCTGGAATAGTAGAATACACCAGCTATGTTCAGACCAGAGGAATAATCCAATGTTTCTATTCCTGTGATTAGTAGAGTACATCGAGCAATGGTGAAACCAGTGAAATAAATTATATATTATATGGAATAAATCAAATCGTGATCGGACAAGTAGACTATATCAAACAAAGATCAGAATAGTGGTCAGACGGGACAAACAATGGTCAGGTGAGTGGGATAAATCAAGTAACAATCAGACAAGTGGTATAAATCAAACACTAGTCTGACAGTCGGGACATTATGCAAGTGAAATAAATCAAGCACTTGTCACCCGAGTAGAATAAAGCAGACATTCGGTCGGCAAGTGAAATAAACCAACCAACGGCCAGACGTCCAGTTGTATAAATAAAACAGACACACGAATGTAATAAATAAAACATGTCCCCACTGTTGAAATAAATAAATCCTTTGTTGAACGAAGTGGAATGAATGAAACATTAGTCTGGCGAGTGAAATAAATGAAGCATTAGTGAAACGAGATCTGTACTGCAATCAGGAAAGTAAAATAGTTTGAGGATTGGTCAGCCTAAGCAAATAAGGCCTGTGCGTCATTAATCACGTGGAATAAATTGAACGCTGGTCAGACAAGTCGAATCAGGTCGCTGTATCATTAATCTCGATCAAGTAGAATACGTTGCACGTTGATCAGACCAGTCGAACGAGATTTGTGTGATCAGTAAAACAAAATTAATTAATTTATTAGAAAAACCGAAAAATATTATAAAACTGAATTAGTACCGAATAAAATATTCGCCGTTGTGCTCGTTAAGTGGAATAGGTCAAGCATTAGTCGCACGGCAGAAACAAAGCTAATGAACAATTAAGAAACCAATACATTGTAAATCGAATAATGGCCGGAGAACAAGCAGAGAACAATCAGAAATCCATAAACGCATCAGTGGGACAATCGAAAGGCTTGCGATGCCTCGAAGGGAATGAATAAAATATTAATCGGACAACTAAAATAAAATTTCAATACACACGGAATCGATGAAGTAGAACGTAGTCGTTGCACCAGCCGGTCGAAGACAAAAGAAATGGAAGCTATATGGGAGCAGCGGAGCAGAATGAGCTTTCGCAGAAGGCAACAAACCGAAATGAAATTCGCAGGGAATTAGTGAAGTAGAACGAATTGTTCCAGTAATCGTATGGAAGTAAGATGGAGGTTTCATCGAGCCGGTGAAGTGGAACGAAACCATCCACAGACCAGAGAAAATTGAAATTGCACGTGGTAAGAAAAGTGGAATGAGGGTCCGCGCTAATCAGACAAGTGGGGACGAAGTAACATATGCTTTAAAAAGAGTAGAACAATCTTGCATTGGTGAGACAAGTAGGATAACCTAAATATTCCATTAATTGTAGTAGAAATGAGAAGAAGAAAAAATAAATATTACATATCAATCAAGTAGAATAAACTCCCTACTGCCAGGCAAATGAAATAAAAATATTGAAAGTAGAACAACCTTGGACTAGTCAGACGAGCGGATTAAACGAGGATATTATCTTTACAAGTAGAAAAGGACCGTCCAGCTAAGATATAAAAATCCCACATGAAGCAGCCGTAAGCTTGCAACTGCCGGGCAAATGAAATAAGAGCTCCATAAAGAGTAGAATAACGTTACACTAGTCAGCCAGCCAAGTGGAATAATGGAGGATTTCCCCTCTTCAAGAAGCATAAGCTAGGATTAACTAGACAGGGGAAATAAAAACTTCACATCATATGGGATAAGCTTGGATTGGCAAGACAAGTGAAATAAAAATCCCATCAAACGGAGGATAACTATAGTCGTCCAAGTGAGGCAAATGAAGATTTCCTCCATTCGAGTAGAATGCGTTTGCATTTGGCAGACGAGGGAAATAAAAATCTCTCGTCAAATGGGATAAGCTTCCACTGGCCAAGTGGGATGAAAATCCAATAAGAAGTAAAATAAGCTTACGCTCGTCAGACGAATAAGACGTTTATCTTATCAAATAGAAATAAAAATCTCGTATTAAGTAGCAACTGAAAATAAAAATGTCCCCGATAAGTAGAACAGCCTTGTTCTGGTCTGCCAAGTGAAACAAACGAAGATTCTGTCATTCCAAGTAGAATGAACTGGTATTGGTGAAACAAGTTAAATTAAATTCCTGCTTGAAGTAGTATAACCTTTCGCTGGGTGGCCATCCGGAAATAAAAATGATAAGTAGAGTAGTATTTCTCTGGTCAGCCAAGTGAAACGAAATAAGTATCTCTTCAAGTGAAATGACACCGTGTTTAGTCAGACAGGCGAAATAAAGACTTACGTGATCGGTCTAGCAGAATAAGCCCATAATCAAAACGAATCGAAGGAGCACAACCGGCCGAGTAGAATGAACCGGAACTAATCGGACAAGTGAGACAAGACTGGCAGCGACGCGTCGTCGGTGAAAGTAGAATTGGTCCTGGACTAGTCAGCCGATTGGAATGAAATTTGTATGTCATTGAAGTAGAATGAGCCGCAGCTACTCGGACAAATTGAATAAAATCTAGATGAAGATAAAGTGGAGGGTACTCGTCGGACGACCATACCACATCAAGTGCATCAAAATGAAAATGCAATGGGTCACTCGAATATGGAAAACAAGTGGCAACCTATATTCCGTCGAGCAAGTAAAATGAACTCAAGTAAAAGAAATATAAAAAGCTGAATGAAGGGGCTTGCGAGTGTATATAAAAATGGGCTCACGTTTTTCTTTGAGTGACTGAGATCATGGTTGGCATTAATTACTGAAGCGTATTGAATACCGTTTCTTACTAGACAAGCAGAACGAGGTCCGCTTATGGCACTGTACAAGTAGGATGAGTCCTCGTTCCAGGCGGACAAGTAAAATGAGGTCTGCCCTGCGGCTATCAAGTGAAATAGCTCGGTCGCTGATCAGACCGACAGCTCTGACGAGTAGTAGAAGATTTCCCTGGTCAGAATCACGAACTGCTATCCATTCAGGAATTATCCAATAAATTGTGGTAAATTCTCTTTCGCCGTTTATTACTTGCAATAATATTTTCTGTGTACAATTAACACGATTTTGGGGAAAACACATAAATAAATCGAAGGGAGATGAAAGAATATAGTAAATGGTATTAAATGAGTTCTGAGCTATTTTGTGACTTAATTGTTAGAGACATTAGTAATTTGTTTATGAATTCTCATACAAAATTTTTTAAAATATATATAATAGTTTTAAATAATTGTAGATATTTCTCGGTAAAATTATGGAGGGTTTATTGAATTTTCTTGTTTAATCGGTTACATGGAGCTTTTTAAGTGAGGATCGGATGAAGTTGGCGAATTTAATATATTTTTTAGAGAGCCAGTTAGTTGTAAATAAATGTTTGAGTGGCACTTTCGACTCCCGTTTTACCGGCGAGACACGCTTTCTATTAAAACGCGGGGCGTCGCTTACACTTGTTAAATCGATCCGAAACTTGAGCTCGGTTAAAAGGCCTTTTATGTCACTTAAGTTCCTAATTAAGTTCAGCGGGAGACCGGTGCGCTGAGAATGTATGCACAAGTGAAAGAATGGCAATTTCGAAGAAACACGAAGGAGCTGTGCTTTCAATGTTTCTCGTACGGAAAATGAAGTGACGCTCCCAGGAGCTGAATAAATTATTTTAAAAAAAAAAATATACATTCTTGTTCTTTCCAGAAAGTTTAGAAAAATTTTTAAATTCGCCAAACTATTAATCAAATCCCAAGAGAGGAAACATATCCGGAGAATCTTTTGTTTCCAATTTAGAAACGAACGTAACAATGCAAGACTGCCAGTATCTGTCAGAGAGACGCGATTAGGCGAATCAGATTTATTTTTCGTCGCAACCAGGCCACGGTAGTTCGACCCAGTGAGACAATCGATCGACTGAATCAACTTGTCGTCCAATTAGCAAGGATAATCGTTCCTTTGTAAATTTTCCTCGTTCCTGGAATTTCCACGTTCCCCGAAGTTTCTTCATTATCTCAGATCTGTTCCTTATCCCTCGAACCCTTTGTCCGATAGGTTCTTAAACAAAGTTTCTCTCTTAAACAAATCGGTCCGTCACCAGACTTTCGCAAACTTTTTCGGCCTCTCCGTGCCACTTTTCTTTTATCATTCCCGACTCATTCGAAGCTGATCTAGACCTGGAATCCTTTCAAAACTTCTCGGTTTCGGATTAACAAATTTCCACATTCGTGTAAATTACAAAAGAAATTTCTCTTTTTGACAATCTCGATAAATTGGAAAAATGCACCATTCTAAATTCTTGCAATTTCCTGCCAGTTTCAAATTTCACGTCCGCCATCTCTCCCTCGAGCAATCAGAGTAAATTGAAATGAATCGTTCCTGCGTCAAACGCATAAAATTCGCAACAATGGCGAGGCGCGTGGTTGCGGAAAAGGGCGCATCAAAGGACCGGGATCGCACTTCGAAGGAAATGTGCAAGATGGCGGCGGTATTGATCGCGTAATTGACCAAGGAACGAGGCACTAGAACGCCGCATTTACTCGCCGTGTTTCTGCTGACCACGTGCATCTCTCCTGCATCATCCGGGCTCCGCGTTCGCCTTTGATACCGATTGACGTATCATAAACCTAATTTTCCGACAATCTTCGCCGGCGACGCGGACCTTTGTGCCGCATGCGGCAGGATCTTGCGGCACGGAAATCGCTGCTCGACATTTCGGTCGCCAGCTGTTCACGGCGATCCCGCGCGGCGTGTCACGTAATGGGTCAGCAGACGCAAGTTCTCGGATCGAGGACACGATGCGGAGATCTCGATCTTTCACTACTCGGGCCCGGAAATTGCGAGACACAGATGGCGACTTTTTGTTTCGGCGAGAACCAATTTCATTGTAGAATCATGCGTACATCCTTTCCCGTGTACTTTAAACGGTTTTCCGATTCAAACAGAATTGATTTTTGGTCACACACAAAGAAAACCTTCTGTGACGAGTTTCGAGTTGGTGCCCCTACCACAAGGGTAGTTACGGGGAGGGCACGGTTTACTGAATCATGCTCTATTTCTGCTCAGCAAAATATTATGAAAAAATTCGTGAACATTCTACCTAGTAGCACGCACGACAGTGAATTATTTCAGATTTTTTGGTTGCAGATGTTTTCAGAGTACCACGTTTGTATTATTATGCTGGTAATGCGAATGTTGATTTCAGTGCGTTCTATTCGGCACGTTCATGATCTGGTTCGCAAGCATCACCATAAACCTGGGGCCGACGTTTTTGAGCGGAGCCCTCGCGGCAAATACAGAGACAGGACACAATGCGCCGAGTTGCCCCCTGGTGCACGGTCCTTTTCGGCATTACATACTGAACGCACTGTGGATCGCTATCAACATCATCTGCGTCGGCCTCACGCTGATCCATCTCAGGAAACTGCACAAAGATCTCACCAAGGCGAACGTCGAAGCGGTACGTCACTCCTTTCACTGATCTTTTTCGTACAGCGTGGGCTGCAGCTTATGGTACAACTCGAATACGACGGATCCTTCGAGAGCAGGAAATAAGGGAGAACGTGGCTGACGGATCAGGTTCTTTTCAGTACACGTTCTTCTTAAAATGGAGGTTTACTTATTGTTCAATCATATTTTAATATTTCGATGTTGGTTTTTTGGATTGTTTAATTGTATAGTTGCATTTTTCTAATTCTACAAGTGCACTTTGACTACCCTTCCATTTTTCAAATGCACATTTTCCTAATTCTTAAATAATATTCTAATACCTTCTCACAACTTTACATATCTCCAATTGCACTTTTCTAATTTTCTAAGTATATTCTAACGCCCTCTCAATTTTTTCAATTATATCTTCCTAATTTTCTAATTTCACATTAATAACCTTTCAATTTTCTATTTTCTCTACCCTCCAATTGCACTCTTCCAATTACCCAATTAGGTTTCAATAGCCTTTCAATATTCTCATTGCACTTTTACAATTTTCCATTGTCATATTTTCTAATCTTTCTCACCATAAATTATTGTATATCTACTTTTCTAATTCTACAAGCATACGTAGGTACTTAGTCTTCCACTTGCACTTCTCTAATTAGTCAAAAACATGTGTTCTAATTTACAGTTGTACCATGAACTACATCCCAGCCTGTAATTAACGTTCCATCAACTGGTGTATACGATTTCCAGCGATTACTATTGATCGTCAAATTTGCAATTATCACCTATTGGCTACTGAAAAATATTCTTTCCTACAATTCAACACAACAGAGATTCTTATCTACGATACGATACCGGATGTAACAATATTTCCCAAACTGCACTACGATCGAAACATTGCTCGCAATTTATCTTACAAAAAGATCTATGCATGTCACAGAAGGATGACACACGTCGAATATGGAATTCTATTGCATTCAAATTTTATTTGAACATGCTCTGAATGAAACATGACTTCGAGTGATCTTCTGTCAGTAACTTTTTATTCGATGCATTGGGCGGTTTCGATAAAACCACAACTTCCGCGAAACTTTTCCGTAAAAGTGCAACTCTGGTACTGTTGCTCAATGAAATTAAAAATTCAATACCACTTCTCGATAGAATAAAAAAATAAACTCAACGTTTCAACAAAATTGTTTTTTGAAATTTTTAGAATTTTTTAACTTTCTATTTCAAATTTGCTAATTTCATTTTTTCGAATTTGTTAATTTTCATTTCATAGTTAATGTCATTCTTAACATTTCTTTTGGCCCAGTCATTAATCATAATTCTTTGACTAGTTTTCCCAAAAGTCAAAGATACGATTATAGTTCAATGTTTATGCAAAATTTCTTGCTAATTTTCACTCGCAAACTGGTTAAAAATCGACAGAATATTCTGGGTCATTTTAAGCCCGTGTGAACAAATATGCAATTATTACAGAAATTATATAAAAAGTGCAGTCGCAGAAAATAATCTTCTATTTAACATAAATGATTTCTGTGTCAGGTAAAAGTAGCACTGCTAACGATTCTCGTGAATGCGACGGGCAATCAGCAAACAAACGCGGTTCCTGAAAATTCCGCCGCATCCGCAAACGGTGGCACGCCCAAGGTAACAATCAAACCTATCAAAAAATCATTTCCGCCCTGTATATACCAGCTGATGAAATACCGGGTGTCTCAAAACCAGTGTCGAAAACTGTTAATAACACAAACAGCAAACTTTTCTTTTACTTAACGAATAAATCTTTTAATAAACAACAATTTTAAATAATTATCACTACTACTCTTCTTCCAATAATGTCATTAATATTCTACTATAATATTATATTTATATTTAAATAAATATCCTGTCGTTAATACTGTCGATTAAACCACATTTATTCTAAACAGAATTGTAAAACAATTTACTCATCTTTAATTTCTTAATGGAAGATAAAAATACAATTTTCTTGTATAAGAATGAGAAAATTTAACCGAAGAATTTTCACAAGTGTGAATTGACGAAGTAAGTCACTTTGATCAATCAAAAATTTGATCAGTCACTTTCTACGACACACAACAGATGTTAACAAATGCCACTGTAAAAATTAATCAGGAAGTTAGTCACTTTCCGATGTCTGACGTTGAAGGATCAGACACTCAGTCTTCGAATCGTTTGAAGCCGTTTAAGCCATCAGGAACCGTTCGCAGCGGCGAAACTAGCCTAATTGAGTCGGGTCAAAGATTCAACAGAAAATTTTTGCCCCGCGACCCGAGACGAGACGTTTTTGATGCGCCCGGTTAGAATGGTTTCTTGCCCGCGAGTAGAAAAAGAGAAGCCTCGGTAAAAAGAAGTTTCACTTCAGAGAAGCGGAGCGGCGGAGGAGCACCGGAAAATGAGGAACTACTTGAAGAGGATGGAGAGGGAAGGTGTGCAGAGGGTGAAGATGTTTCTGGTGATAACGGCCGCCTACGGTATCTTCTGGGGACCACTGTTCTTTGTCACCCTGGTGGATCATCCTGCCATTGGGAATCCGACCAGCTACGAGGTAAACCAAGCCAACTTTCGCCGCTTCGGTCGACGATCAATTCCCACACACCCGACTAATTTTGTAAATTATCATAGTTATGCGACACAATTTCTTCGTGGAACCTTCACTGACACATTCGTCGCGTTTTCCTGATTACAATGAGCCCAAACACGATGCAGTTCGGTTCTCATTTAGTGGAACCTCCAGTATCCGAACGGATCGATTGGGCAATTTCTTCCCTCTATTACTCACATTTTCCTGATTAGAATGAGTCCAAACACGGTACAATTTGGTTCTCATTTACTCGTTTAATCCACGATCTAGTAAAATCTCGCTTATTCGATCGAATTATTTAAAACACGTGATCAGATAATGGAGAATTCGATTCGGATAAGAGAGGATCTACAAAATCGTGGATTAAACAAGCAAATGCGATCCGAACTGTATCGTGTTTGGACTCGTTTTAATCAGAAAAACTTCGCAGATATGCCCGTGAAAGTTTTATAAACAAATAACGAAAGACAACAAAGTTCTGTCACCAGGTTTGTTATTGTCTCACCGAAATATCAGAAATCACTGGCGATTGTACGGCGGCTCGTGCAACTTTCCAAACTGTAAATTGGTAAAAACCATGCGTTCGAAGTTCCCCATTCAAATTGCCCGAGAAATCAAGAAAAGAGAACCTCGCGGAAACTGCTTCCACAGCTCGTCGACATTTCCCGGGCAACAAAAGGCGGCGATAAAGAGCGTTCGTGCAAGAAGGACGGCCGCGGGTGTACCTTTTGTATCATATGGCATAACTTGGGAAGACAGATCGGCAAGTCGCCGTGTGGCCTTAAGAGAAAGAAAGTCTCGAAGTTGCGGGCGGTATCGAAGTATCGAGCGCGGCCGCGATCAAATATATCGGGGCACGAAGTCTCTCGGTGAACTAAAATTGAAAAAGTAATATCCCTTCTATAAATTTCCCGATCTCGTAATGTACGAGAAATTTCCATTGACTCGGTTCACAGAAAAATATCGTAGCCGAGGAATTAATTTTGTACACCAAATATTCTCTCTCTCTTTTTCTGTGGGTGTGTACGTGTGTTTCTTTTTTTTTTTTTTTGGGGTTTTCTTTTTTAGGGTTCCCGCTCGTTGCCGGAAGAGCGTTGACCCATTTAGGAAAACTGTGGCTGCGCCAGTTGCACTCTCCACTGACTGGCTGCCAACGACTTCGTAATCGTACTGGCAGGCCGCATAGATTATCCGAACGATATCCCCCGTTGGCGGAGACTTTTTCGTTTTTCCGTTTCCTACGATTTTTTTGGAAAGCCACGGTGGCTGCTTCCGCCGATTAGAAGCTCGATTTCGGTCTTGGGAGGCTGCGTTAGTGGACGGGGGTTATTTATCCAGAAGATGGACCAAGATGGGCCCGGATATCGAGGCACATCCATTTGGCAAAGACCTTTTCGTTTTTTGATACGATTTTTTGGGATGCTCTTAGTGGACGTCGATTAGGACTTCGATTAGGGTCTTGGAACAACGCCTGGCATTTCAACTGCTTGATATCAAATGACGTAACTGGCAGGATTTATCGGCAAGGCAATAACAATTTAGTAACAGAACTTTGTTGTACATAATTATTTTCGGTTTGGATAATAGAGGCTCCACAAAATCGTGGATAAAACGAGTAAATCCAAACTGAATGGCGTCGTGTTCGGGTTCATTGTACTCGGAAAAATGCAGCGAATGGAAAAAAAGCAATGACGGGAAGATACAAGCCCATCGTTTGTTTCGGATAATAGAGGTTCCGCAAGATCGCGGACAAAAAGAGTAAATCCAAACCGAATGGCGTCGTGTTTGGGTTCATTTTACTCAGAAAAATGGGACGAATCGAGAAAAGGCAACGAGGGGAGGGGAAGTGACCCGGGTGACCGATTAAATTGCAGGTGACTCTACATATCGCGTACATCCACGCCTTCGTGAACCCGGTGCTCTTTCTGAGCCTACACCGGGGACTGCGGCAAGGACTGTCCGAGTTTTTCTGCGGCTGTTGCGAGAGCATCGCCAGCTGGATTCTGGGTCCAAGCATCCCCGTGGAAACAGTACAACCACCGCGATACCAGGAGCCCATTGAAGCCGTGCCCTCTCCTCCAGAACCGCCCATGGCGCAGCCAAACAGCTGTCCGGACCTCACAGACGTTGCTCTCCTGAAACCACCCCTGCCGCCGACGGGCAAACATTTACTGGTATTCGAGACACTTCTCACGGGACACTTCTATCTCTCTCTCTTTCTCTATCTTCCTCTTACTCTTCCTCGTTATCCTCGGGGAAAACTTTCAACACCCGGGTCTCTCTTTCTCTTTCTCTGTCGCATGATATACACTGAACGAACCAAACTGCTTCTTTCCGTGCCTGCTTCTCGTTGTTGCACGCCGCCTGACACGATGATTGAGCTTGCTGCTTTTGAGGGGCTTCTGCTACTTTAGATCGGCCGCTCTTCACCCTTTTGAGACCGCCCGGACCTTTTGATTATGGCTGTTTGCGGAGGACGTCGTCGGGCAAGTGGGAATGAAAATTTCGAATCTGACTTAAATTCTCTTCACCCGTTGTCTACTACACGTTCAAATAATTATTCTCAAAAAGAATTATTCAAATTGTTTAAAAAGACCACCTTTCTATTCGAAAGAATTGTCGATTTCGCCCGAAGCATCCAGCCACGGCTAATAATACGCGAAAAATTAGGCCAACCTGGCAATCCCCGTGGCGAATAAAGGCAATCATTTCGAAAACTAAGGCAAACACGCTGATCGATAGCCGGACGAGCACTGAAATATGTAAACACACTCGTCATTGATACCGGAACGAACGACACTGTCCCGGAAACGTCCCGAAACTCGACAAATACGTCACTGATTCGTGTAAATAGACCTTTTTATGGTTCGAGCGGCTGCCACTCGAAAAATCAACGTCGCGAAAATCGGTGGTATTCACTACCTATTTCGAGGCTGCGGGTTGTCACAGCGGGACTATAGATAGCATAATGAAAAGCAAATCTCGCTGGGGATTGTTCTTACGGCGGCGAATTGCCAGCTGAAAATCGGGCCCGGTCGAATTTTTCGTGAATTATGTCGTTCAGAGGGACGCGAGAATAATTGAGAAAAATTGCCGGAGCTTGCACTGTTTGCTCGAGGCACTCTAGGACGTCGAATGCGGCGTTTGTTTTATTCTCGAGTCATTATTTTAATTTTTATGACACTCCTCCGTGTGCGCGTTTTTGTACGTACGTTCTCAGTTCCGTGCACGCTGTTTTATATGTTTTTGTCCGGGCACGTTGTGACGAGTAGAGGAAAATGTTGTGGACGACGTTTTCGTTGGTTGTTAAATACAAGAACCATTTAATAACGAAGTATATTGCTTTGATATTCGTCATTTTATAATTGCATCGAGGGCTTTTTAACGCTTTGTTGATTTCGGAGTGAGTATGAAATTTATTTTGGAAAACTGTTACTGTCAAAATCATTTGCAATATTGTCTGGATTTATGCGAAACCTTCTGGACTTGATCTTTTACTTTTAGCTTCGAATTATTTATAATTATGATTGTATATAATTATTGTTCCATAAAACTTTCGCCAGCATATTCGTGACATTTCACTGATTAAAATGAGTCCGAACACGATACAATTTGGATCATATTTCGAATAGAGAATTCAGACATCATCAGTTCGGATAGTCGAGGTTCTACTGTGTTAAAAGAACAAACGTGATCCTAATTGTATCGTGTTTGGACTCGTTTTAATCAGCGAAATGTCACGAACAGGCTGATAAAGGTTTCACAAGGAAATTATGAATAATTACGAAAAATGTTTCCCGTATATCGAGACAATACTGTACTTCGTTAGCCTGTTTGCACGCGACTTTCAGAGAGCTCCGTTTTGTCGATGCTAAAACGAAACCGCATGCGACTAACTCAACAGCTGTGTGTCACAAATAAAAGGTGTCCGTTCTCACGATTTCTGTTTAAGATTAACTAGTCTAAATTAATCGCGGAATTATAAAACGTGCAGGACGACTCCATGATCATACCGCCGGATCCATGGACGCTGGTCACAAGATCGAAAGGTACATCGACCGCTTACGAGTCGGACAGTAGTAGAAGATCGAGCATTTTGTTACCGCCGTTGTTAAGTAACTCGAAAGTAAATGTCAGTCCAACTAGCAGCGATTCTCCTAGCGAATAAATTCTCCATTTAGATTATTACCATTATCCCCACCTCCTTCTTTTCCCGAGCACGGAGGAAATTCTGAAGAATTTGACGGACCATCGATATTAACATTAATTCACCGAGAGAAATTGTTTATAAACGATTCACTAATATTCATTTCGGGTTTCTTCCACAGTAATAAATAAATTACACATTAATGCATATTAAAAATCAGTTCTCAAACTTTAAGCCAAATTTTTATATAAACACCCAAATTGTTTAGAATTGATCTACAGGGTACAGTTTAGTGAAATTAATGTTTAACATTGGTGCCAAATAATTGTGATTAACAGCTAGATATTTTTTATGTGATTGTTAATTGTACATTCATGAATATACAAATATTTCTTTGTACATACAACTACAGCCGATACTGTTTTTATTAAAACTGAAGAGGAAATAGTTTTTTATATGGTCACTGTTATCTACATCACGAGTCAGATGATTTTTAATGATAATCTGTTACTGTTTGTATCGACGAGAGAACAATCAACAAACTAGAATTGTTTTAATAAACCGGAAGATAGGTTAACCAAAATTTTCTTTTGACTGCCGCTCTAAAAGATCATTAACAAATTAACATTCTTTGCGAAAAGACGTCCAAAATTTTCTTGACTTCAACCGAAGATTAAAAATTAGAAATTCTTTGCGAAAATGGTAAATTTTGTGAAATTGTCATTTTGTAAAATAAGAAATATGAAAAAAAAATGGAGAGACGTTTTAAAAGAAAAATTTTCAAAATTCACGTCAGAAATTCCTCCTTCAAGTAAGCGATTTTGAAAATCGTTCAGAGACATACGAAAATTTTAAAAATCACGAAGGGAATGGGATGGCCGACAACTTCTTAAGAAACCATTACTAAAAACCGGTTCTTCGCGTGAGGGACTGGAGAAATTTCGAAAAGTTGCCAAAGTGTTTTGTACAGCTGGAGAAAGACGGTTTGCGCATCGTTCCAGATTGACAATGTGCCAAAAATCGAGTGTTAGATGCCAAAAATCACTTGTTAACAGACTTTTCTATCTGCCTATTCGCTTTTTTAAACCTTCTGAATTGTGTACAATAGAAATAACGATGAAACTAGAAATGTCCTCGTACGTTGCAAATAAACAATCAAAAATTGTAATTTTATGTTTTAAGAGTTACAATAAATAAAAATAAATGTAAAAATGTATTCCTTCGAGTCAACAAATTGTTCCTATTGTTTCTATTCATAAAACATTTTAATCAAATCTCCTGAAGCCTCAAGAACCAGTTTTAATTAATTAATTTTTAAGAACCTGGTGATCTCAAATGCAACGAAAATTGCAAAAATGCTTTTTTCTCCCGCTGTATAAAAAGATGAAAGAAAAAAGGGTTACGTAGGTCCATCGATCGCCAACTTTACGCACGTTTCCACGTAAAACTTCGCTTTTTAGATGACTATATTTAGGTATCGGCAATAAAATGGCGAGTTGCGTCGCCAGATTCTAGCGGAGAAAAGAATGGTGGAAAAAAATATAAAACAAAAGAGAAACCACGAAAAAAATCGTAGCGAGAAAGATACTGTCACCGACGAAGAATAGTTCCTTTAATGTGAATCGAAACAATATTAGGCGCACCAATTAGGGATATTTAAATTTAAATGATCGTTTTAGGGATTAAAGTTAGCCTAGTTTGCACCATTTAAATGAGCTTTCCACTCAACTGGGGGACTCAAAAGGCCGAGAGGTTTTCTCTCGGCCGTCAGTATTGTATTATTTACTATCGTCGTTATTATACACTTATTATACAAATATATTATACATGGGTATGGACGCGCCGTACACATATACAGGGACGTTCGATTGTGTGCGACGGAAATCGCATGTTGCCAAATAAATTTCATTAAAAAATTGTTTTATCTTTTTTTTTTATAGTTGTTCATTTGAAATGGAAATTATTTTCTTCGATATCTCAGTTACTGAATTAATTTTACTGATTGAAACATTTTTTCAATTGCAAGCAAAATTCTTATCCAAAGATTGGATCAACAATCATTTATTATTATATCATTTATAAATTAATATTACGCCACAAAGTAATCACGAAAGTGTCGAAGCAGTATTAGAATCAAATATGAAAATAAAAAATATCCTGATGCCAAAATAGGATAATAAGACTTTTTAACGAGGAAACCATCCTGTATATGTGGACCCGTTCGTAAATAATATATACTTATATACATATATATTTTCTATGCAAAACTTTAGGGATTTCCGGACGTGCGTTCTCTGTTAGACTTTCTCTTATGGATTTGCATAAGTTAAGAGGATTTATAAATTTCGTTTATATACACATACATATGGTATATAAATTCATAGAGTTTATAAATTATATGTAAATTAAATACACGTTTAAACGCAAGCGTTTTCTTCATTTCCTATGACAACTGTAAGTGAATAAACAAAAATGGAAAAACACTATTCCCCCTCTCCACTGAATTATTTGAAAATTTTAATTTAATGTAAACAATTATTTTATATTACACAATGTTATACAACAAATAAGTCTAATTACATATATTTAAAAAAAAAGAACAAATTTTATCTTATATTCGAGTATTTTATTAGAAACTATAAATTTTGATGTTTTAAAAGAAAAATTTGTTTGTGTACAACAAACATGAAATCTCTGTAGATATTATAAAAACAATTTCCATTGTCTTTTATACTGCATGAAAAAACATATTTATTGTAAACGAACAATAATAAATATTTGCGAATGAAATTAAGTGGTTATGATTCATTTCACTTTCTTGGATTCAACTTAACTTTTCTTGGATTTTTTTTTATTAAGCGATCGAAATTAAGTCCGGAAAATCCCTGAAACCATGTCAATTTCTCTTGAAAGACTTTTCGTAAGGAAACGTGGAAATAAAGAACCTTGCGGGTAAGCTTAATCATAACCGATTAATTAAAAGTGAATGTTATCTGAACGAAGATAGCGTTAAGGGTATTATAATTTCTAAGTTGATTGATAACCGGTGCCTGGCGGATTGAGAATAGACATTTACGAGAATCGTCCGACGAATTGATTGCAATATTTGTATCGCTGATTATACAAGCACTTATATTTGCGTCTGTGAAATTAAATCGATGTCATTGTATGTGTAAATAAAGATAGATTATCTTTGACAATTGCGATTGCCAAGTTTCCTTCCCCTAATTTCTATTATCACTCATTTTCAATTTTTTAAAATCCTCTCTTGTTTTAGCGATCTCCATAAAAAATACATATATGAAATCGTACACTTTTGTGTAGCATTCTATGCTGAAAAGAAATATAAACAAATAAAAAAGACTCACCTGTTCGAAGCCGCCCAAAATCTCCGTGGTGTCCATCGCAGAATTTACGACGATCGATTTCAGCTTTTGTCCAGCCAAATTCGCGAGAAGATGAACGAGACTCGTTTTCCCAGTTCCGGTATCCCCAACCTAACAAATAATATAAAAAAATACAAACGTCTAAAGAACAGTAAAAAAAGAAAAATAAAATCTTCGTTGTACACATTCAAGTCACAAATTATTTGGAATAATTCTTCAACTAGTGAAATCTATTCATTTCTTATGAAACGATTCTTCAAAATAGTTATCGTACTTTCCAGGATAAAGTACTTGTATTTTATTTTCCCCCATTCTCATGGCTTTGACTTTTCCCATAAAAAATGTAAATTTGCATGAAGTTCCGCGGCGCGGTTATCACGTAAGTACTTCAAGCATGAAGTTTCATTCGGGAGTGAACAGAGAGAGAGAGAGAGAGAAAGAGAGAGAGAGAGAGAGAGAGAGAGAGAGAGAGAGAGAGAGAGAGAGAGAGAAAGAGAGAAGGAGCGTGGACTGTAGACTTACAAGAATAGTCATCCAATTCATGTTAACGCAGTGCGCGAGATCTTTCAAGAGAGGTTTCTGGTCCCTGAGGAGCAACAGATTATCGTCTTCATACACCGCAGAGTCACCACGATCCAACACTTCGTCTCCTAGGAAGATCTTCTCTTTTGTAAAATGAACTGGGAATTCTGGGTCTGGCAAAGGATAATTTTCCACCGGGAATATCTCATAGTAAATCTCCATCACCTACAATTGAAAAAAAATTTTTTGAAGCATGTCACAATAATGTCCACAAGGTTCAAACAATTCGTAATAATTTATATGATTCTAAAGATGATCAGAAATAAATTACCTGATATTTGTCGTCGTCTGTTCTCATTCTATTGACATAAATTAGCTGAGCACCTCTCCCGGGATTGAAATCCTCCGCTAAACTATTATCAAGAGCTGCCACTGTTATTTCACACCACCTGGTCATGTCTCTGAGGTTCATTTCCCAGGGGGAGCCTGAATGGCCCCATCTGATGCCGGCTTCTGAGCTCAATCTGTCATTGAACATAATCATTCTGTTCATTAAACCATCTGGTAGCATTGGAAATTGAGCCTTTAAGATGAAGCTCAAGTCCTCTTGTTCCAGGACATCAATGAACACCTGAAAGAAATAAATGTTTCTTTCAATAGAAGTTATTTTTATGCAAAAAAGAAATTGTTTGTATTAATTTGAAGCTATAGGAGCCACGCACTCATTTTTAGTATGTCAGAATTGCCACCTACTTGTGTGAAGCGATTTAAAAACGATTTTGGAAGTCCCCTCCTAGCTCCACCCTGACACAGAGGATTCTGACAACCGAAGAGTCGCGTGCCAGGCTTGACAGCAAAAGTCATCCCCAGTTCTGGAATGTAGACTTCTCCACGATGATCCAGACATGCGTTCAAGCCTTCTAGAACCGACTGAGAAGCAAGGTTTAACTCGTCGAGCAGGATCCAATCCCCATTTTTCAAGGCTCTCAAGAATGGACCGTCTCTCCAGGAAAATTCTCCAGGTTTTCCTCCCTCGACTGGCAAATCGGCTCCAAATAAATCAGAGATGTCCTGCACAAGATTGAAAACAGTAATATTGTACTAACAGTATACTGGGCGAGTCACTTAACTTAATTACACTTTAATTATACATATTTACCGTCTGATCACTAAGATTCAGCCTGAGAAGTCGATGACCAGAGGCTATAGCAAGAGCAGACACTAAACTGGTTTTACCAACTCCAGGGCTACCCTCTAATAAGATAGGTTTCTTCAACTGCAAAGCTCGTAGAACCTTCAATGTATTTATCCTAGTCGTTGGACTCTTAAAAGCGAATCCTACATCACTTGGCATTTTTTTATCGCCTTTCTTCACATAGAATGGCAAGATACCAAACTTATCGTCAAGGTTCTCTACATCAGACTGTTCACAGTTTAACATCAACATGGACTTATAACACAACACAGTGTCATCTACTTGACATTTGATGAACTTCACTGCTGACGCCTTGAAATCCTTAAACTTTGTTGTACTGAAAAATCATATAGTATTGCAGAAATTAGTGACTAATTTATATATTAATTGTTATAAAATATACTTGCAAGTTGCTTACTTTTCAGTAGCGGTCGCACCCGATCCAAGTCCGTCGATGTAGCTCAACGCTGCGCCATGGAAGAAAGCATCCCCAATTTCCAAGTCCTCACAGCAATTAATAAAATTCACCCAAGTCAGCACATCCCTGACACTGACAACAAGCTTCTTCCCTATCTCCGTCGTTTGCAACCATTCAAGAAACGCTACAATCGCTGTAGGAATATTTTCCTCCAATCCGTCACGAAGATTGTGCGCCGCGATGCACTTAAGATCGTCGAAAGACACGCATCCCTCGCACCAAATTTCAGTGAACCTGTTCCTGAGTGCAGGCGATAGTTCCTTCTTCCCATAATCGCCACCAGGGTTCATTGTACCAACAAAAATGAAGTCTTCGTTAGCAGAAACTGTAGCATCATCATCGCTGGATGGCTTCTCGGCAATTAAGAGTTTGCGCTCCGGTTCTAACAGAGAGTTTAACCTTTCAAGGACACTGTCGTCTGCCAGAGAGATTTCATCCACCAAAAAGAAGCCTCCGGCCTTCATGGCTTTCACTAGAGGACCGTCCACCCATTCGAACAGCTTCTGACTATCTGTACGATCTCTGACAGGACGCAGACTGCCAAGGAAGTCTGAGGCCTCTGTGTGCATGTGGCAGTTGACAATACTCAGCTCCTGCTGTCTAATCGCTGATAGAAGCTGGCAAACCGTAGTCTTGCCGCCACCTGTCTCACCAATCAGAAGAACCGGCTCTTTAAAGTCGCAGGCCTTTGTAAGAAGCACCGCCATCTTGCGCATTGGAAAAGTCCAGACAATGTGCTCGAAGCCTGGAATCTTCTTTGACAGAAGAGACTCTAGGATTGGTTTTGTAACCGGCGAAGTTTTATCGGAAAGTGAAAAGAGAGAATCAGCGTCAACGTCTCTTTTCAGGTGCTTCTTCAATACCTGTACGATCTCCAAGCACTCTTCAGGATGTCGGACCTTGGAGGACAGCACCAAGTATCCTTCGTCAGCCAGGTGTTGGCTCCAATCGTATAAAGTTCCTTTGTGGTCAGGTGCAAGACGGTACCTCTCAGCCCAGCGAAACAGGTCTCTGAGAGTTATGAACCCTTTCTTCCCAGCAAACGTGGCTGTGCCCTTCCTCCTGACTTGAAGCTCCGTCATCACGCTGATCACCTGTTTGCAGTAGGTCTCTGGCATCTTGCATCTCTTGTGCAGTATTACTTGCAACTCTTTCGGCGGGATCTCATCGAAGTGCAGTTCAACGAATCTGTTCCTAAAGGCTCGAGACAATACCTTCCTTCCTCCATACAGTCCTGGAGGATTCTGGGTAGCGAAGAGCATGAATTTATCATGCGCTTTGACCACTTGTTGTGTTTCTGGAATGTACAATTCTCTGTTATCATCAAGAACTCTATTCAAAGCCTCTAGAACATCGCTGGGAGCTAAATTCAGTTCATCCAGGATTATCCAATATCCCTTGCGCATAGCGTCTACTAGAACACCCTCTTTGAAGACTAGCTTCCCAGTACAGTCAGCCACATAAGTGCCAACATACTCTTGCAAATCGGTGTGCTCATGATTGTTAATTCTGACGCACATGTGCCCGGAGGCTTTCGCCAGGTATGTGATCAAACTCGTCTTCCCGACAGAGGTATCTCCTTGCAACAGTACAGGCATCTTTCCAATGGATACTACTCGCACCAAATCTTTCAGATTTTGCTTTACCGTTTCGGTTAGTACGTAATTCTCTGGTTTCTCGGGGCTGAGGTCGCCTCTAGGGATCCAATACCCTTCAAAACAGATGAAACTGTCGGATGCACCCTGTGGCCTTGGAATTGGGGTTTTGAGGATCGCACTGGCAGCTTTCTCGCCTAAAATAGCCTTCACGATCATCTTCAACACCAACGGGTACGACTGGCTATCCAATTGCGTTAGGAAGCTCAAACAAAATGCTTCGTACAGAGATCTTAATGCATTTACACAAGGATTCTGCGAGGACACGCTCAACGCCCTACACAGGGTTCTCAAACTGTAATGTGGCTTGTGACCTGTTCCATCTAAGAGATTGCTCTCAGCCTCTTTTCTGACATTTAAATAGAACTTGACGATGCCGTCAATCTTCTCAGGTGGGAGGTTCAAGTCTTTCAAATAGGAATTCACGAGAAGTTGCAAATCTGACTTCTCTGTAAGCTCGTCGACAAAGAATTCCGTAAACCTATTCCTCAGTCCGATGGGAAGATCTTTCTTCCCGACATCAGTGGCTGGGTTCATGCAAGCGAAGATCGCAAAGTCTGCGTGTCTCTTTAGCGGCTCTTTGTCTCCGCGTTCTAGCAAAGATAGCGATCCACAGGAGTCCTCTAGTAATCCAGAGAGGCACTCCAGCGTTTCAGCGGTAGCTAAGTTGATCTCATCTAGCAAAACCCAATCCCCATTCTTCAGGGCTTTGACCAGGCCACCTTCGACGAAAGAGAAGGCCAAGGAATAGTTACTCTGCACTTGAGACTGCAGTTTCTCCAGTTTCCTAGCCATAACGTCCCACTTCTTCAAAAGTTGCACCGCGTCTTGTTTCTTTGGATTTTCTTTCAGTCTCTTCATGGCTGCGCTGGTGCTATGAATCATCAGACTGGTCAAGGTCTTCCATTTCCTCTCTTCGAAGCAGTGACCAATGTGGCTCAGGAATTTCTTGTTTGGCTCAATCGCGAAATAAGAACGGAACAAGATCTCAAACTCCTCGCGGATTGGGAGAATCAGCAGCTTGAAGTCCACTGGCTTGTAACCCCCAAGCAAATCAGTGCTCTCGCTCTGTTGATTCATATTTATTACCACCAGCTTGTGACCTGTTATTTGTGCGAGGTACTGGATGCAACTCGTTTTCCCTGTTCCTGTCTCGCCAACCAGAAGTACAGGCTCTTTCTGTGCTACACAGCTGGTTATACGTTCTAGGAGACACACCGACGGCCTTGTGTAAGAGAAATTTGAACTCTTCACTGCGAGTTGTACTCTCTCTGACTTTTTTATCTGTAATTTTGCTCTGCCAACTGTTAGGATCTCCTTTTGGAAGTCCACTGAAGGCTTGTGCATGTTGCAGAAGTACTCTGCTTTTGTTTTCACTATGCCTAACTTGTGCGCTACTGATATCGCTAAGCTGAGTCGTTGAGCTGAAAGAACAGAAGTTTTGTGAGTCGTCAAAGATACCTACTTTAAAAATTATGTAAGGATATACGTACCACAGTTGGGCACAGAGCAGCAAAATATATCCAAGGCATCTTGAAAGATCTTCAATGCAGACACAGGTGACGACACATCGAAATCAACGATTGCTCTAAAACACCACTTGATAAAATCTCTAGTAGATATTTGTCTAGCGTTTCTCACGCAGATCTCAGCATCCTCTTCATGTTTACCGACAGAAAACAATAAAAACACATCCACAATTCTCGTGGCCACTGTGTGCAATACCGGAAATGAAGTTTGTACAACTGTTACAAGTTCTTCTTTAGATAATGGTTCCACATTAACGCAGGACCAATGTTTCTGAAATGGTAGAGACATTTTGAGAGGCTTCTGTGATCCTTCAGCTGTTGATCTCATAGTGACGAATAATTGAAATCCACTTTTTATGTGAACAGAGTCTCTGTATCCAGGAACTGATAATGTTTTGTTCTCCACAAGCTGTCCAATGACACTGATAACATCTGTTGGAGCACAATCGATGTCCTCCAGAAGCAACCATTTGCCAGATAGCACAGCTTCAGTCAGAATTCCTGGTTGCCACAGAAATTCTCCAGGAATATCGGTACACAGATACATTCCTAATAGCATTTTAGAGTCCGTTTGGTCACCTAATTGCACTTTTGCAAAATTTGCTGTGTCGTGGCCTGTCGTCTCTGCTAAAAAATCCACTAAAGCAGTCTTTCCAGAACCAACAGCACCTTGTAGACACACACATTTGTTAGAAGACACTGCCAGAGCTAAATTCTGTAAATTTCTTCTCGTAGATGGTACTGGAACTAAGTTCTGCTCCTTTTTAGACTTTGATGTTTTGAAGACTGGAAGGAGAATTCCTCCTATGGATACTACCGATGGTAAATCATTGATCATTTGATCTATTTCTTCGGTTTCTGCTGATGTTACAGTATTTTGACTAGTTTTTTGGCACAGTGTAGAATATTTGTGGCTGTTTGGAACTAGGCTGTCCATATGACTTAACGTACATGATTCTGACATGCCTAATACAATTGCGATACAGTTAATTGATACCCTGAAAAAGAATAGAAAATAATTATACATATTTTTTAAATGGATAGTAATAGCACGATAATTATTTGAGAAAATATATTACCATCTAACAACTTCGTCATCAGCTGCTAAATATTTATAAAATTTTGACCAATTCCATGCGTACTTGAAATGCGTTGGCGCACTGCATAGAATGTCGTAGCAGGCTGTTACTAAATCATAATTGGAAACTTCATAATATGACATTACTTTTTTGCTACGCCTCTTAGCTGAAGGAGTATAATCGTCTTCTACTGACTCGAATGGTGCTGGATTTGCATCGAAGTAGTGCAGAACAAATCTACAATTAGGAAACAATCATTTTTCTCAAATTAAACGATATCTATATTTTTTTATCTGAATTATTGTTTAATTATAAAACAGAAATTAAACCTCCACTGTCTATACTACAAACATAATTTATTATAAGTAATATAAATACTATAATACTATAAATACATTAAAAATGTATATTTGGTATGTTAAGATTAATGCAACTAACGAAACAACGATTTGCATCATAATCAAATTTAATTTCCTTCAAACAGCAACTACATTTGTTACACATTATCTAAAGTAATGAATAACAAAATGTTCGAATATAAATTCACAGATACATTAATTCCTTGTCTGAAATTCTCCAGACCGCAACACAGCACCTAAAAATCAAGAAGATAATTACAGAAATACGTACGCTAATAGATCACGATTCTTGCAGACAAGTTTTCCCAGGACAACGCAATTCAATTTATGCAACGTGTCCCCATCGTTGTAAGACACTTTTCTTATCGATATGCTTGCAGAAACCAATGCAGGTAGCAATTGTGGGAAACACTCAGCAACATCTTCTGTACTCTCCGGGTTCGTCAAGAACTCGCATAAAACATCCAAAATCTTTTCGTGGTCATCCTTACTGAACTCCTACAAACACAATTACGGTTGTGAAAAATTGAGGCTTTTTAGACGCCGGGGAAAAATTCAGTGAAATAAATGTGAAGGAAATAGAATTCACCTTGCAATTTTTGTAGGGCGCGAGCTTTTCTTCATAACTTTTCTTCCGTTCGGTGAAAACCCTCAAACTTTGCAGCAACATGTTTGGAAAAAAAGATACCGGATCACATGTGCAATTTCGTGTAAACGTTCAAATCGATGGCTAAGTGCCCACGTGCTTTTGACGGCTACGTCTGAAGTTAGCACACAAATGCATAATTTGTATCGTAAAAAATTCCCTACATTATATTTGGAGTTTACGCAAAATTTCCTAGAGTGTCGAACGTATCGGCAAGTTCACACCAATCAATGAAAGCGGCCGCGAATTTCCAAATAATACGTGTATGTAAGTACACGTACAATGATTTACTTAATTTTTGTGAAATTTTGAACATTTAATACATTGTTTAATTAATAGAATAACGTGTATTAGTCTTTATATTATCCTCTATCGAACTACTCGTTTCCAGGATTGCAAGGGTGCGGAACGCTCCTTCTCATTTCTGGATAATGCAAAGATAGGGTATTTCAGTGGTCAATAGATAAGAGATCAATTTAGACTGCGATCGCCCTCAAAAGCCCTACTTTTACGTTTACAAGGCGTAATTTGCATTATGCGGCAGCATATAGCTGTCGCAGCTTTATGCTTCCAAATACTGCAAATTACGCCTCGTAAATGTAAAAATATGACTTCCGCAGGCGAATACGGCCTAGATTGAACTTTTATCTAGCGCTTTGGCTACTGAAAGGCCCCATCTTTGCATTATCGAGAAATGAGAAGACGCATCCCACACCCTTACAAACCTGGAAACAAGTCTATCCCCTTAATCTAAATCTATCTTAAATTTTACTCTTTAAAAAAATATTTATTAATTGGTATTACAAGTCAAAGTAGCATAGAACATGGTTTGGATCATATTTAATGTAGAATATAAAAGGCGCAATTCATTTTTGTACATATATCACACAATTAAGCAGAAGACAATTTTGTATTGTACTAGTAAACGTTAAAAGGCCTCAGGATGCGCAGATAATTCATCTTTCAATTTCGTTTCCAGTGCACGCATAGAAGGAGTGTCAATCTCGACATTGAAGCTGACGTAGACAGGTTTTGAAAGTTTCTTGGATAGCCTCTTGGCAAAATTACTTGACGTCTCATCAGAAATGGGTCCCATAATCTTTGTGGTAAGTGGTTCCTTTCCATACGGTGATATAATAGCGAACGATAAGTCATTCATGGTTTGTTTCTTCGGATCACCCACCCATAAGTAGAGACAATTGTCCATTTTAATTGTATGACAGGCTAAGGTGGTGCCAATGTCTATCACAAACTCGTGGAACTTAAAACTACATTCACTTTCTGTCTGCACCTCTGTGTGATTTTCCATTTTGCTTTGATTTTGTGTACAATTTTCTATGTGATTATTAGTTGTTGTTGCTGTACTTCACTGAGAAAGTGCTGCGCTGTCATAGATACATAACCTCTAAATTTTGGACAGCCGGCTTGTATAGCAACAATCATAAATTGTACTTTATTTTGCTGTGAATAGAGTCACCATATTGGAATTTGGTTCACGTTCACGGAGAATTACTTTCGATTTTTTGAAGGTTCACCTTATCTTAAAAATATTATTAAGGTAAGCTCGGTTGTATTCTAAATTTATTTATATTTTATTTTTTCAAGTCTATAGATTCTTTTATCTTTCTATTTTCTCAAAATTGTAGATTTTTACCTTTAGAAGTAGTTTGTGGCGCCATCTACTAGGAAACAATAGTGTTAATTGGCTACAAGTTTCACCATTTTGCCATGGATGGCGCCATAAGTTCTTCAGAGAGGAAGTAGAATAAATTTGGAACGGAAGATGGCGATATCATGCGCGTTACAATATTTTTGAACAGTTTGAACAGATGTCATTATTAAATTAATAAATTTTCTATTAGTTGTTCTAAATATTTTAAAACATGAATATCTTCTTTCATTTTTTTGGAATAATTTACAGCAACTAATTTCTGTTTTCAATAATAAATCATTTTAATATATCTTCAAATTAAATAAAAATATATTCTGCTACCAGTGTGTCGACAAATTAAAAAATGTACAATTTCTTATAACACGGTAGGAAATTTAATTCATTAAATGCAACTTTATTTAAAAAAATTATGTTATCATGTAAGTATGCAGTGGTTGATATTTTATAACATATAATCTAGATTTCTTTGTTAGTAAACGTAATGGTGCTTGAACTCCGTAGCACATCGTAATATTCAACAAAAAAATTGAAGTATTAGTTTTTCCGCGTCACCCGGTATGACAACTACACATCTACCCAGGCTTATTGATATACCTGCACCGGAATCACCTTCATGTGCAGTGAGCTGTATACCTAAGCCTCTAAACGATCGCGGCGCGTATAATTTATGAATTATTATTTTGTGCTATAATGTTGGCCCCACTGTACGCGCGGCTGTTTCAAGCCACACCAACGGGGAGTCCCATCTTGTTGGAAACTGAGATAAAAAGCACTTTCATTGGCGTAATCTCTCGGAAATGCCCAAAATATCGAAAGAGCGACAAAATTCCAAATAATTCTAACCACCCTATCTTCTCTATGAACAAGACCAACTAGCATCATCCCCTCCAATCAATCCTCCGCAACCACATCAACCACCAAAGTACTTCATAATCTCTCAGAATGGAACCGCACTCTTCAGCATGTTCATTATAATCAGACTGCGGATTTTATGCATTTATGACAAAAATGGGTATGTACGATTTAAAACAGTGGACGTGTTAAACATATTTAAGGACATCAATGTATTCGTTTCAGCTTAACAGGATCATTAAAAGAAGAATACAATTTTTATTTGGCTCCTGTATCCTGCAGTCAATGCAAACATTTCTTATTTTGCATAAAGTTCCGCAGTCTACTCATTACGCTTTTACGCGGGGGTTATCTTGTCTCAAATGAATGGGGAGTCCCCCTAATGAATCCCCACTACCTTAGATCAACCAGAGAGAAGGGGGCCGAAGCTATTCACGATCCTCGAACGATGCTCGTGTCTAACCAAACAAGCCTTCTTGTCCCGATCTCGGCCGATAGAATCTCAGGCCAATGGTTACGCCAATGGTGCCGCCGCGCGAGGAACGAGCCTCATAGAGAGAGTGAGAAGGGGAGGAAGAGAGAGGGATAGAAGAGAGACCGATATGGCGCGGCCAGGTAGAGACGAGGGGGCCGAGCCCCGTGTATACTATAATTACGAGTAACTCAGCCACATTTGCGTTGATCCGACACCTTAAAGATAACATTTAGCGGCCCCTTTTATCTCCGCGGCAAACAAACCAATTTATACCTCGGGTCGCCTTTTGTGCGCTCCCTCCGTCCCCCTCCCGCCTCTCTTCCTCTCTCTTTCTTTCTTGCTTCTCTTTCTCTCCCCCTCTCCCTGGAAGGGGGAAAAAGACCCCGCCCTGAACTACGAATTAGGAGCGTCCTTCTCTCCTCCTTTTACCACCTTCTTCCTCGCCGAGTCCCCTTTGGCTTCCCTTTCGCGCTTCGTTCGACCCTTCGTCGTATCCGCGCTTCTTTTGCTCTTCTTCCGAGTCTGCTGAGCGTGGTTCGTCCGCTGAGGAGGATTCTGAGTCCTGGGATTCCTCTTCCGAGTCTTCTGAGGCTGGCTGATCTTCATCCGAGTCTTCCGAGTCCAGATATTCTGATGTCGTGTCTTGTGAGGCTAATTCTTATTCTTCTGGGTCGTGTGGATCTTACGAGTCCTGATGTTCTTCTGAGGCTAGGTCTCCATCAGAACCTTCTGAGTCCAATTGCTCTGCTTGAGGAACGATTTTCCAGTTTCAAGCTCAGTGCCAACAAATATTGCGAATGAAATGGCTCTAACATAAAATTTTGGCTATCAGTATCTACTCACGGGATTCGCAATTTGTCGGTAATGATGCGCATGGGGCCCCGCAGAATAAAGGAGACGGGGAGGAAGGAAAAGCTAAAGTGCCCGATCTCTTCGGCTCTGTTCGGCACAGCAGGAGATACGATCTCGGGGATCTCGCCGATCGAAAGCTTGGAAACTGATCCTGTGGTCGTGATTACGGCATCATAAGCGGTAATGGGGACGCGGGGGATTTGAAATTTTATTATCGTCGACAGTTACCACGTCTAAAGATCTTCTTCGACGAGCCTCTAAGATCTTCTTCGCCTAGGTTGGTCGATTGGTCTGGCCGAGATTTGGGTGGAAATATTGGTGAGTCCTGATTTTGAAAATTATTTAAACCTTGCACCAAATGCTCGGTATATACATATTACTTTTTCTTTTAGTATTACCTTGGAAGTGGACACAAGAGACCTAGAAGTGGCAAAGGTATCAGGCTCCCCATCACCCTGAGCGTTCAAGATCAGCTCATTCGTAATGTCCTTCCTGAAACTTGCCTCTCGCACACCACAAAAGCTCGGGATCCACCGTGTACATCAGGTCGAATACACACCAGCGATCCAGAGATCTCTGAAAACTCGTATACTCAGCGGATTTAAGTGAATCAAACGCCCATCATTCCAGCAACGTTGACCATCACCATCCGGGAGGGGTGCGGGGGAGCGCGACGGAAAGCGGTTCCCGCGATTCCATTAGCATCCCGTTAATTACAGAGTCCGGGTGGATCCCGAGACAGCAATAATCCGCGGCAAAGCAAACAGAGAGAAGGGTTCCTCTCTCCGTCGGCGCGCGAGGACAGCCCGCAAAAAGAGCAACTGGCGGCGCTGGCAGCAAAGTAGCAGAGGGAACGAGAGAGAGCGCGAGAGGAAGCCACTGAAGAAAAAAAAGGACGAACGTGCGGGGAACGTGCCGGTCAGAAAAACTGCGAAACGAGGAAACGGGGAGACGAAAGTCCCCATAAACAGCGTGAAGACACTTAGACGAGGAAGGAGAACGAAGAAGGAACAGGACTGAGGACAGCAGCAGCAGCAGAAGAAGAAGCTTTGAATATCGGAGATAAAAAAGGTGTAAGATCAACGAGGAGGACGCGAAGTCGGTCAGCCGAGGATCTCAAGATAGGAGAGATCTTCGAGATCGGGGGAAGGGAGAGGCGAGGATTGAAGAAAGAAAAAAAGAGGAATCGACTCCTCTCGCCTGGGCGCAAAAGGATTAAAGCGAAGGATGCTGAGGAGGCGAGAGAGCCGAGGATCGAAGGTGTTTTTCGGGGCGTGGCGAGGGCCGCATGATTACCAGGAGGATCGGTTAGCGCGGTGAGAGTTCAAAGCATCAAAGAGGCCCGACCAGCGAGAAATTGCTTAGGATTCATCTGCCGGCACGGGACCCTCCGGACGTTCGTTCCTTCGTTCGTATCCTTCGTTCTGTTCGAGCTATGTATTGTGCACTCGAGAAGAACTCTCTTCTCTCTTCCACCTTGCTGGCTCTCTCTTCCTCTTCTTTCTCTTCTCTTCTGTCCCTTACCCCCCTTTCTCTCTGTTTCTCCTTCGTTCTTTGGTCGTTCTCTTTCTCCGCACCTTTAACGGATTGCCCTTTAACTAACGATCGAATGCCTTTGCAGGAATACCCTCGTAGAAGTCGATCATCCTCTTTGTTCGCCGCGCAAGACGGCTCCGAGCTGTTTTCTGATGGAACGGGGTGGATCGAGGTGGATATGGATTGCTGGTTGCTCGGGGTGCTGGGGATCGTTTGGCCGGATTGCTTTGGCTGCGATTTCGGATTTCTTGTTAATTGATTACCGGCGGCAGGGTGGGACTCGGGTGGAGAAACACGGTGTGGACTTTGTAGGGGGTTTTGCGTTGGTCCGCTGGGATTGCTGGAGTCGTAGTTGGGGATTTGTTTCAGCCAATTCTCCAAGAGATGTTACACTTATTGTGTGGGATTGTGAGAGTCAAAGCTGTGTGAGGATTTGTCTCGTTGTCAGCTAATTTTCCCATAGCAGTTACATCTATTCTGTAAGATTGTAAGAGTCAAGGTTGAGGATTTGTCTCAGTGAATTTTCCAATAGCGATATTTATTCTGTAAGATTGTAAGAGTCAAAGCTAAAAATTTGCATTAGTCAATTTTTAAATAGCAATGATATCTATTCTGTAAAATTGTGAGAGTGATAACTGAGGATTTCTCGTACATTGACAATTTTCTAATAGCAATGATATCTATTTTATAAGATTATTAAAGTCTGAATACAAAGTCAATTTACATTAATATAATGAAGAGCGTTAGAAAGTCACGAGAAAAATGAAGAAATGTTAAATGCAAAGAATGTTAAAAATGCAACCAGTAATTACTACTTTCATTTCCCGCGTACAGATAATATGAAAATTGAAATTATTCACCTGCCAGTTATGGTTAGTTTATTTTCTTTTTACGGTTTCCTTGCCGTGCAAATGCTATTGTCAGTTGAATATCGTTGAGGAAGAGGGACAGAGGGAGGGGGAAGGCAAGAGGCAAAAAAAATACAAGGGGGAAGGAGCACACGTTGTGTGCACGCACTGTTAACACGTGCATCACGTGTGGCGGTTGGTTTCCCTTTATCAAAAATCAGATAGAACGCGTTTGATTGCTTTACAAGCTACCCGCGTGTTCTGGATCCGTGTGTTTGCTTAGGATACAATTAATATTAATAAGTTACGCGGCCACCGAGTTTGAAACCTTCAAAATGGCGGATGGTAACACGGATCACTGTAATTATCTAGCAACAATTCAACCGGAAATGGAATTCTTTTTCCTTCGTGTCCTTAGAGTTGCCTAGTGTTCGGAGCATTTTCGAAATAAAATTGTATAACTTTTGATTGAATTGCGATAAGAAGATAAACCTTTTTTTACATTGAAGCTAAAATGTCGCAGAATATGAGAAAAATAAAGAGGAAAATTGTAGAATCATTTTTGACACATTCAGAATATTTATTAAAAGTCATCTTCGTTGAAGTTTTAGTTCTTCTCAAGCAAGGTCGACTTTAATCAATATTTTCGAGGTGAAAGCATATTTTCTTCGGGAAAGAAATATTTTTCCATTATTCTATAACAATTCAGCTTTCATTTAAACAGAGTTCCATCTCTCTATTTTAATTCTGTCGAAAGTTACGCAATTTTATTACTCAAATGGCCAAACGTTACCATTATGCACCGTCGGCCGACTGAATTGAACGATGGTCCACTTTTACAGGGCAGTTTTATTAAATATTATCTATCACAATTAATTTTGCAAATTTTAAGTTCACTGTTTGTTATCGCTTCGTTTGTTGTTAATATTTTTATAAATATTCAATATCTCCAGAAGGTGTTAAAAATTGTGCATAAAAATTAATTAAAAATGCTATGATAAAAATTTATTAGAACTCGTGGGTGCTCTTAATTGTTATATAATTCTTAATTTTAAAATATAGTCAATATCAATCATTCGAGTACAACATTTACAATTCGAATCTTGCTATTCAATTTGTTTTATTGGAGATATCAAGCCGTATTGTATGCAAGACTGCAAATTGCGTAATTTGGCATAATGTTTGAGCTAATTTGAAGTTTTGATTGTCGATTCAAAAGGACTCTCAGCCACGGTTATCCGTCAGAGCCTCATGACAAAGTCGTTTCCATTTGTTGTGGAATAAGCCTTCGCCGAGGTGTTAGAATTTGTTTAGAGCTGTTTGTATCGATTCAGAAAATTACCGTCGAGCGATATCATTGTGTTTCTGTGGTCGAAATGATCGATGGATCGTTGGATTTTCTTGTATCCGACGGCCGCTTTCACCGCGATGACGTTGCACAAGCCGCCAAAGGAACTTCTTTCAGAAGTTACACTGGCCATTGCGATCAGAACTATCGAGATAGATCAGTATATCGTGTCGATCTTTCAAACGAAATTAATTTACGAGCCTCGAAACTAATGAATCGAACGACTCCGATCTTTTTCGAGCCCATTTTTATCACTTCTCATCGAAGTAAAATATTTCTACATTCAAATTTTCGTTCAATATTTTTGGACAACTTCAGTGGAAAAAATTATTTATACCATCGAAATTTAGAAAACACAATTTCTGAAAATTGTAAATTAAATTTCTCCCCCCCCCCCCCAATAACTCTATCATACCAAAGTCATAAAAGTAATATTAAAGTAAAATCGAAGTTAATATTATTACCTTAATCCCTCGTATAAACAAGTAATTAAACGCATGAAACTAGTAAATAAACAGAACGCGTTTTTTTCCTGTTATGCAGCTCGTAAAAAGAAAACCATGCCGAATTTAAATCGCTTGATAGTCGCATTAAGCGTACCGAGTCATTTATTCCGATATATTTGTTCCAGGCAGTTCATCCTAATTGGTAAATTGCGAACACGGGGCCGGAAGGCTTAGATTAATACTTTCTCACCCAATTGCCACTCGGGGAAATGAATTATGGGTGAAACGCGATTGCATTTCGCGAATTTTCCGATTTCTTGCGCAAAGGCATTCGAAAGTGTAATTGACGAAACATTAAATTGAGGAATTTCGTCTTACTTATTAATCGCCAATAAGAGAGCACACAGAAAAATGAGAATAAATTTTGGAATTTTTTAAAGAGTAGATTTCAGAATTTTTAACAATGACATAATTGCCATTAAGATTTATTTAACACAACTGATGTTGAGTATACAAGTTGCTGTTTGTCATTGTTATACATATTCTTTTATATTGTATATTTCTATTTTTTTGTTTGAAATTTTTTGCAAGATAAGTTTTAGTAAATAAATTTCGCAATTTAATTTTCAGATAAAATTGATGCTCCATACCGTACATGTATTAAGTTTTATTTTCGAGTAAGGTTTGTTTGTAAAATATTGCAAAATGTAACATGGAATGGCAATTACTCCATTGTTATGTGATATTGCAATACAACTTGAAAAGCTTGACCATTCCAAGATGGACACGCGATACTAACGTTTACGCTTTGCCGAGTCCTAAAGGCGTTGGCATACCGTTGAATTATGAACACCTGGTTTTCTTGTCAACCCTTGACAGTTTGAATGAAGAACAATGCAATTTTCAGACGTGCCTTCAAGTGTTGCGTTGTCGAAACGAGATTCTTTAACTGGATTTCAAAGATCCACAAAGAGCTTTTGCAAGAATTATTTACAATTTAAGTTATTACTATTTAAAAATTGATAGTTCAGCATCAATAATATTAAATATTACCATAAAACGACGGGCATGGTTGAAAATCATGCAAAGCGATTTTGCAGCTTCAACCCTCGTCCGACGGATCCCGCGACTCCATTTTGGTCCTCCAGCGCGGTCACTATAATAATAAATATTATGTCTCTCTTGTGTACATTCATCATTAAAATCTTTTATGTGCCAGTAAATGTACAAAACATTTAATTGAATTTTTGATAGCGTTATACCTGTCCACTGTACATCGTGATATTAATCTAGTGATAACATTTTTGTTTATAATGATTTCTCTACAAAACTTTTACCATTCTATTCCTGACATTTTGTCGGTTGAAATGATACCCAGCACGACACCATTCGGTTTACGTACGTTCTTATAATCCCGAATATAGTGGAACCCCTGTTATCCGAACTGTCAGTGAAGTTTTACTAAATCGTGGATTTACTTAAGCAAATATTAACCGAATGCCATCATGCGTGGTATCATTCTCTTCAGGAAAGTGTCACGGATGCGTTAATAATAATTTCATCAAGATATTATTAATTTATTATTATACATTAATTTTACAACTAACCTTTTTACTGTTCTAGGCTCCCAAAAATTCTGAAGAAATTCTGGAATATGCACCGAATTGTTGGATAACACGTGAAATGTTTACACCATTCATGGGAAAAAGATTGAAGAGTGAAATTTCGCTGCGGACATAAACAACCCAGTCTCACCGTCAGAGTTACGGTAACTAAAATGTCAATTGTCTATAGTATATTAAAGAAAGGATTGGAGTTTCTTGTGGAAACCATGACTTCCTTGCTCGCCTAAACGGCTCGTAAACTGTAGATCGGGAAGGTTTTCGCCGTTCCGGCGTTCGGTTACGGTACGATAACTGTCGATTGCCCGGAATCGACAACGATCTCCGGGGACTCGTCCCTCTGCCAGCTGTGTGGCAGAGTCCCTTTTTCGTTTCAGCTGGCCTGGAATTGAAACTTCTTCGACGTTCTGTATTACGTGATTGCCGGTCGACTGAATAATGGCCGACTACCGGCCCGGGGAAACACG
Organism: Lasioglossum malachurum; assembly: GCA_028455605.1. Lineage (NCBI taxonomy): Eukaryota > Metazoa > Arthropoda > Insecta > Hymenoptera > Halictidae > Lasioglossum > Lasioglossum malachurum. The sequence continues at coordinate 7,606,274 of CM052315.1, forward strand.
CGACCGCTTTAAATGTTGTTATTAGCCCCTTATTTGTACAAGGAATGTCATCGGCTTCTTTCAGCGGATCCGACAACCCTCCGGACACAACCAAGACCACGTTCTGCCCTGTTTCCCCTCATCGCGGAGGAGCTTTCGTTTGTCCGAGACCATAACGGAACACCTTCGCGACGGGCCCAAAGGGTTACACACGGTCCGCGCATTCAGCCGAGTTTACCATTTTCTTCTGACGCAAATAATATAGCTTTGGACATGGGACTTGTGTGTACTTGTTTCTTTGCGATTCGAGGTAATGCATATATTTTTGCACCGAGCAGGAATTGAAATTGTGATTTCAATGAGTGATCAACTACGTCAATGTTTTTTGGCGATTGAGGGAGGATTTTATTGAGGAAAGTGGTGGATTTGGACAACTTTGGGATTTTTTTGTGGCAGAACCGTGAAAGCTATCCATCTGGGACTTTCGCGTACTCTTTCATCTAGGTTTGAAGTACATCCACGAATTTTTCGACAGTAACAAAATCAATATTGAGCTTGCAACAACTGTTTTGGTACGCAGCAGTCTAATGACAATTTAGGGGTTCAATGCTTAAACATGATGAATTGGGGACAGGTTTGGGATTTTTTTTACAGAGAAACTAGAAAACTTATCAATTTGGGATTTTCACGTACTCTTCCATCCAGGTTCGAAGAAGTTGTATGAATTTTGTCACGGAGGAGGAACTGAAATGGAGCTAGGTATAAGCGATCAATTAGAGTTCAGTCTTTTCTACTCTGTTCGTTCACAGCTAATACAAACGTCCACGGAAGTCTCACCTCAAATGGCCCATCATTTCCGCCACGAAAAAATCGTAGTCACAGCTCATCAAGTTTCCACATCAGAAAGGACGACGTCATTTTTCAGCGGAAAAAAGATTCCGCGAGGGTTAAGAACGCTAAGCAGCGTTTGAATCACTGCCAGCTCGCATCGAGTTTTACGACGGTCGTGCGAAGGGGTTGCAGTATTGCGGAGAGCTATTCATCGAGGGTTGTGTAGGAGAAGAAGCGTGGGGCGGGGAGGGGGTGGTGGTCGAGGAGTATGGTGGAAGTAACGACAATAGGTTGGGACCGTAAAACATGCACATTAACCGCGCTCGGATACATGCGAGCGGGTTTTAAGAGGCAGCTCTAAACAGTCCGGGCAACCGTGTTTCTGTGCTCGTCGAAAGAAACAATGTGTTGTCTCAACTGCGGAACAGTTGAACGGAAGAAAAGAGGCTTCCTGGGGTGAAGAAGAGGAAGAAGAAGACGAGGAAGAAGAAGAAGAACAACGGTGGCATCGAGGGGGTGGAGGAGGGGGCGGAGGAATTCCGGGCGAAATGTGCACGCGCAACTGCATCGGAATGGCACATCGCCGCGGTATTAATTTCCGTAATGCGCGACTGGAAACGACCTGGAACCCGCGAAATAACCGGCTCCTCCGCTTCCTACCTTCGTTTAATTATTGGCATTTCGACGGGGCCGGGTCCCGACCGTGGGTAAAGCCGTTTCCACGGTGGCTTCCTCCGCCGACGCCGCTTTTCTACCGCTAATTCCCATAATGATCCACCAAGTCGACGGGGGCGGAAGACCGTGCACCGGTTCTCTTTTCTTTTTTTTTTCTCTTTTCTTTTCTTCCCCGGCCATTTTCCCGCGGGCAATTAGACTTTCTTTCGGTCTAAAATGAAATTAACGGGGTCACGCGACGACGCTCCGGACGTTTTGGGAGTCTTTCATCTGTGGGAGCTTATATTCGGCTGATTATTACTGCTTGTGTTATGATCTGCTTGAGCTTTTCCCAGGTATAAAAATTTGAGGATATTCATGAAATCTGGATGAAAGAGTACATGGAGGTCCCATGTTGATAACTTTTCTAGTTTCCCTGTAAAGAAATCCCAAAGTTGTCCCAACTCATCAGATTTCAGAATTGAACCCCTAAATTGTCAGCAGACTATTGTATAATTAATCAGGTGTAGTAAATTCAATATTGATTTTGTTCGAGTCTAAAAATTTGAGGATATTCTTCAAACCTGGATGAAAGAGTACGCGAAAGTCGCAAATCGATAACGTTCCTAGTTTCACTGCACAAAAATCCCCAAGTTGTCCCAATTCATCACTTTTCACAATAACATCAGTCCTCAATTAATCGTTTATGGCAGGTTTAATAATAATACCTCCTGTATGAAAATATTTGTACGTTATACATATACTGAATGTTCAGCTGAACTTCTTGAGTACAGGACAAAATTTGTCAAGGAATGAAAAATTGAATAATTAATGATTCGTCAAGGCGATATTTTTCCCGGCTGCACATTCAGGAATGGAATATTTAATGTTGCGCTGGAGGAGAGAGAGAGGACAAAAGAAAAATCCTGCGGAGCGCGAATGAATCGCGAGAAATTAAAACGAAAGTACGGTCAAGTAATTAGATCAGGCCCCGAGCATAATTAATAACTCCCGAGTCGAGTTTTTTTCTTCCTCCCCCCGGGGGTAGGAGGAGGGCTGATTTATGATATCGGCCACGGCACTTATCGAAACTTTAAGGATAATAAAAGGTCGGGAAGGAGCTGGAAAGGATTAAGGAAAGTGATGGACGATGACCGATCAGCGCCGTCACAATAATGATCCGCGTAAATAATAAGACTCGTTATGGCTCTCCCTCTCCCTCTCTCTCCTTCTGCTTCGTCCAAGGGACTCCCACCCTACCGTCTCTCTTTGTTTTTGATCCTTAATAGCGATCAGCCTACGTTAACTCCGTCGGAGTTGAACACGAAATTACGGTAGTAAGCGTGACTGGCGGGAAAAAATGTCGTTCTCTCGTGCCGATGCTACGTCAGACCCTAACGTATTATTTTCAATGGTAAATAGTAAATTGCAGATTTTTGCGAGGCCCTTTGTGTCCAGGATTAAGTTATTCGCATTAGTTTTGCAATAACCAGCACTCGATTATTGCTCGCAGCGAACACAATATTCGTTCTTTCTTCATAGAAAAATTTGTGGATAAAGTTAAAACCTAGATTGTGTGTGTGTGTGTGTGTAAAGTTCATTGAGGTCCCTTTGCGAAAAATCGCAAACCTAGCCCAGTACGTGCAAACTAATTCATTCATTCTTAGCATACCTAACCGCTCATAGCGCGGTCATTGTTGATCCCCCCTCGGTGTAAAAATTTGAGAATTTCTTCAAAGCCCAAGCAAAAAAGTACGTGAAATTCTCATTTCAAAAAGTTGGATGGCTCCGCTGCAAGAAAATCGCAAAGTTGTCCTGATATATCGAATTCTGAACGAAAGCAACCCCTCGATTTTAAGACCACTCGATCGCTCATAACAAGCCTAATTCCGATTTTTCCTCGGTCCAAAAATTTGAGAATATTCACAAAACCTAATCGAGCAACCACACGGAAGTTCCATATCGAAAGGACTTATGGTTCCGCTATTAAAAAATCCCGAAGTTGTCCCAAATTCCTCCTCGGTGTAAAATGATCTCTCAAACGGCAGCATCGCGATATTTTTGCAGGACAACTGGAAAATCTGGCGCCCTTTCACCGTATTCTACTGTCACATTTAGACTTCGAGGAAATCCAGAAATTTTTACAAATCTGAAACATCAAAACTGACTCCGGAATAAGCATTCACACTTCGCACCCCTAACAACACCCACCGAGAAATTTGACCGTGAGTCCCCATGGAACTCATCAAACCCGAAACATCGTCCCCATCGCAATCCCCATGTAAACACCGAACTACCAAAATCGCACTGGCGCAACTACATCGATCGGCTCCGTCAAGGGTGGCGGTATAAAGAGGCCTTAGTCCATTATATACGAATTACAGACATGTTTTCGGGGGGGGGGGCTAACATTGTTACGGATTGCGGGCTCGTGTGTCTACGAGGGGGCTCCCCCGGGCTCGAACACCATGAGCACACCATGAACACCGCGGTGTTCAACGAAAGGGGCTGCGGGCTAAGGGAGAGAGGAGAAACGGAGAGGGGCAGGGGGAGGGGGCACCCTTTTAATGCCCAGAACAAATCGGACTCGGCGAATCGGGCGGTTATATTTAAAATAAATTGCCCGTGGCTCGTTTTTCTTGCGAACCGCCGAGTTGGCGCTTTGTCGACGCCGGACCGTGAATCATTCCGGCGAATCGGAGCCCAGTGTTGCCCCAACATATTCCCGATCTCTCTCCCTCTCTTTCTTTCTTACTCTTCTAGCACACAGGACCACCGAAATTTCCTGGCCCCGGCCATTATCTAGATAATCGGCGTGAATGCCCCTCCGCCTTTTCACAGCCACCGCTCGCGCCCGGATCGCTTTCACGGAAAACTTTGACCTTTTCAGGGCAGGGGGGCTGTGGTTTACATCGGGGGGCTGTGGTAACTCCTGGGGTGTTCACTTTTGTTGCCTAAATGCGGCCCGGGTTGGCGGTGTCGCTGATAATTAGTATATTCGCGCACGATTGCGCTTCAGGTGAGCATTCGCGTAGTCTTTCAGCGAGATTCTGAGGCAATGTTCTAATTTATTGATTGAGGGGTGATCAAAATTAAGCGGTTAATTGCAGGGTTTGTGACCATTAATACGGGATGATTTTGAAACAGTGACGGACTGGATCACATTTACGATTTTTTTATCGCAGAACTATAAAACATTTTGATACTGGACTTTCATGTAGTTTTTCATTTGGGTTTTAAGTATGCCTACAAATTTTTTGGTCGGGAGAAAATCAAAATTAGGCTTGCTACAAGGGATTAATTACAGTGTTCGTGATCAATATATTGTGGGATAATTTTGCAAACAGTGGCAAATTGGGACAACTTTGTGATTTTTTTATAACAGAACTGTGAAACATTTTGATACGGGACTTCGAGGTACTCTTTTATTTAGGTTTTCAGTAAGTCTAAGAATTTTTTGATCAAGAAGAAACCACTAGTGAGCTGTCTGTGAGCGATTTAGTATGTGATATGTGAAATATCGATTTAAGTAAACCCAGTATGAAAAGATCGTATTAAAAGATGTCTAACTTTCGTAAACAGAGATTGAAAAGTCGAAGAGGTATAGTTTCCGTCGGTTTTCTCGACGATTATAATGCTCAAATCGAAGACGGAACGGTTCCGTAATGTATGAAGAGCGAACATCTTGATAAGTACGTGCGGCCGGTGCACATTATCCGGAAACAAGTCTATAATTTGAGAATAATGGCGTTCGATTACCGTTGTCTCTCCACCCATCACGTTTCTGTGGTTTTTCCAAGTATATCAGGGACTCTTCTTTTCCATCGAAACCCTTTTGTCGTAAATTAGAAAAACCACACGGGACCCGATTGAGAATCCCGACGGAGTGTTCGCGGGCTCCGCCATTTTGAAATGGTGGACGTAATAACGATAGGAGAAAGTTTGCTCGGAATAATGCACATTTAACACAATTTTCAAGCATGATCATTATATCTAATAATCCAATAATAAATGTATTTTTGCTGATCTCTTTCAACATTGCAAAATGTCAAGGAAAAGACAAGTCACGAGGTTTGTTTTCTCACGTTTTGTACGGGAGGTTGCTTCAAGACGTCTATTGACGATGTAATGATACTGAGTTGCAGTTTTACCAACGAAGTCCGCAGAAAAATTGCATGTCATCTTCCCCGAAAATGAATATTTATCATTGAAAAACGCAACGTCAAGCTCGTGCTTCAGGCGCGACGCCATTGCTCCGTTTGAATACTCGTCACTTCCGGTTGTTGCATGCTAACAATGTCGCATAATCGCGTGGAGAATAACTCAGTTTTTGACATTTGCGAAATATGGGCACTTCCATTCTCTTAACCTTCAATTTTAATGTTAACGTCCCTTGCCGTATCATTTTTGATAAATAATTGTACAAACGCATGGCTTCAGAGGCTAATTTACTAAAATTCAATGCAAATTTATTTGTTTTGCTGTGGCATTTGCAAGGTTCGAAGTTGAACAAACGCTCCATTAAATTTTTTGCTACTCAAATATATCTTTGTAATAATTAAAACAAAATCATTACCGATCTGCATATATGGTTGCAAATCACTTTCTTTCGAAAACTTCAGTGACAGAAATGAAATGAATATTATTTATACAAATAGTATTAAATAAATAGAACAGATTTACCCGAACAAATTTGGCTCGCTTTCTCATTTCAGCTGTTATTTGAAATTTTCGCAATGGCGCCCGATTTCGAACGGCCTGCCCGAACAATGCGGTTTCTTCGAGCATTGTGCAACGTTACAAAAGTCACGTCGGGTTTTTTGACAAGCGGAAAATCAAATTTCCCCAACAGAGAGAGGTGAGAGAGGGGGAATCAATTATTCGAGCACGGTCGGGAACGAATGGATCGCAAACGCGGCGGATTTTCATTCCGCTGCCGGTGGTTTATTAAAACCCCAGTCTATTTTCGAGAATTATATTTCGACCGGGACGATAAATCCAACACGGGTCCCCCGGATAACACGCGGATTTAATTTATCACGACCGAATTAATACAACCAACTACCCGGTGGAAAGTTCGATGATGGACGACCTGGAATTTACTCGGGTGTTAGGCGAAAGGCAAACCTTGAGGGGTCCTCTTCACCTGGGAACGAAAAGGACTTTTTTATTGCTCATTTTATTTTATCTTTTTCCTATATACCACGCTTATATTAACTTGCTGTGTTGTTGTTGTATGCGTCAAATCTTGTAATACAATTTTAAACCTCTTCCCACAGTCCAATCTTGCTGAAATTTTGTATACACACTTGCTGTGTGACAATAAAAAAGTAGGAAATAAAAAAAAATATATAAAAATAACTTTTTAAAAACCCACGCTTATATTAAAACGCACTAAAGAGGAGAAAATAATTTTTTTTTTCTGGTTCTCCATAAAATACCAAATACAGTTAAATGATTAAAATTTTTCCCCAAAATTTTAAGCAATTAGTTCAAAATTTCTTTTGTTATAAAATTAGTGTCGGAATATTAGAACCAGAAAAGAAATTATTTTCTCCTTCTTAGTACATTTTAATATAAGCGTAGTTTTTAAAAAGCTTTTTTTATACATTTTATTTATTTCATACTCGAATATTTATGGTCAATTTTGTAGTTGAGTAATTGCTGCTCGATTAAATATTTGCGTGACAATTTTTAGTAAATAATAACGTAATTTTGTTGCCCTTCTAAATAATTTTTGAGCTAACTGCTGTGATTGTGAACAAGATTCTTATAATGTGATTTTTACAAATGGCTTTGTAGGAAATTTCCAGAGAATTTTATGTGTTATATCGTCTTCAATGAAAGTGACAGAACAATGTCTATAAAAAATATGTTTAATGACTATGATAACGTCGATGATAATACTTATATAAATAGCCTGAAGCATTTAAATATGGCACACGAGGGAAAATGATGAAATGTGGCCCGCGCGAACGATGTGTCTCACTTTACATACTCATTAACTTTCCAGATTGTATCTTCCGGAGCTTTTTCATTTACAAGCAAATGAAGTTAACTTTTCGCGTCGTGTACCGGGAGTAATAACCCGGAGAGAATATTGTTGTGATTACTATCGTCTTTTGCAGTGTAAACCTTGCACACGTGTGACCCAATTTGGAGTTGCTGTGGCAATAGAAATTAATTGACTGCGGATGTTCACACGCGACCATATTGCCAAAAGCGAATTTTTTCAGCTCGACAATAAAAAGAAAATTGTGTTTATTATGATTCCTCAGAGTCAAATATGCTATCAATATTATTATAATATTAACTTATTTTCTTTACGGAGGATTTAAATCAACAAAAACTGGTACCTACTTTCTCAATATGCTAATTAACAATATATTGTGCAACAATTGTGGATATTTACGCTGTGTTAAACTTGTGAGAACCTACAGCTCGCGATATTAAATGGAAACCTACTTTCTTCATTGAGGATTTTACTACATTGCAATAAAGATTGCACGAGTTTTCATTTTACTGTTTCATTTATTATTTATTATTAGAGTGAACTGCGCTATAAACTTCGTAATACGAAGGCATAAACGTCTACAATCTTGGAATTTATTGGAATTATACGCATCGAACCAATTTCACGGCGCCGCCATTTTGGAATCGACGATAGCCGAGCCTCCGTTCGCATATACTTCAATTAAAACATTATTTTCTTTGACTCGTATACTAATAAAATTGATAACCGTTTCAACATTAACTTTAAATTTCTCTCGACTTGAACTTTATTTTATATTCATTTAGATTTTATTGCTTATTTCACATTTCAATCTTATACCACCTCGTAAATTTGTTATCGAAAAAAACGATCGACCAAAGTTTTCAAAAGCATATTTGGTAACATTGAATATGTTTTCTATTTTATTAACTTATTGTCGACTGGTAGGTACACCATAACAGAGCCATACAATTATAATAAAATTATTCAAGCCGCTAGGTGCTAAATTAGCGTTTAGCATATAATTATGCCATTAATTATCTATGCATTTATACAACCGAAAAAAAGTATGAAAAATTGAAAATTCAATCCTTTCTATTCCATTTTTTAACCTACAGAAGTTCATAATAAAACGGGGCGTTCGACCATTAAATTATAATTATAATATGCTAAATAAGTATATGCCAGTGTAAACCGCAGAACCACGGATATTTATGCAAATATTGACTTTTGTGAACCGGTTTCGTGGAAAACGACGGAAACGAGAGAGCTCGAACGCCAAATAGAATCAAAAGTTGACGGAATTTCAATTAACTTGTTTGTCGCCCAGCGAGCCGGTAGTTCAACAAATTAGAAATCCGTTAAAAAACATGTTCGAGCCAATCGTCATCGGAGATAACATTAATCTTGTGTAGAAGATCTACAAATTTACTCTGGATGCTAATTAAAGACATGATATTTGGGAGACTACTGAAAAATCGTTTATAAAATCGCTGTATGGCCTCAGTTATTTACATACATACAACCTAGGTACCTAATTATGGTATTTAAAATTGTTCTTACTCAGTGACAAACAATTACCAGGGTGAAGGAGACCTAGCAAAAATGTCACGAGTAAAATCTTCCACAAGTGAGAAATGAATAAAACGAAATTGTGTAAAATGAGATTTGCATAAATCTGGGTAAGCTGAAATTGTTCTTGCTCACACAGCGACAAAAACAATTACGAGAGCGAGGTGGACCGAGCAAACGGGGGATTCGTCACGAGTCGTATTGTTTCGGTGAAAAAGCTGGTGAAATAAAAAAGGCGAGCTGGACAGATATAGGCGGAGAAATAAACAGAGAGGCAGATCTGAAAGGCAAGAAGCCGATGGAAGAAAGAAACAAAGAAAGGGAAGGCTCTCGCCGTAAAAGGGTGGCTCGACAAAATGGCCTCGAACGGGCTCCTAATGGCCGGCACGGGCCGTTTGCGCGGCCATGTTACATAACTCTCCCAAGGAGAGCGTAAATACGCTCTCTCTCTCCTAAGGAGAGCGTGTTACCAGCTATACACTGTCTTTCTCTCTCTCTCTCGCTCTCTCCCATTCTGCCAGAGCGTTGCGCTGTGCAAAGCGGCGCGTACGATTTTACGAGCGACGCTAATGCACCCCTTCTCGACTGCAACCCTCTGTGACCCTTCCGATGCCATCGATTGCTATTGCTGGACCTCCGGGACCAACTTCGTTCCACAATTTTTATCCTCCGGTTTTTATCGTTATGATTAATATTTACGGTTTATTGAATTAACCCTCCGCTTTCTCGGTCTTGGTCGCTGCCTAATTGATTCTCGCTCTTCGGGTTACCTCGAGCTAAGCGAAAACTCTTATGCACATAACATTAAAATCATATTAGATTTCATTTCAATTTGGCGCTGTTTCTCACAAGCAATCATTATCTTCTTCCACTTCAATATTATTTTTCATACTGTGTGATGCTATGCACACAACGTTAAAATCATATTAGATTTCACAGGCAATAATTACTTTCTTCCATATTATTTTTCGTACTGAGAATAAAGCTTGGAAAGATAGTTTCAGTCAGAGTTGGGCAAAAATTTCATCAACGATCGACGAATTTCTACTTCAATCGTTAATCGCAATTAACAATCAAACTCCTACTTTAGTCGGTAATTGCGGTTAACGATTACATTCATTTCAATTGTGATCGTCAATCGGTTGATCGATTAATGATTAACTGCTGAAACTTCGAAATGAAATACGGAATCAAAACTGTATGCATACTGAAAAGCATGTAAACTGAGTTTTTGTTGAGATATATTTCCATTAATTGTTCTTAATATTCTAATAATATTAAATTTATGGATAGACCGTGTGGCGATTAACTTCCTCAATTGATTAAATTAGTCTCCGATTTTTCGATGATTTTTAATCAACGATTGACGATTAACTTCATCAATCGTCGATTTTTCAATGATTACCTTTTCTAATCGTACACATCAATCGATCAATCTTGATTAAAATTTTAATCGATTAATGCTCAACTCTAGTTTCAGTAACTAAAATTATTTATTAAAAGTTAAAACCAGAGAAGAGGAACGACATTGTTTATTTCGCGATAGAATGATCAATCAGCTATTAACTCACTAATTCCTCGAAGAATCCACTCAGCCACGACACAGTCACTGTCATTCAGGACCGTTGACAGCGGACAAGGACAACGGCAGCGTTGACACGCGCCGGAGAACAACAAAAAGCTGTCCTACCTGTGTTCGGGGCACAGTGAACCGTTCAGAAGCGAGTCCTCGTGAAATCGCCGGTGGTGGGGGGTTTATTATTTCGATAGCATTGTTATTAATTCAGCGTGCGCTGCCTAAGAGCGTAAGCTTGTCGCGGGTTTCCTCTTTTACAGCCACCCTCTCTTCGAAGGCAGGCCTTGTTCTTTGCGGAATTCATTAAATCATCGGCATTCCGCTCGGCACGTGGCCATCCCCTTCCCCGACCCCCGAGGAACTAGGAACCCCATAAAGAATCGGTCCTTTCTTGCGCTTTTTGAAACATTGTGGGGCGGACAATAATAACACGGTCATCTTGGGAAAATTGTGGGTAAGTGCTTTGAAAATAAATAATTGTTCAACCCTTGCCCAGTTTACGTCAATTTTAAAATCATTATTCTACGCTCATTGTGTGTTACTGCTTACTGGTACATTAGAGTTTATAATAAAATTTATTGCTATGATTTACAAACAATTTACCTGCACAAAAAATATTGAGACATATATATGCCTTCTTTTTTACATTTAACGTAATTTTCAGCTAATCAGCTTCAACAAATATTAACAACTGCCCCAAGCAATTAGAAAATTGACATTCGAAATACATTTTTCAACTGCCTTTATAAATACTAGTTTCATTCTACGTTTCATTCCTCGGAACACACACATACACACACAAAAGAGCCAGCAACGTCTAGCACAATCTGATCATCTTTATTTGAATTTTATACGGTGTATCTGTTTTTCGTAATTATTTCACGCGTGCATTATCATGGTCCCACGAGTATTAAACTGTGTTCTGAATGTTAATGTAATCGCCCGGTTACATTGTATTCACACGATCTGTGTTCATGCGTTTAAATTTCCCGCCCGTGTGGTATCTACCGAACGTTTTATTAAAATCAATGTAGCGGTTGTTTTTTTTAATACAAATATAGACGGGGCTGCATTTTATCAATGCAAGGGATCGGAATAGTGGGAAACACAGGTTGCACTTTTCAGATTTCAATGGCGGAACGAAGTGGATGTTTATTAATACGCGAAACGAATTAATTGCGCTGAGAATGCTCGGGATTAGGCGGGGAAACCTTGGAGTTTTAAGGAGGCGAGGTAAAGAACACGAGGAGCTAATTAAGAGATACATTTGAAATGTAAACGTGATGAAAAGAGCATCGTATAATAGTGGACGGTTCACGTCATTCGCAACTTTAGAATTATCGTTTTGATTTCTGAGGTAAATGTTCTTCGACGCGTGAACGAAATTTAATTAACTTTAGCTGCATTTTCAAATTCAGGCGCTCAGAAATATAATTGAGACGTACATATAAAAAGACAGTTATCTAGATTATACATATTACTAAATCAATTTTATTCGCAAATTTGAACAATGAGAAACATAATTGAGGAAAATATAAGAAGCTTCATTCGCAAATTTCAACACTGGGAAATATAATAGAAAAAAAATATAAAGAGTATAATGTGCATATTAATATAAATATTAAATTGTCTGCAAAATATAAAACACAGAAATATATGTATAATTAAACAATTTTAGAATGCATTGTATCATGTCAAATGTAATTCTAAATTGTCGAAATATTTTAAGTGTACTTTGTAAATGAACAATCCAGGGTAAAACATTAGTGCAACAATACAGAAAAAAATGCTATAAAAAGACCATGATCTAATTTGTTACTCGAACGTTTCCGTAATAGCCTTGAAAAATGGTGAACCTAGTAATTGTCAATAATTTAATTTCTTTCGCTGTTGTTAAACAATATTGACAGATCTTCTCTTTGCTTCTTGCAAAAAACTTCGTGTGTAATAGTACAACCGAGTGAGACTATGTGTAATAAATTGCATTGAACCGATTATTTAACCATTTTTCGAACACCTTTGCGCGCCGTAAATGTCCAGAGTTCCGCAGCCTAACGATGTGTAATTAAAACAATTAGTTCCGCTTTCAGCAACGCGATTTTGTCTTGGAAGAACGCTATATCTTCGATCGCGGAATCAGCTGTAGGGACTAATGTGTTTGCATTTCGAAACTTCAAAGGGCTGCCGCTCTTCAAACTGGACATTTTTCCGAGAATTATTCACTTCGAAGTAACTTAACATAAACATTCTTATGATGAACGGTATAATTTTACGTCTTGTTTAATTCCTTCACAGGAAATTGCTGTGGCTATTTAATGGATTCCTATAAATGGACTGCATTGTTCTGCGTTCGTGGTCATTCGGAGTCATTTTTACTTCATCCGCCACTTCACTTTTTACTTAATTTTCCACTTCCTCACTTCATCTTTTACCTGATTGTTGCAAGGAATATTTAGTGGAAGGAACGGGGATTTTATTTATCGAACCCCTGTAAATTCGAGAAATTACGAAACTTTGCACACAAGTTATGCCTAGAGTACTTCTCGGATTGAAGGGGTGAAATCAGCCCTTGAAAAAATTTCAATATTTTCTCGAGAACAATAGATGATATTAAGAAAAAGTTGCTGCGAAGGTTGCATAGTATTATTGTGTCTACCAAACTGCGTGACAAAAATTTTTATTCGAATGCCTTGCTCCAAACAATTGTTAAAAAATGCATTTTGAAAATTTTCATTTTTACACAGTTTGATAGACACGATAATACCATGCAACTTTCGTTTCAACATTTTTTTAATGTCATTCGTTGTTCTTGAGAAAATATTGAAGTTTCTTCAAGGGTTGATTTCATCCCTTTATTTGTTAAAAAATTGACTAAAATGACAGAGAAATTGGGATTACGCTGAAGCGCATTAGGGAGAAATCTCGCGACCATAATATTCGAGGGAGCCCCTTGAAGGGACCGATCCCAATGAATTCCCAAACAAATTATTAAATCGTTCTCTCACTATCGATCAGTGCACTTGCTCCCTTCCCGGAAACCCACCGCAATTTCGACCCATCGAAATATACATTTAGGCGAAGGAGTGTATGGGGGAGGGGGGTATCCCCCAAACCTTTTAACTTCAGCGTTTGAACGATAGTCGACGGTAGTTATGGTTGGCAGCAAGCGGTAAATTGGATCATTCAAAACCTCGGTGGATTCTTAACGGTCCACCGAGCCTCGTGGTTTGCGAGATGTCACTCTAAAAGGACATCAACGGCGAAAAAATGAAAAAGTGAACGAACAAAAAGGAAAAACCAGCCCCCTAACCGTGAAAGATGAACGCGAGCTACGATTCTGCTCGATGGGAACGGATTACGAGGTACGAGCTGTTTCAAACAATAACCGCAATGACGACTTGCGAACCCATAACTCCATTATGCCTCCTACGCGTACAATGACACCGTTTCCATCGTTCATGCGAATTTTCCCTGGGATATAATACGGTTTTGCACGTTTCTAGATCTGTATAATTATTTAAACTATGATATTTGGCGCATTTGCATATTTTTAGCGAATTTTCTGACAATTGGAACGAGAGAAAAATTGTTAATGTTCGCTCTGAAAGAAAAGAATAAAATGATAGTATTATTTAGTTCTATTTGCAGAGACCACTTCTTGAATTTCAGGAAAATTGCTGAGAATATTAACACTGACCAAGAATTCACACATCACTTTCATTTTAGAAAAATTGTTGAATATTAACAATGACCAAATATTACCGTCACTTTAATTTTAGAAAATTTCCCAAGGAAGTAAATTTGTTTCTTTTTTAAGTTTTTAAAAGATAAAGAAAATAATGGAGAGTTAGTGTGAACATAGCGAGCCTAATTGTCACATTATGTGGCCCCAAGTATCACCAAGTCGACATCGTCCGGATAAGAAAGACGGCAACAAAGAGTAGAATGCTAAAAGCCATTGCAGGGGTCGAAACGATCACGTTCTACACATGCTCGGGGTTAATGGTACGGGAATATTAGATTTGCACTCGGTAGGGTAGGTTCTGGGGGGATGAAAATCAGGGGGATGAAAACCAGATGCTTCTTTATGGGCCGACGGTCCGCCCCCACCTACGCTGTTATACACTACTATAGCATAGTGGTATACGTGGCAGCGATCGTCCGGATGATCTATAGCTCGGCTGAGAGTTAACGAGCCGATACATTACCACGAATAATAGGAATACATGGCGGATTTTAATGTCGTGTTATATCTCTTTCGGTCCCTGGATCAATTACCTTCCTCCACACAATACAATACATTCAGATTATTTTATTATTTCTTTTCTACATATTTTTTTGAACGTCCATTCTTTATAATTTATTTAGCGAAATTTTTGACGATTGTTGTTGAAGAACATTAACATAACGGACTATTCTTATAACAAAATCCATGATGTTTAATAACATTCATTGTGCTTTATTTACCAATTTAAAAAAAAATATTTTTTGGAGTATTCTGGTATGCTCTTTTTTGACCAAAAAATTACCGGTTGTAGATGCATTTTCCAGGTGTATAAGATTCTGGGGACAAGTTTGTTCAAAAATTAATACAGCTTATTCGGCACCCACACCAAGAATGCTATATCCATATTAGGGAACCCTTCGTAGTGCCATATTGGGAACTGCAAGTGGACTGATAATACTAGCTACTGACAAAGAGAAAATGAATTTCAGCCCAAACCAGCAGTTGGCAAACATTAATATAAATAAACTGAAACTACAGATATGTTCAAACATTCCAAAATCACTTACCTTATTACCACAAAAATATTCAATACGTGGAGACACAACTGGCGGAGGATCGATACTAAAATCTATAGATATATGGTGCGATTGCACTGCACACTGTTGAGTAAACATGGTCAGTGGTCGTCGTAGTTCAGGTTCTTACGTCAGATAGGCTCGGACTTGTATAAATATTTAAATAAGACCAACAAAAACAAACAAACAAATATCCCATTCGGTAGGAACGAGAAAAGAACGAAAAGAGACAAAATACACAAAAGCGAGAGAGAGAGAGAGAGAGAGAGAGAGAGAGAGAGAGAGAGAGAGAGAGAAAGAGTGAAATAGAGTGAAATAGAGGGAGAGACGGTTGCGTCTAGAGGCGAGCCGCCTCATGCGAATAAATAAATAAATGATTTTCAGCGTGTCGGCATTTAGACAGGCGGGGATGGCTTTTTATTTGTAGGAATTCGGGCCTCGCTGAGTTCGCCGCCTAGTAATCAAAACCCGCCGAAATTCCCAGGTTTCGCAGCGGTTATTACGCCTTCGGGCAGCCTGCTCTTTCTCTTTCTTTCTCTTTTTCTCTCCTCCTCTACTCCTCTCTCTCTTTCTCTCTCTCTCCCCCTTTCTCACTCTATCTTTCTCTCTCCGATGCCTCGGATCGTTGATACGATTTTTCCGTCACGGTGCTTTGGCAAATTGCACCCTCGAAATTCCACGGCACCTTTCTTTCTTTCCTTGCACCTTCGGCCATCTCGGACACATCGATCCCTTTCGATTTCGACCTCTCGCAAGGACACCCTCAATTGTGCAACGAGCCGTTCCGAGTGATTTTTTCGATCGCCGGTTTGCTTTCCCAGCGGTGAGCTGCTCCTTCGGTTCGTCAAGGTTGAGCCTCGCTGGTGAATGTTTTTGGTGATGTTACACTTTGTTTCAGTGGTTTTTTCGTTGATGTAAAAACATGAAACTATAAGCTTTTTTAAAGAACATTTTGATGAAATATTGGAGGGGTTCATATTATGGTATATTTAATGTAATAATTTCAACACATGGGTGAATATTAAATTTTCTATTAACACTGAATTTATTCTAGTAATAAGCACAAATACTGAAAAAAATGTCACAACACCAAAAACAGAACCAATTAATAACCAAATATTGAACACCGATAAATATTTAAAAAATGAACACAACGTCATATCAAACGTAAACACACAAAAACAAACAACCAATAAGTATAAAAAAAAGTTCATCAAATATTCAACACCAATAAATATTAAAAAAGAGTTCACACTGCCACGTGGAGTATAAGAAACAGAGCGAACAATATTATTATTTATCTCAGAAAACAACCTCGCAACACCATATACATATGAAACATCGGAAACCCTCGAAACAAAGCGGCCGGAGGATCAACAAAGTCCCGAAAAGCCTATCGAAGCCAAATCTGACTGGTCCGCACCAACAACCACAGTTTGCAAAAACCAACGAGCAAAACCTATGGCAAACGTGGCCGACATGATCCCCGGACTCA
Source organism: Lasioglossum malachurum (assembly GCA_028455605.1). Lineage (NCBI taxonomy): Eukaryota > Metazoa > Arthropoda > Insecta > Hymenoptera > Halictidae > Lasioglossum > Lasioglossum malachurum. The sequence goes on from CM052315.1 coordinate 7,623,176, forward strand.
GAAAACAAAAGACAAAAGCCGCCTCGATAGAGGGGAAGATACAGAACAAAATGGTTATCGAAGATCATCGTCGATGATCCTGAAGCAAAGGAGTTCGAAGGGTGATGCCGAAGAAAGAGTGGCGGAGGGGCAAGAGGAAAGAGAAAGAGAGAGGAGGGGAGTGGGGATGATGTTCCCATGATGGTAGGTGCGGGTTCTGGTTCCCTCGGTCGAAGATGAAAAGATGAAAGGCATCCGCTCTGCTTCTGCCTCCCTAACCCACCGGCTGGACCTAACCATCCTGTCTGGTCATCAACACCTGACCGTCTTGCAACATCGTCTGCCGGCCTCCTTCTCTCACCTCTCGGCTCTTGTCTCTGATCCTCTTTCTCCTAACTATGCGCAAAACCTCTCTGTCTCCTTCTTCCTCCCTTTCTTTCTTTCTGTCTCTTTCTCGCGCTGTTGTATTCGAGTCTTTCGTCCCTGGTCTTTCGTTTCTTCCACTTCCTTTTTGTTCTTCAATTTCGCCTCTCCTCTCGCACACCTCTGTCGATGGCTACTTACTGCCGGAGTCGTAGAAACTGTAACAACGCCAGCCATTAGGCTTTTGAATGGTCTTCACGTGCTCATGGCAATTTTTAGTTGTTGTTGTTAATCAGTGGATCGAGGATTTTGCTGTTTCTGATAGTAACAGGAATGCGTTATGTCCCATTTTATTATTTTCCAACTCTGTAAGGTTGTAATCTTTTAATTTTATTTCATCAAAATTGACGTTTAATTTCATCCAGATTGGCCAGTTGGTGTATGAGTTGTGAACGATTAAAAATCGTGGAACTCGCATAAATAGGCTGAAAATCTAGGAAAACTGTGATTTTTACCATTTTTAATCGATTGTAACTCTTAAGTCAACTAATCGACTTGCATGAAATTTTCAGCGTGTATAAAATGAATGAAACAAAAATTAATGAAATATATTCGTGAAAAGTAGTTTCTACTATTTTTGTTCAAATATTCGGACTGGGCGTGATTTTCCGGCAGTAAAGTTCATTTTTTAAGAAGTCATCAGTCTCCGATTTCTCGATGATTTCTTTTTTTTAAATCAACGATTGACGATTAACTTCACCAATCGATTGAATGAATCGTCGATTTTTCAATGATTACCTTTTCTAATCGTACACATTAATCAATCAATCTTGATTAACATTTTAATCGATTAATGCCGAACTCTGCAATCTTCTGCCATTAAAATGGTGCCCCGAGTGTAAACACGAGTGTCGCGTTGCATATCTTGTCGCCGGTGCAGGGAACACGGTGCAACATCGCGTCCAAAGGAATTCCATCCGTCAAACGAGGCGGCCGAACAAAGTAGGAGGCTGTTGGAAGAGAGTGTGAGAGCATGTTTCGAGCACGTTTCGAGCAGAGAGAGGCTCCAGGCTACACGCATTCCTCTCTCTTTCCTTCTGCCTCTGCCTATTTCTTCGTACACCTCGTAAAGCGGGTCCAGAAGGCAGGTCCTTCTTTCGGTATTCTTTCTACCCTCCCACCCCCTCTCCACCATTTGTCACGAGCTTCCTTTTTTTCATCCATTTCTCCCCCTTCTTTTTCGACGATAATTCGTTAATTAAATACCATCGCCTACTCTTGTTTATGGAATTAACACCTACCGGAAGAAATTATTGAGACTATTTTGGGATTTTTTATGGTGACGCGAGGAATGCCTTTGTGGTAGGTTTATGGAGAGGTTTGTTTGGCTTTTGCGGATGCTCACAAATTTTTATTTTTGTCCTTGGATATAGGTTACAGTTAGACAGCGGATCTTCATGCAAAATAAAATGTTTATTCATTTGTTTCTTATGTAAATAATTATACTGTTTTAGGTTTCACCGACTCATTTTTATCATAAATGCATAAAGTCACATGTCCATGAATGAAGTAACGTTTATTCAATCGGTAAAATATCTATTTTGTAGAATATTATACATATCCAAAAGAAATATATTCTATAAAAATTTACATATTTATATTTTATTGCACAAATCGATGTATAATAAAATGTGCACGCTATAAATTGCTGCAGGAGTTTCGTCATCGATATTCAAGCAGCAAAGTCGCGTTTAGCATACACACACGGTCTCCGATATTTTAGTGCAGTAATTCCGTATTGTTATATGGCAATTTGTAAGTAATAGATTGTTACGGAGTCTGCATGCACTGCTCGGAGCTTAATTGTTGGGAAAATTGCCCGGTAGCGTATATAATATTTGTTGCATAAATAACTGACCCATAATTTCCTTTAATAAGGTCGCTCAATTTAAAATGGCGCGACGTTGCCGCGAAACAATGGTGAACAACACTGTTCACGTGTCATAAACTTTTTGTTGGCGTCGGTATACACACAATCCTTGCCCGGGATCGATGAATTATTCATTAGTGTCTCGTTAATAATTTCTATAATTTTCTGTAATCCGTAATCTGTGTAACAAGACCGCCGCTGGTCGCAAACATTTTACAAGGACCTGTCGCGAAATTAAATGGGCGAATTATATTTTACAATATTATATTCAAATTGATCCCTATAAAGTCACGTTTTTATAAAATATCTTGGAAGAAATATTCTATTTTACCACGTTTTTATTTGTGAATACGTTTAACAGTTTACAGGAACAGTGTACTATACTATTATAATTTTCTTTATTAATAATTCTAACGTTGAAAGAACACTATATGTTCCAACTCTCACAAATTGTACACATTGTTATATTTATCGCGAATTGCAAGACGCCCCAAGAACTAATAACCGTCCGAAAGAGATAAAAAAAGTTCGTGGCGCCGGTATTTTCGCAGTAGAAATTGTTTATTTGTCCGGGAGGGGTCGAATTATAAATTACCAAGGCCCGTGAACACAATATCGGCGTTCCCGGGCCAAAATGGCGCTTTTCAAAGACAAACCGGCGTGCACCGACGTTTCTCAGGGAATAAACGGGCAGACGAAAGGAACAAATGATTTGTTTGTAAATAAAGGGACACGCCACCGTCGAATCACGGTTCAAAGAATTAATTAGCGCCGGGCTCCAGGTTTGTATCCTATTGAAATTCAGAATAAAAGGGAATCCTTTCGGCGTTTCGGCACGCAACGGATATGCGGATCCATTCAAGCCTCACGCGAACGACATGTTTCTCCGGGGGCCCCGTTTCTCCGCTATGCATATAATTGTACTCTATCTCTTCTCTTCTCTGTGTATATAGTATATTATGTATCAATTTTTCCTTTTTTTTACCGATCCCCACACCCCGTGTCCTCCGCCGCGGCTTCGTCGTCTCGAATCCTCTTATTTCTGAGGCCCGTTCCACCTCCGGAGGATCTTTCAACGGCAGGAAACCGTAAACTCGACGATTCCCCTTTTCAGCGTTTTGAGAAATAAATCCTCGACGACCCTGATTGCACGGACACAAAATGATCGCTCGCATGATCTCTGCGGTGGAGTTGACTTTTATCCGTGGGAAGGTGTGAACTGATTCTAATACGTACATCAACCACTAACTGCACAATCTCTCTTTTTCTGTTGATATTCTTCCATTCAATTTTAGTAGGAAAATTCACATTTTTGATACCAGCTCCAGAATTAGTTTTTGGCATTTTTGAGTGGAGAATTTCGGAGTTTCACCTTTAGAAATTTTTTGTTGCGAAACTTGTCACTATAGGTCTTGAATAGCTTTGTTTAGGTTCTGAGAATGTTCACAAATGTTTACATATAATTAGTGAACTTTGAGCGCTGATATCTCGGAAACTATGCGAGATACCGAAAAACTGAATGGAATCAATCTTGTGGCACATGTTACCAGCTGTAATTTTGTATAGAATGGTCTTATTGCTAGGATGCATAGTTTCCGAGATATAAGCGGAAAACCGAAAAAGGGGACCTTCTACGTGCCCCCCGCACGCGGGGACTTTTATTATGTCTACCTCCTAACTAGTCCAAACAAAGTCCCAAAGTTAAATATTGTATTCCTTCCATTTCCCTCTACAACTTTTCGTTGACTGGACTAATAGCAAAAATGAATCAGCAATGAGCTGCCTGCGAGCGATTTAGTATTCGATAGTCCGCTAACAAAGTGTAGTATTTTCGACTTCTAAAAAATAGACAAACAAATTTTCAATCTCCGAGAACAAAAATAATTATCCCCGCGGTTAATGCGGCTTAATGTAAACCTACTCAACAACGATAAACAAACCGAGTCGAGGGTCCCCGAAAAGTCTCGAAATCGTGTTACACCTTCGATCGCCTAATCGTCCGTGGCAGTATAAATAGCGATCTCTATGGTTCCCGGTGGAAAGATCGAGAGAGAGCCGTGGATCCGTGGATCGTCCCGGCGCAGCCTGGAAGCCTAACCCCGACGGATGATTTATGGTCGCGGGCCTTTGTTGGCTGGCCTGAAACCGACCGCGTCTCTCTCTCTCTCTCTCTCTCTCTCTCTCTCTCTCTCTCTCTCTCCATGCTCAGCGAGAAGAGGTGAGAGCCCGAAAACAGGATCGACCTTCCAGACAGCGTGGCTCTTGTTCGCCACAGGTGTGCCACTCTTTCCACCGCTCTTCATCTTCCACGGCAGCTTCCTTCCTTCCTCTTTTGGGGGCCCTGTGCTTTGCTTGCGCTGTCTGTGCCATTACCCCGCGCGCCGCCACCCACACCAAAGAATTCTCTAAACTCCATTACTTTTTCGGCCGCGGCGAATTACTCCTTGGCCGCCGCCCTTTCTTTCTCCTTTCCTCCCGCACGATCTTTCTTTCGCCGTCTTCGTCCTCTGTCTTTGTCCCTTTCTTGTCCAGCGGATTCTTTTTCCCCGGCTCCTTCTCGAGAGGATCCCGACGATACCTGTGCAGGTGATTCCCGGCGTCGAAACTCGATCATCCGAGAACCGTCTCCTGTAAACGTGCTATTAGATCATGGCAGTTCCAGCCAGATTTCTCGGGACATTTTTAGGGGAAGGGCGATATCAATTTTTCATCCCAGGACGATAGTTTTTCATCCTAGAACGCGACTCTCCAGCTGTTACATAATTCTGTTGATAATTGCATACGATCTATTATCCTGTACGTCGCCATCTTGGAGTTCCTACAACACAAAAGTGAGCACATTCATCCATTAAAGTTATTTTTGTTCAATTAAATTGAACTTATCTCACAATTAATTTCTTATTATTGTGGTAGTCCTTACCGAATTCTTTTAATAATGCATCTAAAGCACAATTTAATCCTGTAGGAGAGATTTTCTCTTTTTTCGCTTTTGAATTTATCCAACTGAAAAATAATAAATTTCATATTATTGTGGTAGAGTCCTTACCGAATTCTTTTAATAATGCATCTAAAGCACAATTTAATCCTGTAAGATTTTCTGTTTTGCTGTCTTTAACCGTCGGATACTGAAATGTTTGATAATTGCTTCTGCCGACGGATAGTGAGTGTGGAAAATGCTAACTTTTTTTGTCGTCTATTTTTCTTAATTTTAGTGTACGGTTTGAAAGAGTCTTTAATCATTTCAATTAATTTTACCACGTTTTTATTAACTCGCTTTCTTGTATGTCTGTTTGTTTGTTTGTCCGTTTGTTTGGTACAAATTTTGCAATTGATTTTAAACTAACTTCCCGATGAAATAGCTAGAGACTTGAACCTTTAAACATAGCTCAGAACTGGATGACAATGCAATATGTTATCGGTTCCTCGATCGAACGTTCTAGATCTACAATATTTAGTTCGTTTGAATTTTCGTACGTTCACGTAAACGGTTTGAACGCCTGCTGTACCTACTCGCAACCGCTCGCGTTTGTTTTCGATATGCCAAACTGAAATAAACCTGAAATTCATTACATGTCTCTGTTATAATATCATCAAAATGTTTAAATTATGGGATTAGGAATCTGTACGGGGCTGGAAAAATTATTTTATACTTTTTAGTTCGTTTTAAAAACGTGGTATACTAAAAATTCTTTTTTACTTAAATAATTATTTGATTCGTAAGAGCTGTAATAATTTGTAATTATGTACAAAACTGTGATTGCATTCACATATGTACAGTAGATATGCTACTACACTGCCAACACCCCTAATGAACACTATACATACAAGCTTACTAGCTTACTAGAGTCGTGGAAAAAATGTCGAAAAAATTTGCGATTGGAATTACAGAGAAAATACTAAAAGTTCTGTTAAGTGGGTCTAATATTAAATTGTGCCAATATCATTTTATACATATGTATACGCTGTAGCTTAGAGCCAGGAAAAAATAGCGCAAACAACGCTAAGTCGCAGCACATTGTACAAGAAAACTGCATAATGGTGCATGAAATTGCCAAGCAGAACGGCGATTAAAAAAGGAAAAAAGAAAGATCGGTGGGGTGGGGGGGAAGCGGTAGTGGCCGGCAATGAAGGTGCGGGAGCATACATTGCAACAATATCAAGATAATTGTTATCTGTCGTAAGAGCTGTCCAGTCGGAACAGCGAATTTATGCGAGGGTATCGTTTTCGCCGGAGTTCATTAGCCACGTATGGTTATAAAGTTGAATATTTTAATGGTTTTCCGTGACTCCGGTTGGCCGTACATTAAATCGATCGATTTACTACACGTTATACACGTTGGTGTCGGTTTCTGAACAAGCATGCCGGTTTAATTAAAACTTTACAGGCGTATTATTTCTCTCTGACCGAGGCATTAGGCTCTCTGCCTCTTATCGCAAAGTAAATTTCTCGGCTGTTTTTCTCTCTTTCTCATTTTTCTTTCTCTTTCCTCTCTCTTATTCTTCTTCTTCTTCTTCTTCTTCCTTCATTTTCGTTTTTCGTTTTCTTTCTTAACGCGACCGGTGTTTAAGTTTTCTGCTCGAGGAATCACAAGCGAGATTCCGACGCTTAATTTCCAATTAAACAACCTATTACGAGTTCCATGCGCGCATAATTGTTATCTGCTTTTTTAACCGGCCCGTTTCCTGCAAAAACTCTTCCCCCCTCGTCCGGGGACGGTCTAAAAGCTACTCGTTTCAGCTGCACGTCAACGGCTATTTGCCATAATCTGGTGCAAAAGCTGTGCGAAAGTTTTTTTCTTCAGCTAGACTGATTTTAGCGGGAAGTAGCGATGTAATTACTTTCAATTTTAATTGCTCGCGAGTGCTGCTGTCTGCGACCACTAGCCGCCATTTGTCACTTCTTTTAATAATTCATCCAACCCTGTAGGTCGCTATATTGGAATTTCTGAAATACAAAAATGAGAACATCAAAATTATTTTTGTTTAATTAAATTTGATTTATCTCCTGAAGAATACTAAATATAATTGTTACAGTCGTAACCTAATTCTTTCAATAATTTGTTTAAAACACAATATAACCGTGCAGGCCTCCATTGTGACAAAATCGTCGAGGAAAAATTGATGTTTCTCGGTTAGCTATGGCAGTGCTTTCCCCAATAAAATCCGTTTGCGGTTTCTAAAACGGAGTATGAACGTAACGCTACCGTAAAGGAAACAGGCTAAAGAATTCGCGGAAAGGAAGTATGAATATAGTAATCTCTCGCGTAGCAGCAAGCCGGAGGAATAATTTAGTTCGTCTGGAAGTTGATTTTGCTTGGGGTGAATGTTGAATCAGGTTTGGGTCTGTTGAGCCAATTTTCTCCCTTTTTAGGAAATTACGATCTACAAAAAAGTTCTAATCACTGAAACCGTAAAATAAATCGTATGGCAAGGGTTTAATAGCTGGGGCTGTTAAACAAATTAGCTGATTTTTCTCTTGAGAAAAAATTATGTTTTCTCAGTTGAAACTGGGTGGGTCTCGAACCAATTTTTCAAAATATTAAATTATTATTTGCTACTGTGTGAAGAGAGAGAATTTTAAATGACAAAATTGTTGCAAGCCTTCATTTGAATTTTGTAACTTGGGATTTTGATCGTTTAGACTGAAAATTTTGAAGTAATAAATTTATTTTTGTATATTGAACAGTGTTTTAACAATTAACGTAGACAAAGTTTTATCGTGCATGAAGATTTATAGTTATGATATTTTGTTGCTGGAGGAAGTTAGTTTCTGTTTGATTCCGGCTCGTCTCGAACTATGTAGCGCCGTAGAAATCTGGAATTTGCATAAACATCGGCAGTCTGATCATTATTCATTGAATTTCCACTAACCGTGGCGGAACTTATTTCCGACAGGATCCAATAACTATGAAACAATACGCTACTTAGATCTGCCAGCAACGGCTGATGTTCCGCTATAGCTAGCAGTGAACGAGGACTTCTTTCTGGGATTATGGCGATTTCTCGGTGTCCGACGGATCGCTGATCCATCCCGGATCTTGTTCGATCGATCTTCTTGATCTACAACACGATATTTGGTCAGACAAATACAATTCTTAAAGATTTGTCGCTTTTGATTGTGTCAGATATAAGGTCACAATCATTTCTCATTTAGTCTAGATGTTTGTTGATCTATCTTGGATCCATCGATCGCTTGCAAACATCTAGAAAACGATCTTACGTAAGTCAATCGACTTACAATATTTTTTCTTTTACATGGAAAGTACTCTTATTTTTATTGCTTTTATTTATATTTGTGGATCTATCTGGTTATTCCTGGATTGGAAATATCCAATTTTTCGAGTTAAATTGCTTTGAGTCAAATCAGATATAATTATTACAATTATTTTCCATTTTTCTCTGTCTGTAGGACGAAATACTCAATAAAATCTGCAAACAATAGAATGCGCGTTACAAAAGGTTTCCGTCACACAGTTTATGAAGGAAAAGAAAGATGGCTGGGAGAAAGACAGCCGACAATGGACCACACCGTAGATAATTTATAATTTTCCATCGATCCACCATAACACGGGCCAGTGCAAACTCCGTTGTCTTCCGTTTCGCAGATTCCCGGTTCCTATTGTCTTGTTTCTAGGTTCTTCAGCCTGGTATTTGCTGAATCAGAACGAATCTATTGGATCTATAAAACGAAAAAGAAAAAGAATGAAAAACGATCGAGAACTACCGCCGCCATTCCTCCCAATCCTGCGTTTTTTTTTCCATTGACAAAATACTATCCACAAATTCTCTAAGTAAAACCTGTGTGACTCGATTTCAACTTTTAATTCACACAATCTTTAAATTTTCATTCGGCAACCTTTTTTTAAATTAATTTGTACAGGACATTCATAACTATAAACTTCTAAATGAGCGTTACATTAGAAACAAGCTTTCAAATGTTATATAACAAATTCGATATAAATTTGTCTTGTTAATTATTCATGGTCAGTTGCATAATTGTTGCGAAATAATTTCGTAATGTCGGTCAATGGTAAACGTTATGGCAGCGGACGCGCTAATTAATTTTCAGCTGAGATAAAACCGAGCGTGACAAGAACAGAAATAACAGAAAAGTAAACCGAAATGATCTACGAGCGATCTAGCACTGTAGATAAAGAAGTAGGTTGATGAGAATGGTTGATAAGATGAGCTTAGACGTGCAGAACGATGCAGATGCGATGTGAAATGGAGTAGCATGATTCAAATTGGAGTCAATAATCAATGTGAAGAAGCTCGATATAATTAGGTGCGAAAACGCAAATTAGTTGAAGAAACATAAATTGAACATTGTTAAGAATTTGTTTTTCTTTTCAAAATGGCAATTCCGTTGACTCGTTTCAAGTAATTGGCTCACAGAAGTGCAATAATATATTTTAATCGTTCGATCGCACTTGTTTAAACAAAGTGTACATGGTTACTCTTCGCGAAGCATGATAGATTAAATTCGACATGCAACTTGTTCCATTTGATTCGTGTTCGAGGTGCAAGCCGTCGCTTCGTAACACGAAAACTGATCCTGCGTTTACAAATGGGCTGATGGTAAATAAATAACATTTAAATAACAATTCACACAATTGGAGATGATACTCCGTGATCTCCAAATTCACTAATTCCGCATTTTACAAATTTTACTTTATAAATAGCACAATTTACAAATCTCACATTTCAAAAATTTTTTATTTTACAGTCTCCCCCTATTTACAAATTCCAAATTTTATAGAATCCAAATTTCGCACACTCCAAATTCCCGAAAATCTGCACATCTCCTATATTTCACAAATTTCACCTTCTTCAAATTCTCCAAACTGCGAATCCTCCAGTTTCTCACAAATTGCATAAATTCAATGTTACAATCTCCAAAAGTCACAATAAATTTCACAATTTAATTCAAATTTCAATGTCACAATTCAAAAACTGCAATGGAACGAAAATGTCCAATGAACAAAATAAATTTGCAAGTCAAATTAGAAACTGATGATACCACGTTATCCATTCGCATTCAGCAAATGAAATAAAATAGTGAAATCCACAATCCGGCGATAATCAAGTTCATTCGTTCAATCTCCACTGAATATTAAATCTATAAGAAAGGAGAAGATTAATGTTTGCACGCAAGAGCGCATCGAGTTCGGATAACAGATCGCTCTCGGCCCATAGAATAGCAATTCGCAACTGCGGCATAGTTATCCACGTTTGGTCGCCCGATTTAATCGATCTCGAAAGTCACACGCGTGCGTGCGCTCGCAAAATTCCGCAACGATGCCCGAGATGTGTTTCTCTTTGGCCTGCGAATCGATAATTACTACAAAGAGCATAATCGCGTGCCGGCGCGGAATTAAGGAGCTGCTCTTTGTATGCTCGCGCGCACGGTGGCCGTGCGAAATTTCGTAGTCAAAATTTGCACTTAATTTGCAATGCTTTCACAATTTAAAAAAAGAAGTATTTCTTCTTGCAAAATATTTACAACAGGTGCAAAAAATATTGAACCACAATGGATTAGTGCAGAAGTATTTGCGACTGGTTTTGAAAATCTTGAAATTTAAATACAGTAGTTCAGTAGTTAAATAATTGAATGATGTGTAACATGTGTGTTTTATTAAAACCTACTATTTTTGTATTATTGGTAATTACTATTATGTGTATTTTTGTACTACATGTAATAATTATACTTTGTTTATTTTATTATTACTATACATACATATTATTAATACACACATGTATTTTAATAAATCTGCCATGCGAATTCAAGCGAATAATAAAATCCAATTTGAGAATGACACTCCGGTGAAGCAATTTATTAAGTTATAGCAAACGATGTGTAGTATAGTGAAGTTTATGCGGCTGTATTCTCAGTTTCTTCTCAGACAGCATCGCCGCCCATGAGAAACTGGTTCCACAGTTGCGCTTGGCAGGATATAATAACGCAGTCAATTTGCAAAGCACATTGACTGATGTTTATTGACCGTATTTGTTGCAGTTCGGCTCATAACCAGCGCATCGCGTCAACCTACTTGGTCGTTCGTTATTAAAACATCCACGAGCTTCTGTGTAATCCTTGTTTCTGTCAATTAGTTAGTTAAAAAGACTTAAATTTACATAATGGCGTCGTCGTTCCAATGATTATTAATATGCAAAGTGCAGATTTGAAACAGTTATGGCAGAAATGGAATTATGAAATCTCCGACAGGAGGGTGTTTAAACTCACAAAAAAAAATCTATTCGAAAGCAAATTTTGCAAACCCAAATTTCACGAGCTTCAAATTTCATAAATTCCAAATTTTGCGAACCCCAAATTTCACAAACTCAAAGTCCCACTGATTACAACTTTCACAAATTCTAAACTTTGCAACCCCCTTTCACAAACTACATAATTAGTTTCACTTGTTCCAAATTTTACCACTTTCAAGTATGACTAATTCTAAATTTCCTAAACTTGGGATTACATCAATTCCACAATCTCTAAAGGTCTCGAACTGCAAAATCCACTTACCTCACAATTGTCTACTACTGTATTATTTTTAAACCTACACGTTTAAATGTCCACCTACATAAGTGTCAAGTCTCAATTCCGGTTAATGAAATTTCGTAGTGACAGTAGCCCGATATTCGTCTACAATACCAAAACGCAGCGACGCAATAGCATAAAGAATAAAGAGAAGAAGAATACGGTGGAGAAGAAGAAGAAGAACTTGAAGACCTCGAAGAAGAGCCGAAAGAAGCCAAAGAAGACGACGAAGCAGGCCTCTCGGAGTCGTGCGTCGAGTGGCAGGAAGAAAACGGGCGTAAGTACCGAGACCGGTCATTATTTATGCCATTATAGCTCAGTCTGGCCGGTTGCTTGGTTGCTTGGTTGCTTGGTTGCTGGCCGCGTAAGCTCGAGACCGCTGCCACGGACTTAACGAGCCTTCGTTCGCGTTCGCTCTCTCGAGACCCTGATAAAAGGACTACCTTCGAACCCGCCTCTCGACGATCGCGAAAGCTACTCCTCTTCTTCATCTTCCACCTCTTCCACCTCCCCCTTCCCCTTCCTTCTCGATATTTTTTTCTCTCTCCCTTTCTTCCGACATTATTACTCTTCGTCTCTGTTTCTCGAGCCGCGAAAAACAGAGAGATCTTCACCGAGAGTTTCTGTTTAGATGATTGATACCGGCCCGAGACGATGAAGAATGGAGTCGCCTTTCATCCCGGTTTCGTCCTCATTCTTTCGCCTGGCCACTCTCTCGCTTCCTCTACGTGGCGTCCAGGTTGATTTGCATTTACCCCCGGCACAGAACGGCGCGCGGGACCCGTTTGCCCGCGAAATTGATTGCTCGACAGCATCCGCGCGAGATTGTCTCTCGGGACCCGCTGAATGATCCGAATGATCCGATGCCCTGCGATGCACGGTGAATGGAAGCGAATAAACCGCGAGATTGCCTCCCGGGAACCTCGCTTTGTCCGATTCCAGGGCATCCGGATCACCGGGGGACGCGTTTCGACAGTTACCGAGGAGATCTGATGACTGCTGCATGTGCACTAGGCCTTAGCTTTCGATTTTTACACCTTAACCCCCCCAACCTCTAAATTGGTGACACTTAATCAGAGAATGAGAGGGGTCGAATTTGCATGCAAACGGACAACGGGGACCAGAGCCGCCATTTCCCTTCGATTTTTTCCTGATCTTTCTTTAAAATTGTGACACTTGAGGAGGGGATGATGTGTGTTGAATTTGGATGAAATCGGACAACGTGGACCAGAGCCACTATTTGCTTTCGATTTTTCTTGGTCTTACCCTAAATTGTGACACTCGATGAGGGGATGGTGAGGGTTCAATTTGCATGCAATCGGACAATGGGGATCAAAGCCGCCATTTGCTATCAATCTTTCCTGGTCTTAACCTGAATTGTGACACTTGATGAGGGGATGATGGGGTTGAATTTGGAAGCAATCGGACAACGATGACCAGAGTCGCCATTTGCTTTCGATTTTTCTTGGTCTTACAATTAGCCTAAATTATACTTGACGAGGGGATGATTTGTGTTCAATCTGCATTCAATCGGACATCGGGGACCAAAGCCGCCATTTGCTTTCTATTTTTCCTGGTCTTACCCAGTTTCGGACACTTGGTGAGGGGATGATGGGGTTGAGTTTGGAAACAATCCGACAACGCGTGATTCTCACCGGTACAGTCTGCGACCAAAAAATTAGGCCGTTTGTAATTTTTGAAAAATTGTGTTAATAATAATATTTATTAGCACTTTGCAGTACATAATATCAAGTCAGACTTGTTGTGAATAGATTTTATGCATTCATGACTCAAATGAGTGGGTCTAATTCCGAACAGTAAGAACATTAATCCGCATTTCGTTAAACTGAGATAAAACTAATTTAGTTGTGGAATAAAACAAGTGTTATATTTTTCCATTTATATCAGTAGAACTGGCATAGAGCAGAAATCAGCAGAACGATTCTGCAACGATCATAATCCCGTCGGTAGCGGAGTCAGCCCTCCGCGTCTCGTAGACCACCCTGAAGATCAAAAATCCTTTCATCGGGCTCAAAATTAGCCGGTCACGATGGGCCCAGATGGAGGCATGGAACAGGAAGCGTACATTGATCGGGGCAGAAAAGCCTGGAATACAAAAGTGCAACTTTAATAGTCTGTCGGAAAGGAAGAAAAACGAGACGCTGCGCCGCCGCGGCGAGGAGAGCGAGGAGAAAGAAAATGGCGGCGGCGCAGGGAACCCGCGGCAGAAGCGAAAGAGGGAGAGAGAGAGAGAGTGAGAGAGATAGAGAAAAAGAGAGAGGAAAGCGCGAGAAACAGGCGTGTCCGTGAATTAAGTGGAAAAACGTGTTGATTTCACGCACGGCACCGAATTAAGAGCACAAAGGCGACGGTTTAAAAGGGGCTTTGTCCTCGCAAATGGGAAACCGTCGGGGACACGGCCTCCGTGGACGAGGATACGCCGCTGTTATCAATACGATTATACCGTAATCTCGATACCTTCGAGATTTAATAACGAAACGAGATCGTTGGTGGTCTCTCTGACACCCCTACCGAACCCCCGGGGGCTTTTTATGGTGTGCTGGAGACGTCACGGAAGCCCACAATCTTCACACTGTTCTTCGTCTCTTCATCTTCTTTGACTGGTCTCCCCTGCGAAATTCTGGCGGCGGAGTTCAGACTGTGGTACAAAATTGAAAGACAATTAGTGGAGCGAGCATCTTTGTGTAAAATAAAAATTGTGTGCGTCGATATTGTGAGGCGTAGGAGTCAATTAGAAATTCTGGGAGCGTTGGGACAGTGGCAACATTATACTGAAAGCAATTATTAGTGGAGCGAGCATCTTTGTGTGGGATCAAAATTGTATGCGTCCATTTCAAGGCACGGTGATATATCATACGGTGAGTAATCATTCTAACAGAGTGATTAACAAATTGTGGGTGTCCCTGTAAAGTAAAAATTATTCCTATGCCAAAGCACAAGGACTTGAGCCCATTAGCTGGGAAATTTTATACCACGAACGATACCACATTAGAAGCGCGATAGACGCCATATTGGATTCGCGAGTCTAGCCCCTGAGGCTACGATCGAATAATTCAGCTATCTTGAGACTTTGATATTGATCTAATTTCGCGATGGTCCCCGAATTAAAATTAGGATTCCGGAGGACATTTTACTTGACTGAATACAATGTTACAGAAGGGAGCTTGTAATTTTTGAAGTTCGGAGGCTGTCGAAGCGGAGGATGCTTACGATCGATATTCAAAGCTCGAAATTTCCGGTGAACCGGTTCGCAAAGAAGAACGTTCTCGAGGAATTCGCTCGGCGGGCTCGTAAATAAGGTATTAAAAATGCTTCCAATGTTTCGCCGTGGCCGGGCAATTATTGCTATTAAGCGAAAAAGTACGAGCTTGCTACTTTCCAGTTCGAAATTCCGTCTAATTTAATATCCTTCGCCGATAAATCATCCGGGGCTTTCTAATTTGGTAGGAGGTCCTGTTGGCCCGAACCAAAATTGGCCCTTTGTCGGAGGCCCGGCCGAAGTGCGAAGAATCCCATTAAACGCCATAAAGGAAGAATTTCTTTTTTCTCTCTATCTTCCTCTCTCTCTCTCTCGCGCGCACTCCCCCTTCCTCCTGCTACCCACTCGCTCGCTCTCTCTCTCTCTCTCTTTACCTTGCTCCCTTTTTCTCTTCTGGCCCCTCTTCTTCTACCTGTGTTCCAGTTCTTCGACAGTTCTGCTCAGTTATTCCGTGTATTAATTATCCCGCGAATCAATCGACCGATTACCAGAACTATCCTGACACCGTGTTTTCCACGTTTCACGCTTTTCTTCTTTTTTCACCTCTTTCCATTTTTTAAGCTGCAGCTCATTTCTACAGCTATATTCTATTATATTTTGTCATCTTATATTTTTACGTTATTAATTAACACGTCGCACAGTGGTCTATTTGGCCAGAAAAAGTGGAGAAAACTATTTTAGCGTTATTTATAGGCTCAAGGTTATAATATTATATATCGTTGGACTCGTCTTAAGATCAGCTACAACATTATGGAATCCAAAATACATTTTAGCATTTAAAAAACCAAATTCAGCTCAATCTCTTTGTAAAAAAAAATATTTTTCCAACTTTCATATATTGAAATTTGTAGACGTCTGAATACTGTTCCTCTTTTGTACGAACCTTTTTTTCCTCCGATTATCGAGAACCCATGAAAAAGCGTGGCGATAGTGGAATATATCAAGCCTTATAACTTGACAAATATTTTATTGTAGTGTTTTGGAAAGCTCTCAAAGCAAGCTACAAGAATATGCGATAAAAAATAGGGAGTTCTATTTAAGAAATTGAAGGTGACCTTCACGTGATTTTCAAACGACTATCCAAGGTCAAATGAATGATACCATTTTATGTCTCCCTTGAAACCATACAACTTTTGTCTGAAACATTTTTCTTCGTTTTACTTTAAATGACTCACTCGGTATATGTATTATCAGAGAACATTTTTAAATTATTGTGCACACTAATAAGAAATACAGAAAGTGTAATAATAGTTAATAAACATATCTAATGTTCCGAACACTATAAGCAAACATTTACAATAAATTACGTCAATCAAACTAAACTAATTACACGTCAACACGATCCAGTAACTCAATCACCGGAAAAGAAATGAAGATCGCATTCACTCGTAAATCATCTTTATAAATAAAAATTTTGAAATGCGGCTTCCATTGAAGCTGTCGTTGCGGACAATTAACGGATCGCGAACTTTTGTGGAGGATCTGCGCAAATAGCCCGAGTTCAAAGGAGATTCGCCGACACAATACACCGCGGCGCGCCGCTGACGTAGCACGTCGATGCAATAGCTGTTATACCTACATGCATAACCATACTACACCTATAATAACCGTGTGCAATGGTTCGCCAATCATGGCTGGCGAGCTTGACAAGCTCGAATCCCTGTTACGTTCCCGCAAAAGAGAAAAGTTCGGGATCTTGACGTGAACAAGATGGAGGCTCTCTTGATGTATTGACAACCGCTCGCGCGAATTTGAAACGTGCAATTTCCCGATCAAGCGGAATCTTGATTAACTGAATTTCATTTAACACTTTTCTTGAATAACCACCTGCCCTTGTCGGTTTCTTGTTTCACAATTAACGCGATCGCGCGAACTCCTCCAGGAAATAATTAAAATGGCCCGATGGTGTTGCAACATAGAAGTCGAATCTTGTTAATGCTACTCCGTAATCTTCGTGTCGTTGTTGTAATTGGGTTCTCCTGGATTGATGACGTGTATTTTTACGGATTTTGTGATTCGTGAATTTATGGGGCGTGTGTGGTCTTTGCGATTTTAATGGAACACGAAAAGTTCGGAAACAGCGAAAGACTTTCGAATAAATTATGTATGGAGATTAAATGGATTGTTGTGGTTCGATTGTTATGGATTGATAATTACAAAATTACTTACAATTTTTGGAAACGGGAGGGGTACAGAGACCAACGCAGTTTTCTCAGGTATATACAATAATTTATTTAACCACGAAGCAAATGTTTACAGTTACGGGCGTCTTCGTGTGAGTACGATCGAGTACATTAATTATATTGCGCTTGCAGATCATTCGTAAATCATTCGCGGATCATTCTCGTATACGACGGACTCGCAAGCAATCTTATTTAAGAAAATCATTTTACAGGCAGATATAAACATTCGTTGTATAAATTCTGACACTCTTTGCGAGCAAACTTATTCGTATTATTTTTTACAAATATTGTTCGGAAAACGAAAAGTCGAGATTTTGTTAAATGTTAATGAAGAAATCGACATATTCGGGGCCTTCGAGTCGTTAGAAAATGCAAACAATACGAAAATTGTACAAAAGATTTCATCAACCAATGTTAACTTTGTTTCAAGTTGAATAATTATTATCCTTAACAGTTATCTTATTTGTTCGGAACATTGGAACAATGGCTGGCCTGCAATGCTGTATCCGCCATCTTGGAAATCGAGAAGGACAGTCCATTTCGAGTCTGCGCCATTTTATGCGATCGTTGTAGTCGTGAAATTGATTTTTCCGACTCGATTCAATACTTCCTGCGGTATATTCTCTATAAAATAATGTACAAAATTTCAAAATCTACATTACATATATTATTTTTACACGAAACGAAATCGGGGATCTTATTTGTGTAAACAATTTTGCCACCGTCTTTTTATTCGGTATCGTTGAACAGCTGGTCCAACTGGAAATTATACAATTACCTATGAGGGATGATAGAGTGACTATTAGGAGCTACAAGTATACATACATTATGTAGTTACGAGCTTGTTCGATTCTCGCAGTGAATTCTCAAGTTTCGAGTGCTTGCAATCGCTTGCGGGTACAGCCGTCGACAAAAATACCCTCAGAATGAAAAACACAGGCTTCAAATTTTCAATTTTCCATGAAAATACAGACTGCTAAAATCATGTTCGGCGGGAAATAATGTGAAGATAATATTTGACGAATACTTTTTCCTCCGACTGTACCTCGAATAACACGTTTTTAATACTTCTTTACATATCCTGCGGTTTTCTTGAGTGTCTTTAACTGTTTGTCAAGTAAACTTCACTTTTCTCGTCATTTTCCGCCATCAGTATACGATTTAAGTACTGTTACCGCGTGTTACATAACCTCAAATATTGTTAGAATGCTCGAGGAATTTGTTTCTTCAGTGACTTTTTTTTCAGGGAATTGTATGCCGTCAATTTTTTATGTTTTTACCGTGTCTTTTTTAGCACGGTGCAACCTCCATTGTTCCACACTGTGACATAATACTATGGCGGCGCCTACGTTATGTCCCGCTTTAATTTACAAATAATACTTTATATGAAAAAATTATACAAAACTTGACTACTCGTTTACGAGTTTCTAGTTTTGTAATATTGTTTCTTGACAGCATGACTTCGAAATTTTTTAACGAGCAAATACTATTTCTGTTAAGAAAACATCTCTAAAATTTCTTTTCATTTTAAAATTGTTATAAAACGGTCCATTTTCATTAATTTCGCAATGGAGGATTTACTGTGGATTGTCGGACGTATTCGAACTTCGAACATTCAAATATTCAAATATTCCCGCGCGTTCGACCATGATTCCATATTTTCACCGTCCCATAATTCTTCGTTGGGAAATGTACACGTGATGCAACGTCACAAGAGAAATGTCCGTGTTTCCGTTCGTTAAATATGTTACTAAACTTTAAATATATTATTATATTCAATTTATCTCGATTTATACCTCTATCTATCACTTCCCATCATACTTTGCGCTATCATGATGGCGTGTCAGAGAATGATCCACCATTTTCCTTTCGTATCCAAATTCTAATTTTTACTCGTGGTATAAAAAGAGCACAGAATATTGAAATTGAAACATTGAAATCGCATATACTTTTGCTGGTTCAACAAAATGGCGGATCAGTCGCTCACACGTCACACAAAACCCAGCTCCCTTCAAGTTACCAGTTAGCAATGTTACGTTTAGATGGTCGTCGATCCTCTCGAGTACGCTCTAAGAGAAAGCTATTTATTAAATTACGCCAAGAAAAGAGAGGAGAGGGCTATCTTTTTCTTACTGTGTAGCAAAGATCGGCCGGTTAATGGAAGGGCGAACTTTCGAATATTCCAGATTCGAAGAGAAAGCCGGCAATTCGAGGAACGTATGTAGGTACAATATTTACGTCTCTAGAACAAAAAGAAAAACAACACACGAACATACGTACGTTCGGACTACGCTCGATAGATAAATACTGAATTACTTTTATGTACACCCACGCAGCCGAGAACATCGTCAAGTCTTCCGACGAGTACAAAAAAAAAATCGTTTTCGCGACGTGATCCTGGGTCTGGGCCGAGTGTCCTCGATCTTCCTCAACTTCAATCTCGAGACAATTACACAATTTTTCAATTGTTTAAAATATTATAAATACTTCCATGTGTGATTCTTCTTTAACTCCCAGTACTTTATCAATAAACTACCCCTTTCCATTGACTCATCGTCATCTCTATATCAGCCATACACCTTGAGCAACTCCCATAAGCCAGAATATCCCTCAAAACCTAACCCAGGCCAGTACCCAGTAGCTCAAGTATCAGTCTGACCAAGCAGCACATTCTCAACCAACTATTCTCCGTCTTCTTCAACTCTTCATCAACCATACAACTTCAGCAACCCCCATAAGCCAAAATATCCCCCAATAAATCCCTCCCCTAACTTCAAAACCTAACCCAGACCAGCATCCAGTAGCTCAAGCATAAGTCTGACCAAGCAGCACATTCTCAACCAACTATACTCTTCCCCAAGTCTTCTCCAACTCTTCAGCAATCCTCTAACCTCAAAGAGTCCACTCCAATCCCATCACAATCTTCAAAACCGACACATCTCCGAAGAACACTGACAATCAGCCCGGAAGTAGACCGGTTGCCTCATCGTCCAGCGGAAGTCCGCCATGTCGGTTCTCCGACGAACCCCCGTCCCCATGAAAACCCCAGCTGAACCACACGAGAAACACACAGGCCAAGTCTCGCAGCGAGTCCCTTGATCACAGGTGCCTAAATGACGAGATTCAGGTGGCAGTTTCATAAGGTACCTTCGCGGCAGCCAGCCCGAAGGGGAACCCAGCAGCATAGAGAGGCCTCGGCGCAAGAAGATGGCCCCTCTTGTCCTCCATGTTCCTCGAGATCTGTTCATCATCGGGTGCCATGATGTTCTCGATGGTGAATGGTTTCTTCTTCTTCTTGAGCTCCGGTTGGATGGTGGTCTGGCTGGGCAGTGGGTCCATGGAGAGGCATGTGGGGCCCATTTTCGATTCATCGGCGGCCGAGCTCCTGGCAACGTCTACGAAGTTCCTGGGCTCTGCTTTCACCGATGGTACGTTGGCTTCTGCGGTTGCCGGGCAGATCTGTCTGCTGTCTGGCAGCTCAGTCTGGAAGTAGGACAGCTGGGAGACGTAAGGGGACACCTGGAATCCCGGGAAACTCCAGTTCCCAGTTTGCAGAAGGTTGCTGCTGTCGTAGCCGCGGAGGATCTCGTCGGTGCCAGCCAATCTCTGTCTAACTTCCGGCGAGAGAAGGTAGTAACTGGACCCGGGCTCAGGTGCCGGGAACCCTGGGGAGCTGTTCCCTCCGGAGGTCATCGTTTGACGGTGTTCCTGAAGCTCCCAGCGAAGGAGATCGTCCCGGAGACGGTACAGGTTAGCTACCGTCAAGCTGCTCGATTGGACGCTCGGGTTTATCGAGAGGACCGGCGATGATTCCGAGTGTGGCGGCGGCATCGCTGATGCCAGGGCTTGCAGTTCCGATTTTAGCAACTCTTTGTCGGGCTTGTGCAGCTTGAAACGCTTCCGGCGACGGAGCAGAGACCCGTTCTCGAACATCGACAGCGCCGCTGGGTGCAAGGCCCAGTAGGCCCCCTTGCCTGGACGGTGAGGACCCCGAGGCACCTGGAATGAAAAGGTATGGGTGCAGTTGGGCTGCCAGTGGTGTCCGTGAAGGTTCAAGGTTTGAGGGAGGCTTCAGGGACTTCGGGAGTTGGCGAGTTTGACTTGAAGAGTTGCGGGTATGCAACTATTAAACTCAAATTCCTCAGAGCTGATCAGTACAGCATTTTTTACGTTGCATTTATTTGACTGAAATTGCGATCAACTCATTCGTGACGCTTTTCTGAGGAGAATGAGTCCGAACAATACGATTCTGGACATTTGTACTGGTTTAATCCACGATAGAGTACAACCTCCATTATCCGAACTAGTCAGTAGAACACTAGTGTTCGGATTGTGGAACAAACAAATATGCCTTGAATTGTATTGTGTTTGGGCTCACTTTAATCAGAAAAATGTCGCGGATGTAATAACGTAAACTTTTCCAACACTTTGTATTAATATTTTGTGAAATTGCAAAAACCGTGTTACTAAGCGGCTACAAGTAATATTATGTAATATAAATCTCGTTTGTCAAAACGAAGTGAAATACTGTTTCGAAAATACAGATGAAAAAGTGAGGGAGGCCAAATAGATTTTAAGGGACGAGAAAATTGAATTGGAGGAGCGAGAAACGACTCGGTGCGTAATGCCACAATACTGCATCGGTTTTTGCTCTACGCTATAGCCCCCGACCATCTGTTTCGCACCTGCCTCGACCTAAATCGATGAGGAACACGATCGCCTCGCGGAAGAAGCATCACGAAATTGTTTTGTCTTCTATTTTCTTCCTCGCTTATACTTTCCGTTTGCAAAGTTTCCATTCGCGTGCGCGCGGTACGCGGTTCTATGCGTTACATGCGATTCGACGCGTTCAATAATTGCTATCGCGAATCAATACTGCTGATTCCGTGCATTATGCTTACCAATCCGATATTTATCCGCAGGCTCGTACTCAAAGTTTATACGCAAAGTTTACACACAAACTTGTCAAATTAGCAAGAACATCGTGGAAATGTTTCGTACTGATACTGTTCCTAACATAAGTGTCTATTAATTTATACTTTCAGAAATTTTAGGTTTCGACCAAAATTAATTACACAAAAATTTATTTTTCGATTTACTTTCAAAGAGCAGGAAGCGTCATTTAAAAATAGTCAAAATTAACAAAAAAAATCGTGAAAATGTTTTGTACTGATACTGTTCCTAACATAAGTGTCTATTAATTTATACTTTCAAAAATTTTAGGTTTCGACCAAAATTAATTAAACAAAAATTTATTTTTCGATTTATTTTCAAAGAGCAGGAAGCGTCATTTAGAAATGGCACTCTTACACATTTTTCAATTTGTTTATCCACGTTGTCTTTTCTAGTACATACTTCACTTCATTTTAATGGATCATTAATGGGCGCGATATTTTCGGAAAAGCAATTTCAGCGCCACCGCATCCACTCGAAAAGCAATAAATTATTTCCCTCAGAATTTCCACGTCCATCACGCGATCCACAAGATCGTATCAAGGATAATTTCAATTTCAATCGACGGGAGATCTACAACTGTAAATTGGAAAACGGAAAAACGACTAATTAAGAAGCGCGTTTCATCGAAACGATTAAAAGACTTCCGACAAATAAATATATCGGCGGATTAAAATTCTCTCGTCGGGTTTTTGCACACGTCGCGATACGATCTCGAACAAATTGCATTCTACAAATGGAACTTCGTACTTGAGCGTGTAGATTTTATCGAATTATGTGTCCGTTTCGTTTGCCTGCGTTTTCAAGTGAAAGTGAACATGTATAAATACACAGTGCACATCGAGTCGCCCAAAATGGCGGCGTTTCTTATTATTGACTGCCGGAAATTATGCGCTGCGGAGAGCTTTTTGTTTTGGATCGATAGTACATGCAGATAGCAGATAAACTGGCGAAAAAAAAACACGGTTAGGATAGTTTAGATGAGAGATTCCGCTGACATTTAACCTGCGCTCGCTGATTTATATACCGGGTGTGCTGGAAATTATTGTCTATTAATTCGTAATTTTCCCAGGTAATTTCATGCTCTTTTCAAATGAATTATACTGCAATTTTTATTTTAATATATCAATTTGTAACAATCAGTTTAGAAATCTAAAACTTTTGAGAAACGGGGAACCTCCATTTTGCTGCTCATTGTTTTAAATATTTTTATGATGTTTCGAACGCGAGAAGTTGATGCATAGACTGTGAGAATTGACTTCCCCGTGTTTTTTTTTATGGCTTTTAGCGTGTAAACAATGACTTCAAGTTATAGAGAGGAAGAATCGTGATCCATCAATCATGTTCCCACTTTCTTTATCAACGCTTCGATCGCGCGGTTACTAAGCGGAAAAGAATTACGCCCCCTCTTTGTATCATCGCCATTGTTTCCTAATATTTTTGTTTACGATGGCACCTAACTTCGTTGTCTGAGTTCGAGGGGAACGTAACCGGTAAAAAGCATTATGTAATTAATCACTTTTAAAATATGGACAAAATGGAAAATAATTTCGACACAATCGTGGAATCTCCAAAAATTAATAAAAATACCCGAGTTCCGCATGATTAATATCAGGGACATGCCTTTCTTTAGCCTATTAGAGGGTCAAGAACCCCAACTGTCGTGAGAAAGACTAATGACTTCTAACATGCGACCAAATTTTGCCGGCCATCTTTAATCGTCTCGGTGGAAACGGATGGCTGCATTTTCACTAAACCATTGATTTACAAATAGATGAAAGTTTCATCTCGTTGCACTGGCAATTTGCGATACAAAAATTTTTTTAATGTTAACAGATGGCAATTTATTAAACACTGAGATCGGGTGAGGTGCTTTGCAATTTTTAGACTCTTCAATAGATTAAACAAGAATGAGGAAACAATCGTGGGAAAGTGTTGACGAAATAATTGAATATTGATAGATAATCTACTACACTAAAAACTAAATGAACAGGAAATTACTAGCTAGATCCTGCATCTATTCACGATCTTTGATAGATTAAGGTTATCGATTACAGAAAATTCATTGTCGAAACGGAATTCTATTCGTGAGGTTCCCATAGTTGAATAAAGTAATAACAAGCCAGTTTGGAAAATTCCGAATAGATTAAGCTAGATTAACATTCACTCGAAATTTAAACCAAAAGAGACGAAGCAAAACAAGAATAAGGGAACAAAAATCAACAGAGATTAGATAGACCGAGATAGATTGACGTCTAGTCCCTTTGTGGGCTACATAGATAAAAGAAAACCATTAACCAAATAAATTGGAAATCTATTTGCAATTACCTACTGATTCAAACACAGAAATCTATTTGCAACAACCAACAGAATCAAACCGTAAATAAAAAGATCCAAATCATGAGATAGATGAGATAGATTAAGACGTATTAACATCCAATCTCGCTTGAAAACCAATCCAGAAGAAATGAAACAAATAAGAAATCTATTCGCAACAAAAATTTACAAAAAAGATCAGAATCGTCACATAGATTAGATAGATTAAAACAGATTACAACCCCTCTGCACAACAGTAGCAAGCCCTCCAGTACCTAAGAGACTGTCTAACCATCAATTATCCCCAATGACAGATTAAAAATCCTAACTGATAGATTATGCTCCACCTCGCCCAATCTATCAGCTTTCCAACAACTCGTACAACAAATATTGACACAGAATCGAACCGGCATTCTACCGCACGCGGTACGCTCGTCGATAAATCAACAAAGATCTCACAAACCTTGATGAAGCAGTCATTAAAAGACAGATTGTGCCTCAGCGAATTCTGCCATCTTCTCGTATCCTTGCGATAGTAGGGGAACCGGTCCGCGATGAACTTGTAGATCTCTGCCAAAGGTAGCATCTTGTCCCTGGACGACCAGATCGCCATCGCTGTCAACGAGATGTACGAATAGGGCGGCTTCTGGTCGCCATAGGTGTCCCTCGACGGTCGAGGCATCTTTCGCACCTCTTCTTATTCTTCGCCTGACAACTGGACACGGATCACTTCCGGCTGGACGGCTTCCGGTTTGCTCGTCGACGTTGGTTCGCGTCGAGCACGGATTTCCGTCACATTTTCTCATCGCATTTCAATCGAGCGCCACGAAACGATCGTTGAACCGATAAGGGTGCCAGTTTCCGATCACTTTGAATTGTCGAGGGACATTTTAGAACCTGGCGATGAGCTCTGCGACATCCCTGGAATCATAGCAATCGTTTCCGCTGTTTTATTCGAGGACACTTTGAGAGGTGTCGGAAAACGGTAATTCTTGGAGTCTTTCGTTTCGGTTGAAAGTTTGTTCTTGGATAAGATATGGTAAAATGAACGCAACAGCGAACAGTTTCTGACAAACAAAGTAAAAATGGCGAGATAACAATCACTTTGGTTTGAAGTATGGTGAAAATGGTCAAACGATGAACATCTTATACCAAATATGTTAGAAATGAACAAAATGATGAATACACTTTGTAGCAAACGTGTTAAGAATGGTCAGATAGTGACCATTTTCTACCTAACAAGTTAAAAATTGACAGAATGAGACACCAGGAAAATTGTGACATTTATTATGCGACAGACTGACAAACGCGCAATAAAATTCACGAGGGTGGGTCCGCTTAGGTCAGCACCGTCATCATTTTATGGGAAACCTAACACCATTCCGATTAACGACGGGGGCCTTGGCTTTATAGCTTCACCAATTTCCGAGATCTTTATTATCCGATCTGTCCAGAGTATCATATCGGTTAGGTCAACAATGATCTGCAAATAGCATATTTATAATAGCTATTTAAAACGACTTGCATTTACAAAGAACCAGGGACGAAGAATGCGTTTTTAGATGAATTAATAATATTCTTGTGGAAAAATATTGTCGAATTTGAGCAATTCTTTTTTTATACATACCTAGAGATGTATACAATGTACCATTTGAAGGATAAATTAACCCCTTGCCGTATCATTTTCTATACAGTGATTTAAACGTCTTTATCCTCAAAAATGTGTGTGTTGTAGAAGAAAATTTAAATTTTTTATATGGCTGCATTTATTTTAATGCTTAAATATTGATTACAAACGAATCAAATTGGGTTTCATTTAAAAAGATTTCATTTCATAACATTCATATTTGTTAGACTTTGTTTAAAATCTTCATCACGAGTGTGACTCGTTAAAATACGGCAAGGGGTTAATTAAACCAGTAGTTTTTTCGAAAATCATCCAATAAGAGTTTCAACAACAAATTGCCATAAGTACTTTCAAGATTGTGCGAAGTTATTAGGACACTTTTTTAAGAGAGTGTGGCTTGATGGTATACTCGATCAACTTTTGTAACTTTTGTTGCTACTCCAGAAAAAATGATCCCAACCTCTCAGCTCTTTTTGGGAAGACAATCACTATAATTTTAACGGTAAAAACGTATAAAAATTCACGAATGTAGGCCGAGTGTACGTAAACAAGCTTACAAAGTTTCACGAAAATCATTCGCGTGAGTGGGAAAGAAAAAATCGGGGAAAGCTGGAGGGAGGATAATAATTATTAATTTCAGGAATACAGCGATGCAAGAATAAATGTTGAGCGCGCAAGAAAAAAGCACGCATGTGAGATCGTTCCTCGGCCATCAGTCGTTCTGACGATGCCGATGGAAACGGCGGCTGTTGCCAGTGACTGACACGATAATTGGCGACTGACACACTCTGTGCACATTATTTCTCACAAATCATGTTCCTGAATTGTACGTTCCAGGGCCCGTAATTTCTATATCGGTGCTCTTGTAATGTAATGTAATGAATTGGCCGAAAAGAAGGAAAAACGAGTTCCGCTCCGTTCAATCAATGATTGTTTAACTGTACTCGTGCGTGCCATAGTGTTTACTGTGTACGATTAATCGCGAAAGTCGGCCATCTTGGATATTCAGTAGAATTTTGATATTATAAAATTATATTCATAGTAAATTGATTTTGCTTTAGTTTTTTCAATTGCACCATCCTGAATGTCGAGCTTGAGAAGATTTATAAGCAAATGGAAAAGTAAAGCAGAGTTTTAACATATTTCGTTAGAAATAAATTGTTGGTTTACTTGTTACAGATGGTCGTGTACTTTTGCGATCAGCTGTTGCGAAATGCGGCCGCCATATTGGAAAAAGAAACTATGCGACGGCTCTGATAACTCTGATATTTTAATTAACATTTAAGCAATTGATTGTCAAGTTTCGGTTCTTGAAAGATTGTTAGATCAGTGGTATTTTATTACTGAAGATTTGTAAAAGATTGTGTTTGATTAGAAGTATATCGATCAAAATAGTTGTGTGATGGATTTATTATTCTAGCAGTCGGACACCGTAATCCCTTCGGTAGCCTAAAAGGATTATGTCAGGATAAGTTACACAAAGGTCAGATTTAAAGCAGATTAGGTTATGTTAGGCGAAGATAGGGTCGGCCAGGAGATAGGGACCCTTATAAACTGAATATCCGGTTTTAACTCAGCTGTCCGTGTAAGCCTCTTGCTGAAGTAGGTCAACAAAGACTGACACCCTGTGTATACACACTCAAAACACTGTCTAGGAGTCATTACTCAAGGAAACATAATTTTTCAAATTTACCAACACTTTTGAAAATTTGTTTATCGCCAAGTTTGAAGATTTAAATGGGCCCCGACTATTCTTAGACGGTAAATGTTTATGTAACTCAAGAATTTCTGAGTTTCTGAGTTATTTAAGAGCCAATTAATCGGAGCAATAATTTTGAAAATTTGTTTATTTAAATGTTCGAAGATTTGAATGAGTCCCGACTATTTTCAGACTGCAAAAGTTTATGTAAATTGTTGAATACTAAGGAATTAGGGAATCCTTGAATTTCCGAGGGTAAAGTCATTTAAGGTAACGACGAGCGTTGACGTTTACGATTATTCAGGGCGTTTTGAGTCTTTCTAAAAGCTGTCATCAACCGGAAACGGGTTCCGTGCGCCAGGCTCAAACAATACGGCGAAAAACTGTGACGAATCGTGCGAGTGACGACCTCCTTTTTGCAACACACACCTTCCGCGGAAAAAATGGACCGTTGCGAATTTCTATACATTAATTGGACTCTACTTAATGCACCAATTAGTTCATCGCGCTCTCGATGCGAATTGGAATCGCATTAATCGCTAAATACCTCCGCAAACTTAATAGAAAACAACCAATCCGTGAACTCGATCAAATTGCATTTGTAAATCAACTCGGACACATTATCCATTAAATAAAATGCAATTCTTTTCACTTCAATTAACTTCACAACAGAGACAAATCAACAATACAATTATCAAAATGTCAAAGAAATTATTACTCGAAGTAAAAACATGTTCGAAATTTTCAATTATTTTGTAATCGAATACAAAGTAATTGACTGTAGTAATACAATCACTAGTTGATTTGACTGTAATTGTATAAGTAGCCAGTTCACTTGTTTCAAAAAATGCAATTTGGAACGAAAACAGTAAAAATTATGATATTAAATGCACAAGTGTCCAGGATGACTGAAATTCATTTGAAAATTCTGGCATGGTAATTACACACTCGGAGCTATCTACTGCACTTCTTGCTGTATCAACATTTATGTAATTTAACGCCAAGCTTACCAGACCAGTCCGAAATAACTGGTTTCAGGTTTCCTATTTAACAATTTCTAAAATTATACCGGTTCCTTTGTGGAAAATCATTCGATAAATTCCCTTATCTTGACATACACTAATTGCAACACTCGTTACAGTATAAACAGGCAGCGAATCTCCGGGGAAAATAAAAATATTCTGCAGTAATTGCAAGAAACAGTAGCCACTAAATTTCATATTCTTTTTTTAATAATAATATTACTAGTTCTTTTTCCAATTCCCTCAATCTTTTTACTCATCTTTTACATTTCACAAACTCATTTTTGTAGTGAATGCATGAATGATCATTTTTGCCTCAAAAGTACACAAAACACAGGTCTAATTATGAATAAGAATATTAACAATTATAATATCCCTGCTATTAGGTTGGCAACTAAGTTCGGGGAACATTTTCTGAAACAAAGTCATTTATGTACATATTTTTAAGCATGAGTATTTTATATCAAACTAATCGCAAAATTCAGAGCTTTCCAATGATGTACAGTTCAAAACGAATGGTCGCTGAATGAGGTTATAACGATACAATAAAAGAATTACGAAACAATACATAGATCGCTGATTTAGCTGCCAACCTAATATAATAAATAACAGCTGATCTCTCATTCTCGTAAAAGCAATAATCACGAGCCAGTAGCTCCCGCAACTCAACAACCCCATCATCAACATTACTACTCCGCAAAAATCCCATAAATTAATTTTACAACACGCGAAATTTCATTAAATCATAATCAAAACGATCATGTCATCAATTTCTCCGTTCACATCCCGCCGAGCATTGTAACATCCTGCTAAATAGTCTCCGACGGACACGGAGTTGGTCGGTCGTGCAAGTCGTTTACGCCTCGGCGAATAAACAAACCGATAAAAATCCAACAGTCGTTAACATTTACATGGAAGAACGGCGAAGAACCTCCTCTGCAAGCGTCTGTTAATCATCGTCTATTAATTAAACCTCTTTTCCAGAACGTTGCAATCGATGATGTCATTCAATCGACAAACTCGCGGCTTCATTTATCAGTTTTCCCAACGCTGGACAACCATAAATCAACGCGATCAAACGATGCTAATCGGAAACACGAAGTTAATCAATTCATTAACAAAAATGGGTGAACAAAATCGCAAAGTGCAAGAAGATAGTTTACCATCGCAACATGTGAACCTTCATTTCTATAAACAAATCAATTTTTCCAGGTACTTCTCACAGATTCGCTATAATTAATATTAATGGTTTTTCAATAAGATTGAAACACGTCAATCCGCCATTTTCAGAATAGATCAATGATCGAGGATGAAGATCTATCTTTTATTCGCATGGGGATCAACCAAGTACTCTTTTCATCATCCTCGGACGTCCCCGCTGGATTAACCCCTTGCCGTACCATTTTCTTTACAGTTACAGTGATTAGAACGAGAGAAAGAGAAGGAAATGTATATATTTTTTTTAAATATTGATCACACAAACTAATCAGATTTTATTTCATCTAGAATGAAACGCGCGTAACATTCATATTTGTTAGACTTCCTTAAAAACCATCGTCACGAGTCTGGCTCGTCAAAAGACGGCAAGGGTTAATACAATCATCGGGAACGATTTTCTAGCTCGGGTCACAACCGACCCGAGCACCGCCGGCGACGTCCACGCGGTTTTCCGGTCGCGGAAAGCTACCTCGCGACGTCGGTCATTAATCCAGCGAGCCGACGAATGATTGATTGTTCGTCACGATCCGTCCGGTTCTGTTTGCGGATGCAAATGGCCCGGTCTTTTAATCATGCTTCGCTGTGAGGCGCGCCGGCTAATCGCCGCGAAACAAGACCCGGCCGGTTATTAAGTTAACCCGCACCTACCTGCCGCGTCGGGAGGAATTCTTCGGAACTCGTTCCCGCAAGTTATCCGCAGCAGCCGCCAACTCACTGAATCTCGTTTTACTGCGAACTGCCGGCCCGGCGAGTCCCATAAACCTTTTTTTTTACCCAGCCGGAGTCTCGTCCTTGGATCACTGTAACGCTCACCGTCGCTTCCAACCTTTTCAAACCGTCCCAAACATCACGATACAGTCCTCCTCTTGCTCAGGAGCCTCATCAGAAGGAAGCGAACCGCATCGGGCATCTCCAAATTCCGCAAACACCATCGAACTTCGCCTCAAACTCTGTCCAACCTCACTGAACCGTCAAGAACCGACCCTGGGCCTCGGATTTGTACTCCAGGAGCCCCGTCACTCCACGATAACTGTCCCAACTTGGCCGCCAAACAACCTCAAACTTGTTGAAACTCGTTCAAACTCGGTGAAAATTACGATTGCCCACTAGATACACACAGCACGGGGTCCAAGAAGAAGAAGACGTGTCCTCGGCGAGTTTGCAGGCCCGAGGTCCATCAAATACACAACCCCCCTGGTCCTCGAAGTGTACAGTCCCCGGGATTCAACGAAAATCTTCAGAACTTTGATGGTTGGTCAATGTTCGCTGATAATTTGCACTTCCAGATGTCTCGGGAGTGAATCGTGAGCACTGAGCTAGGCTCCTGTTGGTTTTCCTCGACGAGGATCACGTCCAAGGACGGCGGGGAAACGCACGCGGCCGGAAACCGAGAAAAACCGGAAAGGAATAGGAAAATCGAGCAACCAGCGCCGCGTCTCCAGGGACACTGCGCTCGAACGATACCCACACTACCGATGCGCCTGTTTCCCCCCCGCCCCGACGGCACTGGCACCGTCTACCACGCGGTTGGCTCCCAACAGCCCCACCCATAGACTCTCACTCGACGCACGGGCCGAGTGGGCGGAGTCTACCCCCTCCATGCTCTCCCCACCACGATTCACTGCCACGGTAGGTCTTCCAGCGGTCTGCGGGGCTCCGTCGTCGCACCGTTTCGCCTCCTCTGTCGTCAAATCACCGGTTTGTTAACATTGCTTTCGTTAGGCATTAAAAGTCGATGATTTGGACCTGTTGGTGACGATGCCCCGGCCAAACACGCACCCAGGATTGGCAGATGAACACTGAATGCTGGGTTTCGTCGGTTTATGGTGTCCAATTTTGATGGGTTCTTTGGATAAACGATTTTGAGGTGGACGCTTCCAATGTGAAGGGTGTTTCCTGTAATTGGGGACTATGGGCTGATTAGAGGACTCGATGCTGGACGTTGAATGTTGTAATGCGAGAGCTTACTATGTTGTCATTTTTTATTTGAAGATTTTTGGGGAAACATGAGTTTCGATGGATTAATTGATTTGTTGTGTGTGGGTACCCATACCATACTTCCTTGTTGACTAATGACATTTTTTATGGCAAGGGATTTGTTGAAATAAATTAAACATTATTGGGGGAATTATTGTAAATACAACTGACTTTATTTTGGAAGTTAGGTGTTCAGTAAGTGAATGTATATGTATATAAAATGTTTATATCCACGTTGTAATTTCGAGTTTTCGCAAAAGAGGTGACCGGAAAACCAGAGAAATTTTGGTCATTATGGAAAATGATTTTTTCAACGAATCTACAAGAATTGAATTAACATTTATTAGAATGAGAATTGACATAATAAGCTTATACATATTGATGAGAATTGTAAGTCTGTCTGTGTTCTTGTTTATTTTAGTCTTCAACCAATATGTTGACAATGTTTGCCAAAACTTTTTTGATATTGACCGAATATTCTATATTTTTGATTGAATATTCAATCATTGTTGTAGTTTACTTAATATTATTAGTCGGTGCATCATGTCAGAAATAATTGCACAAAGATCACATCGAGCAATAAGAGTACGATAGAAAAAAACAATGTTTATGTGAAGTATAATAGACGGTAGTAGCACTATTGATTGAGTAATGGGATTATAAAGAACAAGGGGATAGAAGCGTACTTCTACTTTAGCTACTATCATCAATTTCATGACCGCACGAACATTGTAAATAAAAAATAAGTTTCCTGGAAGTACAAACTAATGACACGTTCCAACAGAAACTTCAACGAAGTTCAATGCACAGGTTATTTATAGCCAGTGTTATTTGTCTCTCAAAAAGACAACAAGAAAAAATTCACCATAGCTTAACACTAAACAAAAATTGATTTTGCTACTAGAAATTTGGGGGCAATCGAATTAACTTCTTCTTCAATAAATTATTTTTCTTTCCCTTGAATAACATAAAAAATACACAAAAAAACATCGTGTTTGATGAATCCCATGAAAAAAAATTCTCCACATTGATAACTATTTACCCAAAAATTCTTTGTAATTCCAACTTCAAGTTCGATATCAAATTTACAGAAAAATTGTACAAAATTTAAATTCGTTGCCTCATAATATTCTCCCGCCTAACCAACCCTTAAGATGCAAAAAGAACCACATTAAAAAATTTTCCGTATCCAACATTACCCAAAAATTCATTTTAATTCCAACTTCAAGTTCGATATCAAATCTACAGAAAAATTCTACAACATTTCAATTCGTTGCGTGAACAATTACCTCTCGCCTAACCAACCCCCAAAGTGCAAAAACAACCCCACGAAAGCAGCAACAAAAGCGGCCACCGTCCTCTGAAAAACCAAGTCACAGACCTCTCCATCAAAAGCCGATCAGTCTCGGAATCGTTAAGAAGGTCCGCATCTCCGTATTTTTACGGGCGTCGGTCCGGAGAGAGAAGGTGTTAATAAATCCCGGCCCACACGAAAGGGAACACACATCCAACAAATCATGTACAAAAGACGACGAGCGTATTTTCTGCCTGCCCGTAAGTCCTTCGATTACGCGCATATTCAATCTCGTGATCCGACTAATCCTTCCCTCGTCGACGCAAAAACACACATTCTGCCCCTACCCGCTTCTCCATCCACTCGAATAGCGTCGAGCGACGTCTCCGCCCCTACTCCACCTCTTCCCCGCGCTCCCCGCCCCGAAGCCACTCGCCGTTAATTATTTTCGGTCGCGCCTCTATCCCGCTGGCCCCTCCAACCGCTCGCCAGGACTCCCCGCCCTGTGGGTGTGGTCTACGGCCAATTAGCGCGCAGCGTTCCCTGAGCTGGCACGTGGGGGGCCGCGCTAGAGCGTTTCGAGACTCCAATTGGCCGTGGGCGTGGCTAAGGAACAGCGGAAGACCGAGTCAGCAGGTCTCGGCCGGAGTTAAACCATAAAAAGTTACGGGATGATGATGACGGGGACGCAACGGGAGATGGGAACGGCAACAAGCGCTCTCTCTCCTTCTCCCTAGGGAAACCAGCACCGCCCCGGAGAAACGGTAGCAACCACGCGCGAAATATTTTGATCGATCGTCGCCCGTATTCGGACGGCACGTCGTTAACCGGCCCGACGAAGGAGACGACGACTGGGTCCATTTCAACCCCTGATCATCACGGTTCCTGGATATGGAGACTGACGAGAATAGGGTGTAATGGTACGTAGAATGAGATCGAGGGGATTATCGGGATGATTGAGGAGCGACGTAAATTGTTTCAATTGGATTTTTGGAAATTGGAGAATTAAACAAGGTATTCAATTATTGTGTTTTGGAGAACGCCGGGACGATGTTGTTAGTGTTGACTACTGGTAGGTGTTTGGGAGACAATTTAAATTGAGTTCGGGGTTGTTTTTAAGTTATGTTAAAAAATTGAAGAGGTACTACAGTATGCTTTTATTGTTATATTGTTTATACAGAGTAGACCGGAAATCAGAGTACAACCTGCCCGTGGGGTGATTCTACATGCGAAAATAAGTCGAAAAAAAGGAATAACGTTTTTTCGTTCGGCAGTTAATTTTCGAGATAATCGAGTTTGAAAATGCAGCTAATACACGTGCTATTGCGTAGGAATCGTCTGACGCGTCTGACCATGATCAACTAATTCTACTTTCTGCTAAAGCATGCGAACCTGGCGGAACTTCAAACTCGATTTTCTCGAAAACGAATTGCCAAACGAAAAAATGTTATTCCTTCTTTGCGACTTATTTTTGCATTTAGAATCACCCCCTGGCCGGTTGTACTACGATTTCCGCCCCCCCCCTGTATTGTTGTCATTACAACATTTTCTTTGTCATCACTTATTTCCACATTGTTGTCATACAATATCATAATAAATAGAATTGGGAAATTTAGTAAGGTATCAAATGACACTATTTGAAGAATATTAATGGATTCTATGTATTCAAAGTAGAATGTAGATAATTTCTAACTGACATAAGTGAAATTGTGTGATCAAATAAAAGATGTTAAATTCAATCATTGAGAAAGAATATGAAAATAATTTAATCTCAGTCTTGTGAATTGGTATGGATGTTTGTGGTTTAAATTAAGACACACTAATTAAAGAAAACCAGAAGATAACAATTTGATTCATAGTAAATTGTTTTATGTAGTTATGTCTTTTATATCGCATCGACCTCTTCTTAAACAAATTAACTATGATATCTTTCACATATTTAACTACGATATATTTTATACATATTTTAAATATCAAATCATCACACACACACACACCTCAGAAACAGTTGCATGAAAGTGCCTGAAATAATACCTCATTCATTTTTTCACCAGAATTCAAATCAATATCATTGAATATTCATTCAAATAAATAACGTATGAAGCCACATTATAAAAATTTTTAACAAACGTACAACTCATTAACAAATCTCACGACTCAACAAGAGACAAATCAAACATCCCAATATATCTAAAAAAGAATGAAGAAAATAGTCAATAAATTTCCCAATCAGTGAGTGACTCAGTACATATTTAATTGGTAGTAGATGTTGACGTTTCTTCAACATCAGTGACTGTAAAAA
This sequence comes from Lasioglossum malachurum, assembly GCA_028455605.1. Lineage (NCBI taxonomy): Eukaryota > Metazoa > Arthropoda > Insecta > Hymenoptera > Halictidae > Lasioglossum > Lasioglossum malachurum. The sequence goes on from CM052315.1 coordinate 7,658,863, forward strand.
CACATAAACTGCAATTCCCACTGAATTCCTAAAAAACAAGTAGCAAAAGCTTGTCGGTTAACCGATCTCAGAATGATCCCGTCTTAATGCAACAAAAAGAGGAGGCACCGTCCAGTAACAAATTACGTTTCGTGCGATTTCAATATCGTTAAAAAGCCGGTTCCCATCCTGCAAACAATTTATCCACGCCGATCAGCCGGCCGACGTGATAATCCGGCCTCGCCGGTCCACTTAGGCTTCCACCTGCCGAGCTGTTTAGCATATGCAGTCTTCCACAATAGCCTTGGACTGTACCAAAACGAGTACCAGCACCGGCGATCATAGTTAATGCATCGATCGGTAGCGGTGTGCCCTAACTTCCGACCGTTTATCCGCAGATCTGCTCGTCCATCCGTCTTTTTGCGCAAAGCTGCCAGCCAATTCGACGAATTCAATAACTTCGGTGTCCCGTGCTCTCGAGCAACGACCTTGCCCCTCCCCCTCGGCGACCTGTTATCCCCTCCGTCGACCGGTACAAAGGCATAGTGGAGCGTCGATTGGTCGAAGGGCGTGGGGGCCACGCATAGGGGCGTGGTTAAGGTACGCGAAACGTCTGGGCGAACGCTAAAACCCATGGACGTGGTGTCACGCTCCAGAGAACCGGATCGGCGAGCCGCACAAGGGATTATGCGAACCAGGACCAGCCCCTAACTGCTGCACGGGCCCCAACGAGGAAAGCGAGTTATCGTTTCTTCGTATTGATTCTGCCAGAGCGATTTGCTCGATCGTCAGCATCCTGTGAGGGATTCTTTACTGCTTTGGGATCTTGTTGATGTAGGATTTTAGATTTTTATGGGCTAAGGGAATGGAAACTATGGGGTGTTCTGCAATTATCCACTCTCCTGATACCTGAATCCAATATGTAGAAGCTAGTACGCTATATTAGATGCTTCGTCGAATTCGAAATGAAATGAAAATTGTATTCAGAATGTTATTTAATATTCTGCTAGACTAACATGTATATAAACAATCATGGACCCAGCTCATAACATTTTAATTCTCATATCGCGTATTACTTCACTGCTATTTTATTAACAAAAAATGGTTGACGCGAATAATCATAAATAATAAAATATTGTTTTTTGAATAAGGTATACTAATATTTGAAGTGCCTAGAATGACAGGATTTTATTTCAATTATGCTTTGATGGATTTAAAGGTATTGATTATTTGCTGTGTGTACAGGCGCAAATGATTCTTGCCGGTTTTCCCATAAGATGCAATATAAATTCCGGCACGAATCATCTGC